>CM024756.1:55746282-56020960 GCA_014218235.1 Colocasia esculenta
CCTGCAGTTAATGCACCACTGATCGTGGGGCACGCATGATGCAGCCGTTGTAAACATCGTACCGAGGTGAAGGACCGCTGGATTCTCCTGGGTGGAAGAGACCGAGCAGGTGGCCTGTTCGGTAGGCTATCCTACTACTCGGTGCCGGTGCTGGGCGCTGCTGCTGCCAGCGGGTCCAGGGTACGCTTCAGCAGGGCCTGTTCGGTAGATAGGGCATGAACCGAACAGGATGAGGGGTGTCCGGAGACTGCCCCTAGGATCCTGGGGGCGCTAGAAGTAGAGACCGTGTTCGAGATCTTCAACCTTCTCCCAAGGGACATGTCGTGCTGCCAAAGGGCCACCCCTGTCTGCAGGATAGTGATGGGCCATGATGGGCCTCGGGCCTAGGTGGCTAAAAGAGCCACCACACTTGCCCCCCACTCTCTCAGGCGTACTCAGTGTCTGGAGTGCCTTGAGAGAGGAGGCCTGCCCAGTTGTCTCTTCGCATTAAATGCGACGCTGACTTTGGCCTCGGGAACGGAAACAGGGCAACACCGCTTGGTGCTTCTCCTCGAAAGCAGGGGAAAACTCATGATGATGAGATGACGTGTCGTGCAGGAAGCTCACACTATACGCTCGAACGGTCTCCTGCGGCACACTCGAGGGGTGCTGAGCGGGGGAAATGTCGTTTCTGGCTTTTTCGAATTTCGTGCCGCCCCTTCCTTATAAGGAAGAGGAGGGGTGAAGGCGGGAGCTCACGCCTTCAACCTTCGTAAAACTTGCTTGCCCCCGAAGCTTCCCCATCGCCTTCTTCCTCACTTTCTCTGCTGTCTTTTCTGCTACTATCTTTGTTGCTTCCGGCGATGGCATCCAAGGGAAAAGCCGCAGTGGTCGTTGAAGTGAGAGGGGGTAGCGCCATCGGAAGCCCGGGGACCAAGGTATCGTCACTACGAGGGCCTACGCGAACGCTTTCGGATCGGCGACGATTACAAAATCGTCATGGCCAAGGAGGAGGAGTCGCACTTGGCAAACAAACCTGGGTGCTTCTCCCTTTCCGTTGATCACATGGAAGCTGGGTTCCAGCTGCCGCTGTCGAAAGTGGTGAAGGCGTTGCTGAACAGATGGGGAATCGCACCCATCCAGCTCACGCCCAACTCGTAGAGGACAATATGCATCTTCTGTATCATCTGCAACATTCGGCAAGTTTGCAGCTCGGCGGAGGTCTTCCGGGCTCAGTTCAGCCTCACGGCCTCGCCTCGCCAATAGGGGCCAACATCTACTACACCAAGCATCATGCAGACAGGATGCAGATCGGCCTGTCGAAGAAGCACTCCAACAACAAGGGTTGGATGCACAGACTTTTCTTCATCAGACATCGTGATGGTACGCCGGAATTTGGATTTCTGACCAGGGCACAGACGCCAAGAAAGGATACTTATCCCTTCTTGATTCAGGACGAGGCGAAGACCTCGGATAACCTGAACCGAGCTTCGGTGCGGAACGACGATGGCTATCTGACGGAGTTCAGACTCGTCAAATATGGCTTGAGCCGACCATGGAGTAAGTATTCGAATATACTTCTCTTGTTGGTCCATCAGACGGCTATTTTCTGATAGTTCTCCTTTCTGTTTGTCAGCCGCTGAGGAGTTGGCTGCTGGTCGGAATACAGAGGCCATGGAGGACTACGCCGAAAAGATTGCCATCACCACGCACCTGGTGTATGAAGGTGATGATATCTCCGCCGTTGTCAGGATCCCCATCACAGTGAGGATTCCTATTGCTGTGACAACCGTGATCGTGGCGCCATCCCTCGCCAAAGGACATTCTGCGACCAGCCCTCGGGTGCTAGGAGAGTGCCCGGAAGGATCTGGCTGAAGAAGAAGGCCGCGAAGGTGGTAAACCCCTAATCGGAGAAGGGAAGAGGTGGCGAACCTCGGGCCAAGAAGAAGTGGAAGCCGGTGGTGTTAGACAGCGAATGGTCGAGGAGGAGGCCGAGGGAGAAGAGGCGGAAGACCAGCTTCAGGCACAAAAGAGGAGGAGGCTGGTGAAGAAGTGTGTCAAGCGCCCGAGGATGAGGCCAAGCAGGAGGACACGAAGAAGAAGCTCCCCAGCTCGAAGTGCGGAAGAGGCGCAAAACGCGGAGGTGACGAGCAGAGGGCGCTGCAGATCTCGCCCGAGGTTCGACCCAGTGTCTCTGCGAGGGTCACCACCGCACTAGGGCTCATCGTGGTAAGCGACGAGTCTGAGGGCCCCCTCAAGGAGCAAGTGGGGACTTCTACGCCCCAGGACCCTTTCGAGGTCTGAGCAGAGGGGGCAGCTGCAACCGGAGCTTCTAGCACCGCAGCTGTCGAGCAGACCATGGAAGAAGGCGAAGCCGTTGCCACTCAGGGATCCACCTCCAGAGGGGCGAATGCGGCAACGGGGCCTGTCATGGAAGTGCAAAAGGGGGACACAACCCGCGCTCCCCCCTCCGAAGTAGCAGCCAGGGTTCCAGTGCAGACGGCTGCTGAGACCGAGGAGGAAAGGCCTCGGAGGTCATTGGCTCCAGCGGGGGAAGTAGAGGCGCCTACTGGTGTAGATGCCATCAAAGTGGCCGGAGGAGGAGAACCTCCCTCCAAGTAGACCATCACTACCGAGGAGGATCGCGCTAGCTCGGAAGGAGATCACCTCCCCTTAACGTAGTCGCTGAAGGGAAAGGCACCGCTAGCTCCTTTGGTCTCAACCCTAGAAGCGGCCTTGGAATGTGTTCAGGGAAGGATCCTAGGAGCCTCCCCCTCAGCCCACTGCGTCGCAGTTAGAACTACTGGAGCGATGTCAAGGGTTGAGCCTGAAGGATACCCCGAGCCTTCGGGGGAGGACTACCAAGCAAGGAACTGCCTGAGGAGGATGACGAAGAGGAAGTAGATGTGCAAGCGCTGACAGATACCGTCTCTAAGTCGCTGGAGGTGCTGAAGCGACTTGTTGAGCGCGGGCGAAACCACAAGCATATGTGGGAGGCAGAATTTGCCTTCTGCAAAGAGATTGAGGCCCAGCATAAGAAGCATGAGGCCGAGCTGAAGGAGGAGGTGAAGAGCCTCCAAGAAGCGCTGCATACCTCCGAGCTCAATCTAACCGTCGCTTGGGGCAGAGAAGGAGGCACTTGCCACTGTTCTGGCTGAGGCCAAGGCCCGAGGCATTACCGAGTACAAGGCGGGGCCAAGCTTCAAGGAAGACTTGGAGCAGTATGGCGCACTTTGCTATAAAGTCGGACTTGGCGCTGGAGAAGATCGAGGGCGACGGCTGGCGACGCTAGAGTATGCTCGCGAGGCCTTTGAGGCTGCTCTCAAGGAGTGTCGTAGAAGGACTCAGGATCCACGCCTGAATGGAGTGCGCTTTGAGCACTTCCAGTCAGGGCGGATGACTTCCGGCGATGGTGGCGCAGGTCCCTCCGAATAGGCTCCCTGACTGTATCTTTTCTCTCTCTTTTTTTATAGCTCTGCCTCAACGAGCTTTTTGTACAAAGAGTCTTAATAGATTTTCCTTTTGTGGATGGCTCACTTTTTCTATCTTCATTCCCTTATACTTGTTCTGTTTGAATCGAAATTCGTCGGTCGTTCAAAAAGGGTTCGCAGTTACCGTGCAGGTCGTTGGGAATTGAAAAGAAGTCCCGACCAGGGGTGTATGCAGAATGCTTCTTACTTGGAGGTATCGCCCATCCTTTTGAGCTAAAAAGCTTTAAATAAGGATGACTTTGGATGCCTTCTTAAGCCAACCAAGAGAACGGGAAGAAGAGAAGTAGGATGCGAACAAGAGGCTCTTTACATGTAGTAAGCCTTTAGGTTTGATACATGCCAAGTTCTGGGTACGGCTCCACCACTAGGGTAGTAAGCTTATAGGAGCCTTTCCCGAGAATCTGGGCGACCTGATAAGGTCCTTCCCACTTGGGGGCGAGCTTGCCAATTGCTTTTCGAGGATCCGATGCTGAGCAATAATGAAGGACTAGGTAACCTTCGAAGAAGTGCCGCTCCTGAACTTGGGCATTGTAATACTGCGCAAGTCACTGTTGATAGGAGACTAGTCTGATGCTGGCATCGCCTTGGCATTCAGCGAGCATGTCTAGATTCTCCCTAAGTACTTGGTATTGGCGGCCTCGTCAAAGTGAGTCATCCGGATGGTAGGAAAAGCCACTCCAGAGGCACTACCGCCTCTGTGCCGTAGGCCAAGTGAAAGGGGGTTTCTCCAGTGGCCACCCGAGCAGTTGTTTGGTGGCACCACAGCACATTTGGAAGCTCTTCTATCCACGAACCTCCTGCAGCTTCGACCCTAGTGCGTATCCCATGCAGCAATGTGCGGTTGGCATTTTCAACCAAACTGTTTGCCTTGGGATGCACTACTGAAGTGAAGTGGTTGTAGATGCCGAGCTCGAAGTATTTTTGTTTGAAGAGCGTGCTGTCGAATTGCTTTCCGTTGCCAGAGGTGATCACCTTTGGAACGCCAAACTGCAGAGGATGTTCTTCCACACGAACATCCACGCGGCTTGGTGGTGATCGCAGCAACTGCTTCTGCCTCGATCCACTTGGTAAAGTAGTCGATGGCGACGAACATGAATTTTTTCGGCCTTGGGCCTCCAGGAACGGACCCAGTATATCAATTCCCCATCTAGCAAAGGGGCGAGGTTCGAACATGATGTGCAATTGTTCGGCGGGCTGTTTGATGAGCTGACCGAACTTCTGGCACTCTGGACACCTTCTAGCGAAGGACACGCAATCCTTTTGCAGGGAAGGCCACCAGAATCCTACTCGGATAATGCTGCGTGCCAGCGTTCTGCCCCCCAAGTGGCTTCCACACAATCCCTCGTGAACCTCTTCGGTAGCCGCCAATGCCTCTGCAGGGCTGAGGCACCGCAATAGAGGCCTTGTGAGGGATCGCCAGTATAATTTGCCTTCAATGAGGGTGAACCTCTGGGAGCGTAGTCTGGTTTTGCAAGCTTCGCCTTGGTCAGGCAGAAGCTCTCCTCGAAGCAAGTAGGCCACGAGAGGGTCCATCCAGCTCAGAGCCGGGGGGTCGGTCTCAATGGCCGCTACATCTACTTCGGTGCTCGGCGATGCAAGCTCTTCTATGAAAACAGAGCGAGACGGGGCGATGTCACCTGATGACGCCAACTTGGCGAGTGCATCTGCTCGCGCGTTCTACTTCCGTGGGACATGTATGACTTCGAAGTAGAGGAGGCCCTCTGCTCGGCTTTTCACCTGCTGGAGGTATTGTGCCATACGGGGCTCCCTTGCTTCAAAGTGTTCGTTGACCTGGCTGGCGACTAATTGCGAGTCATTGAAGACCCATAGTTGAAGTGCTCCAAGGTGCCTAGCCATTCGGATTCGGACAGCAGTGCTTCATATTCGGCAACGTTGTTGGAGGTGGAAAAATGGAACCTCAGGGCGTACTGGAACTCTAGACCCTCCTAAGAGGTGAGGACTAAGCCTGCCCCGCTCCCTGTGACACAAGAGGATCTGTCCACATAGAGCTCCCATGGGGGCTCATCAGCCAATGGAGGGTCCTGCTCGTCAGAAGGGTGCATTCCGCGACAAAATCCGCCAACGCTTGCGCCTTGATGGCCATCCTCGGACGGTAGCTGATGTCGAACTCTCCAAGCTTGATGGCCCATTTGATAAGCCTGCCGAAAGCCTCTGGCCGCTGAAGGATAAGCCTCAATGGCTGGTCGGTAAGGACCGTAATTGAGTGGGCTTAGAAGTAGGGCCTAAGCTTCCGTGCGACCGTAACAAGTGCCAGGGCGAGCTTCTCTGCTCGGGGGTACCTTCTTTCAGCCTCTTGAAGGACCCTGCTGATGTAGTAGACTGGATGTTGTGCCCCCACCTCTTCTCTGATCAACACTGCGCTGATGGAGTGTTCGGTGACCAAAAGGTATACGAACAAGGGTTCCCTGAGCACAGGTTTCGAGAGAACAGGTGGGGCTGCCAGATATGCCTTCAGCTCGGCGTAGGCAGTTTCGCAGTCATCGGTCCACCGTACATGCCCCCCTTGCTGTGAGGAGCCTTTGGGCCTCACAACAATTTGAAGAATTGAAGCTCCTCTCCGCTACTCGGGACATGAACCAGTTTAGTGCAGCGAGACGTCCAGTGAGGCGTTGGACGTCGTGCACCATCTTAGGACTACCCATCTCAAGTATGGCTTGGATCTTCTCAGAGTTGGCCTCTATTCCTCTGTTTGAGACAAGGAAGCCGAGGAACTTACCCGAGCGTACTCCAAACGTACACTTGGCTGGGTTGAGCTTCATGTTATACATTCGCAGAGTTGCGAAGGTCTCTTCGAGGTTGAAGATGTGGTCGGCGCTTGGGAGCATCTTCACCAGCATGTCATCGACGTAGACCTCCATTTTGCCCGATCTGCGGCTCGAACATCTTGTGACCAGCCACTGGTACGTCGCACCAGCGTTCTTCAGACCAATGGGCATCCTGGTGAAATAGTACAAGCCCAGTCAGTGACGAACGTGGGCGTTCTGGTCCGGAGGATGCATGTGATCTGGTGATAACCAGAGTACGCATCCAAAAAGCTGAGAAGCTCGTGTTCGGACGTGGCGTCCACCAGCTGGTCGATGCGCGGCAGAGGGAAGTTGTCCTGGGCGTGGGCTTATTGAGGTCTTTGTAGTCCACGCATACGCGCCATTTGCCATTGGCTTTGCGCACGAGGACCACATTGGAGATCCACCTTGGGTATGGGGCTTCCCGGAGGAGCCCAATAGCTCGGCTTTTGACAATGTGATCTTGGATCACGGCCTACCGTTCATGGTTGACGGGTCGCTTTCTTTACTGGACTGAAGGCACCTTCGGGTTTAGGCAAAGGTGATGCACCATCACCTCTGGGGGTATGCCAGGCAGTTCGTCATCTGACCACGCGAACACGTCTAAATTGGCTAGCAGGAAAGCCTTGTAGCATTGTTGTTCGACTTCCGGCAGTAGTACGCCAATATAGAGGACGTGTTCGGGGTCGGCGACCCGAACAGGGAGCAGGTCTTCAGTAGGTGTGCTTGCTGGTGGAAGGCTGGCTGGCGGGTGGGGTAGTAATTGTTGGCGCTGTCTGTTTGTCTCTCAAAGAGAGGACGTAGCACCGACGGGACTCACGCTGAATCCCGAGCACCTCGTCGATCCCACCCAGAGTGGGAAACTTCATCTTCTGATGGAGGGATGAAGGAACAGCTTTGATTTGACCTATCAGCCACCTGCCGAGGATGGCGTTGTATTCGGGCATACTTCGAATAACCAAGAAATCCACCATCTGGGTACGCTTCTCAGGGCCGTCCCAAGGTAATTGGGAGGCGCACTCGTCCCATGGGTTAAACTGAAACCCCTGAGAAGCTGAACATAGGCAATTCTAACGGGGTGAGCTGGTCGGTTTCTAAACCCATAAGCAGAAAACAATCGTAAGCCAATACATCCAGGGCACTTCCATTATCCACCAGAATCCGACGTACGGTACAGTTATTGATGGTGGCCGAAACGACCAGCGCATCAGTGTGTCGAGTGGAGACTCCTACAAGGTCTTCGTCCGAGAAGGTTATAGCCTCCTCGGATAGTGCACGTGCGGGGGAGGGGGATAAGGGCTTTAGACGAGGCGCTGGAGCCCTGTTCACTGCATGCACCCGCCGAGCATAGTCGCGTCGGCTTTGATTGCTTTTCTCGCCTCTGCCGAAGCCTCCCACGATCACATTGATCTCTTGCCATTGGGCTCGTTGTTGATGGGCTGCTCGGGAGTCCGCTCTCGGCGCCTTTGGCGGTCTTCATTGTGGCACACATACCGCCCAAGATAGCCATGTTTAATCAAGGACTCGATCTCATCTTAAGTTGGCGGCACTCGGAGGTGTCGTGGCCGTGGTCGCGGTGGAAGTGATAGTACTTGTCCTAGTTGCGCCTACAGGGATCAGAGTGCATCCTTGGGGGCCACCAAACATAAGGTTCATCCCGGATCTCGGCCAGGATCTGTTCGGGAGCCACCGTGAGCGGAGTGTAGTCAGTGAAGGGCCGCGGTCGACATGGTGAATCTCCGTTGCACCGGCCTTCTTTCGGTCACGGCAGAATTGTTGTCAGAGGGCCTCTTCTTGTTTGATTGATTGCCCTGCTCTTCTCGGCCAGCGGCCAGGCTCTCCTCGCATGCCGCATGGCGCTGGGCAGTAGAGAGCAGCTCGGCAAGAGTGGAGGGTTGCTGCCCCCCAACGTCCTTTGAAGGAAGCCATCTCGGGTGCCCTGGATGAGGGCACTGATGGCCAAGGGGACGTCGAGGCGGGGGATGCGGAGCGCTTCGGTCCGGAACCTTTGACGTAGTCCAGAGTGCTTCGCCTTTCTTCTTCCAAACAGACAGAAGGGACGCCGCTGTGCGCGGATGAGACCTTCCACCTAGGAAGTTATCCGAAAGGACTTCTTCAGTTGGTGGAAGGAAGAGATGGAACCGCGGGGAGGGCTTCAAACCATGCCCGCGCAGTCTTCTTCAAGGTGGCTGGAAAGGCCGGCATTTGGCCGCGTCTGATGCTCCATGGAACACATATGCAACTCAAAGCCATGGATATGATCTGCGGGGTCAGTGGGGTCGTCGTAAGGTGCAATGGTGGGCAGGGAGCTTGGGGGAGACCTGAGCTTCCAGGATCTCCCTCATGAACGGGGAGCTGAAGCCCAAGTCTTCAACCGCCGAAGCCTTGCCCTCTACCCACTGGACCATCGCGTCAACGCGATGCTTGAGGTCGACGATGCAACGGAGGCGTCTGGCCAACTCCTGGTCGGAGTGGGTGGACTCCTCCCGCGGGACTTGTGGGAGTTAGCCCCAATGACTGAACGGGGGGCAGGCGGGACCACAGCAGAACGACGAGGTGAATTATCTTGCCACTCAGGTGTCTGACGCATCGAAGGTGCCTGGCGCGATTGCCGGGGCGATTCTGCATGTTGGTCCTGCGGCGCCGGAGGGGTGCGGGACCATCGACGAGATGATTCCACCTGTTGCTCCGGCAGCGGAGGGATTACTAGGGCCGGTTTCCTTGCTAAATAGGCCTGAAGGCCCTGGCAGACCCCCGCTAGGTGCTGCATCTACCCTCGAAGTTCCGCCACCTCTTGGGCGGTTGCAGGCGCGGCAGCGGTAGGCGCCCCGCCGGTGGGGGTGATGACGACGTCGACAGGGGGGACTCGCTCACTGGAGTCCACGCGTGATTGCTGCAACCTCGTCGCTCTGCTACCCACGTTCTGGTAGGAGGAATGTCCGCGAGCCATGGCTGAAGCCTTTCCCACAGACGGCGCCAAATGTGGTGGTATGTTTTGTTTGGGCCTGGACCAAACAGACCTCCACTGGAATAGATGGGAAGACAGACGCCGGTGCAGATGGAAGCCTACAAGACCAGAACTGGATCAGGGGGGCCCGATTTTGCAACCGGGGAGAACCCTCGATGCCTAAGTCAGCATAGGACTGGAAGGGCTGAAGGAAATGGGGGGTCTTGTGTGTGAATCGCACGAGGACGAGTGTGAGTGTTCAAGGTTGCGTTACCTTTGCATGGTGTTTACCTGGGCCTTTTATAGACGAAGGTGCAGAGAGGGTGGGACGGAACGTCCCCTAATGTCACCAGAAAGGGCTCACCGGTTGGCGCCCTTGGGGGGGTTACGCTTCTAGGCGCCCGTTGAGGGGCCCTGCAGTTAATGCACCACTTGATCGGGGGGCGCGCATGATGCAGCCATTGTAACCGTCGTGCCGAGGCGAAGGACCGCTTGGATTCTCCTGGGGGAAGGTACCAAGCAGGTTGCTTGTTCGGTAGGCTATCCTTCTGCTCGGTGCCCGGTGCCTAGGCACTGCTACTGCCCGCGAGTCCAGGGCACGCTTCCCGCAGGGCCTGTTTGGTAGATAGAGCATGAACCGAACAGGATGAGGGGTGTCCGGAGACTGTCCCTAGGATCCTAGGGGCGCTTAGAAGCAGAGACCATGTTCTGGATCTTCAACCTTCTCCCGAGGACACGTGTCGTGCTGCCAGAGGGCAACGCCTGTCTGTCGGATAGTGATGGGCCATGATGGGCCTCTGGGCCTAGGTGGCTAGAAATAGCCACCACAGTGAGGAAACTAATCTTTGGTATGATCCTTACGTGGACAGGAAAAGTATCTATCATTTGTGGAGATAGACTAATATAGCTGGAGCTGGGGTTTCCATGCAATTTGCTACTATCTCATTTCCTTCGAGAAACAAACGGAACTTGGCACTTGAGATTGCCCCACTCAACAAAATTGTCTTTATTGTGGGCCTCCATGCCAATGTCAACATATTACTTTGAGGACACCATTTTTGGAAATAGAGATGCTTGATCTCAAATTCTCAGCGGATTATTGGATGGATTGAAGTGACTCGAATATTGAACGGTGATCCATAGCCGCAAGGGGGAAACTTACAGAAGAAGCAAGGGATGTTTTTGCAAGTTTACACTTGTTTCAAATATAATACACTAAGTACCAATGAATTATCTAATGTTATTATTTCAGATAAATTTTTATAATACAAGAAGTCCTATTCACCACCATCTAGCTAGGACATTTAAAGCTCCATATCGATATAACAAGTGGTATCAATGCGATGTCTTCTTAAAAGAATCGAAAGATTGAGAAGAGATGGCAACTGAAGCTCACAATTATGAATGACAGTCTATTACAAGACCACCCTTCTTTGATGGTGAAGATTATCAGTACTAGAAGATGAGAATATAATGCTTCATCAGAGGCACAAATTTTGATCTGTGGCAAGTAGTAGAACAAGGGATTTTACTATACTTGCTGATGATACTTCAGTCTTATCTATAGTTGATAAAAGGAATATGTCTCTAAATTATAAAGTTAAAAATTATTTATAGTGTGAATTATCTAAAAAGAGATTTAATAGGTTATTCGCATGTAGAACTACAAAGGAAATGTGGGATAAACTACAAGTAACATATGAAGTAACAGATAAAGTAAACAAACTAGAAGAGATATTCTTGTGTCTAAGTATGAACAGATCAAAATGCTACCTAATGAAAATATCACTCAAATATATAATAGATTTACCAATAAACAGTTGATTTGAGTTCACTAGGTTAAAATCTTACTAATGAAGAAACAATCAGAAAAATTCTTAGATCATTAACTCATTTTTGGACTCTCAAAGTCACTACTATTAAAGAGGCACATGATCTTACTGAACTTTCTATTGATAAAATAATTGGATCTCTCATGGATCTGAGATTAACATGGAAAGCTTTTCAGAAAGCTCTTGAAAAAGAAAATGTCAAATGCTTTGAAAGTTGCAGATTCTTCCTCCTCATCCTCTGAAGACTCCAAGGAAAAATCTAAGACGATGATAATGATGAAGCAAGGATGTCTAGAAAAATCATAAGAGAATTCTTGCTAAGAAGAAGAAGTATGGATTCAAGAGATACTTCAAGAAGGACAAGAAGAGTAAAGAACCAACATGCTATGAGTGCAAGCAATCAGAACACTCAAAATGAATGTCCAAAACTCAAAAGAAAAGATCAGGCTGACAAACATGAGAAAAAGAAAGGCAAAGAAAGAAAGTTCAAACAATACAAGAAGAAAGCAATGGCAGCAGCTTGGGATAACGAGGAAGTAACAATCTCAAATACTTCAAGCTCATAATCAGAAGTAGAAGAACAAATAAATCTAGCCCTCATGATAGGAGTAGATCAGGTAACCTCTGAAACATCATTCAACTTCATGTTCAGAATCTGATCAGATATTCTAGAAGACTCATTTAATAAATTGTATGATAAATATAAAATTGTAGTTAAACAAATGAAAGTAGTTAAATTAAATCTGATAAACTAAGAAAAATCTAATATTTTTCTAAAAAATGAAGTAGAAAGATTAGGACATCACTAGCTGAAACTAAAAGTACGAATGAACTATTATGTGAAGATTTAAGACTAAAAATAGTAAAATTATGGAATTTAAACAAATCTAAATGAAATGAAAAATTAAGAAAAGTTAGAAAATAAAATGATTACTTGAGAGTGTCCTTAGACCAAATTAACTAACTACAAAACATCCTTAAATGTAAAACTAAAGGTGCTAGAATAGGTAAAAAGAAGTATGAAGTAGGATATACACCTCGAATAAATGTAGAGGAAATTGTTTATCCTGAAAAATACCCAACTCCTAAGTTTCATGAAGAAAAATTAATCAAAAATTTAAAAAAAGTTATCAATATATTACAAACAGAAACTTAAGTTTAATAACACTACAAATTCAAAGCATGTATATGATTTATGTTGTAGTCATTGTAATCAATTAAGACACATGTAAGCACTGCACAACTATATTGCATTGTATTTCCAAAAAATAACCAAAAACTCAAGGAACCTCTAGTACCAAAAATCTCAACTTGATTCTGTTTGCAGGGGCGTCTGAGAGTATCCAAATGGTATTTGGATAATGGGTGCTCAAGGCATATGACAGGAGATAGAAAATTATTTACAAGTTTCAGAAATGAAGTTGATCAAGTCGCAAATGGTGATAATGGAAAAGGAAAAGTAATAGGATGTGGAACAATAAGAACAAATGAAAAAGATTTAATAGAGAATGTTATGTGTGTTGAGTTTTTAAAGCATAACCTCATTAGTATAAGTCAATTATGTGATAAAGGTCACTTAGTAAAATTTGAGAATGACAAATGTATCATTTTAAGGATGGGAATGTATTTTGAAGCTCTAAGAGTTAAAAATTTGTACACCTTACAGTTGGCAGAACTGAAAGAAGTTAACTTGTGCCTTGCAACTATAAAGACTAAAGAGACTGATTTATGGCATAGAAGATTGGGACATACTAGTACCTCAGTGATCAAGAAGTTAATCAAGCATGATCTAGTTGAAGGTCTTCCAAAGCTGAAATTGAAGAAATCTGGAATCTGTACAGCTTGTGCAAAGGGGAAGCAAACTAAGACATCATTTCAGTGCAAGACAATGTGAAAACCTCTAAACCATTCGAACTCATTCACATGGATCTATTTGGACCTATAAGAACAGTAAGTCATGGAGGAAATGTATATGGCTATGTAATTGTGGATGATTACTCAAGATACACTTGGGTATCATTTTTAGAAGCCAAATTATAAACTTTATCAGCTTTTCTAAAATTCAGTAGAATAGTAAGAAGAGCCAGAAATATCAATAATCAGTATTAGATCTGATCATGGTGGGAAATCAAGAATGAAGAGTTTGTCAGATTCTGTGAAGAAAATGGCATGCAACATAATTTCTCTGCACCAAGAACACCTCAACAAAATGGAGTAATAGAAAGAAAAGAACAGAACACTGCTGGACATGGCCAGAACAATGCTTACAGAATACAATCTACAAGATAGTTCTGGGAAGAAGAAGCCACACAGCGTGCTAAATCATCAACAGGTTCATGATCAGACCAATATTAAAGAAGACATATTATGATCTGTACAAGGAGAAAAAGCCAAACGTCAGTCACCTCGACCTTTTTGCTTGTAAGTGTTTCATTGAATAATGGTAAAGATAATTTAGAAAAATTAGATGCTAAAAGTGATGAAAATTTTTATTATGATATATTCAAAACCTAGAGGATATATGGTGTTTAATAGAAAAACTTTAGCAATTGAATAAATAGTCCATGTCTTATTTAATGAAGCTAACCCTTCTATTAAGAAAATAGAAGAAGAAGAAGATGTTATTGAAGAATTGTGCAGAAATCTGTAACAAGCTTCTCTTGAAGAAAATGATGAAGTCAAGAAAGATCCTCCAATAGAAGAACTATAACAACAAGAAGAAGTGCATGAAGAACTTCCTAGAGAATTGAGGTATCACAGAGATCATCCAAGAGAAAATATCATAGGTGATCCTCAAGATAGGGTAAGAACAAGAGGTATGACTATTCTATGTGATTATACTCCATGTTGTTTCTCAGACTAAGATAGGACAATCAATGATGCACTGGCAGATGAATCTTGGATCCTAGCTATGCAATAGGAACTTAACCAGTTCTAACGCACCCAGGTCTGGACTCTTGTACCTAGTCTTCTGACCATCCAGTTATGGGACTAGATGGGTATTCAGAAACAAGATCGATGAATCAGGGGTAATCACTAGGAACAATGCTATATTAGTAGCATAATTATATTCCCAAGAGGAAGACATCTATTTTGATGAAACTTATGCTCTAGTTGCTAGATTAGAAGCAATCCGAATTTATTAGATATGCATGTTCTCTTAATATCAATTTGTATCAAATGGATGTTAAAAGTACTTTTTTGAACGATTTCATAAAAGAAGAAGTTTATGTTGAGCAACCACCTGGCTTTAAAGATACTAAATATCAAATGATGTTTTCATTTAAAGAAGCCATTATATGATTTGGAGCTTAGTATGAAAGACTAAGTGCTTATCTTCTATCACATGATTTTTCAAGATGGTAAAGTAGATATCACTCTATTTATTAAGAAATTTTTAGAAGAGATCTTAATTGTACAAATATATATTGATGATATTATTTTTTGTTCTACTAATGAATCACTTTGTAAATTCTTTGAAAACCCATACAAAGTGAGTTTGAAATGAGCATCATGGTGAACTTAATTACTTTCTTGGCTTGCAAATCAAACAGACCAAGGAAGGTACTCACATTTGTCAAATCAAGTATATTTCAAATTTTCTTTCTAAGTATGGTTTGACAGATGTAAGCTATTAGGAACATCTATGAACTCAGGAATAAAGATAGGCAGTGATCCAATTGGCAAGAAAGTAGATCAAAAGATCTATAGAGGTATGATTGGGTGATTACTCTATCTTACTGCTAGTAGACCAGACATAATGTTCAGTGTATGTTTGTGTGTCAGATTTCAGGCTAATCTTAGAGAATCTCATATTAATGCTATTAAAAGAATTTTTAGATATCTTATAATATAAGTAAACTGGGTTTATAGTATCCCATATGTTCTGAATTTAAATTACTTGGATATAGTGATGCTGAGTATGCTGGATGCAAAATAGACAGAAAAAGCATCAACATTACTTGTCAATTTCTTACAGGGTGCTTAATTTTTTGGTCTTCCAGAAAAAAAAAATTCAATAGCTATGTCCACAACAGAAGCATAATACATTGCAACTGGAAGTGTTGTACCCAACTGTTGTGGATCAAATATCAATTGGAAGACTATGGTCACAAATTACATGAAATTCTAATATTGTGTGACAACACAAGCGCAATCAATCTGACCAAAAATCATATCTAACATTCAAGAACCAAGCACATTGAGGTCAGACATCATTTCATCAGGGACCATGTAAGTAATGGTGATATTTTACTTGAATTTGTTGCTACAGATAATCAATTAGTAGATATTTTACTAAATCACTCCCTGAGGATAGGTTTACTTCAATTAGAAGAGAAATATGAATGTGCAATCCTGAATGAATACTTAAAACTTGAGTACATTGTATGATCTATCTATCGTCAACTTTTTCTAACTCCTGGACAATCGACTTCTAAGAAGTCAGAGTTTAGGAAGTCGAGTTACTATTTATTTGTTTTAAAAAAAACTTATATATTTGGGGGGAGAGTTAAATAATAATTGTTTGTTCACTCAATCTCAATCGTTTATCTTCCGATCTGCGGTCCTCTATAGACTTCCCTCTTTATATAAACTCCTTCCTTCTCTTTCCACATCACCCCATTTTAAATCTCTTCGACTCTTTCATCGTCGTCCTGGTTCCCGCGTCTGTCTCCGACTCTGACAGAACCAATGCTGTGAATCTCTTGATATCCTCAAACTTTCTGAGAAAGGTAGGATCTTTGACCATTTTGGAATCATCTCAAATCTCCTTTACAATTCTTCTTAGATTTATCCCTCGTATTTGTCTAGATGGCCTCTTCTAAGGCTCTGGACGGTTCCTTCTTCACTCCATAATCGTTCCACAGACTCACCTCAACCAAAGCTTTGATTTGTTCTAGAAAGGTTGTAGATTTCTCCCAGTTGTCAGGCAGTCTAAGTTCAGTGGCAGAAACGCTTGAAGCTATGGGTTGGACAAGACTGGCTAGATCAACGAACCAACCTATGAAGATGCAGTGAAGGCTTTTTATGTAACCCTCGAAGTTATACAGATGGGTCTCTAGAAGGGTTGTCAAAGGTACAGAGATTTCTATTTTTGAAGATTTGCTTGTGGAGATTTTGATTGCCCTAACTCCGGACACCAGATTAGTGATGATGTGTCCTTGGAAAAGCAAAGATTGGGGATTACTGGAAGCCAGGGTAGTATCTTCAAGAAGGGGCTTCTCATCAACGAGCTCTCTGCAGAGAAGAGGCTCCTTCATGCCATCCTCACCATTGTTGTAACACCAAGGGCTGGGATACATTCGTCCATCATAGCCAGAGATGAAAATTTGTTATTTTGGGCTATTCAGAGGCATCAAGTAAATGTTGCCTCTATTATCTTGGATAGAATGGCAGGGTCCAAATTTTTTCAAGAATCTCTTCCTTATGGACCTCTGCTTATAGTCATTTTCAGAAGATATTCAGTGTTTTTAGCAGATGAACTTTCAGTCTTAGTAGAAGAGAAGATTGGGTTATCCACACTTCACAGAAGTCACTACACTTTAGAGGATAAAACCCAAAATTATTGAACCAAGGACTCTATACCTAACTATACTCATGACATTTTTCCTGATGAGGTACAGGCACGTCCACTGCTCCTCCAGTTCAGTCAACAGTAGTTAGAAGTGAAGCAGTCAGAGAAGAAGCTGGTAATCCAAGAGAAGAAGAACCAGCTGGACCTTCCTTTGAGCAAGATCCCCCTAAAGAAACTATTATTCAAGTTCTTAGGGATCTAAAAGGGAAGTAGTCACTCATGAAGAAGATATTCCAAGTCCTCCACATTTTGAGCCTGCTATGAATGAAGGATTTCACCATGTCTCTCCACTACCAGTTGAGACCCAGCCAAGTCTCAGGGGGAGACTAGTAGGACTATTGATGATGTATTGAATTTGGTCCTCAAACAGCAAGATATGCTTGACATACTTCAGATGCAGATACATCAAATTCATGTAAATTTTGATTTCTTGTCAGAAGAAGTTCAGCAGATGAAAGATATACTATTTTAGTTTGTTTGCCAGCAGAATAAGGGAAGCTCTCCAGCTCCAACTCAACCTGAAGCTCAGCAGCCAGATCAGTTAGTTTAACAGTAGCTAGAGAAACAACCAGAGCAGCCAGAGCAACAACCAGAGCAACCAGAGAAGTAGCCAGAGCAGTAGCCAGAACAACCTGAATAGCCTATTGAGCAGCTAGAGCAGATATCAGTTGAGCCAGCAGCACAGCTAGTAGAGCAACTCTCTCAGTCAGAGGTACAACCAGTAGAACAATCATCTCTAGTAGAAGTACCTCAGTCTCATGTTCAGACTTTTAGAGAGAGAGTTAAGAGGAGATTAGTCAAGTCTGGGTCAGTTGTCTTTCCTTCCTCTCAACCTACACCCTCCTTTGATCCTCATTCCCCATCTACTTCCAAACCAGAGGAATAGCCTCCTCACCACCAGTCACCTCCTATGCATCTTTCCTCAAATGTATACTTACACTCCACCACCTGTAAATATCCCAGCTCTCCATACAGTAGCCACTAAATTTTCTCATCTCTTCCTACCTCATATACTCCTTCTTCTACTCTTCCTACTCACCCTCTAGCTCAAGTAGTGCCTAGTGTGGTACTTCCATCTCAAGTTGGGCAAAGAGGAAAACTAAACTTCACTTATCATATCCTCCTTTTGTATATTTTCATTTATCATTCTGAGCACCGTTTGCTCTCTTTGAAGAAATTTTGAGAATTAAAGTCTTTCTAGAAGTCCATGGGTTGTCCAATTACAAATTTGTAGATTGGCTACCCCTCTTAATTAAGACTCAGGAAGTTCCTCTAGATGCCATAAATCTCATCATTTAGAAAAGTCATAGTCTTTCTCCTGACGAATTTTTGTCAGTTTACCCTGGAGAAGTAGCAAAGTATAGAGAGGCTAGAACCAGAAGCGACATATTGATTGTTTCCTTACATCTGGATCTTTGATTTTTGATCTAGTGTGGTACTTCCATCTCAAGTTGGGCAAAAGAGGAAAACTAAACTTCACTTATCATATCCTCCTTTTTGGTATGCTTCATTTATCATTATGAGCACCATTTACTCTCTTTGAAGAATTTTTAGAATCAAAGTCTTTCTAGAAGTCCATGGGTTGCCCAATTACAAATTTGAAGATTGGCTACCCCTCTTAATTAAGACTCAGGAGGTTCTTCTAGATGTCGTAAATCTCATCACCTAGAAAAGTCATAGCCTTTCTCCTGAGGAATTTTTGTCAGCTTATCCTGAAGAAGCAGCAAAGTATAAAGAGGCTAGAACTAGAAGCGGCATATTGACTGTTTCCTTACATCTAGATCTTTGATTTTTTTGATCTATTTGGGAATTTAATAAAGGGAAGCAAGTTAGTTTCAGCAAAATGAAGTAGTTCAATGAAGAGAGATTTAGATTAAATCTAGCTGATGTTAACAAAGGCCAGTGGGCCATGCTACTTAGAGGGCAAAGAGCTATCACTCCATCTATGACAGTTGTATTACCCTCTAATCTGTTTCCCAGCCTGATAGGTGCAGTTTCCTCTAGGAAAGCTTTTGCTCAAGTAGTGTTCAATAGGCACATCAGGCTAGCCGTCAGGTTCAAAATCAAGTATAACAAAACTCTATCCTTTCATAGGTTTGTCTTGATGCATGCTACAAAGAATGCGGATTATCTCAAGGATTTTCAGCACAATTTTGTAGAGTCTGAGAGATTGACATAAGAACAATGGGCCATATGTTATCCTGAAAATGCTCAAGAGTGCAGAAAGAAGAAATTGTCTCCCTCTTCATATCTGAATAAGAGTTATGATGCCCTTTGGAAGTCTGAGTAATGCCCTAAAATTTTTATTTAATAAAAAAATGTGAATAATTGATGATTAAACATAACTACTATCATGAGGTATAATTAATCTTAATTTAAGATTTATTGGTAATAATAAATGTTATTCCAGTGTCGTACACAGATGTGCGCACTCCGACATGGTGACACCAGAATTCGATAATGAAAATGAAATTCAAGAATGACATAATTTCCAAAAAAATATGCTGATATCAGAAATGTAAATATCCAAAATTGTTGACGTACGGATTTCGAGATTAAGCTGACGCAACTATTTTCTGGATAATTTTTGCTGGATGAAAAATAAATTCTAAAAATTAAACTAAAATTACCATAATTTGTAAAACCTTTTCATTACCTTATGGTTGAAATTTCAACTTGATTGAACACCATTAGGACACATAAACATGGGATTTAGTGGGCCAGCTGAATTATTGCCTAATTACGGTAACCATTTCTTTAGATTTTCCATGCTTACGTGTGTGGGCTACGTAAGCCCATAACCCATGGATTAAATAACCTACACGTTTCACCATAGGTGTAACCATGAGAAGGTTGCATGGTAAACGTAGCCTTTGGTGGGTTAAAGAGGTTTTTACCTCCACACCTGTACAGCCGACGTACCATGCATGCATGTAGGCTGGAGGGTTATAAAATCTCTCCTTCAACCCTTCGTGGGAGTTTTCCCACTCCTGCTCTTGCTGCTCCTGCTGTTGTTGTGCTTGCCAACCCTTGTGTTGGTGAGTTGCTGCTAGAGCTATTGTTGTTGTTGGAGCTGCTACTTCTATTGTTCTTGCTGTAGCTACTCCGCTATTGTTGTTGCTTCTACTCTTGTGCAGCTACGTTTGCAACCTTGTCGTTTTTATCCTCCTACTAGTTGTGGGCTCCTCAAAGTGAAGGTTTTAT
Organism: Colocasia esculenta; assembly: GCA_014218235.1. NCBI lineage: Eukaryota > Viridiplantae > Streptophyta > Magnoliopsida > Alismatales > Araceae > Colocasia > Colocasia esculenta. The sequence goes on from CM024756.1 coordinate 55,766,115, forward strand.
CCTTTAAGTCAGGTAGGATTCCTTTCCTCCTTTCTCACTCTTATCCTTTTAACGTGCCATAGAGCCTCCTGTTTAGGTGTTTGAATACTTAAACTTTTGTTTTGATTTCATAAACACCTTTAGAATTGTGTGTTCATCATGTGTATTTGTAGAAGTCTTCTTGTTGAGTGCAAGTAACCACTGTTCATAGGAGTTGTTCTCCCAATACTTCGTTTTTTCTAAGTTTCTAGCTACTCATGTTTAGATTGTGTTTTCCATGTAAAATAGTATCCGGAGCTGTAAACAAGTTCTTCTAGTTGTTGTTGTTCATGTTTGGATCCATAGGTCCCATTGATAAGGTCCTTAGAGTGTTTGCAAATCCATTTCTGGAAGGTGATCTGGCGGCTGTCGATAGATGGGGACCACCTGTCGACAGACCCTAAGCTTCCATAACCCAAATCTTCAGAAAAGACTAGCAGCTGTCAACATATAACACTTACCTGTCGACAGATGGACTGGCCTGTCGACAGCCAACCCTGGCCTGTCGAAAGGTACTACTCAGAATCCAGAAATGTGGTCTGGAAACCTGCACCTGTCGACAACCACTTTCTGGCTGTCGGCATACACTGCGTTGCCCAGTTTTCCAGCACTTGTTCTTGATCTGTCTCTTGTTGAAACATCATGCTATTAGCCTAGCAAGCTGCCTCCTTCATTCTCTTGGTTTTTACCATTATGTCACTAGGGAAGTCATCCAATTGTTCTCATAACCTTCTTTGGATTTTCCTTGAAGTCTTCAAGTTCAAGAAGTTCCTAGTTAGCTACATCATCATGTGTTCAGTGACCTTAATCCATATTCTTTGATGACATGAGAGTTTGAGTACTTGAGTGCCATAATTGTTTATGAATGACTTGTGATGACAATTATTAGGTCTTTGGACTCATTGAGATATATGTCTGTGCAAATAGGGCTGGTCCAGTCGTGGGAGGAGCATCCGAATTCGTTTACAGGCAGTACAGAACAATAAAGGATCCATGGATGCTTGGAATTGCATCAATACAAGCTTGATTAGTCATCATGTTATCTTTCCATGTGTGAATATGTATTTGAATCAGAACATGAATATTATCATGAGTTCCTGACTATGTACTCGTGTTCCAGTATTTCTATTTCACATTCATTGTCTAGTTGACATGCTTGTTCATTCATATTTGACATTCAATATTGATAGCAGTCAAGTCACTTATGTTGATTTTTGTATACCTTAGTCCTTATTGATTAGAGGAGTTGAATTCTACTGGGCTAGTTAGCTCACATATTCCTACCATTTCAGGTGACCAAGATGGAAGTGATGCTTAAGGGAAAAGTGTGCTGAGCGAGACAACCAGTCCTTAGAAGTTCATCAACCTTGTTTCCTTTTTGTAATGAAATAACAAGTTGTAGATAAGTTTTCTTTTCCTTTGCTCCTCATATGGACTATAGTGAGGAGTGTTATGTAATGATGATTCCACGATATTAATATTAGATGAATAAAATATAAGTTCTATTTCTTGTGCCCGATTTCTGTCATTTTCGATAAATAGACTTTTATTAGGACGTAACAGTCTGTCTCTCTGAAATGGAAAGACAGATACATAATTTACTACTAGGCCAAGGCAGCAGCTTAGTCACAAGGACTTCAGTAGAATATCGCTATTCATGAATTTTTGCACAAGGCTGCTAGTAGACATTTCATACCTTTAAGGCAAACTATGGGCAATGATGCTTTTCACAGGAAGCTTACTTGGTATCATCGCCGGCACCTTAAGTCCTATAGGAAAATTCCATCAATAGAGCCTTCCTATAACATAGATAGTTCTATCTTTGCTCATATGTTTCCTAAGAATGAGAAGAAGTTGCGGGACCTTCTCCAACCTTTTTTTGATCAAGTCTCACATTCTCTCTCTCCCCAAATCTTCCTGATCAGTTGTACATTTTTTTTTAGTTATTAAATACACTTGGTTCCTTCTAATCATTATGCATTAATTTCTTTCTCTTTCCCTCTATTTTATCCTTTTTGTTAATGCCACAAAGGGGGAGAGAATATATATATTCTGAATAACAACAAAAAGATATAAAGGGATCAATATATATTTAAGATTTTTTTTTAGAAATTGCTTGAGTAAATTTGTTTGCATAAAAAATTGTTTTTATCATTAACAAAAAGGGGGAGAATTGTTGTGCAATTACTTTCTACAAATGTTTGCTTACTGTTTTTGCTTATGACAAACTCATGTTTAGTTAAACAAATTCATTTAATTATAACACTTAACTTAGTATTTTAATCAATGTAAAAGCCAAGGCATGTTTGTATTATAATGTATCATCTTTAATTAGACATTTGGTGTTGACACACAATGCATTGATGTCGACACACATACTCTTTATCAGATAGCTGGTGTCGACACACATAATCTTTATTAGACAGCTGGTGTCGACACACATAGTCTTTATTAGACAATTGGTGTCGACACATAGAGCATAGGTGTCGACACATACCTTCACACAAGCAAAATTTTCGAAGTCCACAACATATACATATATCATACTGATTACGACTCTTGAAAAGTCGAAGTATGATACCCACTCTGACTTCTGAAAAGTCGAAGTGTGGTACCTACTCGAACTTCTCTATAGTCAAAGTCTCCTTATTTAAAGCTAATTTTTTTTAAGTCCACATCAACTACTATATGTACCATTCTACTCTGACTCTTTAAAAGTTGAAGTATGATATCTACTCCGACTTTGCTACAGTCGAAGTCTTTATAATCGATCTCACATCGATTACTACTTTGATCTTATTCTGATTCTTCTAAGTCGAAGTATGATATCAACTGTTGAACAACTGGAGTAGTACTCCGACTCCTTGAAAGTTGAAGTAAGGTATCGACTTCTATTATTAATGATACTTAGATGTTTTAATGGTTGTTATTATTTTTGCAAAACTGTTAATGTATTATTACTGTGATTTTTTTTAATCCTTATGGAATCATTTAATGAACAAGATGAACGCATAATCTACACTGAAATATTCTTTTTGTTATCTGTCAATAACCTATCAAATAAGCATTGTACTTCTCTAGTATTCTTTCCATTAATATTTCCTGTCATAAATAATTCTGAAGTTCAATATCATAGTTTATTCTTTCAAGATAACTACGTGTGTTACAAAGAAACCCGTAAGTCTCCTTCAAAATGTCAGGTTTCCAGATTTTAAGGAAAAGCTCCTTTGCAGCAGTACTACGCGCCAAGCAGGTGTCCATACCTCCTTAAATGCTCACCTAACTCTGTACTGTTCAAAGGGCAGACTTTCTCTTAAACTGATGAATATCTGTTAGAAACTACTTGTTTCCTGCGTTTTATTATTATTATATATCTCACAAGAGTATCCCCGAGAAAAGAAAAAGACATAGTATGGTGTTTGCAGATATTCAAGAAAGCTATCTGAAATAGAGCCATGCACTTACATTCATAACCTGGAAGCCGTTGAGACTAAAAGACTCAAAGGTCTGAAGATCTAATGATGGACATCTCATATGTCTCAAGTCTCAAGACCCAACATTCAAATTCAAACGGTTACTTTCAAACGGGAAGCTGAAGACTATATATGAAGCTGAAGTTTGAAAGACAAATATACATGAGTACATATGACAACAATTCACACACAAGTGAATGAGCATACACGAACACATACTTCAGAGAGAAAAGAGAGAAGCTCGCAAGATCTGAAGAGAGCCATCTATTCAAGCTTCAACTTTCTGCTCTCTTGCTTTCAGAAGTTCTTGGGTGGCATTATGTATTCTAGATCTTATTAGTCCACCCTTTTAGAGTTAGAAAGTGTTAGAGCAATCATTATTATTTGTTATCTCTTTCTGATCTCCTGTGTTTGCTAATTCTCTGAGCAGACACACTGTGTTCTTTTCAGTGTTGTAACCAACAGGGGGTTTATTCCCTGTAGTACTCCTCTGTGAAGGGAAGACCTATAGTGGTAGGTGGTTGTATTACCCCTCTGTGAAGGGAAGACTTGTGTGGGAGCAAGTGGGTTGTAATACCTCTCAGGTTGAGAGAAGGCCAAGTGTTCTTGTCAGTTAGTGAAAATCCCAAGGGTTCTTGGGCACTGGACGTAGGAGTCCTAATTGATAGGAGGTCCGAACCAGGATAAATCCTTTGTGCACTTGTGTGGTTGTTTCCATCAAGTTTACACTTGTTTCACATATACTACACTAAATAGTAACGATACTATCTAGTGTTATCTATTTTTAGATAAATTATTATAGTGCAAAAAGTCTTATTCATCCCCCTCCAGGACATCTAAAGCTCTATCTTCTAAAGCTCCATCTCAATCCAACATATAGGGTCCTAAGAGTTAGTGGAGTCTTAGTAAAAATTCTCTAATACAGATCCTAGCGAGAGCTTTAAGCAAGAGGATGAATGATTTGAGATCACTCCCTACAATTTGGTGGGTTTGGAATGGTTTAGCATTGCATACCTCTAATTGAAGGGTTCTCTTTGGGTTTCATCCTCCTAGAGTCTTCCCACTGGTCTTATGCATCGTGGGTATAGGTATGGCCATGGCTACGAACCTCTAGCCGATTCATAATGGATCCCTTCATACATAGGATTTAGGAGGTCTCCATCGATGACCGTACGCAGATTATCTCATTGGTCATGAGTGGGAGCACCTTTAGCTCAACTATCCGTACACATAGTATGTCCTAGTGTTCACACCAGGGGTGTGGGGGGTGACATGGGTCGTGCCCCTTTTGCACATAGGTAAAGAGATACTCAATATAGGTGGACGTCATAAAGCTCTGGAGTTCTTGCTCCCACTGGCATTAAGGCTAGCTAATTAGGTCATGAGTGTCTATCGCTCTACTGAGCTATGGCTCTTCAGACTTAAGAGTTGGTGGGATAGAAAATCCTTTGGGTCAAGTCGCTGGATCGTCTAGAGTAGGCCGAGCTAATTTTCTATCATTGTGCGTTCCAAGACATTTAACTCAAGAGTCATCCTCTGTCGCCTGGGCTATCTTTCTAACATCGACATTAAGAGAAGGGGCCCTTCCAGTAGGGTTGGCGGATCAAGTGCTTGTTGATGCTTATGGGTCCTGTTTAGTAATTGGGCTTTTATCAGATGGGTCCGATTTGATCCCTGGACTTTCACCAGGCGGACCTGTTTAGTCACTAGACTATCATGTGATGGGCCGAGCTTGATCATTGAGTCACGTGATTTGGCCCAAAGGGCCGAAATCCCCCCCACTCTCCAGAAACATACATAAATTCTTTCTCGTTACAATCAACTTGAAATGCATTGTATGAAAAATATCTAAAAAATAAAATTCTATACATGAAAATGAAAGGGACATTTTGTGCGAAGGTTCTCCCTTTGTATGTGGTAGACTCATTTTTAGAGACTTCCCATATGTGCAAACTTGCAGGGAAGAGTTTTCTATTGCCAAGTAGATGTGTGCTATCTTTTTTTTTTGTTCTGCTAAGCCTAAGCTAGTTTATCTAATTTTTTGAACTGCATAGATACATCTTGAGTCGAATTCATGACGAGCACCTAAAATCCTAATTATTTATAATTTTTTAGAAGACCTCTTTATCAACTTAATTGATTTGGGTATTTAGGGCTGCAAACGGAACCTGATATATCGATATTCCAACCTGATTCCGATAAAAATTATCGATTTCGAAATTAAAAATTGATATCGATAGCTTATCGAAATCAGTATCAGATATTTTGATAAGTTATCGAAATCGGAATTAAAAAAATAGCCAGAATCAGAATCGGTATCGGTTATCCAATAAATTATCCATAATCTCAAAAGGTAAAATCATAGTAAACACCTTAGCTTATTAGAATTTCGGTTCCGATATTGTTATCGGAATCAGAATTAAGTTTTTTGATTTTATCGGAATCAGAATCGAAACTATATTTTGATTTATCAGAATCGGAATCGAAATATGTTTCCAGTTCCAAATCCGACCCGGTTGCAGCCCCATGGGTATTGAACTTCTTCCACGACAGAATGTCCAACCAAATAGATGTGTGTTATGTGTTAACCCAGAGGAACATGCATGAGAATCGCTATATTTTGCCTGTGATTTTTTTAAGGAAGTTTGGAGCTCAATTAATCTCCAATGTTTTAATCTCACCAGGTCCACAAACGCACTCTACCTAGAGCTTCTTACACTGCAGGAGAATTTCTTGAGAGGTGATTTATTGATCAAGAAGGTTGCTCACCTGCTGCTTAGAGCAACCATATTCTGGTTGTGGAGAGAGATCATAGGATCTTCGACTCTCGATCACATATAGTTGCCGAACTTGTCCTATATATTATGGTTGATGTTTGAGATACCATGGATGCAACTGTTTCTGCATCTACAATATCTTCCAGTCGAACTAGGAGATTGGCACCAGCTAATTATATATATTGTATGTAGTTGATCCGAGTTCACAATATATGTGATCATGATTACCTACTTTCCCACTTCATGACACAATGAGATCGACATGTACACAATTTACATTCTAATTATTTAATACATCTCATCAGCTTACCTTTAAAAAAAAAACTATTGTAGGTGTCACTACTTAAGTCTTTCTTCCATGTGGGGGAAAAAGTACCTTAGAAGCCCAAATTTCATTAGTTTATATATATATATATATATATATGTTTTTGTAAAAATTAGGTACTCTGCCCTTGCACTTTTATTTTAGAATCTATTTCTCTTAATTCTGTATTATTTTTTTAAAAATGCAACATGTTACAGTACTTGTAAAAATAAACCTATCATTATTGTGAGTCAATCTATTAAAATATAACTTATTTAGCTTTAATTAACTTTAGACCAACTTTAAAAGAACTCAAAAACTTTAGTCTCTCATAAATTCTGTCACTTTTCATCATTCTATCTCTTTTATCTCTTTCTCTCTCCTTTTAGGTCAAACACGATAAAAACTTCCTTTATAAGATTTTTTCCCAAAAAATAATTCTACGAGTAAGACTAGAATATGCTTATCTTTTGAAGCGAAAGTTAACTGCAGTAATATTTCCGATAACAAGGCTATTAAGCATATAAAATACAAAAGGTAAGGAGCGTATCTGTAAATAAATATTATAAGAAGCGTAGTTTTGCAAAAAAAGAGAAAAGAATAAGCATAAGAAAATCCTTAACATTACATTGGAAAAAGTGGGGTTGTAACATCCTTAATATTAAGAACATCATATATATTTATTTTTTTATAATTCGAAACTGAGGCCTAGCTACTGATCCGTATTCGACATTATGCAATCATAATAACACATTCCAAATTATCTATTTTATGTTTGTCCGGTGTTTTATATATGAGAAAAATTTAGTACACTTGAGTTTTACACTTTGCACTTATATTTCTCTTTTTTTATTGATTAATGAAAAAAAGACACAATACACTCATCCAATGAGAAGTAAGAAATACAAGTGCAAAGTGCAAATCCCATTCTTATATCATGTGCAGGAAAATTGGCAACCGAAAATCCAATTGCCGTGTAAAGATCAAGTAATCTAATCCTCGCCAACTAAATCTTCAAATAAAAGAATTTAATATATAAGATGATTGTGTAATTTAATTCAAATCATAGAGTTTAACATATCCTATAGAACAATGATGTAGAACCACTACCCTCTACTCCAAAACACAGGCATTGAGTGACCCCACTTATTTGAATCTCCATAGGTCTAGTGCCGCATTACACCCCTCCCCACAAGGCTGAAGTCTCGGCGGCACAAGTTATCTCACCCATCATGGGTGCCTGACACATCACACTGTCTGCCTCATTCCACCTTTTGTAGACCCACATTGCATCGACTCTGGGACACCTGTTTTGATACCAAATTGACGTAGAACCACTACCCTCTACTCCGAAACCCAGGCATTGAGGTGAGATGACCTCACTTAATTGAATCGATCCAGTTCCTCTCTCCAAATTTCGATGTGGGACTAAACCCACATAGGTCTAGTGCGGCATCACCCCTTCCCCCCCAACAAGGCTGACGCCTCGACGGCTAAGGTCATCTCACCCATCACGAGTGCTTGGCACATCACACTATATGGCTTCTTCTACCTTGTGTGGACCCACATCGTACTGACTTTCATTGAGATACCTGCTTTAATATCATGTTGACATAGGACCACCACCCTCTACCTCAAAATTTGAGAATTGAGGTGAGATGGCCCCACTTATTTGAATCTCCAATTCATCTCTCTGGATTTCAATGAGACTAAACCTATTACAAGTGTAGTGCGGCATCAAACATCTCCTTTCAAAGATTGTAATCAAACATATATGCATTTGACTTACTCATATCCATATTCTCACTCATTTTTGTCAAAAGAATATATATATAATGTTTGTCAGTCGAGGGATTTACTTGGCAGAGTAATTTCTCTTCTACACCTCGGCATCTAATGAAGGCATACAAAATTAAACTCATGTAATTAGACACAGACATTTGGAGTATATAAATTCCTTGGAAAATGAGTCAAACAAGTTAAACTTGGGGATCAAATTTATGGTCAATCTGGGAGATAGGCCTAACAAGCTATTTGTGTGGAAATTCACATATAAAATTGACAACTGGGCCTGATTTTAGATCATACAAGTAAAAATTTGAATAGTGTTTGTGTAACACTGTGACTAATGAGTCTGATTAATGGGTAAAGCAAAGAAACATGTCCACCACTGACTATTAAGGTTAGTCCGAGTAAGTTCAAATAGATTAGATTTTACCAGGAAATTCATGTTATAAAACTCCTTTGCAGAAGGTTTCAGTGACACATGCATGCATGGTTCTTACAATGAAACGCATTGGTTGAATCTTTTGCAGAGAAGGTTAACTTCAGAAAATTGAGAAACACTTCATTCTTGGTCGGGAAAAAATTTATCTGAAAGTCGCGAGATTGATTGCGGGCACGACCCCGGCACTTCAAAAATAACCATATTTATAATTAGAGCTCGCTCGCTTGCTCCCCAACCAATCTTGTAGTTGATTTGGTAGTTTTTTTTTTAGGACAATTAATCTCTATTTTTTGAAGATTTATTTTTAAATTTCTGATTTACATATTTATAATTACAGATATAAATATATACCTACTTAGTTTTCTAAAAGAGTTAAGAATCTAAAAATAAGTCTCCAAAAAAATAGAAATTAATTGATAAATCTCTCATTTTTTAAATTTTATCAGTCGAATACCTAATATTTTTCTAAACAAATCTCCTAAGAGATGACAAGCAAGGGCATCCTAACGCTTGCACATGCGGAGGACCCTATAAATCTCACATGAGCTCGTTGACCAGGCACATTCGAAGGACAACCCGTAGTTGACTAGTAGACAAACGTGGGTAGACGAGTCAAAGGCTGTCCGAGTCGAACTCTGACGACCTGGAGAAAGAGCTTTGTTGGGGTCCAATCGATGGTCGACGGGAGCTTTGACCGCTTCTATATGTCATCCTCTCTTCCTTCCTACCTACCTTAAACTAGATATCTGACGGGAACGAAAGAAACAGTGGGCCCGTTTGGAGTTTATTTGGAGTCTTTTTATTTTTTATTTATAATTTTGATGTAATTTTTGTATTATTTTTTAAGTCTTAGGGTAAAATCATTTAAAAGAGTCAAATTAAAGTTTATTTAATTTTTATTATATATTTTTATATTTATTTATTTGACCCAAGTCTTATTTAAGTAAGAATTTGTATTTTTTATTTTTTAGATCTCTAATTTATTGAATCTTATTACGATATAAATATGTCATTAATTTGGAGTCCATATTTAAAACCTATTATGATTGGGAATAGCCTAACTCTATATAAACACTTATATGATGTTATATTTTGGGATAATGGATTGAATGAATGAAAGAATTACAGTGTATGAATTGCGCTGGTTCTCGACAATGGAGAAGAGAAAGTTTTTGAGAAAAAACTTTCCACCCCAAAATAGTCCTCGCGAACGGGAGGGTCACGCCTCACTTTTTTTTTTTATCTCCCTCTCTATGACTTTCTTCAACTGTCCCGCATCAACATCTAGAAGAAATATAATATAATATGAGGGATCTTACTGTTGTTTGTGATATGCGTCCCTGTTCTGATGACTTGTTATCTTTCTTTTTCCTTTATGAACTGGTTTCTTAATTTTAGGGACCTATTAGGACTCAAAAGATGGATGCATCCCCATTGATGGGGTCAAGGCTTTTCCTCTTCTTCTTCTTTTTTCCCCCCCTATTATATCATTTCATAGGTGGATTTCAGAATATTGGCTGATCTTATCAGTTGACCCATGACCTAGCTAGTAATTTGTTCGGGTCAAAAATGAATAATATTGGTGGATTCAAAGGCGGCGTTGCAAATGGTACCATGTTTTATACCTTCCGGAAATGAAAAAGATTCAATTTCTGGGATCTTGTAAAATTATTTGATCAACTGCACAAGTTTGTCACAGAATCTTATGACTTTTTTCTGACCACTGATAAAAGTACGTACGTAAGCTATGAGTTATAGAGCTTGCGGTAACTGTTGTTAGTTTTATTTGCTAGAAGCCCTTTGAATTTGATCAAGTTTGCTATATTTACATATATGTGAATTTAGCAGTGTAAGTGCTGAAACAGATGATGGTGGTCCAAAAACTCTCCTAAAAGCATGCATGCATTTCCCTTTTTTTTATCAGAGGAAAGTTTCTATACACATTTTGGGGGTAGATATTACCCACCATAAACTCATATATATGAGTGGGACTCCTTGATACGGCGATCATGTGTTTGGTGCAAGTAATATTTGCTCGTTCTAAGATGTGTATAATTTTTTTTTATCACGAAAAAATCTATATCGACAATGAAGTAGTTCATCATATGCGTACATAAATAGTTATGTATAAATTTATAGAGAAAGATTTTCTACACATTCTGATGATCAGTTTATCCCTATGTAATTTAAATAAATTACATATCTATTTTGATGATTAACAAAATTATATAAAGTTTAATCTAACATATTTTCTACAAGTTTTGAACATAGGAAATGAATCAAGAAAAGTCAAGCAAATTTTGTAAGTATCTCACCCTGAAGTATTTAGAGTTCAGTACACATAAAATTTCTCTAAGTACACATCGATTTTCATTATAGGTCATAACGATTTCATATTCATAAGGATTCGCTATGTGCTTTTATCGATTTGGGCAGTATAGTGATTTCTTCGGTTTGCCTTCACAACGATTCGTTAAGTGATCGCAACGATTTACCCTCACAATGATTCGTTAAGTGATTGCAACGATTTGCCCTCACAACGATTTGTCTTCACCTCCTCTTTTTGAGAACCCTCCAGCCTCCTCATCAGCTGGAGCCTCCTCCTCCTCTTGTCCTTCCTCTTCTGGACCAACTGCCATACCTTCTTCCACCTCTCATTCCCTTCTTTATCCTTCTGCTCCTCCCTCTTTCATTACTATCATTCCGGAGGGTGCTCAGATTGATGGTCCCTATCTTAGGGCCATCAAAGATGAGTTTGAGGTAGCCATTCTCCAATCTGTTATGAAGGTTGGAGAACATATTCATAGGACAGACTCCTCTAGTCCTATTCCTAAGAAACGTAAAATAACCTCCACTTTCTCTAAATCCTCAAATCCCTATTATCCTCCTTTATGGTTTTCTCTAACAGAGGTCACCAAAAATAAACCTCTCTACAGGGAATTCCTCCAGAAAGTTATTTTTGCCTCTATTTTTAATCTTCCTCATCTACATCTCACCGACCATCTAAACACTATTTTTCCTTACACCTTTCTTTCAAAATCCCTCAAATCAAAGATCTTCTCTGCAGCCGAATCCCAAACTGAAGAGCAGTGGGCTCGGACTAATAAAGCTCTCTACAATAAATTTCTTCTTGCCAGATCTGCCAGGTTCCCTCCAAGGGACCATTCCCTGACTTTATCCGAATGGTTCTTGATCCACCATAAGGACATCTGGGCCCCTTTCATTCAAAAGGAGATAAAGATGATCAGGCACTTCAAAATGTTCAATGATTATCGCTATCTTCATCGTTTGCCTGAGATTTAGTTGGGTCAGTTCATGTAGGCCATTAGAGCCCTTGGACCAGGTGGAGCTCACACTGAAGCCGTCCAAGTAGATTTTGCAACCCTCCAGCTGCCTGACTCTACCTTTCTTCCCCCTTTTCACTCTCTGATTATGGATTCCTCTGTAGGCTCAATTATTTTTGAGCATTTTACCAGAGTCATGGGCAGAATCAAAGTGCAGAAGGCTATCTGGTTGCTTTCCACAGGTTTCTGTTTAGAGAGTATCACCAGGGCCATGTCACTGCTGATGTTCTTACTTCTGCTCTGTCAGAATGTGAACGATTATCTCCTACAGATTGGACCAGGCTCTATCCTCTTTCAGCACAACAATTCTCTGATGTGAATGAATCTCTATCCAAGGAAGGTCAACCTCAAATTTCAACTGCTACATTTCTGGACATGAACTCCATTCACCTTGTTCATGATCCCTATCAAACCTGGGTTGAAAGGTACAAGGTATATGTCACTATGCGGATAGAATTGAAGCACAAGCAGAATTTCTATCCAGTCTCTATGGATCAGTTTCTTGCCTGTGTCAGCTTTGAGAAAGTCTCCTTCCTTAAGGTCTCTCTTGAACCAGATCAGTATGCTCGACTTCTTGATGAGCAGCTAGTTCATCATCTTCGAAGGATGGCTCCCATCATGGGACCTTCCTACTCTATTGAACCTGGGGTTTTTAGATACTTTTTTGAAAAGCAGGAAGAACAGGATTAGGAAACTATTTCTCATTATGCCTCTCTTTTGTCTCCTGCTTTCTATCTTCCTGTACCCCCTCAAGAATAATTCAATCACTTTGTGCTCTCTCATTCATCTTTTCTCTTCTTTTTGTCGAAAGCATTGATCTTTTTGCTTAAATGACAAAAAGGGGGAGAAAATATAGCAATTCTGAAATACATCTCTTATGATTTCGAAATATCACTAAAGTTTTATTTCAGAATATCTTGGTTCAATGCTATGTTTTGTCATCACCAAAAAGGGGGAGATTGATGATCAGTTTATCCTCATGTAATTTAAATAAATTATATATCTATTTTGGTGATTAACAAAACTATATAAAGTTTAATCTAACATATTTTCTACAAGTTTTGAGCACAGGAAATGAATCAAGAAAAGTCAAGCAAATTATGCAAGTATCTCACCCTGAAGTATTTAGAGTTTAGTACACATAAAATTTCTCTAAGTACACATCGATGTCCATTATAGGTCATAACGATTTCATATTCATAAGGATTCGCCATGTGCTTTTATCGATTTGGGCAGTATAACGATTTCTTCAGTTTGCCTTCACAACGATTCGTTAAGTGATCGCAACGATTTGCCCTCACAACGATTCGTTAAGTGATCGCAACGATTTGCTCTCACAACGATTCGTTAAGTGATCACAATGATTTGTTTCTCTCAACGATTCGTTAAGTAATCATAACGATTTGCTTTCCGCAACGATTCCTTAAGTGATTACAACGATTTGCTCTCACATAGATTTCTTAAAGAAGCACAACGATTTGTACATCGATTTGTTCATAACATCACAACGATTTGTACATCAATTTGTTCATAACATCACAACGATTTGTACATCGATTTGTTCATAACATCATAATGACTTGTACATCGATTTGTTCATCACATCACAACGATTTGTACATGGATTTGTTTATAACATCATAATGACTTATACATCGATTTGTTCATAACATCACAACGATTTGTACATGAATTTGTTCATAACGTCATAATGATTTGTACATCAATTTGTTTATAACTTCATAACGATTTGATTATTAATACATATAACGATTTGTGTATGCATCTCTTCACTTATGAATACACAACGATTCACTCGTTTGCACAATGATTTCATAAGTCATGTATATAACGATTTCATGGAAGACAACGATTCGATTTTCGAACTAATTTTTAATACATTGAAAAGTCAAAGTCTTTAGGCATATTTATGTCAGCTGTGCATTTATGAAGACTGAACATATCACTGCATGAATGTAGACGATATCTTCCATTATCGTATATTCTCAGTAAACATCTTTTAAAACAACAAAATGACATTACTATTTTGATGAACATTCGTTCTAAAGTTGACTGACAAAAAGAGACAGCTTAGCTGTCTATTGTTCAAGTTTTAAATATGTGCAGGTCTCTGACAGCATCCGTAATACAACGTTGGACAAAATGAAAGCCAAAGAAGATTACAGAAGATCCTCTCTCTCTTTGCGTGCATGAAAGGATAAAGGACTATTGACAGGAAGCTTCCAAGTGTCACGCAGTCTAATGTACACTTATGCATAGAGACAACAGACACTTCAACGTTCGAATTTCAAAAGATGATATATATAGAAGAATGAAGTTCCTGTAGGATATAGCAGGACAACGATCAGAGAACAACAAATTACAACGCCTTCAATCTTCTGCAAGCTTTTCTTAGAGCCAAGCAAAAACTCCCATTAGTCTTAGCACTTGCTCTCTGTGCTAAGTTCAGATCTGTGAGAGTGCCTTTTATTCTGAGAAGAGTCCTTGATTATAGATATTTTCTTCTCAGTCCTTGCTTCAGATCAAGCGGTGTTCTATAAGCTTGATCTAGGGGCATCATCTCTTTGAACACATTCTCTTGTGTTTGTTCCCTTCGGTTGTGAAGGAAGACCTGATGTGGTATCCAGAGTGTTGTTCTCTTCGGTTGTGAAGGAAGACCTAGTGGGATATCCAGGGTGGTGTATTTCCCTTCAGATTGAAGGAAGACCAGCTGTGGTTGGGTGTGTAAGGGTCCATAAGGGGGACAGTACCCTTGGGTTAGTGAAGTCCTGAGATATTGCTCAGGGACTGGACGTAAGACTCCTAAGGAAAGAAGATCCGAACCAGGATAATTTTCTGTGTTGTGTGATTACTTTGCGTGTTTATCTTTATCTTCACTAACACTAACAATCTGCGAAGTGTTGTTTTTGTGACTATTGTGTGAACATGAATTGAGTATCAAATAATTTTAATATCCCATTCACCACCCCCCCCCCCCCCGGGCTAGCTTGCTGGGCAACACATTCTAAGGTGAGAGAATTCTACCCATCCCAACTACATTTGCATTCGTGTGAGGTCCAATAAATCTCATTAGTATGTATCTAGAGTTAGGTAATATATATCTCATATGTCTCATATTCTGTCTGTGAAAAATATTTTTCATATATATATATATATATATATATATATATATATATATATATATATATATGCGTGTCTCGACATGTGTATGATGACCTCCGAATCCAAATTAATGCATGCATGGACTAGTCTTCCTTCGAATGCCCGACAACACATGATTAATCTGGGCCCCTTCAGAAAATATTTTAAAAATAAAAAATACATTATTTTATTACTATCAAAAGAGTGAACTTTATTAAAATTTTATTAAGAATAAATAAATCTTAAATAAATGAGTCATTCTCTTAAGATCGTTGACCCATATTTTAAAACGAAAATACGTCAACCGGCCCCTAACAGAATGACCTATTCTCAATGAAATTTTAATAAATCTACTGTCATTGTAATAATAATTTATTATTATTTTAGTTTTTTAAAGATTTTTTAAGAATTGTAATGCAAAAAAATGATATAAAAATTGGTGGAGAGGATCCTCGTCCCTTCCTGTCTATACGTTATGCGACACCCAACCACGTCTCTCATATGGGAATGAAATCCACAATTCTACGGAGAGTATTTCTACGTGCGAAAACCCCCTAATACGTAGGACATGCTCTCCCTGTCGAGAAAGCAAGGCCATACTTTTTGTTCCACGTTAACACAATCAAATTATTGCAGGAGATCTTATACGTACACAGTATACATACATATATCCCTATATAACATTATATTTGTAAGGTAATTCGTACGTGTGAGACAAAGTATTGGCATCAACGAATAATATATGTGCAAGTCCACACGTGTGTCGGTTGTCGGGCACCACGGGCAAATGACCCGCCCTCCATTTAGGAAGGTGGCCGGGGAGGGACGTTGTTTTTGACCAGATCTAGAGATTGAATTGTCAACGTACGCTTTAGCGTGCTTCAACTTGCTACCAAATGTGATCCACTACTCAGGATCTATCTCTGTTGATGCCAACTCTATCAGAAACTAAGTATGTTGCTCTCATTGATATTTCTAGATCTTTACCTTACAACTCGGTTGAGATCAGTGATGGATGTAGGATCTTAATTTAATGAGATCTTTAATGATACTCTCATAAATTATATTTTTAATTCAATAAAATCTTTCATGATAAAAATTTATATTCTTAATTGAGATTTTCCAAGTCAACGGGGTCTTAGGACCCCCACTCACTATGCGCTAGGTCGGCCACTAGTTGAGGTGACAAATACAACTTTAATATAATTTTTCATGCGAGAATAATTAAAATATAAATAAGAGAGAGAAAAAAGAAAAGAGTAGACAAGAATCTTTTATATGCTATCTCAAATTTGATCATCTTTATTTGAATTAACTGTGAGTAAAAATATTCACTACAACCCAACTATGTGGATAAATTAATGTACCTACACCGCCACCAATCTTTGCGACTAACCCCTCCTCCAAATGGAGGGGGAAATGAGAGGGTGCGGGATTGATCATGTCGTCTTCTTTTGTCTTTTTCCTCTCCCTAAATAATTTACTTATAAAAAGAATGTCCAATTTGTATTTGACAGACGTGTTAAATGCCAAATATATATGTAGCGACGCGTTTGCCCAACAATATTTGGTTATACATATGTTATGTCAGCTTCCAATAACCATCACTGTTATGACAAATTTGACGAAGTTCATGTTGGGAGATCATGAAGACTCTCCTTAATTTCAACCTCCGCCTTTAATTCTCCCCTTCCCCTTTGTCTCCCGTCCTTGTTGCTCCTCCCATGCATACTATTCATAATATCAGCTACGACCTATATATACCCTAATTAAAAACGTCATTATTACAAGACTAATACGACATTGAAGCTATAATATTCTAGGTAGCTGAGGCAGTAAGAACTAGCCAAAGTTGCGACGCGCGCGGATGTCCTTAATTTGCAAGAGCACGGTCCACTCGGTATATATGCATGCATGTAGAAGCGTACTCGTCCCTGCGCGCATTAGTCGTGCAGTGGGACACCGTCCAGTGGGGTGGGGCGCTGTTAAGATTCGAATCCCTACAGCGTTGGATTAAAACGCTGCTGTCTAGTGGTCTTAAACTAGACTATATCCAACTAAAAAACAATGTAGAAGCATACCCATCCATGATCCAAGGCCTCGGCGTCTATTTCACCTGAATGCAGGAATACCAAGAAAACTGACCCTTCTCAACATTCGCCCCACTTCTTTTTTGGCTTCTTCTCTTCTCTTACACCCCACCTGTTTCGTTTTTCTTATCTTGTTCTGATGCACGCTTCCATGAAAAGTTCTATGCAAGCTTTTTCTTATGTGACTAGGAAGGTTAATTATTGTAAGTTACATCATTGGAAAAAGGTTAATAAAAGATAATCAGATTATATTCACTTGATTTATTTTAAGGGTTATTAATTATTGGATTTGTTTGAGAGGTTCAGTTTGGTTTTGGAGTCTTTTAATTTGATTTGACATTTTTTATATTTATTTTTACCATTTTTCTGGAGTTTGGATTTGATTTTTTTAAAGATTATTGGATCTGATTTTAAAGGTTACCATATTTATTTGGTTTGAATTTATTTGTCTATTATTGCTTTTTTTTTATTTGATTTGAAGATGATTTGAGATTATTGAGATTGATTTGGAGTTGTTTGTTTATTATCATTTTTTAGTTGGTCTGAATCGGTTTTGGTTGGTTTAGATTTATCTTATTTAAATTATTGAATTTATCATAAAGTTTAATTATGATTTGTTCTATTAATTTTAAGATCATTATTGATGAACAGTCCATCCCCTCATAATTTTAAATCCATTACATACTTATTTTGGTGATAAACAAAACTCTGTCAAAAGTTTTCTAACTTCATTTCATTTAGCCTTAAGCACAGGAAATCTTCAAAGAAAATCAAGCACTTATGGTAAGTACATAGATGCATTGATTCCAGTAAAGGTGCAACGACTTCTTTGTAAGTTCTAAAGTTCAAACAAGTCAATGTCATAACGATTTCATAAGTCATCGTAACGATTTCTTTAGAAAGCGTAATGACTTGCCAGTCATAACGATTTCATAAGTCATCGTAATGACTTCTTTAGAAAGCGTAACGACTTGCCAGTCATAACGACTTCATAAGTCATCGTAACGATTTCTTTAGAAAGCGTAACGACTTGCCAGTCATAACGATTTCATAAGTCATCGTAACGATTTCTTTAGAAAGCGTAACGACTTGCCAGTCATAACGACTTCATAAGTCATCGTAACGACTTCTTTAGAAAGAGTAACGACTTGCCAGTCATAACGACTTCATAAGTCATCGTAACGACTTTTTAGAAAGTGTAACGACTTGCCAGTCATAACGATTTCATAAGTCATCGTAACGATTTTTTTAGAACTCGTAACGACTTGCTCGTCATAACGATTTCTTTAGAAAGCGTAACGACTTGCCAGTCATAACGATTTCATAAGTCATCGTAACGATTTCTTTAGAACTCGTAACGACTTGCTCGTCATAACGATTTCCTTAGAAAGCGCAACGACTTGCTTGTGGCAACGATTTGCTTTCTGTAATGACTTCTTTAGAACTCGCAACGACTTGCTTGTCATAATGATTTCGTAAGTTATCATAACGACTTCTTCTGAATCTATAACGATGTGTTATGATTCATAACGACTCTCTTAGACTATCATGATCTCATAACGATTTCATAAGTCATGTCTCCATCAAATAAATGTTTTCTTTGATTTGAAATACGTTGAATAGTCAAAGTCGTATGTCACCTGTTTGACTGCTATGCATTTAATGAAGACTGAACGTATCTCTGCATGCACGCAGAACATATCTTCCATTATCGTGTACTCTCTGCATGTATCCTTTTAGTACGATAAACTGTCACTACTATATCTGTGTTTACTTGCTCTAACGTTGACTGACATCTGAAGATAGTGTTAGCTGTCTACCATTAAAGCTCAACATTTGCAGAACCTTGAAGTTGTACCATCTTACAACGTTGGACATAGAAAGAACTACAAGTCACCTCAGAAGATCTCATCACTTTGCGTGCTCTAAAGAACAAAAGACTGTTGACTGGAAGCTTCCATAAATCCTTCAGTCTAACATTCACCCCCCCTCTGGGTTCGCCAACCGGGCAACAAGTGGTATCAGAGCGAGTCTCTTCGACAAAGAACAAGATCCAACGATCTGAAGAGTAAAGATCCATGGCAGCCCAAGGTCACAACGAAGGTCAGTCAGTCAACAGACCTCCCTTGTTCAATGGTGAAGATTATACCTATTGGAAGATAAGAATGTAGTACTTCCTGCAAGGACATGATTATCAAATTTGGTCGATAATAGAAGAAGGAGATCTTCTGGTAACAAATGAAAAAGCTCAATGGACAGATGAAGACAAGAAAAAAATTTCTCTAAACTGTAAAGCCAAGAGCATGCTGTGTTGTGCACTAAGTAAGAAAGAATTCAACAGAGTTTCAGCCTGCAAATCCGCGATGGAAATGTGGAAAAATCAGAATCACTTATGAAGGCACAGATAAGGTCAAGGAGACAAGAATAGATATTCTTGTAACTCAATATGAGCGATTTCAAATGCAGTCAGGTGAATCCATAACCCAAATGTTCAGTAGATTCACAGACATCACTAATGGGTTAGCTGCATTAGGAAAAGCCTATGAAATGGGAGATATGGTCAGGAAAATTCTTAGATCCTTGCCATCCTCATGGACTCCAAAAGTAACGGCCATTGAGGAAGCCAATGATCTGAAGAGAATGTCTCTAGAAAAGCTAGTTGGGTCACTCATGGCCCATGAGATAAACATGGAGGATTAGGAGAATCCTCCAGTAGAAAGAAGCAGTCCAATGCACTCAAAGCTGATGAGGACTCATCTGAAGAATCTTTGGACAACAGTGAGGACATCAAAGACAGTGATGAAGAAGCTATGCTGTCAAGAAGATTGCAAAGGATCTTGGCCAAGAAGAAAAAGTTCCAGTCCGGTAGAAGGTATTTCAAGAAAAATAAAGATTTCAAGAGACCAGACGGAAAAGATCAGAAGAAAATGAGCCACTCTGCTACGAGTGCAAGAAGCCAGGACACATGAAGGCTGAGTGTCCAAAGCTCAAGAAGCCAGAGTTTAGAAAGAAGGATAACTCTAACAAGTTCAGAAGGTACAAGAAGAAAGCCATGGCAGCTGCATGGGAAAACAACAGTGACTCAAGCTGCAGCAGTGATGAAGAAAAAGCCAACATGGCTTTTATGGCAAATACCGAGGATAAGGTAACTTCTGATTCCTCTTTTGATTCCTGTAATGATTCTGATTTAGATAACATAGAAGAAGCTTTTAATGAACTATATGACAAATACAGAAATGTATGCAAACTATTAAAAGTTTGTAAGAAGAATAATACCTGTCTTGAAAATACTAATTCGGATCTAAAAACTGAAAATGAGGAACTAGAAAAACAAATAACTGAACTTAAAAGGAGAAATGAACTGGTTTGTGAAGACCTAAAAGCCAAGAATGAACAAATAACAAAATTGGAAAAACAGGAAAGTACAGATGAATTAAGAAAAAAATTAATAACTTAAATAAAGAAAATGATAAACTATCAAGCACATTAAGAAATTTACTAATGGTAAAAACTCACTAATATTAAAAGGCGCTAGAAGATCAGGTAAAAAGAAAATTGGATTAGGATATACACCCCCAGATAATGAAGAAACCATAATTTATCCTAAAACATATCCAACACCAAAATTTGTATCAGAACAAGATATCACATACAAAGCTGATTTCAAATATATTGAAAAAGTAACTAAGTTATCCTGCTGTAGTCATTGCAATAAGTTAGGACATATTATAACTACATGCCCAACAAGACATAAAAAATGGATAATAAAAGGCAAAATCAATGATACTAACCCATCAGGACCCAAAAGAATTTGGGTACCTAAAGCTTGATGTTTTTATTTCAGGTTAACCCTAGAGCATCCAAATGGTACTTGGATAGTGGGTGCTCAAGACACATGTCAGGCAACCAGAAGTTATTCTCCCACCTTCAAGCCTGAAGAAGGGACAGTCACCTATGGAGATAATGGGAAAGGCATAGTAGTAGGCAGCGGGTCTGTGAACAACAAAGGAAAAACAGTCATTGAAGATGTATTATTGGTCAAAGGATTGAAGCACAATCTAATTAGCATTAGTCAGCTGTGCGACAAAGGCCATCAAATCAAGTTTCAAGAGTCTAAGTGTAGCATACTGAAGGATGGAGAAATCATCTTTGAAGCTAATAGAGAAAAGAATTTGTATGTACTCTACCTTGAAGAACTCAAAGAGCAAAACGTCTGTCTGGCAGCCAGTAAAGTCAAGTCCACTGAATTGTGGCACAGACGTCTTGGACATTGCAGCATAGATGGCATAAGAAAACTATTGAAGAAAAATCTTGTGGAAGGTCTACCAAAAGTCAGTGGAAAATTGGAAGGTGTTTGTAAACCTTGTGCTAAAGGAAAGCATACCAAGAGCTCCTTCAAGTCAAAAACCGTGGTAACCACCTCAAAACCCTTAGAGCTCCTACATATGGATCTATTTGGGCCAATGAGGACTACCAGTCTTGGAGGAAAGAACTTTGGATTTGTCATAGTTGATGACTATTCAAGATTTACATGGGTTTCATTCCTAGAGCATAAAGATGACACTTTCGACAACTTTGTCAACTTCAGCAAGAAAGTTCAGAAAGATCAAAAGTTCAGCATTGTGTCTATCCGATCAGATCATGGTGGTGAGTTCAGAATGAAAAGTTTGCTAGATTCTGTGAGAGTCAAGGAATTGAGCACAACTTCTCAGCGCCAAGAACACCACAGCAAAATGGCATTGCCGAGAGAAAGAATAGAACCTCTACTAGATATGGCAAGAACTATGCTCTCAGAATATGATCTGCCAAGATATTTTTGGGCTGAAGCAGTTAACACAGCAAGCTATATTGTCAACCGAGCAATGATCAGACCAATCCTTAAGAAGACCTCTTATGAACTGTTCAAAGGGAAAAAGCCACAGATTAGTCATCTCAGAACCTTTGGATGTCCATGCTTCATTCACAACAATGGAAAAAGGGACATTGGTAAGTTGGATGCCAAATCAGATGAAGGCATCTTCATGGGGTACACTTCTAAACCCAAAGGCTATAGAGTGTTTAATAAACGTACCTTATTGATTGAACAGTCTGTGCACATTATCTTTGATGAAACTAACCCTTCCTTGAGAAAGGAAGCAGATAGTGATAATGATGATGCAGATGAATTGTCCAAGAAACTAAAAGACACATCAATCGAGGACAAGGATGATCCGCCTCTGGAAGAATTACAACAAGAAGAAATTTCTCATGAAACTCTTCCAAAGGAATGGAGATACAAGAAAGATCACCCACCTGAAAACATCATTGGTGATCCATCTGCAGGGGTAAGAACAAGAGGTAATATGATCCCTTGTGATTACCTTGCATTTGTATCTCAAATAGAGCCTAAGACAGTCAATGAAGCACTTACTGATGAATCTTGGATAATGGCCATGCAAGATGAACTGAATCAGTTCAAGAGAAACCAAGTATGGTCACTTGTTCCTAGACCGTCAGATCATCCAGTTATTGGCACCAAATGGGTGTTCAGAAATAAACTAGATGAATCTGGTGCAATCTTAAGAAACAAGGCTAGACTGGTAGCTCAAGGCTATTCTCAAGAGGAAGGCATAGATTTTGATGAAACCTATGCACCTGTAGCTAGACTTGAGGCCATTAGAATATTATTAGCTTATGCATCTGCTCTAGATTTAAAATTATTTCAAATGGATGTTAAATCTGCCTTTTTAAATGGTTTTATAAAAGAAGAAGTTTATGTGGAACAACCGCCGGGTTTTGATGATATAGACTTTCCGAATCATGTTTTTAAATTACATAAGGCTTTGTATGGTTTAAAGCAAGCACCTAGAGCCTGGTATGAGAGGCTTAGCTCTTTTCTCTTAAAACATGATTTCAGTAGAGGTCAAGTAGATAGCACTCTTTTTATAAAAACAAAAGTTAAACACATATTGTTGGTTCAAATTTATGTGGATGACATCATCTTTGGATCTACTGATGAATCCCTGTGCAAGTATTTTGAAAAGTTAATGCAGGGAGAATTTGAGATGAGTATGATGGGGGAGCTCAACTACTTCCTTGGACTTCAAATCAAACAAGGAAAGGAAGGAACTCACACTGTCAAGCAAAGTACACCAAAGAACTGTTGAAGAAGTTTGGATTTGATAACGCCAAGCCACTGTCAACACCAATGAGTACATCAACTAGGATGGACAGTGACAAGGATGGTAAGAAAGTAGATCAAAAGATCTACAGAGGTATGATAGGTTCATTACTTTATTTAACCGCCAGTAGACCTGACATATTATTTAGTGTATGCATGTGTGCTAGATATCAAGCAGATCCTAGAGAGTCACATTTAATTTCTGTAAAAAGATTTTTTCGTTATTTAGCCAGGACTCATGATTTAGGTTTATGGTATCCAAACTCTTGTGATGTAAATTTAGTAGGATATTCTGATGCTGACTATGCTGCATGTAAGGTAGATAGAAAGAGCACCAGTGGTTGTTGTCAGTTTCTTGCAGGGTGTTTAGTATCATGGTCCTCAAAGAAACAAAATTCAGTAGCACTGTCTACAACTGAGGCTGAGTATGTAGCTGCTGGAAGTTGCTGTACACAACTCTTATGGATAAAGCAACAACTTGAAGATTTTGGACTAAAATCAAGTCAATTCCACTGCTATGCGACAACACCAGTGCTATCAACCTCACCAAAAATCCAATTCAGCATTCCAGGACCAAACACATTGAGGTTAGATACCATTTTATTCGTGATCATGTAGCTAATGGCAATATTGAAATATCCTTTATTGATACAAATAATCAGTTAGCAGACATTTTCACAAAGGCCCTACCTGAAGAGAGATTTACATCTCTTAGAAGGGAGTTAGGCATGTGTATTTTGTGAAAAGATCTTCTTTTAAAACTGATATAAAGAATTTAGAATTTAAATAAGTTCTCTCTCTCTCTCTTTTGTAAAGTGAAAAGACTTCGAATACCTCTGTCTAAGCGCTCCTTTCATTTAAGCTAAAGTCGTTCGAGGCGGTCAACCTCGTTTGTCATTTTCTGTCGCCTCACCTTTTGGAGCATTTATTTTTTCCTTAAATCGATGCGATAACGATTCCTCTTCTTCGTTCACCTCTTTTCCCTCTTTCGTCCCGTCGCATGAGCCGATGCCCTAGCGACTCTCACCTCCATCCTCTGCAAGTCTGAAGCCTTCTTCCCCTTCCCGCGAAATTTCTTGAGGGTTCTTTCTCGTCTCCTTCTCTACAACCCTTCAGAACTTTTCCCACCTGAATCCATGGCCGCACCAGCTATCGCCGGCAGTTTGGGTGGTTACAGCGCCGAATTTCTCACTCCTGAGCAGCAGGAGCGTTTCACCTTTGTGAAGACGAAGCTCTGTGGTCATAAAGAAGTAGACATTGCAGATCTGAAGAAGAATGGAATGAGCAGCATAGTCGAAAAGATCAACCAATGCAGTGGAAGGGCGTTACCACCTACTCAGAGGTTAGTTATCCGGACTTGGTAAAGGCATTCTACGTTTGCTTAAGAACAGAGGCAGATGGGTCCCTTGTCTCTTCGGTAAAGGGCACCCTGATCAAAATAGACCCTGAGCTCCTAAGAATGTTGTTTGAGGTGAAAACATCAGGCTTTAGTGGGGTTCACACTGAGGACGCTCAAGAGAAGGGTTTAGGAATTGTAGGGCCGGGCTTCAAATTAAGGGAAGGTAAACTTGATATAAATCAGCTGAATGCCTTCAATCGCCTCCTTCACTTCATTGTTTGTCAGATTTTGGTTCCCAGAAGTGCAACCTTCTCATCCTGCACTAAGGCCGATTCTGACCTAATGTTCTGGGCCATTCAAAATAAGGAGATCAATGTGGCAGCAGTAATAATGGAAAGAATGAAATTTGCCAGAGAACAAATTTGGGACACCAAGAGCAAGCTGAATGTGTCACTGCCCTATGCCCATTTACTTACCAAGATTTTCAAACACTTCGGTGTTGATCTCTCTGGGGCAGTTGTAGAGAAAATGGGCCAAGCTATCAGGTCCAGAAATTTGAAGAAGAGTGGCTTCTCTGTAGTTAATGGGGTCTGGTCCAAGGCCTCAGTTGCTGAAGGCGAAGTTTACATTGGCGATGCTTCAGGTGCTCACCCTCAGATGGAATCAGCTGTTGAGATGTCAGAATTGCCAATGGAATCTGTTTCTGTTCCAATCTTTGTAGCACAAGAGCAGGCAGGGCCATCTATGGCCGAAAATCAGTCAGAGGTTGCAGCAGAAGAAGAAGAAGAAAGGATGTCAGCAGCAGCTCCAGAAATTCCAGAAGTGCCAGCAGGAGTTTTTGCTGAAAGGAGAATTGAGGATATTCTCCCAGAAGATATTCTGCCAGTTACAGAGGAGACTGTGGCATCAGGCCACATTGTTGAAGAGGTTCCACTAGAGAAGAGCACCCAATTCCTCAGGGTGACTCTGTGATGATGGATGCTCCTTGTCAGGGGGAGTCAGTACCAGTTGAAGAAGATGCTCCTATTGAGGGGGAGCAATTACAAGAAAAACCGTAGAAGCACCTCCAACCAGTGGTGATCAGGAGGAAATGCACAGAGTTTCTCCAAACTTAGATGACAGAGAAGGGGAGACAGCTAGCTCCTCAAGCTCTGATGAAGATGATGATCAACCTCCTCCAGCCAAAGAAAGCAAGAAGAAGGACAAAGAGACTGCACCTGAAGTACCTCTCTAGCTGACACACCTTTTGAAAGGCAGGTCAAACAGAAAATAATCATTAACTTGAAACCTGTGATTGAGAGGCTGGATGTGCAAGGTGAACTGCTATGTACACTCCAATCAGATGTGAATTCTATATTTCTTAGCCAGGCTTCAGCACGCAACGAGTATGTTCAGATTCGCAATGCTATGAAGTGGTTCAATCAAGAGATGGGCACCATGAAGAGCATGATCTCTGAAATCTTTAAAGCAGTTGGAGCTCAAGCTCCCTCTGCACCAGTAGCAGCAGCCCCAGCAGAAGAACCAGCAGCAGCACCAGCAGAAGGACCAGCAGCAGCAACCCAAGCAGTAGCCGCACCCGTAAAACCAGGAACAACAGCACCTGTAGAACCAGCAAATGCAGTTCAGGCAGCAGCAGAGGCTGAAGTACCAGGGCCATCAGGGCCAGCTGTGATGGAATCAGGGCCATCAGGGCCAGAAGTGTTGGATTCTGTGCAATCTTTGCCTGAAGAAGTGGTCTCAGATCCATTGCCCCCTGCTCCCACTTCCACCCACACTCCTATTCCTCCATCTCCAACCACAGCCTCCACAGCTCCACCTGCTCCACCTCCCTTCAAAAGACCTAGATCCAGACCTATTTCTTCCCCCACACCTTTTCCTTCTCCTAATACTTCATTTTCCCCTGCTTCCTCCACTTCTCATCTTCCTTCCTCTCCTAGCCTTGAGGCCCCTCCAGCATCCTCCGCTGGAGCTCATCCTCTTCTGGTCCTTCTTCAGTACCAGAAGTAGGCATTTCTACCACTGATGATTTCCTTCACCCTTCTGCACCTCCCTCCTCTATCACTATTATTCCTAGGAATGCTCAAATCAACTCTCCTTTTCTTACAGAAATAAGGATGAGTTTGAAGAAGCTATCCTTAGGTCTGTGCTAAAGGTAGGAGACCACATTTCCAAGACAGACTCCTCCAGTACTGTCTCCAAGAAAAGAAACTCAATTCCTCGACACTCCTCTCTACCCTCCTTTGTGGTTTTCTCTTACAGTGACACACAAGCATACATCCCTGTACAAAGAGTATCTACAAAAGGTTGTCTTTGCCACCCTTGTCAACCTCCCTTTTCTCAACCTCTCTGACCACCTTGAAGTCATTCTTCCTTACACTCCTCTTTCCAAAACCGAAAAATCCAAAATCTTTTCCTCTGCCCATTCCAAGACTGAGGAGCAATGGGCTAGATCTCAAAAAGATCTTTACAATCGCTTTCTTCAGGCTAAGGCAGCCAGATTTCCTCCCAGGGATCACTCTTTGACCCTTTCTGAGTGGTTTAAATTTCATCACCAGAACACCTGGGCTTCTTTCATCCAGAAGGAAATCAAGATGATCAGGCACTTTCAGATGTTCAATAACTACAGGTATCTCAACAGATTACCTGAAGTTCAGCTAAGCCAATTCAAGCGAGCCATCAAGGTCCTCTCCAGCTCTGGGCAATCTGAAGAAGTGAGAGTGGATTTTGCCACACTCCATTTGCCTGAAGAGATCCTCTTGCCTCAGATTCACTTCCTGATCATGGAATCTTCTGTTGGATCCATTATCTTTGAACGTTTTGCAAGGGTCATGGGCAGAATCAAAATTCAGAAAACTCTCCAAGTTGGTTTTCCCAGATTTTTATTCCGGGAATATCACAGAGGGTTTGTGACATCTGAAGTTCTTGCTCCTATCCTCTCAGAATGTGAAAGGCTAAACTCCTCAGAATGGTCCGGATTGTATTCGTTGTCTGCTCAGCAGTTAGCTCATCTCAATGCTGCTCAGGCCAGGGAAGGAAAAGCCCCTGTCTCTCCTGCCACCTTCTTGGACATGAACTCCATCCATCTTGTACTTGATCCCTACAAACTATGGGCTGAAAGATACAAGGTGTTTGTAGCTCTACGCCAAGTCCTCAAGGAGAAACAAATTTTCTACCCTGTTACCATGGATCAATTCCTTGCCTGTGCAAGCTTTGGAAAAACCTCCTTCATCCGGTGCTCATGGATGCTGATGAGTATGCCAACTTTCTCTCCAAGCAGCGCACCATCTACCTGTCTCGGATGGCTTCTACCATGGGAGCAACTTTCTTTATTTCTGATGGAGCTTTTAGGCAATTTTTTGATAGGCAGGAAGAGCAGGCCTGGGAAGCCATTTCTCATTTTGCCTCTCTTCTCTCTCCTGCATATTATTTGCCTGTACCTCCTCAAGCTTAATGAAAAGATTGTGTTCCTTCTCCTCATTGTCTCTTATTCTTTGTCTCAGTCCTAATTCTTTTTGCTTAATGACAAAAAGGGGGAGAAAATACTTACATATGTTTGAAGCATCTTTGAAACATATTTTCAGTACTTTTATTTCTGCTTACTGTTAAGTATTGTTAAAATATTGATTAAGTTTTGTCATCACCAAAAAGGGGGAGATTGATGAACAGTCCATCCCCTCGTAATTTTAAATCCATTACATACTTATTTTGGTGATAAACAAAACTCTGTCAAAAGTTTTCTAACTCATTTCATTTAGCCTTAAGCACAGGAAATCTTCAAAGAAAATCAAGCACTTATGGTAAGTACATATATGCATTGATTCCAGTAAAGGTGCAACGACTTCTTTGTAAGTTCTAAAGTTCAAACAAGTCGATGTCATAACGATTTCATAAGTCATCGTAACGATTCTTTAGAAAGCGTAACGACTTGCCAGTCATAACGATTTCATAAGTCATCGTAACGACTTCTTTAGAAAGCGTAACGACTTGCCAGTCATAACGACTTCATAAGTCATCGTAACGATTTCTTTAGAAAGCGTAACGACTTGCCAGTCATAACGATTTCATAAGTCATCGTAACGATTTCTTTAGAAAGCGTAACGACTTGCCAGTCATAACGACTTCATAAGTCATCGTAACGACTTCTTTAGAAAGCGTAACGACTTGCCAGTCATAACGATTTCATAAGTCATCGTAACGATTTCTTTAGAACTCGTAACGACTTGCTCGTCATAACGATTTCTTTAGAAAGCGTAACGACTTGCCAGTCATAACGATTTCATAAGTCATCGTAACGATTTCTTTAGAACTCGTAACGACTTGCTCGTCATAACGATTCCTTAGAAAGCGCAACGACTTGCTTGTGGCAACGATTTGCTTTCTGTAATGACTTCTTTAGAACTCGCAACGACTTGCCTGTCATAACGATTTCGTAAGTTATCATAACGACTTCTTCTGAATCTATAACAATGTGTTATGATTCATAACGACTCTCTTAGACTATCATGATCTCATAACGATTTCATAAGTCATGTCTCCATCAAATAAATGTTTTCTTTGATTTGAAAGTACGTTGAATAGTCAAAGTCGTATCTCACCTGTTTGACTGCTATGCATTTAATGAAGACTGAACGTATCTCTGCATGCACGCAGAACATATCTTCCATTATCGTGTACTCTCTGCATGTATCCTTTTAGTACGATAAACTGTCACTACTATATCTGTGTTTACTTGCTCTAACGTTGACTGACATCTGGAGATAGTGTTAGCTGTCTACCATTAAAGCTCAACTTTTGCAGAACCTTGAAGTTGTACCATCTTACAACGTTGGACATAGAAAGAACTACAAGTCACCTCAGAAGATCTCATCACTTTGCGTGCTCTAAAGAACAAAAGACTGTTGACTGGAAGCTTCCATAAATCCTTCAGTCTAACGTTCACCAAAGCTGTGAGACAACGACTATCTCATCGTCTACATTCAAGATGAAGATATATATATATATATATATATATATATATATATATATATATATATATATATATATACAAGACAGAAGATAAAAGATAGATAGAGCAATCAAGAAAGAAAAACAACTCTGCAGTCTTTCAAGTCTTCACAAGAATTCTAGAGCCAGCTTTGTCATTTCCATTTCCGCCTTGGCTCTTAGCTCCCTGTGTTGTGAGAAAATTCAGAAGAGAGCTAGAATAGTTCTGAGAGAGAGCACCTGTGTAGATCTTTAACTCTCAGTGCTTGTAGCTTCAGATCGAGTTCTGTTAAGCTTGATCTAGGGGCTAGTCAATCCTTTTTCAGATTCCCTTGTTTGTTTCCCTTCGGGTGTGAAGGAAGACCTGGTGGTTTCCAGGGTGGTGTTTTTCTCTTTCCCTTCAGGAGTGAAGGAAGACCTGGTGGTACCAGGGTGTTGTGTTCCCTTCGAGTGTGAAGGAATACCAGCTGAGCTGGGTGGTTGTTTCGTCCATAGGGGGACTGTACCCTAGATAGTGGAATCATGAGGTTCGCTCAGGGACTGGACGTAGGACTCCTAAGGAGAGGAGATCCGAACCAGGATAAATCTGTGTGTTGTGTGATTGTCTTCTTTGTGTGATTGTTCTTTTTACTAACCATTACTAATCTCTTCCAAGAACGTTTTTGTGTTTGTTTAAGTTCAAGTTTTAACTAAGTAAATATTTTTAAAGACCCATTCACCCCCCCTCTAGGTTCGCCAACCGGGCAACAATTATGTTCAATTTTTTGACTCAAAGCCATTAGATACTTATTTATATTATCATTGTATTTTTTTGTTATTATGTATTTTTATTATTTAACCATTTATTATCATTTTTATTTTTAATTATTTTTAAGTTTTTATCATTGTTAGTTCAGTTATTCATTCATTTATTACATGATATGAATAATTGGAATAAGAATAACCAATCAATTGGTGAACAAATAGAGATTTCGATTGGAGAACAAAGCTTCCAATTGGTGAAGGCAAGCAATCAATTGATGAACAAATCATTCCAATTGGAGAACAAAGTTTCCAATTAGTGAAGGTAGACAATCAATTGATGAACAAATCATTCCAATTACAGAATAAAGCTTCCAAATAGTGAAGATATGCAATCGATTACTGAACAAAACATTCCAATTAGAGAACAAGACTTCCAATTGGTGAAGACAAGCAATCGATTGGTGAACAAACCATTCTAATTAGTGAAGACAGACAATCGATTGGTGAAGAAATCATTCCAATTGGAGAACAAAGTTTCCAATTGGTGAAGATAGACAATCGATTGGTGAACAAATCATTTCAATTGGAGAACAAAATTTCCAATTGGTGAAGGCAGACAATCGATTGGTGAACAAATCATTCCAATTAGAGAATAAAACTTCAAATTGGTGAAGATATGCAATCAATTAGTGATTAGTGAACAAAACATTCTAATTAGAG
Source organism: Colocasia esculenta (assembly GCA_014218235.1). Taxonomy (NCBI): domain Eukaryota; kingdom Viridiplantae; phylum Streptophyta; class Magnoliopsida; order Alismatales; family Araceae; genus Colocasia; species Colocasia esculenta. Next base: position 55,797,456 of record CM024756.1, read on the forward strand.
AACAAAACTTCCAATTGGTGAAGACAAACAATCGATTGGTGAACAAACCATTCCAATGGTGAAGACAGACAATCAATTGGTAACAAATCATTTTAATTGGAGAACAAAACTTCTAATCGGTGAAGATAGACAATCGATTGGTGAACAAACCATTCCAATTGGAGAACAAAAATTCCAATTTGTGAAGATAGACATGTTTGTTTATTTTATTTTTATTTGTTTTTATTTGTTTTATTTTAGTATTATTTTGTTTTATTATTATTATTATTCCCTTATTTTTTTATTTTATCTTGTGTTTATCATATCATCATTTATTTTCTATGTCTATTAAAAGTCCTTGGTTTGTCCATTGGGACTCCAATATATAGGGCTTTCAACTCATTTGAGGAGACCACGCTTGTAGCATATCATCATTTTTTTGTTTTATCTCAGAAAATAATATAGACACTCATGAGCATTTAATATGCATATGCAAAGTCTAATTAATAAATGAAAAAATCTGATCAAATTTCAACAGCATCTCCCCATACCCTGAGCCATAATGGGGGGGAGGGGGCACAAATGGGTACTCATCTATAGACCCAAGATGGTACCGATGAGTCCATATACACACTGATAGCGATATAAGTATCTGTTCATGGCGATGGATAAAATTCAGTCTCATAATAGGATGAAAAGCCACCGGTTCACTAAGTACACAAGCTCTCCAGATCATTGTCCCTGAGATCTGCTAGATCATTAGGGTGAAGGACTTCACTGGGTCATTGCTTCGACGGACCAAGGTGTGAAAACCTTTTTAGATTAAAAAAGACACCGGTTTAGAAACTTCACTGATTTAGAAACATTACCAACTTAGATGTGCCACCATATTAATGGAGTCATCGTATTAGAAATCCCACCGGGTCGACTCGCCGCCAAGTCAGCAATATGATAAGTTTAGAAATTGCACTGACTTAGTAGCTAGTGCTGCCAGATCAACAGAGTCACTGAGTCAAGTACGGGGAAAAAATTCGACAGCATCTCCCCTTATCTTATAAATTTGGGGGGATACATGATATCAGTCCACCGTAATAGAAACGATATCAACATCTGGTGTATGCCGGGAGCATGACCACTATGACATACGTCACCAATTCCCGAGGCATGCCTACGAGGGAATCGGTATACGCGGAGACCACCAAATGGGACGTGTGGAATGTATGAGATCATTCAGACTTGGAGTTCAACTCATAAATTGAGTAAACCTCAACTGTCCCAGATCTGAAAGGGAAAATAAACACATTCAACACACTGCAATTTAAATGGGAAAATCTGATACATGTAATGGCGCACATGGGCGGATGGGAGAACGACATAGGGACTATATGAGATCATTTGAGCTTGGAAACATACTCATAGATTGAGCAAAATTCACGTGTTTCAGATCTGAAAACACATATAACATGCTACAATTTAAACAAAAACCCAAGTTAATTATAGCATGGAGCAGCACCATGGGGGCACGGGCTTAACTTAAATGCTCACATTAGATCATATTAGGCTTGGAATCATATCCATTTACTAGACAAACCCCAAAATACCTAGATCTGAAAGGTTTTGCACCGTCCCCCCACTTGCCAAAAACCACAGAAAATGAGATAGAAAGGCATGGGGAGGGGAGTTAACAATAAATCAAATGACAAGAACATAAAAGGGCATGAATAGTCCATCATATTGCATTGATCAGAAAATGACAATAATGCTTGAGTTTCTGGGCCACCCAGACGATGGCCACGCAAGTCTTCTCCTTAGCGTTAATGTACTTCCTTTCAGCTTCGTTAAATAATTTGGACAAGTAATACACAACTCTTTCCTTCTTCTTGTCATCATACTGAGCCAGCAATCCCCCAATGGATTCATCAATGGTGGATACATAGAGCAGTAACGGTTGTCTGGGAATGGGTGGCATAAGCACCGGGAGATTGAGCAAGTAGGTCTTAAGATCCTCAAAATTCTTTTGACACTTATCATTCCAATCAAATTTAGCCTCTCATTTGGGCATATTATATATAGAAGGGCTTGTATCTTTGAGAATGTTGTGCAATGAAGTGCCTAATGAATTGTAATCTCCCAATGAGTCCTCGAACTTCCTGAATATTCTTTGGAGAAGACATCTTGGCAATTGCTTTGGTCTTTTTGGGATATATCTTAATGCCTCTCTTACTCACTATGAACCCTAGTAACTTGTCTAAGGAAACACCAAATACATATTTCTTAAGATTCATCTTCAATTGGTGTTCTCTAGATCCTTGAAAGATTGCCCTTAATCTCATATTGAATTGCATATAAACACCCCTGTGGAGGCTATTTCTAGCCTCCTAGGCCCACGGGCCCATCACAACCCAGTAAGGTAGCAAGGCGATGGCTATTCAGTCACGTGTCCTCGAAAACAGCTTCGAGCTTCCGAACACGCCTCCGCCACTTCACGCCTAAGGGTTCCCAGACGTTTGATTTCTGGACACCTCCGAGCATACCAGAGTAGGGTCATATCATCGAGCCCCTGCTGCGTGGTAGGCGGGCGCCGAACACCAGACAGGCCCACGGTCTTCTGTTCGGGCCCCATAAAGGGAAATGATGAGTAGCTGTCCTTGGGCCCCGCACCACATTTAATGGTATGACGCATCACGCTTCCCAATCGACGCAGCATTCCTGGCGCGGAGTCCCTAGACCCTGGCACGGGATCCTCAACAGACGGCCTGAGCGGACGTCCCTTCGCCTTGAACTCCTAACTGTCACATCTCACCTTTTGCCATGGGAGGAAGGCATGCCAGGGTTCGTCCGATCCCTTTGCCTATATAAAGGGTAGGTAACCTCCATGCAAAGGTACGGGAAATCATCCCCCCACACACTCATCCATTCGCGACACACACACACTTAAAAAGAACCTTCCCTTCTAGCCTCTTGGGATAGTCACGTCTGACTTAGGCATCGGAGGGTTCCCCGGTTCTTCAACCGGGTCCTCCTTACGCGCGTTCTGTCCTCGCAGGTCATCATCCGCGCTGGAGACCGTTGCTTCCCCCTCTTCTAGTGGAGACCTCCTCGGCCAGTTACCGAGCAGGGAAAACACCACCACATTTTGGCGCCGTCTGTGGGAACGATGACTGCGATGGATCGCGGACGATCCTTACCCCAGAACCACAACAGTCGGACGATGCGATCCCGCCAGTCCCAGGAGGACTCGCACAGCCAAGCCCCACTCATAAACATCAATACTATCCCTATTGGGACAACCACCAATGAACATGCAGTTGAAACTCCGATTTTGGCCCAGAATGTAGCGGAACTCCGGGGACAGCTTCAATAACTAATGGGGGTTTGATAGGGTCTTTAGGCCCAATTGGCGAGACAGCCAGCCCCAACAGTCCCCACGGGACCAAAGCAGTAGGTGGAGTCAACCGCTAGCCCCGCTGGTGCACCTGCGTTTCTAAGCGCAGCGAGGAATCGGCCCGTCACTCGTAGTGTGCTCTGTCGACCCGCCAAAAACCTGAACACTGGGGAGAATCGCCCCGAGGGTCCGCCGCGGTCCCACCATCTCCGAGGTCCATCATCGGTGCGAAGTCCCATGGCTCCTACCTGGTAGGCTCAGCACACTCCGACCCAGAGCTGACAAGGTGACTCAGGCGCGTCGTTGACTTGGAGCGAAAGATGGAGGACCACGCCTATCAGATGGACGCTATGGTCCATAGAGTCGGGGGCAAAACTCCAACGGATGAGGACTTGGATTTCCGCTCCCCATTTACCACGGAGATCATGGAAGCATGGGTCTCTCTGAAGCTACCGCTGCCTTCCATCGCCCCCTATGACGGAACGACCGACCCGGCGGACCACATCCATGGGTTCGAATCGCATATGCTGTTCCACGGAGCATCGGACACGGTCAAGTGCCGGGCCTTTCCAGCCACATTGAACAAAACCATGAGGGCTTGGTTTGAAACCCTCCCAATGGGCTCCATCACCTCCTTCCACCAGTTGAAGAAGTCTTTCCAGAACAACTTCTTGGGTGGAAGATCCCAGCCTCGCATGGCGGCCTCGCTGCTGGCTATGTGGGAGAAGAAGGGCGAGGCCCTCTGGGACAATGTTAAGAGGTTCCAGAGCGAAGCCCTGCGCATCCCACGTCTGGACGTTCCCCTCGCCACTAGTGCCCTCCAACGGATGCTAGGGGTGCAACAGCCGACGACCCTCGCGGAACTCCTGTCAATCGCCCAACGCCATGCAGCGTGCGAAGAGAACCTGGCGGCCAGCCGCGTCGACCAGGGTGACCAGACGGAGAAGAAGAGGCCTTCCGACAACGGTTTCGACTGAGAGCCGAAGAAAGGACAGTGCAACGGGGATTCCCCACGCCGACCACACCCGTTCACCGAATACACCCCCCTTATGGCAGCCCCCGAATAGATTCTGGCCGAGATCCGTGACGGGCAATATGTTCGGTGGCCTCCTCGGATGCGCTCTGATCCCCGTAAGCGCAACCAGGACAAGTACTGTCGCTTCCACCACGACTATGGCCATGACACCTCTGAATGTCACCAACTCAAGGATGAGATCGAAATCCTTGATCAAACGCGGCTACCTCAGATGATACATGTGCCGAAATGAAGACTGCTCGAGGCACCGAGAGCGGACCACAACCCATCAACAACGAACTAAACGGGCAGAAGATTAACATGATCGTGGGAGGCCTAGGTGCGGGTGGAGAAAGCAGCCATAGTCGACGCAACTATGCCCAGAGGCTGCATCAGGTGGAGCGGTCTCCTGCGCCACGACCTACTCCTTATCCATTAAACTCGACATGCACACAGTCCAAGGAGGCTATCATCTTCTCAAACAATAATCTTGTAGGAGTTACGACTCCACACACCGATGCGTTGGTCATTTCGGCCACCATCAACCATTGTCATATGCGACGAATCCTTGTGGATAATGGAAGTGCACTAGATGCATTAGCGTACGATTTCTTCCTCCTTTTGGGTTTGAAACCCGAATAGCTATCTCCAGTAGAGATGCCTCTGTTTGGATTCTCCGGAGTTTCAGTGCTTCCAATGGGCTGGATCCATCTGCCCATTACTTTAGGAACAACACCGAATAATGTGACCAAGATGGTGGATTTTATGGTGATCAGAAACATGCCAAGGTACAACGCCATCCTCAGCAGGGGTCTGATTGGCCGTATCAAGGTTGTACCCTCATCTCTGCACCAGAAGATGAAGTTCCCTACTCCTCATGGAGTAGGCGAAGTACTCGGAAGCCAGCACGAGTCTCGGCAGTGCTACGTTCTCTCCTTGAGAGACAAACAGCCCGCGGTAGACCCAGTGGCTCCATCAGCTCCCACCGAAGAAGCTTCAACTAGTCGTGGGACGCCTTCTGAAGACTTGTTGTCGATCCAGGTGGATGACGACCCCGAGCATGTCCTCTACATTGGCGCTTTACTATCAGAGGCCGAACTGCAACGCTACAAAGCTTTCCTGCTCGCCTACCTGGATGCATTTGCGTGGTCGGATGCTGAGCTGCCCAGCATCCCTCTAGAAGTAATAACTCACCACCTGAATCTGGATTCAAGGGTACTGCCTGTGCAACAAAGAAGGCGCCTTGTCAGCCGAGAACGATAGACTCTGATCTATGACCATGTCACCTAGAGCCGATCAACCGGCCTCCTCCAAGAGACTCAATATCCGAGGTGGATCTCTAATGCCATCCTCATCCGCAAGGCCAACGACAAGTGATGAGTGTGAGTGGACTACAAGGATCCTAACAAAGCAACACCAAAGGACAACATTCCTTTGCCGTGCATAGACTAGCTAGTGGATGCGACGTCCAAGCATGAGCTCTTCAGCTTTATGGACACCTACTGTGGTCACCACCAGATCAGCATGTACCCCCCCCCCACCCCAGATCAGGACGCCACAATGTTCGTGACCAACCTCGACCTCTACTGCTTCACCAGAATGCCGTTCGGACTGAAGAACGCGGGCGCAACGTATCAACGGCTGGTCAATAAGATGATCGAGCATTAGATCGGGTGCAACATGGATGTGTACGTCAACGACATGCTGATCAAGACACACTCGAGCACCGGTCACCTCGTTGATCTGGAAGAAACTTTCGCAACTCTACAGAGGTACAACATGAAGCTCAACCCAGCCAAGTGCGCCTACAGAGTCCGATCAGGGAAGTTCCTTAGATTCCTTGTGTCCAACAGAGGAATTGAGGTGAACCCCGAGAAGATTTAGGCCATCTTAGGGATGAGCAGCCTGAAGACAGTACGCGACGTCCAACGACTCACCAGGCGTCTCGCAGCCCTCAACCGGTTCATGTCCAAAGCATCAGAAAGGAGCTTCCCCTTCTTCAAGTTTCTGCGAGTTCCCAAAGGCGCCTCACCGCAAGGGGGGCAGGTGTTATGGACCCAAGATTGTGAATCGACCTTCACCGAGGTGAAGAAGTACCTCGCTGCTCCGCCAATTCTTTCAAAACCTGTTGTGGGAGAACGACTATTTGTGTACTTGTCAGTCACCGAACACTCCATCAGCGTGGTTCTGATCAGAGAAGAGGCGACAGTGCAGCACCCAGTATACTACGTCAGCAAAGTACTGCAAGTGTAACACCCCATATAAGAATATGTAAATAGACTAAATCAGCAAACTACCAACATCTCAGACTAGTCATTTTCAGAGCTCGAGTAGGAAAAGACCCATGAAGTTAAGCATGCTCAGTTGGGAGTAGTCCCAGGATGGGTGACCTTCCTGGAAAGTCTACCAACTGGTATGGTTGTTGGGCCAATTTGTTGGTTGGGTCATCACAAATGGTATTAGAGACTTGCCCAACCGGAAGTGCAGGAACTAAGTGCCACATAGGGCAAAGTGCTACGCTATGGGAGACACCTCTTGAGGCCATAATGGCGCAAAGTGCTACATAGTGGGAGCCACCTCTTGAGCCTGTGGGGCTACCTCTAGAATCCTGCCTGCCTGGGGTTTGATTGTGTGCTATATATAAGCAGCGACGAGGACGTCGCTTATATAAGAGGGGTAGATTGTAACACCCTATATAAGAATATGTTAAATGGACTAAATCAGCAAACTACCAACAACTCGGACTAGTCATTTTCAGAGTTCGAATAGGAAAAGAACTCAGAAGTTAAGCATGCTCAGTGGAAGTAGTCCCAGGATAGGTGACCTTCCTGGGAAGTCTACCAACTAGTATGGTTGTTGGGCCAGTTTGTTGGTTGGGTCGTCACAGCAAAAGACCGAAAGGAGATATTCCTGAGCAAAGAAGCTGGCACTGACGCTCATCACGGCTCTGTAGAAACTCAGGCCATACTTCTAGGCCCTTGCAATCACGGTGTGACCGTCCAGCCGCTGAAGCTCATTCTACAGCACCCGGAAGCTTCCAGAAGACTTATCAAATGGGCCATCGAGCTCGGAGAGTTTGAGATTGACTACCGCCCAAGGACTTCCAACAAAGCATAGGCACTAGCAGACTTCGTGGCAGAATGCACTGTCCCTACCGAGATGGACCCTCCTCGGGCAGACAAACCTTCGTGGGAGCTTTACGTAGAAAGGTCCTCTTATGTCACAGGGAGCGGTGCAGGGCTGGTCCTCACCTCCTCAGAAGGGTTAGAGTTCCAATATGTCCTCAGGTTCCAACAATGCAGCCCAATACGAAGCACTGCTGTCCAGAATCAGGATGGCTAGACACCTCGGAGCACTTCAGCTACGAGCCTTCAGTGACTCGCAGTTGGTCGCCAACCAGGTCAATGGGTAGTTTGAGGCGAGGGAACCCCACATGGCGCAATACCTCCAGCAAGTCAAGCATCAAAGTAGAGGGCCTCCTCTACTTTGAAGTAGTACATGTCCCTCGAGAATAGAACGTGAATGCAGATGCGCTCGCCAGACTAGAGTCTTCAGATGACATCGCCCACTCACTGTAAATGTGCTTTTTCAAACACCCACAAAGAATAATTAAGATTTTTTTTAAGGAAAAGAGGAGAAGTGGAAAAGACGAGGAAGAGTGCGTGTGTGCACGAGATGGAGGTGTGATCGCCAGGTACACGAAGGTACTGAAGGAGAGAGCGAAAGGCGAAGTTACTTACCTTCACCCAAAGATCGCGGGAGTGTGATTGTGGGTTGACTCTTACTTCTCCAATCGGCCGGCCGGCAAAGAAGATTTTAGATTGTGGTTACCTTGCAAAAGAGATGAAACAAACAAACAAATGATATAAACGATTAGTCCAAATTGTGTAGTATCAAATTCAATGAAGAGAGTGAGAAGCTTGTTTGCATGGGCTTGAACACACCTTGTGGAGGTGGTGTAAAAACCCCTAAAGTGTATGGGTGTGGAGTGTATAAAGTGCGTGTGAAAGAACTATGAATGAGGAACTAAATGAATGCACTAAAGAAAGTTAAAGAACAGGAGAAAAATCTGATGGAGAGCTTGGCGCTGTAGTGGATGAAAAGGAAGAAGCCTCCTCAATCCCCAATGCACTTGAAAGGTTGAAGCAAAGTCTCATTCAATTGAAAAACACTTGAAGTAGAGCTTGAGGGGAGGAGGTTCTTCTCTTCAAGCCCGAAGTTCAGCTCTCCAACGCAGTAGGGCTTCGCCACAGTACTTTTGATCTCCCTTAAAACAATGGCCTCAGGGGTCCTTTATAGGGGTAAAATTGGAAAATCATGACGGACACAGTGGTCGCCTATTAAGGTGAATCACGACTGAAAGCGTCGCGTTTAAAAAAGGCTTCCTTACTTCGATTGAACCTTTCCAAACATCGATTATAGCTAGTATAAGAATCGCGACGACATTGTTTGTTGTGTTTATAACACTTCATTACATCGATTAATTCTTTCCAAATTGCTAAATGGAAACTTTTAATCGCGACGACCTTAGTGGTCGCGTATTTGAAAGAATCGATCTTCTTTTGGGAATCAATCTTATAACAATGGAAGGTTAGAAATGCGATGGACTAAGTGGACGCGATTCTATTTAGCAACAAAATCTTTCTAAAAATGATTTTGGAAATTGCCATAAATCGAAAATGGAAACTCTTAAACACGACGACTCTAATAGACGTGAATATAAAACAGAGTTCAAGTTGGAATAGGAACCTATTACGCGACAGTTTGACCCGACGTGAATCAACTTTCTAAACCGCAACGGCTGTGTCGGTCACTAATATACTATTCATAAAGGACCCCCTTGAAAGCCCCATAAAAATTCCTAAAAATTCTAGAACAATCCACAAAAATAGAAAAATCACTCAAATGGTTAATTAAAGATAGCCACTTTGAGGCATTACGGTATAACATGAAATTTACTTAATACATTGTCAAAAATGGCGTGTCTATAGCTACCTCGCCTTGGCGTTTGCTTTTCAAGGAAATGGAGCAGAGGACATGAGATGAAAGTAATGAAATGAAGGCAATTGAGTGGAATGAAGTGAAGTGACTGAAAAGTAGACGCCAAGGTGTGATGAGACACGCCTTCAACAACATATGACAGGAGTTGTTCTTCGGCTCAAAATGAAGCGGCTTAAAGAAAGAGTCAAGAAATAACTCAATTGTTTGGACGGAAGGAAATGGTGTGTACGTGGGCACGAAGGGGAGAAAGATTAACTTCCAGCATATGGGAAGTACCTACGGACACAATCTGGTAGGTTTCACCATTGGGGAGCGCTTACCAGCTTGTGGACGTGCTATAGCCAAGGTGGATCTATGGGAAAATAGATGAATTGATATAGGAATCCAAAACAAAGAGTTTCTCGAAAGACAGTCTGTAAACATCAACAAGATGAACTGAATACTTGACTCGGAGTGGAGTATTTCATGTTAGTTGGAAAGAATAAGTGACTCTTCAGTGAAAACACGAGAGTAATTTCTCAGAAATGAGCTCAAAAATCCTACATGATGCATGCTGGTCTAAAAGAAAAAAAGATTAAAATAAAGAAAATATAAAATAATCAATGATAATATTACTACGATGCTGAGTTAAGTCAGGACACCAGGATTTCCAAGCATGGGTCTGTCATCCTCCTTGCAAAGCATAACGGCCTATCCTTAAGTCATAAGAATCTTCTAAAATTATCACTATTTTTGGTAGTGGAGGGGAACTTAAATTTCAGATTCATCAGAGCATCAAGGTCCTTGATATACTCTAATAGGGTATATTATAGTAAAATGCAATGATACCGTGGCGATTTGCCGAAGATAGATGTGAAAATTCAGCGAGAGACGTGAATCCAAACCTACGCTCAAAGAATGATTAGCACTGACAAGCGACAAATATAGAGCACAAATATTGAAATGATAACGCTTGTAAATCGCAACAGGTTGAGTGGATGCGTTTTACTTACCTGAATTGCGACGACTTTGTTCATCGCGTTTTACCTTCACCAGTCGAACTTGCAATCGGAATGGAGAGCTTGAACTGCAACGTATGTGTCGGTCGTGATTTACAGTCCCACCTGAGACCAAATTGCCTTGCCTGTTTTACACTTGTGATGGGTTTGGGACTTGGCCTCCAGGCTTGTGTGGCTATGGGGCTATAAAACACCTTCTTCTTGATCTCTTCATACTTTTTACTCTCTCCCAACTCAAGATTCAAGCAATTGGAAAGGGAGAAGAAGAAGAGAAAGAGAGGTGAAGATAGAAGCCATGGAGCATGGTAGAGCTCCTCCCTCCAAGAGACAAAGAACCAGTGAATTTTAGAGGTTGAACAAGGTGGAGGGACACATCTGCAAGCTTATTCAAGCCAAATTGGTAAGTTCTTTGATTTATTGCATTGAATTGATCTTGTACTTGATGTGTTCTTCAATATTCTTGATGTGTTCTTTATGTTCTTCATGTTCTCCTCTCTTCTATTTTTTTTTTCTTTTTTATTTTTATTTTCTTCTTCTAACCTTGACCGAACCAACCTAACCCCTATACCCATGAATATGCCAAATCCAACCCATGATAAACCGTTCATGCACCATCCTCTATATGGCCAAATCCATCCTCTTGCCTTATACCCAATGATCATGCCAACTCATGACAAAAACCTACCCATGATCATACCCATATGCGCCACCTTCATCATGGCCAATAACAACCCATAGGATTATCCATTATTCCCAGGCACTAGAAGATACATGCGTCTCCTATGGCTCCAAAAATTGACCTCTTATATTAGCCTTGACATGAAATCCATCCTCTCTAGGTGGGAAATCCAAAATCTAGCCGTCCATGCCAAACGTTACCATGAAATTCACTTAGATTGGGCGGCGATGGGGGCTTTAGTTGAGCTATGGCATCCACAAACCCACACCTTTCTCTTCAAAACCTTCGAAGCCACCATCTTATTGGAAGAAGTTGAACTCTTGCTAGACTTGAAGCGGATGAGGAGAGGCGACGAGGATGACATGGCAATCATGCCGAGGGGGATTACAAGCCGAGAGGTTCTTGAAAGCTTCATGGGGAGCGTAAGGGTGGCCCAAGATGTCCAAGCTAGAAAGGGAATAAACTTGCAAAAATTGGCGGCTTGGACCATGAAGGAAATACCAAAGGCGGAGGATGACACAAAGCTGGAGAAGGTGATAAAAGGATTCACCATATGCCTGGCGGGTGCGCTTCTCTTTCCGTCCGTGGATAACATAATGGGAAGGAGAGAGGTTGGGACCGGCGGTGCTAGCCTTCCTCTACAGCGGGCTCACAACGGCGAGCTTGAGTAAGTCTCCCTACGGATCTATACTTTTGTTCACTTGCTGGACTAATTTGCACTTCAAGTTTGATGTGAACAACGAGGCAACAAGCTCGTCCCGGATCTTCTTCAAAATCCCGCTTCGACATATGGACGGCTTAGTTGGCTTAGAAGGGTGCGTTGCTAATCGCATGCCTCAACTCAAGACACAGGTGGACTGGTGTGATCATCTCTGAAGCATGCCAAGAAATGCCTTCACTTGCACTCTGGCGCCACTTCTAGCCAAGGATTTGCGGACGCGGCTAGCACCTGGCGTGGAACTACGGCTGATCGAGGCGACCAAGTTCATGCTCTACAATGCACACCGCTGCCTCTCTCAACTTGGACTTCAGAGACGCAACTTCGAGGGGCTATCTCACCTACCGCCGATCAAGACAAGGGAACTCGGAATCAACGGTGATGGAGAGGAGGTGGACACCATCAAGGCGCTCTGGAAGATCTGTACCTTCAGGCGGCCGGTCCCAAACGTGGAGGAGGTGGAGGAGGATTGGATGAGATATGTAAAGGAATTGATGAAACTATGGCCCAAGGTGGCCGTTTGTAAACGTCATGATTATTTCCTTAATAAGAAATAGATTCCATCCCTTATTCGGCCAAAATACACTATTTACAATGATCATAACTTTCAAAGCACTGTGATTTTTCCACAAAATTTGGCCCTCGGGTGAGCTACTTCAATCGCGATGAACACAGGCGTCGCGCTTTCAATCATTGATCAGCGACCATCTGAGCCGTCGCGCTTTCCACAAACCGCGACCACTTATCCCTTCGCATTTCAAATTGTACTTCAAAATTTCAAATCGCGGGCCTCAAACTCTACGCCAGGGTCATGATGGATTTCTAAATCGCAACGACGACCTCCATCGCGTATTAAATTAACCTTTAAAATGCACGATGACTGTGTCCGTCGCATTTTAAACGACTTCCGGAAGCTACAAGATACCCGAGACTGCCTCCTTCCACCTCTTTCATCTCTTCGAACTCTCTCACACTCTCTCGTTCTTAACTCTCATTTTCCCCGTCTCTAACTCTCTCCCCTCAATTTCCCAATCTCTTGCTTTCTCTCTCATTCTTCCAACTCCATTGATGACCAAGATGTTGGCCTCCAAACGACGACGAGGTGAAGGAACTTCCTAGGAGGGAGGAACACCTCCCACGGTGACGGTGATGATGACGGAGGAAGAGGTGGAGATGCCAAGGATGGCGGCATTAATGATGGTGGAGGAGTTGTTGGCCGCAGGGGAGGAAGCGCCAGCGGCGGCGGAAGGGGAAGCCACGATGGCGATGGAGGAAGAGGAGGCGGCACCGGAAGGACAGCATCGGAAAGGAAGGAGGGGCCGTGAAGCACCTCCACAAGGTGATACGGTAAGTCCTCTAAGCTTAAACTTGTGATTTGTGCACCGGTGAGAGGAGGTGGAGGGTCGTCGGGGCTGGAGATGGGACTGAGTGAATCGCGACGGCACCAGTTTACGCGATTCAAGGCGTTGAATCGCGACCGCTTAAGCCGTCGTGGTTAAACCTAAAGCGCGACCACTGAGTCGGTCACGGTTCATATGACCACCAGAGAACCTAGAATTTAACCCTGTTCTGCACTATTTTGGTTATTTAGATGTGTATGCCTTGTGCTGACTTGTATTTTGATATTTTATGTGCAGGAGATCATGAGGCCTCAGATCCATTGGCCGCTGGTGATAGCGGCATATAGGGGGCTCCCAGACTTCCAGAGGGAGAGAGTACATGTGATGGGCTTTCGGGCCGATCTTGGAGATCGAGCCCTTCTACATTGACAGCCCCTTGGTCCAAGCTCTGAGGGAGCGCTAGGATCAAACGAGTAGGGCATTCCTAATGCCTTGGGGGCATATGGAGCCTAGTCTGGAGAACATGACGAGGATCACCAGCCTCTGAGTGGATGGGGAGGTGGTGACGGGAGTCACTTATGTGAACTATACGAAGTTTATGCAAGACTTGCTGCGGTTAGAGCCTGCGGGAGTGGATGATCTTGGCGACTGTAGGATGGTCGACTAGGTAGAGTTGTTGGAGAGTTTAAGAGTGCAAGGGGTGAGGCAATCTGCTGAGAAGTCGCTGCACGAGTTCGTGCAGCGAGCAGCAGGGCTGGCCAGGGTAGTGTATGGCCAGGACCCCGAGGATGTGGAGCGAGTGAACTGGGACCTGAGGAGGTTCCTTGTCTTATTTTTAGGGAAGATGCTCTTAGGGACGAAGGGGGACGACATCCACTATTGATTTTTGGAGATATTAGAGGATCTGGACAGAGTGGGCGAGTACGTGTGGGGGGCAGCTTTTCTGGCGCACATGTTCACCGACCTCTTCAGTGGCACCGGCTGTGAGACCACATGGGCGGGTTCACCCCTTTCCTCCAGGTATAAGATATTTCTTCTGAGCTTTATTCTCCTACATTGAACTTGTTAGTCAAAATAACCAATGTGTTCATGCATGCAGGTGTGGCGTTACTATTACATTTCCCTGGGGAGGGCTACCGAGGTGCAGCCAGACTTGCTTCCTCTGGCCCGGACGTGGCTGCCGGTGGTGACGGCGGCAACGTTCTCCCTCTAGTTGGACACCCTACGCCACGACATCCGGGACTTCCGGCCCTCCTGGTATGTGCCCTACCTTATCTCATACATTTATGATGTGATGTGGTATGTGGCATGATGTGTGCATGGATGTAGGTAGTATGGCAGCCCTACGTGGGCACGACAGACGATGGCCAGCCCTGAGTGGAGAGTGGGCGACCTCACTTCGGGCAGGACCTTTGAATCCATTGCTTGAATGAGATCGAGCCTCTCCGCCTGAGGCTCGCCATGAGGATGCTGGGGCTGCACCAGGTGTGGTCCGAGGAGGTGGAGCCGAGGGGGATGGGCAGGAGGACGCGTGGGAAGGCAAAGAAGGTAGACTGGCGCCTTTGCTTCCTCGACTGGAAACGTGAGGGAATTCTAGTGGAGTTCAATGCAGCAGATAGCGTCGCCTACCTCCAGCGCTACCAGGAGGTGTATGGAGACCGGAACTTCATGAGGGAACCAAAGTATGCACTTCTAGATTTTACTTGCTCATTATGGATGTGTATTATTTGTTTATGAATGTGTGCATGTGCAAAATGCTCGGGATGGCTTGATCGAGAGCCTACGGGCCCAACTGGAGAGCACGGAGGCCCAGCTAGCAGAGGCACGAGAGGCCCTGGTGACTCTGGTAAGTTTGAGATGTTTTACCTTTGCTTTTCCTTACCTTAGTGTGTGCTGACCTGATTTTTGATGTGTGCAGCATGTGGAGCAGGCTTCTGTAGAGCGCACTGATGCTGTGGGTGCCTCCACGAGCACGAGCGTCCCCGATCCAGAGGTGGCTTCTCTCCGGGAGTAGTTGGCGACGGCAGTGGCTTGGGCAGAGGTTTCGGAGCGTGACCTCTCTACACAGATAAGTTCTTCACAATAATATGCATATAAAAATTGAATGACCTGCGACTTACGTGTGTTCTCCTTTTGCACAGACCGCCGAGCTTTAGGGTGCTATCACCCAGGTTACCCTGGCGGGGCCGAGGTGGCGAAGCTGATGGAGCAGTTGTCCGAGTTGCGGACATAGGCCTCCCAGTGCAACCATGACTTGCCTCTCGAGGCCGTAGAGCTGAGAGTGACACTCACCGTGGAGCGTCGGGAGCGTGAGAGCGAGCGCCGCAGGTGGGAGGAGGAGTGTGAGCACCTCTCCCAGCAGGTGTTGGAGGTGCGCACGAGCATGGGTGTCTCCGAGCGGCTACTGCAGGGAGTGCGCCGTGAGGGAGGGGCGGGCCAGTGCGTACTCCACCAGCTACATAGTGACTTCCTCTGAGTACCAGAGGAACGTCCAGGAGGGACGTTCTGTTCAGCGGTCCACCGACTCCCACGCCTCCATGAGGCCACCGCCTCCTCCCTCGACGACAGACCCAGGCGAGGCCGAGAGCAGCTGGCATCCCCTACTAGCAGAGAGTGGTGGCAAGAGCTAGGCCACCTGTATGACTTGTAATTTTGCTCTTTTTATGATGATGTGTACCCGGTGGGGTACCTTTTCTATGATGTACATTTGCCTTGCCTTTTGGCCATGATATATATACTGGACTGCCTTTTCTTTCTGTTTGTGCCTGAGAATCACATGAACAAACAAGTTAGTTAACTGTTCTGGCTCAGTCCCTTGCACATTAAGCGAGCTAGACTTCTTGATCTTGTCAAGAGGCTGAGCCTTTATTCAAATAAGGCATAAATAAGGAAGTGACGTAATTGAAATGCGACAAGCGAGCACGCAAATGCTAACAAGAATTTAAAAGATGAGCATGCGTTCGATGCATTCATGCAAATGAAAGGAGAATCAACTCATCAAATTTTTTTGGGGTTTTGACATATTCAATTTTTTTTTGAATTTTGGACTATTCGATTTTTTGGATTTTGAAATTATTCTATATATATTTTAGATTTTGAAATTATTCAAATTTTTTGAAGATTTTGACTTATTCATTTTTTTGTATTTTGGAATACTTGATATTTTGGCCTTTGGATTTTTTTTTTGAACATATTCATTTTTTGGATTTTGAGAATAGGCCAAAACCCAGCATAGTCCCTTCTTAAAAGACGCGTAAAACGAAGGGGATCCGCTCCTAATGAAAAAAAAAGTGGTACTTGGACCTTTCAATTACTCGATCATCACTAAAAATTCATTAATGATTCTTAAGTGTGTTAAGCACGGGTTTGACGTGCTTAAGTAGTGCCTTCACCAAAGGTAGCTTTAGGCGACGTCCTCTTTAGTTGATCGTTGCCTTGCCTTGAACCTGAGACATACCAATGAGGGAGAAGGGAAGATGATATTTAAGAGGCCTTCCAATGGTTTGGGTAACCGGGGAGACACTCATTTCTCTGCTCTCTACTCATGGGTTTAGTCTTTTGGCTTATAGGGGTTTTGGCACGCTTAGGACCATGTCCATTTGGATCTCTGCGGGGACTTTGCCGCTCTTGTCATGCTCTTTGTTTAGGGTTTTCCTTGTTTTGGCTCTTTTCATTTTGATTTGCCTTGTTTCCTTTCTATTCTCTCCTTATTGAGCCATGACATCTACCTGTTAAGCGTCGGACGGATTCAAAGGTCGATCCCACAGGTTCCCATCCCTAATGGCGAACTGACAGGAAGAGAAAACGGTGGTGTCCTAGACTCTTGGCTAAACATTGACATCCCGTAGATTCCATGCCTCTAGTTTCCCAGGGTGGGTGTGTAAATGTGTGAGTGTCGACACCTATAGTTAACTGATCACCTAGAATAAGAAATGAATCAGAAATGATGATTTTTCATTTTAGGGTCCGTGTACCACGTAATTCCGAACTCCTATCTAGGGATAGTACTTTTTAAGATAAAGCCCATTCCAAGGGTGGGAGAGCTCCTCACCCTCAGCGTTCACTAGCTTGTACGCGTTGCTTGAGTATGCTTCTTTAACTACGAACGACCCTTTCCAGTTTGGTTGGAGTTTTGAACGAGGACCACCGGGTTTTACAAAGATTCTTTTAATGACCATTTCACCGACTTTAAATTTTCTCTCAATCACTTTCTTTTGATAAAAACATGTGAGTCTATTTTGATATGCTTTTACATGTTCTGCGGTGACTAGACGCTTCTCATCTAAGAGTTCCAGTTGTGCAAGGAGCGATTCACGTCGCTCATCGATTGAGAAGTCCTTGTCAAGCTGGACTCTTAGTGAGGGTATGAGAATCTCGTATGGTACTACCATCTCCATTCCGTAAGTAAGGGCGAATGGAGTTTTCCCTGTAGGGGTACGAATTGAAGTGCGGTAGGCCCATAAAGCTTCCACCAGCTTATCTGTCCAGTCCGAGAACTTGTTAGCCTCACATGTCTTCTTTATGATTTTGATTAAAGTTTTATTTGTGGCCTCTGCTTGGCCATTGCCTTGCAGA
Organism: Colocasia esculenta; assembly: GCA_014218235.1. Taxonomy (NCBI): domain Eukaryota; kingdom Viridiplantae; phylum Streptophyta; class Magnoliopsida; order Alismatales; family Araceae; genus Colocasia; species Colocasia esculenta. The sequence goes on from CM024756.1 coordinate 55,815,146, forward strand.
TAGTATGGAGATGAATGATGCAATGTAATTTTATACCTATTGCAGAGGTCCTGAAGTTCCTGAGAAATAAATTGTGGTCTATTATCGGTGATGATGGTACTGGGGATGCCGAATCTGGTGATGATGTTCTTGATGATGAATTTAATAATGTTGTCACATTGACTTCCGCATATGCTTCGGCTTCCGCCCATTTGGTGAAATACTCCGTTGCAGTGAGGATATATGATTTTTTATTTTGGGAGTTTGAATCACCAAGGGGACCAATGATGTCGAAGGCCCACATAGCGAAAGGCCATGGGGAGAATATTAGGTGAAGTGTAGAGGATGGACAATGAATTCTGTCGGTGTGCAGTTATACCGATGGACATAGATGGAACAGTCCTCCTCTAGAGTGGGCCAGTAAAAGCCTTGCCTAAGGATTTTATTGGCAAGCATTTGGCTATTCACATGGCTGCCACACACACCGAAATGAGCTTCCTCAACAACTTTCCAAACTTTATCATCAACCAAGCATCTAAACAAAACTCCAGTGAGACCTCTCCTATAGAGCGTGTTTCCAACCAAAGTGTACTTCTGAGACATTCTCCTTATGGCCCTCTTTTCATCAATTGTGGCTTCCTTAGGGTACGTCTGATCTTTATAATACCTAGCTATCTCATAGAACCATGGTTTCTCCTCATCATCCAATTCCTCTTCTAGCTCCAACAACATGATTTCCTTCTTGTTCTTCCTCTCCACCTTCTTCAACATCTCCTCTTTGATCCAAAGGAACACAGGATTTCGCACAACAAGGATATGATGTCGTTCAATGTGAATAGTGTCAAAGTCCCCAAGATAAGTCATATTGAGAGTTGAGGCAACAGTGGCAAGAGCGTCTGCTAGAAGATTTTTGTGGCGAGGGACATGGACAAAAATAAGAGGATTAGCCAGATACTCCTTTAATCCATCAAAGGCATCCTGACACTTCTCGTCCCAATGGAATTTGACTCTGAGCTTAGTGAGGTCGTAGAAGGGTCTACACATCTGTGAATGTTGGGAGACAAACCGGCGAATAAATTGTAACCTCCCTATCAATCCTCGAACTTTCTTCAAATTCTTGGGAGGTGGCATCTCACATATTTCCTTCACCTTATTGGGACCAATCTCAATACCCCTCTTACTCACGATGAACCCTAGGAGTTTACCCGATGACACACCCAACATGCACTTCTTGGGGTTCATTTTCAGTTGAAACTCTTTTGATCTTTACAGAACATTAGTTAGAACCTCAGGATGCTCAGCCAATGTTCTAGATTTCACCACCAAGTCATACATATACACCTCAATGTGAATGTGAATCATGTCATGGAAGATGGCCATCATCACTCTTTGATAAGTAGCTCCAGCATTTTTAAGTCCAAATGGCATGACCACATAGCAATATGTTCCCCAAGGTGTAGTGAATGACGTCTTCTCCTGGTCCTCCTCAGCTAGCTTGATCTGGTTGTACCCTGAGAAGCCATCCATGAAGGAGAGGGTTTCGTACCCAGCCATATTATCTATGAGCACATCAAGATGAGGCAAGGGAAAATCATCTTTAGGACACACGCAGTTAAGGTCCCGAAAGTCAATGCAAATTCTGACTCTTCCATCCTTTTTCATGACTGGGACAATGTTTGCCACCCAATTAGGATAAAGTATGACTCTAATAAATTTGGCTTAGCTTGTCGACCTCATCTTTCATTTTCAAAGCCATCTGAGGGTGGAAACATCTTAACCGCTGCTTAATGGCGACAGATCCCATCTTAAGTGTAAGGTGATGTTCAACAAGCGCAGAGTCCAGTCCTAGCATATCCTCATAGCTACAAGCGAACGTGTCCTTATATTCTCTGAGAACCTCGATAATTACCTCCTTTTTAGATAATGATACATTATTACTTATGAGGACGGTCCTAGGGTTTTCCTCGGTTCCCAGATTAACTTCCTTGGTTGTTTCTTCTATTGCAGCTGACGGTTCGTCGAATCTTCTAATTCCACTTGCGAACGCGTCAGCCTCATCCTCAGCTCTTCATCCCCTTCTTCAATTGGGTCGTTGTCATCCATGATTTCGTAGACGCCCAACCCATCATCAATAAAGCATAATGACTACTCACATTCCAAATCCGACAATAGCAAGGGCTCTTCAATAAATTCCAGAGTTGCTAGACATGCCTTGCATCTACGGGTTAGATCAGCTAGGAAATGGTGAGGAACCCTTTTTTCCTTGGACTTCTTCTTTAGCACTACCCCCAGACTAACGCTATCCTATCCTAGACTCGTGCTACAACTACCTGAATCTATAGACGGGGGTGAAGGAAGAAGAAAAGCAGTAAAAGAGAATCCCTATGTGGGGGAAGATGGAGGAGGAGGAAAAGTAGTAAATGGAATTCCCTACGTGGAGGGAGGTGGGAGCCCCTGCGTGGAGGGGAAGAGGAGATCAGTCATTGGACCGGGAATGAGTGGCTTGTAGGTCGGGTCGCACCCGGAGGAGAGGTAAGAAGTCTCCTCGATGGAGACGATGGAATTTGCCATTTGAAAATCGGCATTTTTTTATTTTTCAGTGTTATTTGAATTTTCATGGCTTTTATTGATCATGAAAAGAGGGTGAGGTGAGATCGCCAGCTGAGAGAGTTGGGAGATGAGCGTGTGCTCAGTTGGAGGGAGATCATTGGGAAGAGGAAGTTGGAGAGCGAGCGTCTACTCAGAGGAATGGAGGGAGATTGTGAAGTGGGGCGTCGGTGCCTGAGGAATGCTTAGAGAAAGAATGAAGGGCCACGTGGTGGCCTGAAGGAGAGTGGGTGCGATGCCCAGGGAGAAGAGGCCCACCCAGAGCCTGTCTATAGTGAAACCTTATTGAAAGGAGACGTCCGGTTCCCCCTCATCTGTCCTTTTGTTCATCAATTGCCTCTTGCTCGTGATTGCTGTGGGCTTCTCCAAGAGGTCATAGATCAGTGGCGGCCACTCGGTGTCTATCGGCATGAAGAATCGACTCAAAGAAGTAGCAATGTCATTCATGTCAAACCAACGGTACCATTCACATGCAGGATCACCCATTTTCCTTTGTTTCTGGGGCCTGAGATTCTCCAGAGCTTTATATGTAGCCAAAGGGGCAATGTGATGTGCAACTGACAAGCATGCACGTCTTGACATGAAAGCTCAGAAGTGATGACGAAGGTTTGTTGTTCATTCCCTGGCTGCAGTGGTCCCTTCTTGAAGTGATGGTAGAGGGACCATGTGAGTGGCTGCCTGTTAGTCTTCATTGTTGACATCATTATAGCCCATGGTTTTGCTGACACTGCCCTCTGTTTGTAGTCTTCCTTTCCTGGCTTGTATCCCAGTCCTGCCCTGGGTCTTGATTTCCTATCTTGTACTGCCTTGGTCCTGCCCTGCAAGTATGCCCCCAACCCTTTGCTCGGCTGGTACCCCATCTTCAGCATAATCTGCCAGCCCTTTTCAGTCATGATCTTACTTCTCTTTGCTGCGGTGGCTGATGGTGTGGTTGGAGTTGGGCCTTGTGATATGCCGTACATGTCTAGCACTGACATGAGCGGCTGGTTGCTTGGTCATATGGAAGGGATAGAATTATCAGTCATGGAGTCCACTTCCAAAATTGTTGGTTTGCTTGTCACTTTGACGACCCATCCCTTATACAGAAACTTGAGGCACTGGTGGATAGTAGAGGTGACAGCGCCAAGTGCTTGAATAAATGGTCTGCCCAATATCATCCAGAAGCTTGGGTCCATGTCCAGAATGTGGAAATCTATTTTAGTGACGGATGGGCCTAGCCCCACCTGTAGACGTGAGATTTGGCCCATCCCCGCGTGGTTCATGGCCCAATAAGGCCCATTTGACCGCTTGTTGACTTGCCTTGGATCCCATGTAGACGTCCACATCGACCGCCGCTGACTCCATGTTGACGGAAAGGTCCCTGGACGCCGATTATGGTTGACGACCATATATGTTGACGTCTGCATGGGGTTAGCGGCAGCATCGCTTGCCGTCAACCTGGGTTTACTTGGTCTGTGCAACTGCCCGAGATTCCAACCCACTTGCGCCCTCTCTTCGGCCATGCAACGCATGGGGCCGTTCCCAACGGGCAAATGGGCCACCTTGGCACCCCCCTTGACCCAGTAAAAGTCCTACATGGCCTCCTCTCATTGGTTCAAGCCTTAACACATGGATTGCTACATGTTTAAGTGTATTTCTTCACACTTGAGCATCCTATGCTCACTAGCCCCACCCCCACTGCTTATATAAGGTACTCCTTGGCCTTCTAAGTGAGGGGAGAGGTGCTGGACGAGCCCAAGCCTTGTTGCTTTTGAGAGAAGAAAGAGAAAGTGCACCTAAGCTTCCACCCTTGTTCCTTCTCTTCCTCTCAACCTTTGGAGCATCCAGGAGGCTTCACCATGTGCTGGAGGAGCCCACAAAGGAGTCAACCACGACTACAAATGAGGATCATCTCCTTCTTCTCTTTCTCTTTCCCTTCCTTCCTTCCTAACTTTGCATGCTAGTCACTTCACACACACACACCCTAGGCACGTAGTGCACCTCCCTACACACTCAAAAGGGGTTTTCCAACCAAAAAATGGAGGGAAGAATGGTGGTCATAGCACTTGGCCACCCCTCTTCTCAAGCCCGCAATCAGAACACTTCAAACAAGACCGTGGAGCTTCCTTTCTTTGGCTGGCCGAAGAGAGGAAAGTTGAAGTCCCATCATCATTCGCTACGCGAGGTAGCGTCACCCGCGCGATCAAGACACCTCCTTGGGCACAGGTAAGGCCCTGGTGATCACCTCCCTTCATTTACTTTGTTAGCTTCTCTGTCTTTCCCTTGGTCAATCTGGTCAAACCGGAGTCAAAGAAGCTAGCAAGAGTCAACCAGCATCCATCCAATGCCAACAAGGGAGCAGCAACGTTCGGGAAACTCCAGACCAAGCAGTTGCTGCATAGCGGGGGTGCGGAACGAAGCGTCCACAACTCTTCTTTGGCGAACATGGTAGGACAACTACTGTTACCACAATCTTCAGTTTGCACACAGGTAGACGGCAAGCGGTCCTGCCGTCTACCCAGGTAAACGTCCACCCTTCTTGCCGTTTAGTTCTTCTCAGCATCAACATATCTTGCCGTTTATTCTATCTTAGCGTCCATCGATCTTGTCGTTTACTGCTTTCTGAGGAACTAAACGACCGCTGTGTTGGTGTTTATTTCACATAAGCTGTTTTTTGGCTGATTTTGATCTTTTTTTTTTCTTTTTGTTTGCTTCCTGTCTGATTTCTAATGGTCCTCAGTCACAGGGGGGTCTTTATTCTCTTCTTTTCTAGCCTCCCCACACATTTTAGGATAGCCCCTCCTTGATTCACAACTTTTTACTCGAGTATTCTCTCTCGGGTAATCATGTTGGCTTCAAGGAGAACGCTATAAGTCTCTAAATTATGTGGATTCCCTCACGGTATGGGGCAGGAGAACCTTTCACCTTCCCAACTAGTCCGCCTATTCACCCGGCTTTGAGTAAGGATTGAGGGAACTGGCCTTTGCAAGTCAAACTAACACACAACTTCAACATCTAAAATTTTTTGGGATGTTGTTTGACAACATTGTTTGGTAGAAATCCACATTTCTCCTAATAACAGTGTAGTTAATCATCATAATCCTCTGAAAATCAGCAGGTTGTGTGATAATGGACTCTTGGTTGAATTCCATTAACATGACTAACAATACGGCTTTTGAATATGATGATAATATTCATGATGAATTTGTTGGAATGGTAAACTCTAACATTCAGCCCGAAGAGTCGGTTCAATCCTCCTGTCAAGCCGACAATTAGGAGGTAAGTTTGAGGGTCAACCCCACATATGCCCGAGAAGTTCAAGAAAATGCAAGGGTCAACCCCGCTATTCGCCCGAGGTAAGTTTGAGGGTCAACCCCACTCTTCAAAGCCTTCTGCCCCCCATTGTTGACTTTTTCCTGAGATAATGAGGAGGTAAGTTTGAGGGTCAACTCCGCTATTCGCTCGAGGACATCATTTCAATGCTTTCCAAGCATACCGTCCGGGCAATGGCCTCTCCTTCCTCTCCATCTCCATTCAATGCCTCTACATCTAGGCCCATTCCTAGACCCATCACTCCTTCCCGGGTTCCCATCTCCACTCCTCTTTCTCCCACTCCCACTCCTATGCCAACTCCCATTCCAACTCCTCCTTCTGTTTATCCACCTTATGTCCAACCCACACTCCCCGCTCAATCTGAATCCATCTCCCGTTCGGAGATGGAGGGTCTTGTTAGGAGACTCTTAGCTGAGTCATTGTCCCTCTCCAAACCTCACTCTCTCCAAAACTATTGCAAGCTCCCCAACGCTTACTTTCCCCCGGGTTTCAAGGCCCCAAAATATCGCAAGTATGACGGGACCTCCGACCCCCAAATCCATCTCGCCGGCTTCACTATGGATTCCCACCGTTGGTTGTATGATCGGGTCCTCTTAGTCCGCCTCTTCCAACAATCGTTAGAAGGGGAGGCTTTAAGGTGGTTTACTTCCTTACCCACATCTGACCTCATTAATTTTGACATAGTCTCCGAACGCTTCATCTCTTACTTCTCTTACATGGTCACCCAAGTCCCTACACTTCCCGACTTGATGGAAAAAAAGATGAGGCTGGATGAAGACTTTGTCACATTTGCCAACCGTTGGAGATCCATGGCTTCAAGGGCCGACCTCCCCATCCCGGAGTCCCAAGCCATAACAATGAAAGTCACCAACACCACCCCTTTGCTCCGATCCATATTGATGCTTAGCGAGTTCCCCTCCATTGCACACCTTTACAACGGAGCTAGGGTGGTCCAAAATCAAATTAAGGACTTCTCTCTCCCACCATTCTTCGAAGGGAAGCCTAAGGGACGCAAGGCTCCCGCGGCACCTACTACCGAGGGGGTGACCGTCAATGAGTCCATTAGTGCTTGTAGTCAGCCATTGAGGCCTCCTTCCAAACCTTCCAATCCTGCCTCCAACCCTCACCAATTCCCATCACATCTGTCTAGTCCCTACTCCACTGTTCCTCCTCCATCTGGCTATACCTATCCTAGTCCCAAAAGGCCCCATTATCTTGCCCTCCCCGAATCCCTCGAGGACATATTCTTTGCCCTCATGTCCTGCGATGCTATCCAACTCCCCCCACAAAAGGGTAGTTTTCATCCGAGGGCTAATACCTCAAAATACTATCCCTATCATAGAGCCCCCGATCATGAAATCCATAATTGTTTCACCTTCCGTGACTGGGTATATGACATGAACGATCAGGGTAAGATCAATTGGGATGATGTTAAGGTCACTATTGCTAAATCTAGGTACACAAGAAGGGAACTGGGTATTATGCGAGACCCCCTCCCCAACTATCAAAACAACAGCAACCCCTCCTCCTCTAAGTCTCAGGAAAAAGTCAACACCATGACACATTCGGAGCCTCAAGTTGTGAGGAGAGAACAACAATGGGGGGAAGAAGGCTTTGAAGAGTGGTACCCATGTCCTTCCGTAGAATCCCAGGAACCCCCCACCACCGTAGACGCCATTCTAGAAGAGTGACCTTTAGTGCTTATCCGACCTGCTCTTCAAGATGCCTATTCTCCCGTTCCCATTCCCCCTTCCTATGAGTCGTTCACCCATGGCTCCAAACCCCTCCAACTCATTCTCCCTAGGTCTCAGGAGGATGTTCATGTCATGCTCCGAAACCGGATCGTTCCTCCACTCCTGCGCCCATCTCATGATGAGGAGGACAACGGACCCCCACCACCTGCCGGCACCGAATATGACATTTTGCAACACTTGGATAAGACTCTCGCGAGGGTGTCCATTTTAGAATTGATTCAGAAATCACCGTCACATCAGTCCACCCTCCTCCAATTCCTTCAGAAAATCATGGTCAATGATGACCTTCCTACCAGTGGGGTAACCAATGGCATCCTCTCCCTCACCCAAGGACCCTCCATTTCCTTCTCAGACAAAGACCTTGCATCCCCCGAGTGTCACTCCCTTCCTCTCTGCCTCACCGTTAACCTCAACGGGGTTTCGGTGGATTACACTCTTATCGACACCGGGGCATCCATTAATGTCTGTTCGATGAAGACCCTTACACAATTGGGCTTGGGAGAGAACAGTCTGGAGAAAATCTGCTCTACCATTGCTGCTTATGACAACTCCAAGAGGGTTGCCAAGGGTAAGATCGCCCTGCAACTGGAGATTGGACCTGTCACTATGTCTTCTGAGTTTCTAGTCCTGGACGTCGATCCAGCCTATAAGGCCATTCTTGGTCGTCCTTAGCCGGAGTAAACTTTAGGGGTCCCTTCCACCGCCTACCAATGCTTCAAATTCCCATTCAATGGGCGCATCATCAAAATCAAGAGCATTCCTGTCGTGGAAACCCTCAATTCAATCACTTCGGAGCAGATGCCACACCTGTTCATTCCGGACAAGGGGAAGAAACCCGTCATGTCCATCTTTGATTTCCCCTTGCCCCTCGATTTGAACCAACGTCCCCTTTTGGATGAAGAGTATGAGAATATCCCATGTCCCCAGGGGAAAGTTTTGGAGGTGATGGTTAAGATCGGCTACATTCATGGCCGAGGATTAGGTAGAGATAGGCATGGTCCTGTCCATAGTGTTCAAGTCAAGAGGTTGTTGGCTAGGGCTAGTCTAGGTTTTCACCCTGACCCAATTCATCTGGATCCTTTCATACCCTATGAACCTCTTACCTGGACCCTGATGGAGCACATCATTCAGGGGCCCATTCAGCCGGGAATAAGGGAGCCCGCGGTAGAAGAATTGTCCGAGTCCGAATCTGAGAGCGAAGAAGAAGAGGAAGCTGCCGAAATTGAGGAAGTCTGCGAAGACTTCGGCCTTCTCTCACTCTTTGGTTCTGACTTCCCATCTCCTTCTCCATCTTCCCCATCTCCTTTGTCTTCTCCCTTAACTGAAGTGTGTTCGGCACACGAGTCCCTTTCTCCAATCCCTTCTTTCTCCCTCCTTTCTCAATCTGTCATCCCTCCATTCCTCACCTGGCCAGTCGGGGCAGCCTTGAGTCAACAACTCATGGTTCTGAGACTTAACTCCCCAAAAAAATGCCAATTCTCAAAGGTGGGAGTGTGAGGTCTCCGTCGAGCATCCTTCCTCCATGGAGTCTCTTCCGATCGGCCAGGGGCCGTCGCTTTCCAGCCTAAATTCTCATTCTCGCCCTTCTAGGGGCATTTCCTCTGTACATAGTTTTATGCATAGTCTTGTATATAGTAGTTAAGATTCTAGTCTAGAGTCAGGTCTAGGTTTAGAGGAGTCTGGTCCCTCTCAGCCATGCATTCACAAAGAGAATGGTAGGTAAGTTCCTGCCCATTATGTTATGGCCTTGGCTGAGAGGTGTGTTAAGTTAAGTCAAGTCCCAGAGTTTCTTGAGGAGCCTGCCCTTGTAGAGACTGATTTGAAGAAGGTGACTCTGTAGACGATGGTTTTGATGACCAAACTGTCCCCATAATAAATATTTCCATTTATTTATATATAATTTTGATGATTAACAAAATAACACTAATGGATTTCTTGAGCCTTAAGTACAGGAAATAAAAGAAAAATGAAAGTTCAAGACAATCTGGTAAGTCTCATCACTTCTATCCAAGTCTTTGTATCGACTTCTTTGATAAGCAGAACGATTTCCTCTTTGACCGGAAAACTCAAAACAAATCGATATCGTAACGATTTCTTTAGAAACTCGCAACGACTCTCTAGCCGTAACGATTTCTTTAGACCTCGTAACGATTTCTTTAGAACTCGTAACGACTCTCTAGCCGTAACGATTTCTTTAGACCTCGTAACGATTTCTTTAGAAACTCGCAACGACTCTCTAGCCGTAACGATTTCGTTAGACCTCGTAACGATTTCTTTAGAACTCGTAACGACTCTCTAGCCGTAACGATTTCTTTAGACCTCGTAACGATTTCTTTAGAACTCGCAACGACTCTCTAGCCGTAACGATTTCTTTAGACCTCGTAACGATTTCTTTAGAATTCGCAACGACTCTATAGTCATAACGATTTCTTTAGACTTCATAACGATTTCTTTGGAGTTCATAACGATTTCTTCACTGATCATAACGCCTTGCTTTGTATAACGATTTCGTATAACGATTTCCTTACAACTTGACAGTCATAACGATTTCGTATAACGATTTCCTTACAACTTGACAGTCATAACGATTTCGTGTAACGATTTCCTTACAACTCGATAGTCATAACGATTTCTTGTAACGATTTCTTCAGAACTCACAACGACATGCTTGTTGTAACGACTTCATAAGTTATCACATCGATTTCCTTACAGTTCATAGCAACTTGCTATAATTCATAACGATTTCATAAGTCAGCAAGATTCTTTTTATCGAATTTCTTGATGCATCAGTATAATGCCTTTTAATAGCGTTGAAAAGTCAAAGTCATATCTTGTCCGTTGACTGCTATGCATTAAATGCTCTCTGATCGTATCTCCCATGCATGCAGACAATATCTTCCATTTCTATGCTACTCTGTCTACGTACTTTTTTTAGACAGAAAGGAGCTTTGCTATATACTGCAATATCTGTTCCATCTCAACTAACAATAGACAGCAGTCTTAGCTGTCTTCTATTTATTGATGATATGCTTACAGATATCTGATAAGACTCATCTGGACATCGTTGGACACAAGATACAAAGTTCTATGACATCTCTTTGGCGTGTACACAAGGATAAAAGACTGACGATCAGAAGCTTCCTCAATGACCAGTCTAACGTACACAAGGATAAGAGACAACGGACACTTCAACGTTCGAATTTGAATCAGCAGTTTAAATAGAAGACTCAAGACGGAAAAGAATAGTGCGGAACAACGCTTGATTTTAGAAGAAGAAAGAAATCCATCTCTTAGAGTCTTTAGAACTTTGAAGAAGAGCGAAGCTTCCACTCCAACCTTGTCTAAGCTCTTAGCTCTCTGTGCTCAAAAGGAATCTTCTCATTTGTAAGAGCCTGTGAGGTCCTTGGAGAGAAAAACCTTGTTAAATCTCTTTCTCTCTCGGGGGCTTAGTAGCTTCAGTGTGTAGCTGGTCAAGCTAGAGTCTGAAGCCTGTTTTCACACCCCTTTTCTTATTAGGTTGTGTTCCCTTCTGGACGAAGGAAGACCTGGTGGTATCCAGGGTGGTTGTTGTTCCTTCAGGCTGAAGGAAGACCAGTTGAGGCTGGGTGTAAGGATCCTTAAGGGGGATTGTACCCTTGGTAGTAAAATCCTGAGGTATTGCTCAGGGACTGGACGTAGGTCTCCTGTGGAGAGGAGTTCCGAACCAGGATAAAATCCTTGTGTCTTGTGGATGTGTTTTGTGTGATTGTTGTCTTGTTTGCTCTAACTCTAACCTTGTTATTAAGTTGTGCAATCCTTTCAGTAAACAGGTTTTAATCAGAGATCGAAGTTTTAATAACCCATTCACCCCCCCTCTGGGCTAGCTAGCTGGGCAACAAGTGGTATCAGAGCTCGTCTCTTCGACAAAGAAGAAGATCCAACGATCTGAAGAGCAAAGATCAATGGCAGCCCAAAGTAACTTCGAAGGTCAGTCAGTCAACAGGCCTCCCTTGTTCGATGGAGAAGATTACACATACTGGAAGACTAGAATGGAATATTTTCTACAAGGTCATGATTACACAATCTGGTCCATTGTAGAAGAAGGTGATCTTTTGGTCACAAACGCTAAGGCTCAGTGGACAGATGATGATAGGAAAAGAATATCCTTAAACTGCAAAGCCAAGAGCATATTATGCTGTGCCCTAAGCAAGAAAGAGTTCAATAGAGTCTCAGCCTGCAAGTCCGCAATGGAGATGTGGGAAAAGCTCAAAATTACCTATGAAGGGACAGACAAGGTAAAGGAGACAAGAATTGATATTCTAGTAGCTCAATATGAAAGATTTCAGATGCAGACAGGTGAATCAATAACTCAAATGTTCAGCAGATTCACTGACATCACAAATGGATTAGCCGGTTTGGGAAAGGTCTATAATGCACCAGATATGGTTAGAAAAGTCCTCAGATCTTTACCATCTTCTTGGACTCCGAAGGTAACAGCCATTGAAGAAGCCAATGATTTAAAATTAATGTCATTGGAAAAGCTAATAGGATCTCTCATGGCTCACGAGATAAACATGGAGAGATTAGGAGAATCCTCCAGCAGAAGGAAACAATCAAATGCTCTCAAAGCAAGTGAAGATAATTCGGAAGAATCTTTGGATAATAGTGAGAGTAGTAAAGACAGTGATGATGAAGAAGCGATGCTGTCTCGAAGGCTTCAAAGGATTCTAGCAAAGAAAAAGAAGTATCAGTCAGGAAGAAAATTTTTTAAGAAAAACAAAGACTTCAGAAAACCAGAAGTAAAGGATCAAAAGAAAGGAGAAGTGATCTGTTATGAATGCAAAAAGCCTGGACACATCAAGGCAGATTGTCCCATGATCAAAAAGAGTGATCACAAGAAGAAGGACAACTTCAGAAGATTTAAGAAGTACAAAAAGAAAGCAATGGCAGCTGCTTGGGAAAACAGCAGTGACTCAGATAGTGAGTCAAGCTCGAGCAGTGAAGGTGAAGAAGCCAACTTGGCTCTAATGGCCAACACCGAGGACAAGGTAACTTCTGACTCTTCTTTTGATTCATGCAATGATTCAGATTCTGACAATTTGGAAAATGCTTTTAATGAACTTTATGAAAAATACAAAGAAGTATGCAAATTACTTAAAACTAGTAAGAAAAATATAATCTGTCTAGAAAATACAAATTCAGACCTAAGAACAGAAAATGAAGAACTTGAAAAACAAATTACTGAACATAAAAGAAGAAATGAATTATTATGTGAAGATTTAAAAGAGAAAATAAGAAAATAAATCTTCTAGAAAAACAAGAAGACTTAGGTGAATTTAAAATAGAAATAGAAAGACTAAATAAAGAAAATGATAATCTATCAAGTACACTAGAGAAATTCACCAACGGTAAAAACTCTTTAATATTAAAAGGTGCTAGGAGATCGGGTAAAAAGAAAAATGGATTAGGATATACACCCCCAGACAATGAAGAAACCATAATATACCCTAAAATATATCCAACACCAAAATTTGTACCCGAACAAGATATAGCATACAAAGCTGATTTCAAATATATAGAAAAGTGACTAAGTTATCCTGCTGCAGTCACTGCAACAAGTTAGGACATATTAAAATTACATGCCCAACAAGACATAAAAAATGGATATTAAAAGGTAAAGTTGATGATACTAACCAATCAGGACCCAAAAGAATTTGGGTACCTAAAGCTTGATGTTCTCATTTCAGGTTAACCCTCGAGCATCCAAATGGTATTTGGATAGTGGGTGCTCAAGGCATATGTCAGGCAACAAGAAGATATTTGTTGATCTCCAAGCTGAAGAAGGTACAGTCACCTATGGAGATAATGGAAAAGGGACTGTGATAGGAAGCGGGTCTGTGAACATCAAAGGAAAATCAGTTATAGAAGATGTAATGCTGGTCAAAGGGTTAAAGCACAATCTCATCAGCATCAGCCAGTTGTGTGACAAAGGCCATCAAATTCAGTTTCAAGAATCAAAATGCAGTATCTTAAAGGATGGTGCAGTCATATTTGAAGCCTACAGAGAAAGAAATTTGTATGTTCTATATCTCGAGAAACTCAAGGATCAAGATGTGTGTTTGGCAGCTAGTAAAGATCAATCAACTGAGTTGTGGCACAGAAGATTGGGCCACTGCAGCTTGGATGGGTTGAACAAGCTCAGAAAGAGAAAACTAGTTGAAGGACTGCCAAAGGTAAATTTCAGATTGGATAGCATTTGCAGACCTTGTGCAAGAGGAAAGCACACCAAGAGCTCCTTCAAATCAAAGACTGTAGTAACCTCCTCAAAGCCCTTAGAACTACTTCACATGGATTTATTTGGGCCAATGAGAACTACCAGTTTGGGAGGAAAGAATTTTGGATTTGTAATAGTTGATGATTATTCAAGATTCACTTGGGTATCCTTTTAGAGCACAAAGATGACACATTTGAAAACTTTGTCAGCTTCAGTAAGAAAGTTCAGAAAGATCAGAAATTCTCAATTGTCTCTATTCGATCAGATCATGGTGGTGAGTTTCAGAATGAAAAGTTTACGAAGTTCTGTGATGATCAAGGAATTGAGCACAACTTCTCAGCTCCAAGGACACCTCAACAGAATGGAATTGCTGAGAGGAAAAACAGAACTCTTTTGGATATGGCAAGAACCATGTTGTCAGAATATGATCTGCCAAGATACTTCTGGGCCGAAGCTATCAACACTGCATGTTATATCATAAATAGAGTGATGATCAGGCCATTCTGAAAAAGACGTCTTATGAACTCTACAAAGAAAAGAAGCCAAAGATTAGCCATTTCAGAATATTTGGATGTCCTTGCTTCATCCATAACAATGGAAAAAGGGACATTGGTAAGTTGGATGCCAAATCAGATGAAGGCATCTTCATGGGGTACTCTTCTAAACCCAAAGGTTATAGAGTTTTCAATAAACGTACAAGAAATCCCTCAATGGGGTCTATCTTCGTTGCCTTGATGAAATCGAATCTCAAAGCATTGTTGAAGCCGCTTACTCTAGTGAAGTGGTGGCCATGTCAATGGTAGAGCAATTGCCCAAAAGTTGCTAAGACACTATTACTGGCCTACCATGGAAGAAGATTGCACTCACATTGTTCGTCATTGTGCTAAATGCCAATTGCACGGTGACAAAATCCATGCTCCTTCCTCTTCTCTTCACCCTCTCATTGCTCCATGGCCTTTCACCATGTGGGCATTCGATGTGGTCGGTCCACTCGAGGACAGAACCGGAGAAATCCGTAAGAAGTCCTTCATCCTGACCACCACGGAGTACTTCACGAAGTGGGATGAAGCGGAAGCATTCATAGAGGTTAAAGCTTCAACGGTCGTCAAGTTCATCAAGTGCAACATTCTTGCAACATTTGGCGTGCCTCGGGACATCGTCACCGACAATGGACCTCAATTCACTTCACAGGAGCTTCACGACATGTGTGGTAAATATGACATTAATTTGTATCATTCATCCCCATATTATCTACAAGGTAATGGACAAGCGGAAGCTACTAATAAAACTCTCATCAAAATTATAAAGAAAACTTGAAAATCTCACAATAACGCTGACTGGCCAGACCGTTTAGTTGAGGCTCTTTGGGCTTACAGCACCTCGGTCCGAACTCCTACGGGGCAAACCCCCTATGCTTTGACATACGGATCAGATGCGATACTCCCATATGAGATCTTCGTCCCTTCACTTCGAGTTCAATTGGATTCCGAACTTGACCCCGGTCAACGGCAGGAAGCTTTATTAGCACAACTTGAACTCTTAGACGAAAGGCGAATGATAGCGGCCGACATGCACAAGTTTATCGCCAAAATAATTGCACGTTTTTATGCGAAAGAGTGCTTGAGAGAAAATTTGAAGTGGGCGAAATGGTCCTAAGCATAAAATCATTAAGGCACTAGGTCCCAGAAGTAAATTGCAAGAAAATTGGGAAGGTCAGTTCGTTGTCAAAGAAGCATACTCGGGAACGCTTACAGGTTGTGGATGCTGAGGGAGTTGAGTTGTCGCATCCTTGAATGCAGTCTACCTCAAGAAATTCTACCCATAGTCCGTCAGTCGGTCAAGTTTGTCATTCATCACTTGTCAATATCATGGTTGAGAGTTTGCTTATTCGCTTGGCCATTAGCAAGGTAGAGTCTCTTCACACATCACACGATGTTGGGATATTGTCCATTAGCTGGAAAATCATAAGTACACTTGGAGGTGTCTAATATGGTCAATGCTTCCCCTTTTTCTCTTTCCACTTGGTCAAGTCTGGAAAAAGTGCAAACTACTAGTAGGGGACCATCCACTCTCACCTAAAGACAAGGTCACCATAAACAGGGGCAATCATGAAAATGCAAGGGCAAAACCAAACCAAGCCTAAAAGGGCGAAGAAAAGCCAAAAGGTCAAAAAAGGGTAGCAAAAGTACGTACCTAGAAAAAGGTTGATCAAATCAAAGAGGTAACAAATAGTACGTGCCTCCACCAACGAATCAAATCAAAGTACCCCTGAAAATAATTGATGACTAAGTTTTTCGGTGTGAGATGTTGATTTGGAAACAAAAAGTGGTTTTGACCCAATCCTTACATGACTTCCTATTTACTTCTTCCAATTCCTCCCCCTAGGGGCAATTTGACCTTGTAAGACCTTTCGTGGTGGAAAATATCAAGAAGACTAGGGGCAATTTCCAATATCAAGGATATCATGCACGATCCTCCTTACTCATGGCCTCTATGATTAAGTAGATTATAAGGACCCTATACCTTGACATGTGATGAACATGTGTCTTA
Organism: Colocasia esculenta; assembly: GCA_014218235.1. Classification (NCBI taxonomy): domain Eukaryota; kingdom Viridiplantae; phylum Streptophyta; class Magnoliopsida; order Alismatales; family Araceae; genus Colocasia; species Colocasia esculenta. The sequence goes on from CM024756.1 coordinate 55,831,601, forward strand.
GAGTCCAAAAATCCAAAAAAAAAAAGAAAAAAAAAGACAAAAAATCTCTTGATTTGTATAATTTCTCCATGTACATATTTTACTCTTATTTAATAAAAAAAATCAAAAAATCAAAATCGAAAAAAAATTAGTCGTATGTACATATACTAACATTATTTTCCTTATTTTCTTATTCAAAAATAACAACAAAAAATGTATGTACATATTCCCTTCACTATTTATTTGTGTTTCTATCTTTAATTAGATAATTAGCCCCTTGACCAGATCTCAAGAAAGGTACATCTTTTAGGCAAGGGGCTAAAGACAGATCTACACTAAACTTTTTTCCTTTAAGTGTGTGGATGTAGGAACCAAAGCGACATTGGCAAACCATTCAAAGACACAAAATGCACGAAGTCCACAAAAATCCACTAAGAGATAAAAGTTTTGTACATATCATAATAGGGGCATGCCCCTGGTGGTACATTTGGAGCCTCGCTCCTCACTCCTCTCTCCTCTCTCCCTCACTAGGCCTCTGCCTACGTGAGCTGCTCACCTCCTCCTCCTCCCTCTCCCGACGCCGGTCTGGGAGAGGAGGTCGCGTCGCCGTCGACGCCTCGGGACGTAGTCCTCCCCGCACCACCGACGAGTCCCCCAGGGACAGGATGTCATCGAGTGATGCGAAGGCCGACCCGGTCCTCACCTACGCCTCCTACTGGGCCTGCCACTGCTGCTCCCGACGCTTATTCAGCACCCGATTCTTCAAGATCTCATAATCTGCAGCGATCTGTGCTCGGGCCCTCTCTGCCTCCCTCTCCCTCTCCCTCGCCTTGAGCAGGCGACCCTCCCATCCTTATCAAATCCAGCTGCAGACTGTCCATATGCACCTGGAGGGCCGCCCCTGCTCCCTGTCGTTGCACACAAATCAGCAAACATGATAGGTCAATCAAATCATGTGCAGAAAAAAGCAGTGGTTTAGCGCTTTACCTCCGCCCGGTCCAGGGCCCCCTGCAGTCGGACCGCCAGGTCCTCGACAGATGGCTACGTGGACGAACTCGCCCCCATGTCCTGACTCGCCCGTACCCGCGCTAGCTCCTCTCTCTACATTCATATCCCTTGGTCAGTCATCAAATCAAATCAACTCAAATCAATTGTGGTCAAGGGTGAGTTGTGACTTACTAATGATCGTGTCTCGGTGCAGAGCCTCTCCACCTCCACCGCTTGCTCTGCCAGCCTCCCCTCAAGGAGTCGCACTGCCTCCGACTCCGGCATCTGTCATCCACACTTCAAGGTTAGAATCAATCAATCAATTAAGTGATAAGAGTTAGAGTTAGAGTTCACTTACCACTCGCCGGTCTAGCCAGAGTCGCCAGTGTAGCATGCTCGGTAATGCTCCAGGTACGTCGCGCTGTCTTGGAGGTCCGTGTGCTGGAAGACCTGCTCCCCTCCACCTCGCCAATAGGCGACTGTGCTCCCGTGCTCCTCCCCCCAGTCACGGTCCTCGGTGAAGAACCATCGGCGGGAGTGCCCCTCTCTCCCTAGAGAGGGTACCTCTAAGGCCGGCTAGTGCCAACCCAAGGTCTGCACCACTAACTCCAGGTAGAGGGGCTCGCACGTCCCCAGGCATAGCAGGAGCAGGTGGCGGTCGAAGAGTGGGCGTCCCGCCGCCACCGCCGGGTGGGACGCGTCTGCCTCCCCCAAGTAGGGAGTCCAGACGACCTGCAAGAAAGAAGAGAGCATTGGTCAGTCACATCAAATGGGAATTGAAAGCAAGAAAGAAGGAGTGCTAGTTGAGATCATACCTGATCATGAGGGTAGAGGTCGAGTCTTGCCTGCACATCCTCCACGTGTCGATCCGTCACCCTTGGATCGGGCGCCACCTCCCACCTGGACATGAGGGGTACCATGGCCTGGCTCCCCTCTGTCTACACACCGCGTCCCATGGGGAAGCGGGTGTACCCCCAGATCTGCACAAGAAAAAAAATTGTTAGTCAGGCAATTTATTTTAATTCGATGAAGAGCATTAAAGAAAAGTTGCACACCTGTAGGAAGGGGGTGAAGCCCCCGGTGCTCTGAGAACGCCGCGAGCTTTTGGGTAGGAGAGAGAAGAGATGTCCCAGCATCGCGGCACCCCAAGCATAGCGCCCCGCCTGCTCTAGGTCCCGTAGCAGGAGCACAAACTTACAGTTCATCTGAGATGACTACGTTGGGAAGAGAAGGCATCTGAACAGGTACGCCACAAAGATCCGGACTGACCGCTCCTCGCTCATATCCCCTAGCTGAATCGATGCCCGGACGCCGACGCCAAACTCCTCAAGGGTCTCCAGAGCTCCCCTCCTCCCTCCTCTCAACCCGACCACCTCCGATAGAGCTCCAAGTGGGATGCTCCGGATCGGTCTCCTCCTCCCGACCACAAACTCTGGCCCAAAAGCTCCACCATGTCATCATGATAATCCCTCCTCTCCTGTCCTACTACCGGCTCTCCCTGAACCAGTAGCCCTGTCAGATATGCCACATCCTCCAATGTGGGTATCATGTGTCCCCAAGGCATGATGAATGCCTTGCAATCCTTGTCCCACCTCTCTCTCAGTGCCTTGAGGTACGGGACGTCCACGTGGAAGGGCTGCACCTCCAGGAGGTGCCTGATAGCCCACAAATGCGTCGTTAAACACGTGACTAACAATCTCAAATAATCGGCCTACACTAAATATTTTAACGGTAGTTAAGTGGTGAGAGCCGAGTCGAATCCATGGAGAACTATATTTTAGAGTTGAAAACCTTGAGTTTTTAGTTAAGAAAATAATGTGATGAGAATAAACTAAGTTGCACAAAATAAACCTAAACTAAAGAGGGTGGTTGAGAGAGAGATAAACAGTAGAGTAGAGAGAGACGCAAGAGAAAGTAATCATTTAACCACACTTACCTAATCCAAATTAAACAAACTGTAAAGAAACATGATAGAGAGATGGACAGAATAGAGAGAGTGGGAGGAATAATTAACAAACCACAACTAACATTATTTAAATAAATATAACTGTTTAACATAATGTAGGAATAAACTAAACTAACTGGAGGGGTGAGAGGAGAGAGAAATAGCATAAAGAGAGAGAGAGAGATGAGAGAAAATAGAAAAGAGAGAAAAGAGAGAGGAGAGAGAGAGAGCCTACGTGAGAGAGAGAGAGAGGAGAGAGAGCGAATAGAGGAGAGAGAGGGGATAGAGGAGAGACTAGAGAGGAGAGAGAGGAAGCGAGAGGAGAGAGAGAGCGCTGAGAGAGAGGAGAGAGGCGAGAGAGAGAGACGAGAGAGAGAGCGCGAGAGGGAGAGAGGTGAGAGGGCGCGAGAGGGGCAGCCTGGCTCGCGCGGGCTTGGCGTGGCGCGCGCGCAGGCAGGCGGCAGCGGCTGGGCAACGCACACGGGCGCGTGCGGGCGGGCCGCGCAGGCGGGCTATGCAGGCGGTGGTGGGGTCACGCAGGTGCGACCTGGTGCGGGCCTGGACGGCCTGGCGCGAGCGGACCGGCGCGGTTGCCTGCTGCTGCTGCTTCTGCTGAAGAGAGAGACTGGGCCAGAGAGATGGAGAGAGAGGAAGAAGAAGAGAAAGAAGAAGAGGAGGAAGGGGAGATCGCAGGAGGGAGAAGAGAGAAAGTGAGAGGGGGAAGAATAATAGCATGAAAGAGAGAGAGGGAGAGTTTATAAAGTGTTGGAGAAGAGAGGAAGGGGGGAGAGATTAAAGGAAACAGAGATTTTTGGAAATAGGAGAGGGAATTTTAAAAATGAGAAAGTGTTAAAAAAATGAAAGAAAGATAGATGGGGAATATTTTAATAAAATCTCTCATATTCTCAATCAAATCCGTTGGCCCATTAACCTTCATTTCTTGGCCCTTTAATCCTGCAAACACAACACAAAATAGATTTAATCAATTATCATTTTTGTAATAAAGTGACAATGAATTTGTGTAAAATTAAGGACTATAAGATAATAAAATAACATGATTATCATTAATAACATCACCATTATCAGTGCCCGAACCCCATCTGCATAATCTGTGTCTACTGGGCCTCTGGCAGTGCCCAATACCACGCCCAGCACAAATCCCATGTCACCCTGCTCCTCATTCTGCCCTTTCCCTGCAAGAAACACAGAAACCGTCGACGTCAATATCGATTGCCGTTAAAGAAAATTGACGGCACCAATGTTGCCGTTGATCAAAAGTAGGCGTCCATGGATGTGTTGTTTACTTACAATAGACGTCAGGTTGGGTTGCCATCGAGTTCAACAATTAACGTCTAGGACATTTCCGTCAAGTTCTTCTCGACGGCAACGGTCTGGACGTCTACAGAACCCGACGTCAACCGAAGTTGACGTCAAGTTCCTGTTGAACCCGACAAGCTCTCCCCTGTTTCCCCCTTCTTTTCCACTATTTACAATCATCCACAAGGAAGGGTTTTAGGTCTAGTGGACCTACCTCGGGCGTCGGGAGGTCCTCCGGGGCACCTCCACCTCCATTTCTTCCCCTTCTCTTCCGTCATCACTGGCTGATTCTTCCCCTTCTGATGGACTGCCGCCAACCTCCGTCACCGCCAGATTGAGTTCACCAATCTTAACATCAGCTAATGGATAATATTTATTTAATTGAGTCTTTTCTCCTAGTGGTGTTGTGACAGGTAATTCAAATCCCATGGATGCAGTTTTTCATTTAATGTGTCAGCGAATGCTTGTGATATAAAAGAATGTGTTGCACTAGTATCAAATAATACAAAAGCTGACTGAGAGAATACTAGTAAGGTACCTTCGACGACCCCACCTTCCTTGGTGGTTTCCACTTCTTGTAAAGCCTACAGTCGACCGAGCTTCTTCTCTCCCATAGGACTCTTTTCATTCTCCTTAAGCAATGGGCACTCGGGAATCCGATGCTCTCTGCTCCCACAATGAAGGCATGCACCTGCCTTCCCGATGCATCGGTGTAGACTGAGAATCCTGCTCCATCGACTGGTAACGCGAGGACAGGTGCAGAAGTCAACAATTGCTTGAGTGTCTGAAAGCTCTTCTCGAACTCTTTGCTCCAGACATATGGGTTCTCCTTCCGCGTAAGACGCGTCAGAGGTACAACTATCTTGGAGAAGTCTTCTATGAACCGTCTGTAATATCCAGCCAGTCCAAGAAAGCTTCTTATCTCTGTGACATTGGTCGGCCTTTCCCAGTTCAGCACAGCCTCTACCTTGGAAGGATCGATAGCAATACCATCCTTGGAAATAACATGGCCTAGGAATGACACCTCCTCGAGCCAGAATTCACACTTGCTCAATCTGGCGTAGAGCTTGTTATCCCACAGAATCTGCAGAGCAATCCTCAGATGCTCCTCATGCTCTTCTTTGGTCTTGGAGTATATAAGAATATCATCAATAAAAACTATGACGAACTTGTCGACGTAGGGCGATAGATGTTGTTCATCATTTGCATAAAAGCTGCAGGAGTATTGGTTAGTTCAAAAGGCATGACTACAAATTCGTAATGACCGTACCTGCTCCTGAAAGCTGTCTTGTAAATGTTTGCATCTTTAATCCTCATCTGATGATATCCCGATCTAAGGTCAATCTTAGAAAAATACTTTGCTCCTGATATCTGATCAAATAATTCATCGACACGAGGTAGAGGGTACTTGTTCTTGATAGTGAGATTTTTCAATTGCCTGTAATCGATGCATAACCTCATGGATCCGTCATTCTTCTTGACGAACAACACTGGTGCTCCCCAAGGAGAAGTACTCGGCCTGATAAATCCCTTTTCCAGAAGTTCCATCAGTTGCTCTTTCAATTCTTTCAATTCAGCGGGGGACATCCTGTAGGGTTGCCGTGAAACTGGTGCAGCTCCAAGTATGAGATCAATTGAGAAATTCACATCTCTCTCGGGTGGAATGCCTGGCAGCTCATCGGGAAACACGTCGGGATATTCTTGTATTATATGAATGTCTGATATTTTTATTGCTTTCTTTTCTACCACAATTGCGGCAAGAAATGCCACACAACCTTTTCTTATCATGTTTTGTGCCTTTATAGTAGAGACGAGAGACAAGTGTCTCTTGTGTCTACGTCCCATGAAGGTCAGCTTAGGGAATTCACTAAAGGAAATCTTCCCTCTTTTACAATCCACGATACCCCATACGTGGATAGCCAGTCGGCTCCCAGAATAACGTTGTAGCCCTCCATGGGCATACAGATCAAGTTAGCTCTTAGATTGAGTTCACCAATCTTAACATCAGCTAATGAATAATATTTATTCAATTGAGCCTTTTCTCTAGTGGTGTTGTGACAGGTAATTCAAATCCCATGGATGTAGGTTTTTCATTTAATGTGTTAGCGAATGCTTGTGATATAAAAGAATGTGTTGCACCAGTATCAAATAATACAAAAGCTGACTGAAAGAATACTGGTAAGGTACCTTCGACGACCCCACCTTCCTCGGTGGTTTCCACTTCTTGTAAAGCTTACAGTCGGCCGAGCTTCTTCTGTCCCATAAGACACTTTTCATTCTCCTTAAGCAATGGGCACTTGGGAATCTGATGCTCTCTGCTCCACAATGAAGGCATGCACCTGCCTTCCTCCAGCACTCTTCTGCGGTATGGCCCAGCTTGTCACAGTGTTTGCATCTGGGCTTGTTATTTGGGGAGGTAGAAGTGGGGACTTTGGGCTTTCGCTCCTGGCTTGGCCCATCAGTGATACTTAACGAACTTTTCTTGCCATTAGTAGGCTTGCTCGGCGCTCCTGAGGTTTGCTCCTTCTTGAACATTCTGCCTTTGATGCGCTCGGTGAGTTCAGTCTCATCCTCCAGGCACTGTGCTCTCCTGACCATCTCCGGATAGGTCTGAATGTCAAATGGTTCCAGCTGTGTGATATATGCAGGCCTGAGCCCATTAAGGAAACGCTTGGCCTTCATTCTTTCAGTGCTAACCAAATGATTGGCATAACGAGCCAATCGTGAGAACTGAGCTTCATACTCAGCAACTGTCAGGTTCCTCTGTCTTAACGCAGCAAATTCCGACATCTTTCTCTCTTGGACTCGTTCGGAAAAGTACTTGGAGTTGAAACGCTCCTTGAACTCTGCCCATGTAAACTGAGCATCTGCCCGTGTGGCCTCAATGGACTCCCATCATGCACGGGCATCCCTTTCTAACTGAAATGTTGCTAACAACAGCTTATCGCCATCCGCGCATTGCATAACGCGGAATATGCACTCAGTCTCCTTGAGCCAATTTTCTGCCTCATCGGGGTCGGTGGTATCGCTGAATCGAGGTGGATTCAGGTGACGAAAATTCCAGTGCAATTCACCAGCTCCTCGGTTGTTATTGTTGTTATTGTTGGCTCCAGCCGCTTGAAGTAAGGCTTGAGTAAGCTGCTGAATAGTCTGCTGCATATCGCGGAGTTGTGCACACTCCGCTGCCATTGCTGTGTTTTAAGTTCCTTCAAAAGAATGTACTTATAAGAAGATGAGTTTGCACTAAGTTGTGCATGTGTGAGTTTATTTTATCTTATTACCCAAGGTTATACCCATCTCACATAGGTATGGAATTTAGACTCTAAGTCAAGTCAGGTCAAACCTAGATCATCCTATACTTAAGAATAACCTAGGCTCTGATACCACAAAACTATAACGCCCCGACGCGGAATATCGGAGCGGGATTACAGTTATTAAATAGTATAGAGTGAGAAATAAATAACAAACCATTGCATATCTGGATAACACCAAATAAACTTCCAATTTCATTAATGATCCATTAGTCATCATTACATTCACTAATAACTCATCAAGCTTCAAGAACTAACTATTACATCAACGTATCAGAGCCAAAACTAGGGCCCAAAGTACTTTATTCAAAATCAAACTATTACATTATGACTAACTGACTCACTAACTCATAACTATACTAACTGACTACTACTAAATAGCACTAGTTGCTGGAAAATGGTCACTCCTAAGTCTCCTCGTCGGTCCCATCCTTGTGAGTGTGGTCATGATCCGACTCACCTGAAACACATTAAATAAATACGTAGGATGAGCGAATAACGCCTAGTAGGGCTTAATATCTCATGAACACAAGTATGCTTTAAATAGTTAAGTTTTAATGGCAGACTAACTAGAGAGAATAGTCATGTAGATCATGTAACGATAACGAGAGAATAATAGCAACTGGCACAGGGAAATAGCACAACGAGAATGATAATAGAATGGCCATGTAATGATATAACATGTAAATTGCACAACGTGCACTAGTAACGATAACAATTGTACTAGTATAGATAGCACTTTGATTGTCATAGATTAATCTTGATAGGATGCTGGCACTGGATGCATGTCGTAACACATCCTTGATCATTTTAACTCCCATGGGCACTGGCACTTTTCGGGCACTCCTCCCAGGACCTGATCGGGCCCCATTGCGCTGGCATTAGTCATTACCTTATCTTAGACAATCACAAGAATAGCCAATAGACTACCAAGAAGAGATAAGAGAGTACTAGACGAGATAGATAAGAGCGTAGAGAGAACGTGAACAGATGAAAGGATATAGAGAGCAGATGAGATAGGGGTATTATCGTAAGATCTTGATAAACATCGATAGTAACGGTTGCACGGCACACCATTGCGGGCCGGCAATCTGGTAGAAGTCACCACCGCCCACTAGCCGTGCTGTGTACATAGGCTAGATGGCCCGGCGTGATCAAAAGATAAGGAAAGATCACACTAAGGCCATGGATCGTACTGATCCCTAAGGTGTAACGGGTTTTAGGGTACAACCAGCTCATCGGCAATGGACGTACGCCAAAGCCGAGAAGACTTACGGAGGCCTTGACAAGGAGTCTCTGGCCCAGTCGAGAGTTTTCCCGATGGAGAGGTGGTCCAAGTCAAGAGAAAGTGTATAGAAACGGGTCCGTCGTACATCGAGTGCTCGAAGCTGAGGGAAAACGATAACGGTGTACAAAACATGCGAATAAAACAAAGACATGAGTATTTAAATAAGGTAATTTAGTCATTTATTTCGCTAATTTACCAGATACATTATTGCATAAATTATTAGGGTCAAATGGCAAATAATAATGTCATGTGTGTGTAAGTGTAAAGAATTCATGAGAGTGAGATAAATCGTGCAATTAGCTTTTAATTACTAAGAATTAATTAATGTCATTCAAGTAAAGATTTGTCTTAATGGTGCATGATTTAGCTAAACAAGGGTTAAATGGTAATTAGAACAGGGGCATATATGCAATTATCGGGTGCTGGCAAAAATTTTGAAATCGCGGCGGGGAAGCCCGTTGCGATTCAGATCGCGACGGGGCGGCCTGGCGCGTGTGGTGAACCGGCCGGTCTGGCCGGGTCCGAGTGGAAATCACGGCAGTGTAGGCTGCCGCATTCTTAACGCGACGTGCCTGCAAGGTGCGACCCCGCTGATATTGCGGCGGATCGAGCCGTCGCGGCATCAGGAGTGTCCGGCCCTTTTTCCTTTTTTTTTCAGGGCGGTTCCTGTCTAATACAGAGTGCTTGTAAAATTAATATAAAATCACACCAAGGTCCAAAAATCACGAAACTAGTTTTAAAAGAAAGTAGACACGTGGATCTATCAACATACATAATTAATTTGAAAATAGACATGGTTTAGGCATGGTTTGATCAAGTTACGTTTTGACGACCTAAACAGGCATAGTTAGGGTTCAACGAATTAATTAGAGATGGATACATGATGAAAATTAGGCAAACTAGGGGCGTTGAAAGCTAACATGATTTAATATTTTGAGAATTTCTCATGACATGAGATCAAGCATGCACAAGGTTTGAAAGCAAACATGAAGGGTCGGGTACAGGAATCTGACAGGATTTCGAAGAATTAATTTTTCCCTCATGGTAGATCAAAATTGAGCGAAATGAAAGGGCTTTTGCACGGGATCATGATGTCTTCCTAGGGTAATTTTTGTACAAATTTACCTTGAGAGATTGCCTACCTTTTCTTGCTTATAAGAAAATCCTAGGGGAAGAACGAGATGAAATTCTTTCTTTCCAAGCTCCTCCCTTCTTGCTCCTTCATTCTTCAGCCTTCTCCCTCGTCTCCTAGAGCTCCATCCATGATCTAGAGGGTGATAGAGTCGAATGGGCTGTCTATGGCTTGCTACAAGAGTCCAATCACCTAAAAACTCTCATTTTCCTATTAAATCCGAATTTTTCTTATTTATCACCCAATTTCTCTCATTTATCTCCTTATTAGGGTGGAAAGAGATTAGATTTCATGGGTAATGGGTTAGGGTAAGCTTAGGACTATTTTTAGGATATTTATGACCATTTTTAGTATTTATCTTAACACTTTACCATTTATTAATTAATTTAGATACGAATTTCACCTAATTATCTCTCCTCCAAGATGAGCTTTGATGACTACAAATTTTTTCGTGTTAAAATTCATACATACAGTTAATTTTAGACATTCGTTGTCTGTAAATAAAGTGTGTTGTGATTTTAATTTTTATTTTCATCTAGAAATAGATTTTAAAGCATATTAGTTAAAATTTTAGGTAAAATACATAATTAGATTTTCATTAATAAAGTCATTACTTTTTAAATAGTTTGACTAAGAAAAATAATTCTCTTTACAAAATAAATGGTACATAAATAATTTTAAATTCTCATAAACATCTTCTAATATTTGTAAATATTAAATAGATTAGATTTTAAATAACCCTCATACCTCTCATCTAAATGGGCCACGCATGCCATTAAAACCCTTATTTACCTTTACCCATTCGTTTCTTCCACCAGGTGGGCGAAGCTACTGGAAGCCTGAGGCAGTTTGGGGCGATTTGGGGTGTTCTAGAAGCAGCCGGGAGCTGGTGTGCAGGGCTGGGGTTTGTGCTGGGAGCGATGGAGGCTGGCGCGGCCTATGGCCAGGAGGGCTGGGCGCGATGGCGGATCTCCTGCGCAGAAGATGGAGGCGGCGTACAAATGGCTGAGGCGCGGCGCTGGAGGTGCAGCGCAGAAGCTCAGGCGGTGCGGACCAAGGCTGTGTGTGCGGCCAGGGTGTGGCGCCGCTGTGGTGGACCGGGGCTGTGCAGAGCGAAGGTGTGTGCTGGGCCGTACGATGGCCAGGTGAAGCAGAGCGGAGGCGGCTGAAGCCCAGATCTGCTGTGCACCGTGCGCCGTGCGGAGCTGGTGTGATGAACCAGGGTCAGCTGGGCTGGCGGTGTGAAGCGCGGCGTCCGGTTGTGCTGAGGTGGCTGGCTCTGCTGCGGGTGCGATGGAGCCATGCGCCTGCGGATCTGGTGCAGAAGGAGGTGTGCTGGCCATCTGGCCCGTGCGTGGCGGAGCCCTGGCGCGATGGTGTGCGCAGTGTTGAGGCGGGTGTGCTCCTAATCTCTGGTGCGTCCATGGCTGGCGATGGCGCCTGGAGCTGGCCCGTGTGGAGCGCGTGTGATGAAGGCGATCAAGCGGCTGGAAGCAGTGGTCTGGACCTGCTGAGGTGGCAGCGATGGCTGGGGCAGTACTGAGATGGCCGTGTGGAGCTGAAGCTGTGCGTTGGCGCCCGGGCATCTATAAAAGGACCCGAGGTCCTCATCTCCAGGGCTCTGGTTCGGATTTCATATTTTTTTTATAGTCTCCATTTCTTGTATTTTCTGTTTAGCAGAGCCAGAGAGGGAGTGTTCCGGAGGGTTGGCTAGTTGGTAGGAATTTCTTAGGATTTTAGTTTTTCTTCTCTGTATATTTTGTTTTAGCAGAACCAGTAGATGAGGGGATTCGCCAATTCGGCATGTAGGGGTTTTCTTAATTCCTGTTCTTCGAGAGATCAGAGCTGAGAGAGTGTTGCTTCTGCTTTGTTTGACATTTTTTTTTATTTCGTACTTCTGTTCTTCTGGAAGGAGTTCATCAAGTTGGTTGGTTCAGAATTTGTGGAATTTCTTTCTGTCTCTACATGTCTTCTGTTCTTCGTTCATCAGATCTGCATCAGATTTAGAATTCTTATTGTTGGAAATTTTAGTTTAGCAATTGGATTTCATTTTTCTCATTTCTGTTTGAGCAACGCAGAGGAGTTCGATCCAGAAAATTCTTATTTCGTTTGTGTTGATTTGTTTTGCATTTCTTCTATTTGGCTCCCGGAAGGCCCTCTGCTCCAGAGGGTTCGACAGCTCTTCACCAGTCAAGTTGGAATTTTAGATTTCTGCCATGTTTTTGTGTATTTTCTTCCGTCCTTCTGTACTGCAGTGAGAGATTCCAGAAGTTCGATTATGTCATTTCTTCTTTGTTCTGTGAAGGATTCCAGAGGTTACTTGGAGCAATTTCCATTTTTATTACGTGTTTAGATTGTCTCTTTCTTCTGCATTTACATGGTTCAATCAAGTGTGTTTGTTGCATTTAATTCTGCTTACATTTCTTATGTGATGTGTGGATCTGTTTCATTGGAGATTTGTGGAATTTGGCATTTGTGAATTTTCAGCATCAATTGGGGAGTTGCGTTCTTTGTGGTTCTACAAGGTTGGCGAGTTCAGATTGTGGGGAGTTCGGCTGTTTAGAGGATGATCCAGGGGCACCTGCTGTGCCATTTCTGCTAAATTGCTTTGTCCCTTCTTGCTGTTAGTAAGATCAATCCAGGAAGTTTGGTATTTTCATTTCTACTGAGTTTAGAAAGTGCAGATTTGGAGTTTTAATTGTGAAGTCTATGTTCCTGTTGTAGCAGAGCATTGAGTTGATTTCGTGAAGATTTCTGAGTCTTTTAAGGTTGTTTTCCAGTCATTAATTCGGTCTTCTTCCATGTTCTTCAGTAATAGCAATAGAAATCTGATTTAGCAATTTTAAATTTATGTTACTTACTTTCTGTCCGAATCTTGAGCTGTGAGAATAGTGATCCGGTGTTTGTGGAGAGTTGTGATTACTCATCCCCTGAGCTGTAGGGGTAAATTGGTTCGTTGGTTTCTAGTTAAAGATTTCTGTCTACCGATTTGATCCCTCGAGCTGTGAGGGTACAGTGATACCAACTTTTGGTTCTCAATTCTACTTGTTCTTTCATTGAGTATAATTTGTCAAGTGTGGGGAATTTGATCGGTGTTGTTTACACATTCACTTTTAATGCATTATCGTTAGAATGATTCCAAGTTAAAGTAGTTTAAATCAAGTTCTATTCAGTCTCCCTGTGGAAATGACCTGTTCTCACCATTGTGCTAGTTCCTTTTTGTTATTTTAAATCTGTGAGACAGTTTAGAGGAGGTGAGCTTGTTGCTATGTGCAAGGAACTCTAGACAACGGAATTGCACAATCAACAATGCGCGCGTTTCAAGCTTCACCCTATTGGGCCCAATATATTGGTTTGGTCCATTAATTTAACCCACTACTAATTTAGCTTAATGGGTATTAGTTAATTCCCTTTTTTTCACTCAAATCTTATTTATTCTCTCTTTATTCTAATTTAATCAATTTATCTTATTTATCTAAATTAAAATTTTTATTTTTTCTTGATTTTAAAAATCAAGGTTGCTACACTGCCCATGCCATAGCAGAGACAGGATCCCCATATGCTCGTATAGGAGGAAGTCGCCACTAGTGGGGAACAAGAACACACCCGCCAGGCAGAGTGTCAATCCACGGGTCGCCCTCTCTCCGCCAATCTCTTTCGCATGTTGGACCAACCACCAAGCCAGCCGGTCCAGGAAGATCCCGTGCTTATTCGTCATCCTCAGCACCTCCTTCTTGTCCCGTATGATGTCCGCCAGGATCTCTTCCCACGGGAGAAGAGGAGTGGTCACGTCATAGTCCAGGCACCGTCTCCACCCCAAGAACAGCTCCACCTCCTCCAGCAACACACTCTCTTCGAATCCCTGGAACACAAACGTGTGCGTGTATGGATGCCACCGCTCCACGAGTGCCCCCAGTGCGTCAAAACCCCACCACATCTCTTTCATGTTCTTCGCCAACACCACCATGAAGCTCAGATTCCACCCTCCAATGAAGCTCCTCATGTCCAGGGTGATTGCGTTCACCAGATTGACCAGCCAGGAGAAGGTCCGTACCTAGCCCTGGCTTGGGAAGGCAAGCACCTCCTGCACACCTAGGAAGAACCATGAGAAGAGGTTTGGGGCGTTTTCAGCATGAAGGGAAGCATAAATGGATGGTCCTTACCTCTCCATTGGCCAGTCGGGTGCTCAGATGTCCTGGATCTTCACTTAAAACCCTCGGGCTCATGCTCGTGGACATTCCGGTCGATGCGGAGGCCATGTGTGCTACTTCAGTTCGTCCCAGAGCTCTCTGGTTCAGAGTTGAGGGAGGGAAGGACGGAGGAAGGAGATAGAAGAGTCCATATGGCCTTCCAATAGCTATTTTTTCGATCTGATCCACTGGCATGTTAACGTCCACATCCTTGGGCGTCTGTTTATTATTGACGGCAGCATGTGTCGACGCCGATTCAGGTAGACGGGGCATGATGTTGACGTCAATTGTATGTTGGCGGCAATCGGTCTGGATGTTAACCGCCCGAAATTTTCAAAGCTTTATTGTTCAATATGGCCATTATCTCTCATCTTGTGCTTCAAGTTGTCTTGTAGATATTTAAGCACAAGTAGCGCTTCAAATCCGAAAACACTCATGAGACCTTGAGTGTTACACAGGTATGTCTAACATAGGATTAGTCACCAGAGGCGAATAATTGGGCGACCGTGAACCCAAAGTTCCCCTTTATCAAAAACTATGACGGGTTTATAATCTCTCAGTTATTCGTATGGCCTTAGAATTTTCCTCTGGTTCTAACTTGCATTTTAGATAGGGAACCCACACCAACATGCATTTAGGATTTCACTGCTAACATTCTCTTACTAATAAAAAAAATAGAGATTTTCCTCAATTGCTGTGTGGCGCATTCTCCCAGCTCAAGTGGCCAAATGGGTTAGCACCACTTTCTCGAATATTCAAGCCGATATCGGGTCTTTGTTTCCCATTCTCCAACTTGTCCCACCGTGCAAATCACAAGTAATCATTTCAGTCTTGTTGAGTTCATGTGAACCTTTCGCCAGTCATGAGCTTAATTCTGGACTTCTGGCTTTCCAAACATTGATTCCATATAGAATCTTTTGATAATCCTTTGAGAGCACAATCAATCCCTTGTCTTCACAACCCCCTGATCGGACAAACGTCCTAATTAGGTTGGCGGTCCCAAACGGACTCCAGTTGTGAGATTTCCTTGATTCAACCGTCATATTACAACTCCTTTGACTCATACAACACCAGAAACTAGTCAAAGTCCTACACGGCAATGCCAGGGACCCTATCGTTAGGTTGCAGTTGTAGTTACACGGGTAGATCACCCTCCCTCTTTTCCACATTTGTCTCTTAGACGATTCGTCACTTGCTTCTAGCCTAACTCATTCGTGTGGCTTGCTAGAATTCCTATCCTCGGAGATGGCCCTTCCATCAAATCTCCGCGTCCTTTGTTTATCGAGACACCAACCTTTCAGTCCGCTCTGCTCCCTTGCAAGATCGGATGTCTCGGAGGGGCATTTGTAGACTCGAGATTTGGCACATCCCCGCGTGGTTCATGGCGCAATAAGGCCCGTTTGACCACTTGTTGACTTGCCTCGGATCCCATGTAGACGTCCACATTGACCGTCGTTGACTCCATGTTGACGGCAAGGTCCCTGGACGCCGATTATGGTTGACGGCCATATATGTTGACGTCTGCATGGGGTTGGCGGCAGCATCACTTTCCGTCAACCTGAGTTTACATGGTTTGCACAACTGTATGAGATTCCAGCCCACTTGCGCCCTCTCTTCGACCATGCAACGCATGGGGCCGTTCCCAACGGGCAAATGGGCCACCTTGGCACCCCCTTGACCTAGTAAAAGTCCTACATGGCCCTCTCTCATTGGTTCAAGCCTTAACACATGGATTGCCACATGTTTAATTGTGTTTCTTCACACTTGAGCATCCTATGCTCACTAGCTCCGCCCCCACTGCCTATATAAGGTACTCCTTGGCCTTCTAAGTGAGGGGGGAGATGTTGGACGAGCCCAAGCCTTGTTGCTTTTGAGAGAAGAGGGAGAAAGTGCACCTAAGCTTCCACCCTTGTTCCTTCTCTTCCGCTCAACCTTTGGAGCGTCCAGGAGGCTTCACCACGTGCTGGAGGAGCCCACAAAGCAGTCAACCACGACTACAAATGAGGATCATCTCCCTCTTCTCTTTCTCTTTCCCTTCCTTCCTTCCTAACTTTGCATACTAGTCACTTCACGCACACACACCCTAGGCACGTAGTGCACAACCCTACACACCCAAAAGGGGTTTTCCAACCAAAAAATGGAGGGAAGAAGGGTGGTCATAGCACTTGGAAACCCCTCTTCTCAAGCCCGCAACCGGAACACTTCAAACGAGACCTTCGAGCTTCCTTTCTTTGGCCGGCCGAAGAGAGGAAAGTTGAAGTCTCATTATCATCCGCTACGCGAGGCAGCGTCACCAGCATGATCAAGACACCTCCTTGGGCACAGGTAAGGCCCTGGAGATCACCTCCCTTCATTTACTTTGTTAGCTTCTCTGTCTTTCCCTTGGTCAATCTGGTCAAACCGGAGTCAAAGGAGCTAGCAAGAGTCAACCAGCATCCATCCAACGTCAACGAGGGAGTGGCAATGTTCGGGAAACTCTGGAGCAACCAGCTATTGCATAGTGGGGGTGCGGAATGGAGCGTCCACACCACCTTCAAGGTGACCACTCCTTTTGGCGGCCTACTAGTGTTCTCATAGGCGATGACAATGATAGAGGAGGGTCGAACCGATTGTAATGCTACCCCACACGAGTTTAATGTATCCAACGAGACCACGTTAATGGAGGTTCCGGTGTCCACCAAACATTGTGACACACGAGTCTCGTTGATTTTCAAGGTCAAGCATAAAGCATACCGTTGAGATTCCACAGGTGCTAGCTCATGTTTGTGGAACTCTATGGCTGGATGCTAACTCGTGGGTGACAAGACTGGCTAGTTTGGTTGATCGGTATGTCTTCATTTACCATAACCGTCTGCAAGTACTGCATGAGGTCTTCCTAATGTATCGGCGACCTCTTGATCAGTTCTAGAATAGAAATTCTAGCCGGCGTTTTGTCTAAGTGCTTAAGCAAATCATATTGAGTCCCAGGGATGGACTCTTCTGCCAGGGCTTCTTCTTCTAGTTGCTGCTGGGGTGCCTAATCTTGCTGCTGAGGGAATATTCTATTAAAAATGCACCCACTCAGGATCACCGGTGTTTCCTCAGTATCATCTCCCTCTACGCGTGCTGTGGTTGGCATATTGGAAGGTGGATGGGTGGTGGAGTGTTGGGTGTTGAACATTTGATGCGGTAGTTGAATACTTACCACTTTTAGGGGTGGTATAGGATTTGGCATAGGGGTGGTAGTACGTAAGAAGGGAGCTTCGGGGTTAGGGGTGATGATGGTAGTGGTTGGTTGCATGCAGAGAATAGGGGAGTTGGACGGAGATGGTTGTGAGATGGTAGTGGTGGGAGGTTGGTGTATGAGCGGGCAGTTGGGCTAAGGTGGTATGGTGGTTGTGTTGCGCAAGAATGGAGCTTGCGGGTTAGGGTGTTGCGGCGTGGAGGTTATGGGTGACTGACAGATGAGTGGTTGGCTAGATGGTGGTGGACATTGTGCATGGGTTGCGAGGATGCAGAGAAAAGATAGAAGTGGGTTGGAGGGTGTGGGTGTGGGTGTGCGAATGAAAGGGGTAGTGTAAATGTAGACTGGGGGGTAGAGGTAGGGGGTGCTTCCATATGCTTGCCACGCCTTCTTTCTTCATAGGGGGATGACCTGATGACGTTCACTTGTTGGTTTGGAGCCGGGTGCTTCAAGAGTGGGTTCTGCACAATGCCCATGTTAGGTTGTTGCATGAGAGCCTGGGGCTATTGTGCAAGTTGCTGGGGCTGCTGTTGTTGTTGTTGTGGCTGTTGTTGCTGCATGTTCTGCCTAGGCGGTCTTCTTGCCTTCATTTCTGTTATGTATTTTCTCATCTCCTCCCAATCTATTCCTCCATTATCATTCAGATCATAAATATAGTCCTTGAAGTGGAAGCAAGCCTCTAAAGTGTGACCCGGTCCCCGATGAAATGCACAGTAACAAGAGGTGTCGACATTGGGTGGCCATTGTAGTTGTTCCCTCGGTAAAGTGAGTGCATTGGCGGCCATCAGAGCATTGAATATGTTGGGCAAAGTCTCTGGCAGCGGAGGGTATTGGGCTCTTCTTGGGCCAAGGGGGCGTCTAGGCTGTTGGGGATCATAATGACCTAAAGGAGGTACTTGATTGTATTGTTGGGGGCATTGAGGAGGTGGTGGCTGTTGTTGATATGGAGGTGGAGCCTAACGGTATTGAGGTTGTGGAGCTTGACGGTATAGAGGTGGTGGTGGAGCTTGTTGGTCGTTGTGGTTGTTGGTATTGGGGTTGTTGAGGCCTGGGATTGGAGTTTGGGCGGTATGGAATGGAATTTGGATTGCCCATAGCAGTCACTTGCTCGTTATGAATGACCCCCTCAGTTGTTGGACCACCAGCCTGGGGATTACCATTGCTCTTTATCACTGTCCTAGCTTTCGGCTCAAACATAGCCATAATGGGAGAGCCCTTCAATTGAGTTTGAATGTATCTTGCTCTCTCATAAAGCTCTTCCATAGTATTCAATTTGTTCATAGCTAAGATATGCCTGAACTGAGGTGTGGCATTCACAGTGATCATCTTTACTTGTTCAGATTCTGACAACGGATCTCTTAACCTTTCAGCCATTGCTCTCCATCTATCAGCATAGTGCAAGAAGTCCTCATCCACCTGCATCTTCTCAGCTATAAGGTCAGTGATGGACAAGGAAGGACTGACCCAATCTCTATACCTTTGCAGAAATTTTCTCTATACAGCCTTGAAATCCTCAGCATCAATGGGTTCTAGAGAATAGAACCACTCCAGGGTGGGATCATCTAGGGATCTTTTGAAGAGGTATGCAAGTGCTCTGTTATCATTCTTCCAAAAAGATGATTCATACATGAATTTTTTGATATGGACAAAGGGATTGCCAGTGCTGTTGTAGTGGCGATAGATTGGAAGCTCGGAGGGGGAGAGGTGGAAGACTGGCATAGAAGGGAGAGCCAGCTCGAGAGAATCTTTGGGTGCAGACACCCTCTTCAAATCTTGCTCTAGTCTACTCACCTTCTCCAAGAGTGCTTGGGTGAGTTGATTGGAGGATTGTTTATGAGGCACCACGGAAGAATGAGGTTGGGGTGCACTCACCTGGATGGAGTGGTGATGGGGAGGGGCGCCAGCGGGCACAGAAGTAAGGGCTAGAGCTCGAAGGGGGTAAGTGGGCCTTGTCGCGAAGGGGCTTGGCCAGACAAGGGAAGGCCTCCCAACAAGACTGTGGGGGTGAGAGTGTATGATGGAGTTAGCCCGCGAGGGGGCAAGAGATGCTTGGACCATTGGGTTGTGAGTGGTTTCAAGATGAATAGCACCCGTGTTTAGGTGGAGGGATTGAACAGGCTTAGGGATGGATTTCCCCTCGAAAGTAGTTTGCACCTTTCGGAGTTGGGAGGGTTGGAGATTATGGAGGAGGTCTACTAGTTGGGACAGATCAAGGGAGACAGAGATGTTTCCAGTGACATGCCTTGGAGAATTGGAGGGAGACCCAATTTGATTGGAATCCACCGCATAGACTTGCAGATTGGATTGGTCATCAAAGGTTCGTTTGGGAGTTGTGAAAGTTGTGACGGTCCTCGTCGTTCAAGACCGTTAACCCGATAACGTGCCCGACACGACTCCGCCTCCCGCGATCGGGCCGAAGCCTCGCAAGGGATATCATCCACACATGTCCGTGAAAATATAAAGAAGCATGCTGAACACATATAAGATTCCATTTCTCACATATATTCACATGAAATGTACATATTCAGTTCCATAACATAGTCATTAAACAAAGTGCAATAGCATGGGACAAACCCCCAAGGCTTCACAAGAAGAAGTATTACTCTGTTGGTGACGAAGGCCCGACTCCACTGTGGTGCTGACCAGAACTAGAAGAGGGACGGGAACCCTCCTGCTCTCCTTCACCTAGAAGAAGAAGAGGTGAGCCTTACAAGTCATTGGCTCAGTAGGGTAACTCCCCCAAAGTAGATAAACACAATGTACAATAGATATAATATGCAAAGCTGTAAAGCATCTAAAATATATAACACCTACACATGATGCTACAGTTGTAATAAATAGACGGCAAACCACAAACACGTGTACAAGCTACGGAAGGGCATGCCACACACGAGTCACGAGAACTGGTTCACGACACCAGTCACAGACTCGGACAAACAACACAAGACCACCTCTCAGTTTTGCAGCCACGAACAAAAGGTCCAACTGTCGCTCCACTTCAACAAGACAAGAACTGTGGAGACAACTAACACCACTCCTGCAGACTACACAGCTGCAGGCCCAAGCCTGACACCTTTAGGGACTCCGGCCGAGAACCCTAAAGTGAGGCACTGGAAATAGGACTAGCTGGAGACCAGTACGTCTACTGGTGTCCATCCCCCAACCACGAGTGTGCTACAAGTGACTGCACACCCACAAACTTGTGTCGCTGCCCAATGTCGTCTATCCCCTCAGCCGTGACTTAGACCCTGACGGTACTCACTGTATCAGGACAAACCCTGAGCACCCGGTGCTAGGGACCCAACTAGAGAGGTAACCTCGGAAGGCGTGAACAACCCAACTCTCCGTGCATACATTACCAAGTCAAAACCATTGTTTCCAATCACGGTGCAAGTCGATACACCCCATACAACCTTTTTATTGCATAGCCCTTACTACCCAAGCAATGCACAACACAAGATAGGCAGATTGGCCATAGAGCCCCAGAGCTCGGGTGGCCACATTCTGAAATGCATCCGACACAGTGGTCGTCATTCACAGCTTGAATCACGACGGACTTAACCGTCGCCTTTCGACCTAAATCGCGACGTCTGGTTCCGTCGCCTTTCAGACGACAGAACGAAGACCGCAAACCATTTGGAAATCATACAAAATAACCACACAGGCTATTAAAGTAGGATATAAGCATGTAAATAAAACCCTAAGCATGCTCCCTATCATGCTTACATGATTCTTAGACCAAATCTCGTAAACTCTAATCCATACATGCCCTACAAGCTAAAACGTAGGAAAGTTCCCCTACCAACAGGTGAAATGCAAAACCAACACCGCCCCGATGTTCCTCGCGCTCCGAAGCACCTCCTCGCGCCGGAACCACATCGAACGCACAGCCAAAACGCATAAATCTCCTCCAAAACCCGCAGCAAGCCTTCTCCTTTAGCTGAACAGTGCAACTACACTTTTTGGCTAGGGCAGAGGCCCAAAATACATAGAGGCTAAATCACAACGTATCAGGTCGTCGCGTTTCAAAACATGACGTACCCCACCGTCGTGATTAAACCTCCAGCGCCCCTGCATGCGACACACAGCGTGCATACAAATGCACACGCAGAAGGCGGTCTTAAATCGCGACGGACTTGGTGGTCGCGTTACACTCTGAAACACGTCGTCTGTGTTGGTCGCATTTCTGAGTGATGCGCCAGAGGTCTATTTGGGCTGGGATCTCCAACCCTCCAGCCTCCCACCAAGCCATACCAACCTATAAAAACACATATAGACCCACATGGTCTACCAATGGTCCACACATTGGTCCCCAAACCCGATAAACCATGATCCGAACGTACCAGTTATTACACAAGGTGTTCATTAGAATCATAAGTCTGATCATATACTTCATCTTGGTAACCTATATCCTCATATTTAGCCATTCCAAGATATTTTCCTGAACGAAGTAACATGATATTTAAGCACACAAAATTTGCTAACACCCAACTACTCAAACAAGTTTGAGAGAAGAAGTTAATAACTTTTAATCAATCACTTAGGGGATGCTTACGTTCAATTTGATTCTTTCAATATGATTCAACGTGGATTTTATTGAAATGGTTTCACTCCAATATGGGTAGGAACCTAGATGGGTATGAAGAGAACTTCGGTTTTCACTAAGCACACTCCTTCTCAATGATAGGATATTCTAGCATGGGTCTTTGGGATGGTACAACTTGCTCGGTCCACCGTGAGGGAATCCACGAGGTATAGAGACTTACGAAGATCCCGATGAAGATTTTCTAGTCCAATGAGATGAAATGCTCAATGAGAGATCGTCCGACCGAGAAAGGTGTGTGGATCCTAGGATAAGGATGGAAGGAGGTCCCTTAGCCGAGTATGCCCTATAATGCAAGTTTAATGCAAGAGATAACAGAAGAACTTGGCATTCTGTGAATAGACAGAAACGCGACGGGTTCAGTCATCACGATTCAAGATAAATTGTGACTGTTTAGTCGATCGTGGATCTGACAGCTCGCAGAAGCTGCAATAACTCCCTCTGGTGCAGTGCCTATCAGAGAATCGCGATAATGTAAATTGTCGCACAACAATAAAAAATGCGACGTCTTAACACGTCACGATTTAACAAGCAACTGAGAGTTTAAATCACACAAGCATGCTATATGGCCAGCCAATTAGAAAAAATAAGAGTCAGGTTATGATGCTTTCTTCCAGTGAAGGTAAGTAAAAGGGGAGGGGAGCAGGATGATGATTTTTTTTTTAATTAAACTTTAGGGAAGAGAGAAACACAAACACAACTTGGTAATGGCGGGGGATTTTAAAGAAGTACCGCATGGGGTACGAGGGATGGGGAATTGTACTGCGTGGGATATGAAGGGAGTGACACATGTGGGTGTCGAAGAGAGGGGCACACGTAGGTGCTGAAGGAGTGGTAACCAAAATTAAAATAAAACCCACTGTGATCGCTAATTTGTGAACTTGCTTTTTCAAACACCCACAAAGAATAATTAATATTTTTTTAAAAAAAGGAAAAGAGGAGAAGTGGAAAAGACGAGGGAGAGTGTGTGTGTGCACGAGATGGAGGTGTGATCACTAGATACACGAAGGTACCGATGGAGAGAGCGAAAGGCGGAGTTACTTACCTTCACCCAATGATCGAGGGAGTGTGATTGTGGGTTGACTCTTACTTCTCCAACCGTCCGGCCGGCGAAGAAGACTTTAGCTTGTGGTTACCTTGCAAAAGAGATGAAACAAACAAACAAATGATATAAACGATTAGTCCAAGTTGTGTAGTATCAAATTCAATGAAGAGTGTAAGAAGCTTCTTTGCATGGGCTTGAACACACCTTGTGGAGATGTAAAACCCCTAAAGTGTATGGGTGTGGAGTATATAAAGTGTGTGTGAAAGAACTATGAATGATGAACTAAATGAATGCACTAAAGAAAGTTAAAGAACAACAGAAAAGGAGAAAAATCTGATGGAGAGCTTGGCGTTGCAGTGGATGAAAAGGAAGAAGCCTCCTCAAGCCCCAATGCACTTGAAAGATTGAAGCAAAGTCTCATTCAATTGAAGAACACTTGAAATAGAGCTTGAGGGGAGGAGGTTCTTATCTTCAAGCTCGAAGTTCAGCTCTCCAACACAGTAGGGCTTCGCCACAGTACTTTTGATCTCCCTTAAAATAATGACCTCGGGGGTCCTTTATAGGGATAAAATTGGAAAATCGTGATGGACACAGTGGTTGCCTATTAAGGTGAATCGCGACAGACCAAAGCGTCGCATTTAAAAAGACTTCCTTACTTTGATTGGGCCTTTCGAAACATCGATTATAGCAGGTATAAGAATCACGACGACATTGTCTGTCGCGTTTATAACACTTCTTTACATCGATTGATTCTTTCCAAATTAATAATTGGAAACTTTTAATCGCGACGACCTTCGTGGTCGCGTATTTGAAAGAATCAATCTTCTTCTGGGAATCGATCTTATAACAATGGAAGGTTAGAAACACGACAGACTAAGTGGACGTGATTCTATTTAGCAACAAAATCTTTCTAAAAATAATTTTGGAAATTGCCATAAATCGAAAATGGAAACTCTTAAACACGACGACTCTAATAGACGCAAATATAAAATAGAGTTCAAGTCGGAACAAGAATCTAATACGCGATGGTTTGACCCGACGTAAATCAACTTCCTAAACCGCGACGGCTGTGTCGGTTGCTAATATATTGTTCACAGAGGACCCCCTTCAAAACCCAAAAATTCCTAAAACTTCTATAAAAATTCAAAAAATTGGAAAATCACTCAAATGGTTAAGTGAAGAGAGCCACTTTGAGGCATTATAGTATGACAAGAAATTTACTTGATACGTTGTCAAAAATGGTGTGTCTACACTCACGATCTGTATTCATTGAAGAGCTCGCCTCGCCGAGCATGAAGATAGATATCGCGGCCATAGGGGACATTCAACCAGCCCCTGGAAGGATCCTATCCTGGCCTATCTCCTCTGAGGAGAGCTTCCTACTGACCAAGCGGAAGCCCTTCAAGTCAGATTACAAAGCCAGAAGTTCACTGTCGTCGAAGGTCAGCTCTACCGACGTTCCCTTTCCAAAACTCTCTTGAAATGCCTTCATCCTTTCGAAGTGACACCAGAAATTGAAGAGGTGCATGAGGATCTCTACGGTAGCCACCTCGGTAGAAGGACCCTAGCACGCAACATTCTCCGAGCAGGGTTCTAGTGGTCAACCTTGCAAAAGGACTGCTTGTCCTATGCAAAGAAGTGCCTGGAATGTCAGAAGTTTGGTCAGCGTATTCATCAGGCGGCCGAACATCTACATTCCCTCTTTGAACTACGATCTTTTGCTTGGTGGGGAATTGACATCATGGGACCGTTCCCAGAAAGTCAGGGCAGGAAAAAGTTTCTACTGGTCGCCATCGACTACTTCACCAGTGGATTGAAGCTGAACTAGTCACCACCATCACCGATCAGGCAACATGGAAGTTCGTATGGGAGAACATCCTGTGCTGATTCGGCGTTCCAAAGGTGTTTACAACCGACAACGGGAAGCAGTTTGACAACACGTTCTTCAAACAAAAGTGCTCAGAGCTCGGCATCTACTACCACTTCACCTCAGTGGCACATCCCCAAGTAAACGGTTTGGTGGAAAATGCCAACCAAGCACTGCTGCATGGGATATGCACGAGGGTGGAAGTGGTAGGTGGCTCGTGGACGGAAGAGCTACCTAATGTACTCTAGTGTCACCGAACAACTGCTTGGGTTGCCACCGGAGAGACCCCCTTCCACTTGGCCTATGGCACAGAGGTTATGGTGCCTTTGGAAGTCGCACTCCCAACACTCCGCACATTCAACTTCTATGAAGCAACCAACAATTGTGCACTAAGGGAAAACCTGGACATGGCGAATGTCGGAACAACGCCAACATAAAGTTGGTCTCCTATCAACAGCAACTCGCATAGTATTACAACTCCAAAGTTCGTGAATGGCGCTTCTTCGAAGGAGGTCTGGTGCTACGTCGTTGCTCCGCTTCAGATCCCCGAAGAGCAACAACAAACTCGCCCCAAAATGGGAAGAACCTTATAAGGTCACACAAGTTCTAAAAAAAGGTTCCTACAAGCTATCTACCCTCGATGGAGGAACCATACCAAGGACCTGGCATGTTTCGAATCTAAAGGCCTACTATTCGTAAGAAGGGCCCCTTGTATCATCTAGTGAAAAAAGTTTAAGTCCCCTAATGGTTTGTGGGGGGAAAAGGGGTGTTCGGTACAACCTCTAGCCGGAGTTCTTCAGCTTGGACAGCTTGCGTGGTACCTAAGCCCCAAAAATGCCCTGACGAATCCTGATTCGGTAAAAACCTGACAAGAAAGGAAAGGATCGAAAAGGGATAACACTTTCTTTTGCATTCAAAAAATTTGTACATGGCCTGGGAAGGCGAGTTACATACCAAAAATAATAATAATAAATATACACGCCCTAAGGGGCCTGATTGGAGGGGCCATCGTCTTTGGCATCGGAGAGCATCTGCCCCAATCCAAAACTCACAAAGCGTATCCCGTTGAGGTGGGGGTCCCGCGTGCATCGTTGGCACTCCCAAAGAGTGGCTCTAAAGGCCTCCTCGACGTACTCCATCGAGGCGTGGAGATGCCCCCACCGGTCTCTGACCTCGAGGCTAACCTCGTAACAAGCAGTGCCATATTGCTCCAAGTCTTCTTGAAAATCTGGCCCAGCCTTGTACTTGGCAACGCCCAAGGCCTCGGCTTCATGAAGCACCGCGACAACGACAGTTTTCTTGGCCTTGACCATGGCGGGCTTCAGCTCGAAAGCCTTCAGTGCGGATCAGAGGTCACTGATCTCCTTTCGCTACTCGGCCTCGCGATGCCGACCCTGCTCCTCCTGCTCTGCCAAAGCCGTCATCTCGGCATCCCAGAGGGCTTGGTGGAACTGCCCCCAGGAAGCGAGTTTCTGGAGGGCTTCCACCGAGCACACAATCTCACTCGCAAGGTCATCAACGTCGACCTCGGGGGCCCCTCCTTCTGAGCGGGATGCCTCGTCTGCTCTTGTCATTGTGTCCTCCGAGCCCCCCTTTGGCACCTCATCACAGTACCTCCAACTGTGAGTCGTGGGTAGGGGGGAACGGTCCTAGCGTGGACACCACCCCGTGGGCGACCGAAGGCTGCCTCCAAGTTGGCCTCTAAAGGCCGAACAAGAACCTTTGTCACAAAAAGCCTCGTTAGGGGTGTGCGATCCTCATCGGATACTACCGTCACACTAGCTGCCCCAACGGGTTGCTCGGAAGGACCGATCGCCGCCTCGACCTCTTCATCGGCCACTCCGGTCGACTGGGCGCTGGCCTCGGCATCCCCCATAGATGAATCGCATGGAATCATCGCCCTCTCCTGGTCCGCCAACTACTTGGCGAAGACCACAGATGTCCGCTCAATGATGGACCTCGTCGACGCTTCCTCGGCGATTGGTGCGGAAGCCGACGCCACCCCCACGGTCAGCATGGGGACCAATGCCTCCTCCTTAGTTGATGGGGAGCTCAGCACCTCCCTCATGGCTGGTGCGAGTACCAGCACGGGCTCTGCCACAGACCCCACTGGGGCCACCTCTGGGATCAGTGCCTCCTCCACATCCGCGGGCACTCCCTCTGTCGTCGCAGGCACCCCGCTTCCGCTGGCGGGCGCCAGGGGTCCCAATGCCCCGAGGAGCTCCTCCAAGGAGTCCTCATCAGACTGGTCATCGACGGCGACCACATCCTCGCCGCCAAGGCCCAGCTCCGAAAGTATCCCCTCTACGGTCAGGGGCTCCACTGTGGTCAATAAGGTCCTCAACCTCTTCTGCTCGATCGCACTCACCGCCTTCTTCTGCTTCTGAGGTTGAAGTTGGGGGACGGCATCCTCTTCCTCCTCGACTTCCTCCTCGGCTGCGCACCTCGAAGCCGTCACCTCCTTCCCTAGACCGCCAGCCTCCTTTCGAAGGCTGATCCTCAGAGGCCTTTGCCTGGAAGGTTGGCCCAGACCACAGGCCGAATGGCCTCCACCGCCACCGTCGGCGCATCCTCGCCAATATACGACAGGTACAGCCGGACGGGGATTTGCTCGGCGTACATGGCCTGGTCCTTCTGGTTCCGACCAGCAGCCAGTTCGGTAGCATCTGAAAAAAAGAAACAAGGATCAAGAACTACCCTTTGACAAAGCAATGAACAAGACCGAAAACGAGAACCTTACCCTATGCACGGCTCAACCTGTATTTCACAAGCTTGTACTCGGTTAGGAGCAGCTCGGCCTGCTCCACAAGCACACTCGCAATGCCATAGAAGCCTTGGCGGCGTCCTGGATCAGCAGGGGTGCAGCGTCCATCTTTTTTAGTGGCTCGCATACTCTGTTGGGGAACCCCCACTTTGGAGAACTGCTCCCATTCTTCCGACCGATGTAGAACAACTGCCCCATCCACCAATTGTTGTTTGAGAGATGGGGGGAGAAGCATCATGTTTGCCCGGTGCATGGTATACACGATACCTTACCAGAACTGCGATGACATCGCGAGGCTGAAATGGTTGCGGAGTAGGTCCACCGTCGCTTGGACTCTTCGCTTCTGGCACATGATGTGGAAGATGAAGATCGTCCTCCATGAGTTAGGCGTCAACTAGATCAGTGCGATTTTCTAGGCACAGAGCAGGTCCTTAACGATTTTTGGCATCGGCACCCGGAACCCTGCCTCCAGTAGGTCCAGTGTGTTGACACAATCTTTTCGGATCCGTGTTTATTGGTTTTGGAGTGGTGCTCATGACCAAAAGGTGGTCATTGGGCCTTAGACGTGGTTTCCGTGCGTTGTGTGGACATTGTGGGCCGGAAGTTCCAGCCTATTTAGCCCATAGGTTCAATGGTTGTGAACGCGACAGAGGAAGACATCGTGATTTGAAACGCGACGAGCTCTCCCATCGTGATTCATAGAACCGCCTTCTGTGTTTTAGCGGCGCTTTAGGCTATGAATGGTGACGGTTAGGGCTGGCTACATCGCGATTTTGAATCATGTTTAAATGTTATGTTTCGCCTAGACAGAGCAGAGAAGCTCTGTCTAGGCGAAAGGGGGGGGGAGCTGCTGCGGGCTCCTGAGGTGGTTTCCGGCTTCTGGCGGCTCGTGCGGTGCGGGTTCCACGCGAGGATAGCATCCGAAGCGTGGACACGCTAGCGGCGAGGTGTTCTTCGCGTTCTTCAGGCTCGTTTGGTTGGTAGGGAAACTTCCTACTTGTTTAGCCATGTCTTGAATGGTTTAAAGGGTGGTGGCATGTGTGGGTGGTTTGCCATGTTATGGATACCATGTTTATTGCTTTAGTTTGATAATTGCATTGGGTATGTGTTGGATTTCCGGTGAAGAAGGTGGGATCAGCCTAGGAGCTGAACTCACTGTCGCGGTTGAAACACGATGGGGTGCATCATCGCGTTCATGGTATGAACGCGATGCCACGCATCGTCGCATTTCTGGTTTTGTCTGTTGTGTTGTGGCGGCGATTTGGACATGACCACTTGACCTATCGCGTTCTTGTTGAACACGACGGTGTGGTCTGTTGTGATTCAGTGTAATGTTTTGTGTGGTCTTAATCGCGACATATCGTTCCATCGCAATTAAGATGTTAACTGTCTTGTTGACCGATTGGGCCTGAAGGCGACGTATCGGGCCGTCGCGATTCTATCACAACACTAGTCCCTGTCCTGTTAAGGTTTTGAATGGAGTCCAGACAGGTCGTCGCGATTTGAAAGGCGACGCCTATGTCCATCGCGTTTTAGCTTCTGTGGATAGTTTGTGATGTTGGGCAGTGAGGTTCCAGTGTGAACCTAGCCTTGGCCTTTTGGCTGTCTTTAAGTGTTGTTTAAGATAGTTAAACTAGTAAAGCATGTGTAGGGTTGATATATCAGTAGTTAGTGAGTTGTGTAACTCATGTTACGTTTGTTATTATATTTAATTAAATGGTTAATGAGCAAGGTGTTGTATGTTGCCATGAAGGTCATGAGATGACCAATGACAGGCAAGGTTATTACATGTTATTATGATTCATGTATATATTGGTATAGGATGGTCACATGGTGACCGGTGACAAGCAAATCCTAACACTTGTATACCATGGTTTATTAATAAAGGTTGTATAAGTATATATGGTGGTTTGTGTGGTTACCGAGTCTGGTGATCCGGCACCTATTCCAGAATACCTCTTTAGTCGGGTACCCCAGGTTCCTTGGTGAGCCAGGCACATGTGTTGTGCTCAGGGCATGTCCCGGTATGGTGTGTACCACTGAGACCTGAGTCATCTTTCTGGACACCCTCACTCCTGTGCTTGAGTTGTACGTCCGGCTGAGGGAAACACGATTGGGGGCAGCGACTTGTGTTTGTGGGTGTGCAGTCGCTTGTAGCGTGCTCGTGGTTAGGGGACGGACACCAGCAGATGTCACTGGTCCCTAGCTAGTCCTATGTTTCCAGTGCCTCACTTTAGGGAGCTCGGGCCAGAGTCCCTGAAGGTTCCAGGCTTGGGCCTGCAGCTGTGTGGTCTGCAGGTGTGGTGTTGGTTGGTCTCCACTGTTCTTTGGCTTGTGGTGTGGAGCGGCAGTTGGACCTTTCGTCTGTGACTGCGAGACTGAGAGGTGGTTCTTGTGTTGTGTGCTCCGAGTTGGATACTGGCATCATGAACCAGTAGTTCATTCCCGTGTGGTGGCGTCGTTCCGTTCCGACTCGTGCTTTGCCACCGGTTGTGGCCTATGTGTAGTGACTCGTTAGTCAAGGTTTTACCTGTTGGGGTGTGCCCTGGTGCTGGCACAGTTGTGGTTGTGGTTCCGTGGTGGTACCTTGTGGCAGTAGGTACCTGTACCCTTCGTGGATAGCTTGTGTTGTGGTTTGTTGTGTACCAGCCTCTTCAGGTGTTGAGGTAAACTTGTGTTTTATGGAGGTCATGTGGTGTGACCTTCCACATGTTGTGTTTTACCCTTCTTCGAGTAAGCTTCTGATTATGGTTTTAGTGTGTGGTGGATTGGCTTCCTGATGGCAGTCCTGTTACCCTACGTGGGTAGGTTGCCTGTGAAGCTTGTAGCCTAGGCAGCGGTTTGTCTGTGAGGCTTGTAGCTTAGGCGACCAGTTGTTGTAGTGGTTTGTCTATGAGGCATGTGGCCTAGGCGTTACAATTGTTGGGCGGACTAGTGGTGCTGTGCTAGTCTTGTTGTCCGTCTTATCTTCCGAGATTATGTTTTAGCTATTGTTAATCATGATTATGGTGAGCATGATATGGTTTGGCTATCGGTGTTGCCAGTGAGACCCTTTGGGGTTGAGGTCTCTTCAATTTTGTATGTTTTTAGGAGGTCCCTACTGAGCTAGTGACGTGTTGAGGCTCACTCCCTTACAGCTCTTTTCAGGTGTTAGTCGGCTTTGTGTGGCTTACGGAGGCGTTGTGGCAGACTTCTACCACCAGTAGTAGAGTTAGTTGCGTTGTGTGAGCTTTCGCTCCCTGGGGGTATGCCCCAGGTAGTTGTACTCTTTCTTGGACATGTAATAATGTATTGGGACAATTGTACATTGTTTTATATAGGTATGAGCACATGTACTTTCTTATATCTTATACTCTTGTTGTTGTCTTTATATTCTTACTGGACACTTGTATGGGATATCCCTTGCGAGACTTCGGTCCGATCGCGGGAGGCGGACATTGATATGGAGCCTTATTGGGTACAAATATCCAGGGCCGTTACAGTTGGTATCAGAGCATGGTCCAGATAGAATATGAAAAGACATTAAGGTTACAAAGTCCCAAGACATGGTTTAATGTCCACTTATGGTAGTAAGTCTGTGGTTTTTGTATGGTTTAAAGTGGTTTTTACTTGAGTTTTTGATATGCGAAATGTGTATAGTTGTTTGCGAATCTGGCAGTTGTTAGTAATGGCAGAGAAATGGTGAGACTAGTGGTATAAGTTGAGTGATTATACCAGTGTACCAGTTTGCAGCTAAAATGTAGTTGTTTAAAGGTTCTCGGTTATAGAAATTGAAGGAATTAGTGAATTCAGATATAGACTCTAGTAAAGGTGTTTTAGTGAGGTACAGAGTTGGCAGAGGCAGGTAAAAGGTAATGGTGTGATGGAATAGCAGAGGGAATATTGTTATAATGAGGAATAGAACAGTGTGTGATAAGGATTGTTACGTGAGTGAATTATGGTTGAGAACCTTAGCATAGGTAATTATTGTGTTTGAGATCTGTGTTAATAAGTGTTAAGGAGCAGCTTGGGTAATAATGTGATTAGTGTTATGAAAGATTTTGAATGGTTAAGTGAGGCAGATTAGTTTCAGATGAAGTATTAGTAAACGGAGAAGCAGTAATTTATGGCAGTTAGATTAACTGTGCATCATGATTAGAAATGGTTATAGTTGAGTGTTTGAGGATGGTATTGTTATGAGTAATGATGGTAATAGAAAGTCTGATATAAAGATTCATATAATTATGTGCAGAAATGGCCAGTTGGGGAAAGGAGAGTAAAGGAGGATCAGAGCACAGTTAGATTTTCTGAGAATTTTACAAGAAAGATACTCATTTGGAAGGTAGCAGATTGTGAAGATTTCACAGAGCGAATTATAGAAGGTTGCAGAGTTAGAGTTAAGAACAGTGAGATTCAGTAATTGTGTATAGTTTGGAAAAGATTGAGGTTGTGGTTAACAATGTTTGGAATAAGGTAAAGTTATGTGAGTCAGAATAAAAAGAGATAAATCAACTGAGAAGCAGTTAAGGAATATCAAGTTGAGTGGAACAACAAGGTAAATTGTGAAAGGGTGTTAATGAGTATGATGCAACAGTGGTATTTTAGGTATTTGAGAATAAAGCAGTAATGTGGAATAAGGGAATCAGGCAGAGCAAGTTATTGCAATTAAAGAGACTGGCATTTAGATTCGAGCTCTGGCAGTATTAATTTAATGAAAGATGATTGAATAGTAGTAAGAGGTAAAGTGTGGATGGTACAGTAAGATTAGCCAGTCAGCAGAATGGTTAAGAGAAATGTTTTGCAGAACAGATATTATGTTTAATGTAGTTGGCAGTACAGATAAAGTTAAGAGTTATTGATCAGAGAAAGAAAGAGTATAGCAGATTATGAAATGGATATAATTTGATGATCCAGAAACTGTTCAGTAAAAATTTGCATGCCAGTGCACAGAAAGAGATTCAGTTGAGCAAGAAGTGTACTTTTATAAAGATATTTTAGAATTTTATGTGAGCACAAAAGCAAATCAGAAATTCTGATATTTTCTTCTAGTATTAATTGATTAAGTAAGATGAATTGAGAAGCAAATATAGTCAGAATGGAGTCCAACTGGAGTTAGAGTAATAGAGAAAGTGGAAGGTAATTGAAAGTAATAATGGGGGCAGAATTTGTGGGATATTTTACCAAGTATCAGATGCAATCAGAGTGGCGCAGCGGAAGCATGGAAGATTTAATAATCACAAGTTATTCAAGGTTTGTTTGACTAAAGGAGAGTTTGAGTTTCTTAGCACAGTTGGGCAAAGAGGAAGAGGTTTTTAGTCAAATATGAGTTAAGGCAGCATGAGCAGATTGAGTCAGTACAAGATGGTTTGAAAGGTAAGTGCAGAGAAAATGTATCCTACTTGTTCTGTATATGGCTTTATTTCTTTTTAGGTGTTAGTCAGGCTTGCCGTGGTTTCGTCCTGAATGTCGAGGATGACATTTCTTTTTAGGTGTTAGTAATGTGATGACACGATCTTTTCGAATCCGTGTTTATTAGTTTTGGAGTGGTGCTCATGACCAGGAGGTGGTCATTGGGCCTTAGACGTGGTTTCCGTGCGTTGTGTGGACGTTGTGGGCCGGAAGTTCCAGCCCATTTAGCCTACAAGTTCACTGGTTGTGAACGCGACGGAGGAAGCCGTAGCGATTTGAAACGTGACGGGCTCTCCCGTCGTGATTCACAGAACCGCCTTATGTGTTTTAGTGGTGCTTTGGGCTTTGAATGGCGACGGTTAGGGTCGTCGCGTTTAAGAGTTAAACGCGACATCTGGCTACGTCGAAATTTTGAATCATGTTTAAATGTTCTATTTCGCCCAGATAGAGCAGAGAAGCTTTGTCCAGGCGAGGGGGGGGGGGGGAAGCTGTTGTGGGCTCCTGAGGTGGTTTTTGGCTTCTGGCAGCTCGTGTGGCGCGGGTTCCATGCGAGGATGGCGTCCGGAGCGTGGGCACACCGGCGGCGAGGTGTTCTTCGCGTTCTTCAGGCTCGTTCAGTTGGTAGGGAGACTTCCTACTTGTTTAACCATGTCTTGAATGGTTTAAAGGGTAGTGGCATGTGTGGGTGGTTTTCCATGTTATGGATACCATGTTTATTGCTTTAGTTTGATAATTGCATTGGGTATGTGATCGATTTCTGGTGAAGAAGGTGGGTTCGGCCTGTGAACTGAACTCACTGTCGCGGTTGAAACGCGACGGGGTGCACCGTCGCGTACATGGTATGAACGCAACGCCATGCATTGTCGCGTTTCTGGTTTTGTCTGTTGTGTTGTGGCGGTGATTTGGACGTAACCACTTGACCTATCGCGTTCTTGTTGAACACAACGGTGTGGTCCATCGCGATTCGGTGTAATGTTTTGTGTGGTCTTAATCGCGACATATCGTCCTGTCGAGATTAAGATGTTGACTGTCGTGTTGATCGATTGGGCCTGAGGGTGACGTATCGGGCCGTCACGATTCTGTCGCGACACTGGGCCCTGTCATGTTAAGGTTTTGAATGGTGTCTGGACAGGTCATCGTGATTTGAAAGGTGACGCATGTGTCCGTCGCGTTTTAGCTTATGTGGATAGTTTGTGATGTTGGGCAGTGAGGTTCCAGTGTGAACCTAGCCTTGGCCTTTTGGCTGTCTTTAAATGTTGTTTAAGATGGTTAAACTAGTAAAGCATGTGTAGGGTTGATATATGAGTAGTTAGTAAGTTGTATAACTCATGTTACGTTTGTTATTATATTTAATTAAGTGGTTAATGAGCAAGGTGTTGTATATTGCCATGGAGGTCATGAGATGGCCAATGACAGACAAGGTTATTACACGTTATTATGATTCATGTATATATTGGTATAGGATGGCTTGAGGGTCACATGGTGACTGGTGACAAGCTAATCCTAACACTTCTATACTGTGGTTTATTAATAAAGGTTGTATAAGTATATATGGTGGTTTGTGCGGTTACAGAGTCTGGTGGTCCGGCGCCTATTCCGGAATACCTCTTCAGTCGGGTACCCCAGGTTCCTTGATGAGTCAGGCACGTGTGTTGTGCTCAGGGCATGTCCTAGTATGTTGTGTACCACTGAGGTTTCAGTCGTCTTCCTGGACACCCTCACTCCTGTGCTTGAGTTGTACATCCGGTTGAGGGATGTTGAACCACTCTTATATTTTACCCTTATATTTTGGTGATAACAAAATTTATGACTAATTAAATATTATTAAATATATTTAACATCATGCTTTCTAAGAAATATAAATTTATTGTACTATCGTTGTGTGTTGTGCACTAAAATGCTAAATCGATGTTCATTCAATATACATCGATTTATGTTCAAAGTGCCACATCGATTTCACTAACAACGATTTGATAAGTTACACTATGATTTGATCGTGTAACGATTCGTTAAGTGAAACAACGATTTGGTTGTTGCAACGATTTAATAAGTGAGAACAACGATTTGCTCTTACAATGATTTAGTTTTCATAACGATTTCATAAGTGAGAAACAACGATTTGATTCTCACATCGATTCGATAAGTGCTATAACGATTTGATAGCCACATCGATTTCTTTCTCATAACGATTTCATAAGGAAGAAACAACGATTTGATTCTCACATCAATTCGATAAGTGCCATAACTATTTGATCGTCACATCGATTTCTCTCTTACATCGATTTCATAAGTGAGAACATCGATTTGACCAAAACATCGATTTGATAAGTTTCATAATGATTTGAACGCCATAACGATTTGATAAGTTTCATAACTATTTGGTTGCCACATCGACTCGATAAGTGAAGCATCGATTTGCTTCAAACATCGATTTGGTAAGAGAAACATCGATTTGCCTCTCACATCGATTCGATAAGTGAAAGATCGATTTTGTCCAAACATCGACTTCATGTAAGCATCGATTTTCTTTATACTCAAATCTTTCAAATATGTTTGGCACCTAATGAAAAGTCAAAAATGTCTCTGACAGAAGATTTTCTTTTATCTCTCTAGATCTCCTCTCTCCTATCAGACAGAAAGGTGGTCACTTACTACTTCTGGGAGAAAACAGGAAGCATAGAGGTATGTGAGCTTTTTGACAGAAACATTGTTTTAGCTAAACACTTTCTTCTATGCTTACAGACCTCGTAGACCACCAAGTGGCTGACAATCTAAAGAAGAAAAAGAATAGAAAGATCAACAACGACTAGAATAGCTCCAACGGATCTATTCAAAAGCCTCTCATATAAAGATGAAGCAAGGCTGAAGAACAAGACAAGAGAGCTTTCCTGAAAATCTTTGAAGGAGTGTACAACCAGTGAGAAACCTCAACGCCACATACACTCAAAGGAAAAGAGAGAAAGAGCCCGAGCCCAAGAAGAAGTGTTCAAGCAACTGAAGCACTCAAGCATTCAAGCTCCTTCTCCTCTCTTCTCTCTCTCTCTGTGCATCTTGTAATCTGGGGGAGAGAGTCTTTTCGCTGAGAGTTCTTTTAGTTGGTTTTCATTTGTTCCAACTCTCAGCTTTGTTCTTTCTTTTCTAAGAAAGACTTCTGTCCAGCTATAGGATTGTATACAGTGTAGAACCTAGCTAGGGGTTTGTGTCTAGCAGAACCGCACTGGGGTTTGTACCAGGAGGTTGGCTTCTTAACCTGTAAAAGAAGTGGGCTACCTTCTTGCCCGAGAAAGAGAAGAAGACCAGCTGGGGTGCTAGGTGTTGTATTGTCCATAAGGGGGACTGTACCCTTGGTTAGTGAAATCCCAAGAGTTTGCTTGGGGACTGGACGTAGGACTTCTATGTGGGAAGGACCGAACCAGGATAAATCCCTTGTGTTATTTGTGTGATTGTTTATTTGCTTCCGCACTGCTACTCTTAATCACACTAAACTAACCAAACTTTCAAGTGATATGTTTCCGTGTTTGACTTTCTGTTTCAGATTTCAGAAAACCTATTCACCCCCTTCTAGGTTAGCTTGCTGCCGTATCCAAAGTGGACCAACAAGTGGTATCAGAGAGAGGTTCTCTGATCATTCAAGAAGATCCAATGATCTTAGAGAAGATCCATGGCAGCTCAAGGATATACTGAAGGTCAATCAGTCACTAGACCTCCATTCTTTGATGGAGAGTACTACCAATATTGAAAGATGCAAATGGAGGTAATAGAGGTAGGTGATTATGTTGTTACTCCTGCTGTTGGTACTACTGCCATTACAACAGTTGATAATAATAAATTATCTCTAAACTTTAAAGCTAAGAACTATTTATGTTGTGCTTTATCCAAAAGGAATTTAGTAGAGTTTCTGCATGTAAATCTGCAAAAGAAATGTGGGATAAACTGCAGATAACATATGAAGGAACAGATAAAGTGAAACAAACTAGGATAGATATTCTTGTTTCACAATACAAATAATTTAAAATGCTTCCAAACGAAAATATTACTACTATGTATAATAGATTTTCAAGCATAGTAGTAGGTTTAAATTCTCTTAGCAAAACTCTTTCTAATGAGGAAACTGTTAGAAAGATACTTAGGTCTTTAACTCTTTCATGGACACCTAAAGTAACTGCTATTGAAGAAGCCCATGATTTAACCAAACTTTCTATTGATAACTTAATAGGTTCTCTCATGGCACATGAAATTAATATGGAGCGACTATCTGAGAGCTCATCAAAGAAAAAATTTACTAATGCTCTTAAAGTTGCAGCTACTCCTTCCACCTCTTCCTCTTCTTCTGGTTCAAAAGATGCAGGTTCTGAAGATAGTGATGTAGATGAAGTTCTATCCAAACTTCAGAAGATTCTCAAGAAGAAAAAATTGTTCGAGAAGGATTCAAAAGAAAGAAAGAAAAGAAAAAGAACCAGTCTGTTATGAATGCAGAAAACCTGGACATCTGAGACCAGACTGTCCAAGACTCAAGAAGACTGGTCAAACCAAAAAGTCCAAGAAGCAGCACAAGAAGTTCAAAAGAAAAGCCATGACAGCTACTTTGAAAAATGAAGAGGCCACTAGCTTAGAATCATCAAGCTCTAAATTGGAAAAAGAGCAAGTAAATCTAGCCGTCATGGTAGGACTAGATGAGGTACATTCTAACTCATCCTTTGATTCTTGCACAGATTCAGAATCTGAAGATATAGAACAAGTGTTTAATGAACTTTATGATAAACACAAGGTTGTTGTAAAAGAATTAAAAATTATCAAGAGCAACCTTACTTGTTTGGAAAACACTAATTCTGATCTTAAATCAGAAATAGAACAATTGGAAAAACAATTGAAGGAAAGTAAATATAATAATTCTCTTTTGAATGAAAATTTAAGGAGCAAGGATAATGAAAAATTAGAGTTAGAAGAAAAACTGAAAACTCTAACTGAAGAAAATCTTTATTTAAGAGAATCAGTTAGGAAGCTAACTAAAGGGAAAACATCTCTAGCTCTATGTCTAAAAGGATCAAAATCTAGAAACAATAAACAAGGTCTTTGATACATACCTCCAGAAAAAGGAAAACAATCTATAATTCTAGGAAAATATCCCTTACCAAAATTTGTAAAAGAAACCAAAATGCCTCAGAAAAAGGCACCTGAAATAAACAAACTTTATCAAAAGAAAAAGATTTCTAAAAATAGTGTCCTAAACATACATCACAAAGACAATCAGAACTGCAGAACAAAGTATATTCATTGCTGTTCTCATTGCAATAAACTAGGACACACTGTAAACGCCTGCACAACAAGACACTTAGTTTGGATTCCTAAAGGTTATTTTCATGCATCTAACTATCAAGGACCCAAAAAGATTTGGGTACCTACTTCTGAGTAGCTTATTTGCAGGATAGCCTTGGAGCATCAGGAACAAAGGATGCTCAAGGCAAGGGTGACTGCCAACTCTTCATCCAACTTTTATCTGAAGAGGGAGTAGTCACAAATATTGAATTTTATATTGCTACTAACAATGTTTGCAAGCTTTTCCTAAGATCTATGCAGATAATTTTTTTTTAGACTTGTCAAACAACTAGTCAACAAGACGACTCAAGAGATCAACAGGTCGACACACCAAGAAACACCTGTCGATAGACAAGTGAAGAATCCTCAAGAGGACCCTCTCATTCAGGTGAAACACAGACTAAGGGTGAGTTATTCATTAATGTTAATCATTGTTGAACCCTATAATGGTAAGAAATTTTCTCAAAAGGGGAGAAAATGAATGGTAAGATCTTTCCTTTTGGTTAGTGACAAAAAGGGAGAGAGTATGCATTATTTATGAATTTTCTATATTTTTATGTGTTAAGTATTTTTGTCAGAAAATTTTCATAAATTTTGTCATCACCAAAAAGGGGGAGATTGTTAAACCACTCTTATATTTTACCCTTATATTTTAGTGATAACAAAATTTATGACTAATTAAATATTATTAAATATATTTAACATCATGCTTTCTAAGATATATAAATTTATTGTACTATCACTATGTGCTGTGCATTAAAATGCTAAATCGATGTTCATTCAATATACATCGATTTCTGTTCAAAGTGCCGCATCGATTTCACTAACAACGATTTGATAAGTTACACAATGATTTGATCGTGTAACGATTCGTTAAGTGAAACAACGATTTGGTCACTTCAACGATTTGATAAGTGAGAACAATGATTTTCTCTCACAATGATTTAGTTTTCATAACGATTTCATAAGTGAGAAACAACGATTTGATTCTCACATCGATTCGATAAGTGCTATAACGATTTGATCGCCACATCGATTTCTTTCTCATAACGATTTCATAAGTGAGAAACAACGATTTGATTCTCACATCGATTCGATAAGTGCCATAACGATTTGATCATCACATCGGTTTCTCTCTTACATCGATTTCATAAGTGAGAACATCGATTTGACCAAAACATCGATTTGATAAGTTTCATAATGATTTGAACGCCATAACGATTTGATAAGTTTCATAACTATTTGGTTGCCACATCGACTCGAAAAGTGAAACATCGATTTGCTTCAAACATCGATTTGGTAAGAGAAACATCAATTTGCCTCTCACATCGATTCGATAAGTGAAAGATCAATTTTGTCCAAACATCGACTTCATGTAAGCATCGATTTTCTTTATACTCAGATCTTTCAAATATGTTTGGCGCCTAATGAAAAGTCAAAAATGTCTCTGACAGAAGATTTTCTTTTATCTCTCTAGATCTCCTCTCTCCTATCAGACAGAAAGGTGGTCACTTACTACTTCTGGGAGAAAACAGGAAGCATAGAGGTATGTGAGCTTTTTGACAGAAACAATGTTTTAGCTAAACACTTTCTTCTATGCTTATAGACCTTGTAGACTACCAAGTGGCTGACAATCTGAAGAAGAAAAAGAATAGAAAGATCAGCAACAACTAGAAGAGCTCCAACGGATCTCTTCAATGGATCTATTCAAAAGCCTCTCATATAAAGATGAAGCAAGGCTGAAGAACAAGACAAGAAAGCTTTCTTGAAAATATTTGAAGGAGTGTACAACCAGTGAGAAACCTCAACGCCACATACACTCAAAGGAAAAGAGAGAAAGAGCCTGAGCCCAAGAAGAAGTGTTCAAGCAACTGAAGCACTCAAGCATTCAAGCTCCTTCTCCTCTCTTCTCTCTCTCTGTGTGCATCTTGTAATCTGGGGGAGAGAGTCTTTTCGCTGAGAGTTCATTTAGTTGGTTTTCATTTGTTCCAACTCTCAGCTTTGTTCTTTCTTTTCTAAGAAAGACTTCTGTCCAACTGTAGGACTGTATACAGTGCATAACCTAGCTAGGGTTTGTGTCTAGCAGAACCACATTGGGGTTTGTACCAGGAGGTTGGCTACCTGACCTGTAAAAGAAGTGGGCTACCTTCTTGCCCGGGAAAGAGAAGAAGACCAACTGGGGTGATGGGTGTTGTATTGTCCATAAGGGGGACTATACCCTTGGTTAGTGAAATCTCAAGAGTTTGCTTGGGGACTGGACGTAGGACTTCCATGTGGGAAGGGCCGAACCACGATAAATCCCTTGTGTTATTTGTGTGATTGTTTATTTGCTTCCGCACTGCTACTCTTCATCACACTAAACTAACCAAACTTTCAAGTGATATTTTTCTGTGTTTGAGTTTCTGTTTCAGATTTCAGAAAGCCTATTCACCCCCTTCTAGGTTAGCTTGCTGCCGTATCCAAAATTGGACCAATAAGGGAAATATGACTGAGGGCAGCGATTTGTATTTGTGGGTGTGCAGTCACTTGTAGCACGCTCGTGGTTGGGGGACGGACACCAGTAGACGTCACTGGTCTCCATCTAGTCCTGTGTTTCTAGTGCCTCTCTTTAGGAAGCTCGGGCCGAAGTCTCTAAAGGAGCCAGGCTTGGGCCTGCAGCTGTGTGGTCTGCAGGTGTGGTGTTGGTTGGTCTCCATTGTTCTTTAGCTTGTGGTGTGGAGCGGCAGTTGGACCTTTCGTCCGTTACTGCAAGATTGAGAGGTGGTTCTTGTGTTGTGTTGTTTGGTTGGATACTGGCGTCATGAACCAGTAGTCTGTTCTCATGTGTTGGCGTCGTTCCGTTCTGACTCATGCTTTGCCACCGGTTGTGGCCTGTGTGTAGTGACTCGTTAGTTGAGGTTTTACCCGTGGGGTGTGCCCTGGTGCTGGCACATTTGTGGTTGTGGTTCCGTGGTGGTACCTCATGGTAGTAGGTACATGTACCCTTCCTGGGTAGCTTGTGTTGTGGTACGTTGTGTACCAGCCTCTTCAGGTGTTGAGGTGAACTTGTGTTTTTTGGAGGTCGTGTAGTGTGACCTTCCATACGTTGTGTTTTACCCTTCTTCGGGTAAGCTTCTGATTATGGTTTTAGTGTGTGGTGGATTGGCTTCCTGATGCCAGTCATGTTACCCTACGTGGGTAGGTTGCATCTGAAGCTTGTAGCCTAGGCAGAGGTTTGCCTGTGAAGCTTGTAGCTTAGGCGACCAGTTGTTGTAGTGGTTTGCCTGTGAGGCATGTGGCCTAGACGTTACAGTTGTTGGGTGGACTAGTGGTGCTGTGCTAGTCCTATTGTCCCTCTTATCTTCCGAGATTATGTTTTAGCTGTTGTTAATCATGATCATGGTGAGCATGACATGGTTTGGTTACCAGTGTTGCCAGTGAGACCCTTTGGGGTTGAGGTCTCTTCAGTATCAGATGTTGTTTTTGGGAGGTCCCTACTGAGCCAGTGACGTGTTGAGGCTCACTCCCTTACAGCTCTTTTCAGGTGTTCGCCGGCTTTGTGTGGCTTACGGAGGCGTTGTGGTAGACTTGTACCACCAGCTGTAGAGTTAGTTGTGTTGTGTGAGCTTGCACTCCCTCGGGGTATGCCCCAGGTAGTTGTACTCTTTCTTGGACATGTAATAATGTATTGGGACAGTTGTACATTGTTGTATACAGGTATGAGCAATGTACTTTCTTGTGTCTTATACTGTTGTTGTTGTCTTTTATATTCATACTGGACACTTGTATGAGATATCCCTTGCGAAACTTCAGTCCGATCGCAGGAGGTGGACTTGGATATGAAGGCTTATTGGGTACAAATATTCAGGGCCGTTACATCCAGGGAGAGGACGAAGCAGCCTTTCTTGTCCGTCAAGTAGGTCTAGTCCTCACACATCAAGATGATCTCGTATTCATCCCCACTCTAGAACCACTCACGCAGGCCTTCGAAGCTCTGATACTTTATCTTCCTCGTCTTCACCGGCGACGGTCCGCTTGCCTCCATGACGACGGCTGCTTTCCCTTCCCTCTGTTCCATTGGAGGGAAGATCATCGACGGAAGGGGCAAAGTGAAGAATGCGAGCGGACTGGCGGTGAGAATGGAGGGATATTGGAGCAGAAAAGTGTGAAGCGTTCTTCCTCCCCCTCTTCCCTTCCTTATAAGGAAGAAGAGGCGCGAGGTTCAAAGATTGGCAATGGCGGTTTGCCCGGTCTAATGGCCAGTTCGAATGAACCGTTCCGACTCCCAGTCACGTCATGCCTCTTCTCCCATCATGAAATGGGGTTACCAAGATAGCTCCAATGGCGTCCCCAGCGCCCATACTCACCGTCGCGACTAACGTTGCATTTAATGCGTAAGTGACGTCGAACAGTCATATTGTAGCAACTCTGAATTTTTAAATTCGATAAATATATTTAAATTACAAGAAATAATGAGAATAATTAACCCCATTAATTCAAAATAGGAGATGGGTTTATACCAATGGTCCATGTAGGAGGTAATGGGTCAAAAAGCTAGAGCCCAATGATGGGTTAGAGGTAATTAAGCCCAATTTCGTGACTAATTTATTAATAAATTTAAAAGGGGCAAGATAATGACTAAAATGACTTATAATTATCTTTAAAAGAGTCCTAGACCTACCCTAATCCCTTGGCCATGGATCTAGAGTCCACCCCATGCCAATTAGAGGGATAAAGGCTAGAAAATAGTGGGATAAATATAGAAAATTTAGAGTTTGATGAGAGGAAAGAGTTTTAAGTGAATTGGAGTCTTAAAACATACAAATACTCCTCCATTTCGTACCTAGCCAACCCTAGCCACCTTCTGAAGCTTGGAGGACGAGGAGGAGGACCCTTTGGACGAGGAGGTCAAGGAGGAGAAGGTCTGAAACGAAGAGCTTCACCAAGTTCTTCAATTTTCTACCCTAGGATTTCAAAGCGTTTAAAAGTAGGCAATCTCTCAAGCAAAAACCAATTAAATTCGATCATAGGTAGACCATGCTACCATCTTCAAAAGTCCTATGTTTTCCCCAAATCCTAACATGTATCTTAAGAGTATTTCATGCTCAAAGTTCTATCATGAATATGTGCTTAACTTGACTTGTTTACCCTAAATCCATGTCCATACTTAATCTCGTATCATGAAAATGTTACTGTACATACTACTTGATGTCAGGAACCCAATGACACCATTTTCCCCAATTTCTATCATGTACCATATTCGAATTTAATCATTTTCCATTACTGTGTCAGACATCGTGGAGAACATGTTAATAGCATGACCATACTCTATCAGAAACCTAATCACTTTTTAATGTGGATACCTCTACTTGTCTAGTGTCATCTAAAACTAGTTTCGTGATTCTTCGCTACGTATACATTTTGTTATTGATTTTTAAAGGGCACTATGTCGAACCCTTGATTGCATTGACTGCAGCCAAGGAGTTATGTGCAAGTTCCTATGCTCCGGCCGAGACCCTGAGAACGCGACGATCTAATTGGTCGCGTTCTCAACCGGGTCGCGACAGGAACCCACATCGCGTTCTTAACGCGACAAGAGCCTGTGT
Source organism: Colocasia esculenta (assembly GCA_014218235.1). Taxonomy (NCBI): domain Eukaryota; kingdom Viridiplantae; phylum Streptophyta; class Magnoliopsida; order Alismatales; family Araceae; genus Colocasia; species Colocasia esculenta. The sequence continues at coordinate 55,875,541 of CM024756.1, forward strand.
TGCGATCTTCTCATCTGGTCGACCAGACCTAAATGCGTCACCCCGACACGTCGCGACGAGGACCTTATCGTTGCGTCGGCGTCTCGGCTGAACCAGATCATGTTGGCTCGACCTGTCATGACCTGAACGACCACCACGTCAACCCGGCCTATCGCGGCCTGAACGCGACGCTAGCCGATGTCGGAACCTGACTGTCTGTTCCAAAAACCCTAGTTATCATACAAATCATGCAAATCATGCATTATAATCATTGTTTATCCCCTGAAATGTACTGTTATGAACACTAACGACATGTTTATGTATAATGGGTAATATTCACATGATTTTTAATAATTAAAATGTGTGCACAATTATCTCTTGCTTATTTGATTCTCTTACATATACACACACTAAACATCAATTTTGCCATGAGACCTTACTGAAAATTACTCAATAATATATCTAGCAATTAAGTGTAATTATTCATATAAATTCCTTAATTATTTTAAATGAACTTGTCTTCATTTTATTCGCTTGATTTAACACCTTTATCTCGTCCCTCTGCCCTCGAGCACTCAAGGAAAGACAAACAACGTTTCATACACACTTCTATCTTGGCTTGGACGACCTCTCTGTTGGGAATACTCCTTACTGGACCAGGAACTCCTTATCGAGGCCTTTGTAAGACTTCTTGGCTTTGGCGGACGTCCATTGCCGACGAGCAGGTTGTACCATCAATACATATTTTACCCTTAGGGCTCAACATGATCCAAATGGCCTTAGATTGTTCTCTCTTACCTTGAGATCATGCAGGACCTCTGGCCTGTGTTCGTTGCACGGCTATTGGGTGGTTGTGATTTCTATTGGACTTCCAGCACACGATTGTGTTGTGCAACTGTTACTATCGCTTGTTTTATCGTCGATTTCTGAGTATGTCCCTAGCTCTTATCTACTATCTTGACACTCTCATCTATTCACGTTCTCTCTACATTCTCGTCTATTCTTCAATTACTCTTATCTATTCTTGGTACTCTATTTGGCCATCAAATTGATTGTCTAAGATAACAAACATGATCAATGCTAGGTAACATTATAAGGGTCTGATTTGGTCCTGGGAGGTGCCCCCGAAAGGCTATAACTCGCGGGGGTTTAATGATCAGGGTGTTTGGCATGCATCCAAATGCATGACTATCAAGATTTAATTGAAGACGATCAATCAATCAAAAACACTGTATTCTCTTGGTTGACAAGATGATTGACCAAACCTGCTATCGCGACTAGTGCACTTTTGTGCAACTAGACATGCTATCTCGTTATATGGCCATTTTCTTATCATGCTTATTGTGCAATTTTCATGTGACTGTATTATTGTTCTCTTGCTATCGTGTGACATTACTTTCGTGACTATATTTGATCGTTCTATCTAGTTATCCTACTTTACAAGACATTAATGACTTAAAACATGTCTGTTTACATGAGATATTAAGTCCTATTGGGCGATTATCGCTCATCCTGTGCTATTTGTTATATGTGTTCAGGTGAGTCTGATGGAGACGACCACACGAACGAGGAAGGGAATGAGGAAGGCCAGGAGTGACCCTACTTTTCATCAATCAAAGCTTTTTAAGAGTTATTTAATTAATTAGTTGGTTTGTAGTTGTTTTTATTTAAATAAAGTACTCTGGGCCCATAGTTATGGCTCTGAATTAGTGATTGTAATAGTTGATTAGTGGAATTATGAATAAAGTTGGATCGTTTGGTGTTATTCCAATTTGTGCAATGGTTTGATGTATATTTCTCACTCTATACTATTTATTTAACTATATTATCGCTCCAATATTTCACGTCGGGACGTTACAGTTTTGTGGTATCAGAGCCTAGGTTGTTCTTAAGTATAGGATGATCTAGGTTTGACCTGCCTCGACTAGAGTCAGTTAACCTACCTATGTGAGTTACGGGTAGAACTATGGGTAATAAGTTAAAATAAATCCACACACACACCAACTTAGTGCCATTTCAATATCTTACATTAATTTTTCTCTTGAAGGAACATAGAAATAGCAAATGGCAGCAGAGCATGCTCAACTCTGTGACATGCAACAGACCATCCAGGAGCTCACTCGAGCCCTACTATAAGCTGCCCAAGGAGGTGGTGGTAATCGAGGAGCAAGAGATTTACACAGAAACTTCTGTAGCATGAACCCGCCTCGTTTCAGTGGGATCACTGATCCCGATGAAACAGAACACTGGTTAAAGGAAATTGAGCACATCTTCCGCTTCATGCAACGCACGGATGGTGATAAACTACTACTTGCCACTTTCCAGCTAAAAGGGACGCCCGTGCGTGTGGGAGGCTGTGGAAGCCACTCAGGCTGATGCACAGTCTACTTGGGATGAATTCAAGGAGCAATTTAACTCCAAGTATTTTTTCTGAACGAGTCCAGAAGAGAAAAGCCTCTGAATTTGCTGCATTAAAGCAAAGAAACCTCTCAGTGGCAGAATATGAAGCCTAATTCTCTCGATTGGCACGATATGCCAATCACCTCGTCAGCACTGAGAAAATGAAGGCGAGGCATTTTCTAAATGGGATACATCACACAGCTTGCCCCACTCGACATTCAGGTTTATGCTGATATGGTTAAGAAGGCCTAGTTGCGAGAGGATGCAACCGATCTCACAGATCGCATCAAGGGTAGAATCGTCAAGAAGGAACAAACCGCAGGTTCCTCAAGCAGACCCACCAATGGTAAGAAGTGGCCGTTCAATATCACTGGAGGGCAAAATTAGGAAAGGAAGCCCAAGATCGCTACCCTCTCTACCTCCAACAAAACCAACTATGAGCATTGTGACAAACCTAGTCACACTACCGATGAATGCTTGAGGAAAGGTGGCGCATGCCTACACTACAGGAATCGCAATCACTGCATTTCTGAATGCCCTGTGCTAAAAGAGAAGGACAAGCACCCGAATGGGCAAAAGAAACAAGGTAGGCTACAAGCTATGCAGGAAGTGGAGACCACTGAAGAGGGTGGAGTCGTAGAAGGTACATTACAAGTTTTTTCTCAATCAGCATTTGTTTTGTTTGATACTGGTGCTACACATTCGTTCATATCTCAGAACATTGCTGATACATTAAATATCAAACCTACATCTATAGGTTTTGAATTTCCTGTCACAACACCTGTAAGACTCGGCTTCCCGGCTTTCCGTTCGGTGTCTTGGATGACTGACCACTAACACGTCCAGGCTGGGTGATGCGTTAGTGTCACGTCGTGTGTGTCCGACGCGACAATCATCCTTATCGCGACGAGCTCGTGCGTCGCATTCTTGTTGCGCCCGGCTTCTCTGTCGCGTCTTCGTGTCGTGCCTAGTCAACGGGTCACGACAGCTTTCTATCGTTTCGATCGTTTGACACCTGTTAGGGTGGCAGGTGTGTTAGTACGACCTGTCGCATTGTCGCGGCGTCCTTGGGGGACGCATTCTTGTCGCGGTGCATTGACCCGTCGCGTTAAGGTTCTTAACGCGACGCGTCGCCCCGTCTTGTCTTGGGTGCCGAAGGCATAAGGCCTTGGCCGGTGACCCTTTCCCCCTCTCTCCCCCTTTCCCCTCTCTTCTCCCCCTCCGGCGGTGCTCCACCTCCCCCTCTCCCCCTTTGTGTGTTTCAAGCGAGGAGGAGGACCGTGAGTGGTGCCCCGGCGTCGTGGAGCTTGCGTGGAGCAAGGAGGAAGTGACCAATCCGATGTGAAGGGTCCTATTGGGGTTCATTCTTCATTTAAGGTAGGGATTGCTTAAACTCTTCTCGATCCGGGTAGATTGGGAGCCCCTCGGGGTTTGTAGTTAGTGTTTACTGCTTCCCCATACTCCCCTCCCCCGTGTGGTGATGTGTGTGGCTTGTGGACGGCCCCGGGATAGAGCATCCCGTGGGTCTGCCTCTTTGCTGGTGTCACGACCGCGGTGTGCGTCGCGACACCAGAAGAGGCGTCTGCCCGGTCGTCCACGACCTTATCGCGATGCGTTAACCGGTCGAGATAAGGATCGCTGTCGCGACGCATTTTCCTGTCGCGACAGGGTTTGCTGTTGCGAAGCATTGCCCCGTCGCCACAGGGTTGCTGTCGCGGTGCCTTTCCCCGTCGCAACAGTATCGCGACGTCCCAGGGGGACGCAACAGTACCTGTGTGTGCCTCGGGTGTTTCCGTGGTTCCGGTTGGGGTGTCGGCGTGTGCCCCAGGGCTGGCTTGCCCTTGGGACCTTCAGGTGGGGAATGCGGCAGGTTACCTGGCTGCATTTAGTGACTGAAGGTGACACCTTCGTGGCCGTGTCCTGGCGGCGGTGCTAGGAGGGTCGTGTCTGTCTAATAATCGATTGATCTGCGATCAATCGATTATTAGCAGAGTGATGGGCTTTCCGTACTTCTGGTAGTGTTCTGAGGTTCTGGCTTGCTCGTGCGTGCCTTGGTTATCCAACGGCCCTTTTGAGGGTCCGTGCGTGCCTCTCGCTTTCTAGGCTTGTCGTGGGTTACAATCTAGCGGCTTGGCGTGGTTCTTGTTGTGCTTGTTCATCTAGACAGTTGAAGCCTCATGAGGCCAACTACCCTGTCCATGACCTAGAACTAGCTGCAGTTGTATTTGCACTCAAGATCTGGAGGCATTATCTCTATAGAGAGCAATTCATTGTCTACTCTGATCACAAGAGCTTGAAGTATTTATTTTCCCAGAAGGAGCTCAATATGAGGCAAAGGAGATGGCTGGAGTATCTGAAGGATTTTGACTTTAATATTCAATATCACCCTGGCAAAGGTAATGTTGTAGCAGATGCACTTAGCAGGAAGCCGGTGGCATCCTTATCTTGCTTGGTCATGGGCGAGATGCAGTTACTAGAACAATTTGCTAGTTTAGACCTAAATATTGAGCAGAGAAGTGATCAGGTGCTAGTTGCTAATCTTAAGGCACAACCCGACATCTTTGTCGAGATCAGGGATCAACAAGAAAACGATCAGTTTCTAATCCATGTTAAGGAAACCCTAGCACACAGATCAGATTTTTCCATCACTGAGGATGGAAGATTGTTATTTCAGGACAGGACGTGTGTGCCTAACAATGAAGAGTTGAAGAGGAAACTAATGGATGAAGCTCACAAGACTAAGTACACAATTCACCCAGGTGCAACTAAGATGTACCAAGACATGAAAATATCATTTTGGTGGCCAAACATGAAGCGTGAGGTGGCCGAGCATGTCGCGCACTGCCTCACATGTCAACAAGTCAAAGCAGAACACCGACATCCAGCGGGTATACTCAGACCCCTGGACATACCAGAATGGAAATGGGAGAGCATTGACATGGACTTCATTATGAGTTTACCCCGACTCGTGGTGGACTCGATGCTATCTGGGTCATAGTGGACCGACTAACTAAGTCCACACATTTCTTAGCAATCAAAAGTACCTGCAGTGTTGATGTGTTAGCCGCAATATATGTAAATGAGATTGTGAAACTATATGGAGTCCTTGTTTCCATAGTCTCAGATCGTGACCTAAGATTCACCTCTCGTTTCTAGAAAGGACTCCAAACTGCGTTGGGTACTAAACTTAACTTTAGTACTACATTCCATCCACAAACAGATGGACAGACCGAGGGGACAAACCAAATCGTTGAAGATATGTTACGAGCATGCACTATAGACTTTGAAGGGTATTGGAATGAGAAGTTATCTCTGATAGAATTTGCTTACAACAATAGCTACCAAGCAAGTATCAAAATAGCACCATTTGAAGCACTGTATGGAAAAAGCTATAGATCACTGGTATGTTGGAATGAAGTGGATGAACATCAATGGTTGTGACCTAACATGGTACAAAACACTACTAGAGATATACAGATTATCCGAGATAGAATCAAAGTAGCTCAGTCCAAGCAAAAAAACTATGCAGACAAAAGAAGAAGAGATTTAGAATTTCAAATCGGAAATCATATATTGCTGAAAGTATTCCGAACTAGAGGATTTCAAAGATTCGGAATGAACGGAAAGTTAAGGCCAAGGTTCATAGGACCATTTGAAATATTTGAGAGAGTCGGTGAAGTGACTTATCATATGATTTTACCTCCACAATATTCTACCGTACACAATATTTTACATGTATCTATGTTAAGGAAGTATGTGTACGACACATCTCATGTAATAAGCTATGATGATATAGTCCTGCACAAAGATATGACATACGAAGAGAAGCCAATCAGAATACTAGACAAGAAGATCTAACAATTTCGGAACCGATCTATGTTGTAACATTCGAACGTTACAGCATGATAATGGCCAACAAATCGAGAACGGATGTGAGATTTTCTCATCAAGATCCAGAAACATATGCAACATAAAAGGGGCGGTTTCAGATTTGGGACGGAGGAGATGAGTGAAAAAGTCCTATAAATAGATGGATATTCCCCATCGGAAGATACACATAACAATATTGTGGAAAGCTCATTGTCAGAGTCCCAAATCCTCTTTACTCTTACCTTGTTATTACAGTGGTATCAGAGTGGGTTGATCTCCATCATCGCCGTCACTGAAGACTCCACCGCATCGTCTGCAGTCGCCCCCGGCCGTGTACTGCGTCTGCGCCACCCCGCTGTCCGATCACCCTATTCGGCCCCAGTGCGTTATCCGCCGCGAGCCCACGCGTCGCCCTTCCGAAAGCCCTCTGGTAGCCCCTCCGTACCCGGGCACGCGCTGCTCATCTGCTCCAAGAGCCGCATTCTTGCGCCATCCACCGCCTACGCCTAACCACTCGCGAGCCAGCACCAGGCGCTGCCATGTGTTCTCTACGCCGCCCATCTATTTTCGCTGTTGCGAGCCCTTTCTCTGTCGAAAGGAGCACACTGCTTGGTGTCACTGTGCGCCGTTCGCCGTCGTCGTGCAACTCACCAGTGCACCGACCCCCGTCGCTATTCGCTGGGTCCGCCTCTTCCCCAGCTCATAGCGCTCCAAGTGCCGTTGAACTCCGTATGCCGTCACCCACCTGCAGTTGCCTCCGCCTTCGCCTCTGCCCACCCATGGCGCTTTCACCTTCGGCGTCGCTACACGCCATCCACCGTCGCTGACAGCGGCCGGACCCGCACCCTGCACCGCCTCTTCCGCGAGCCGCGTGGGCAAACTCCCCAATTTCCATCTTCGTTGCTCTGCAAACGAGGTAGGTCTCTTCATTTTTAGAGTGATATAAAGAGCAACATGTATCGGTTTTAGAAAAAGCTGATCACTTCAAGACAAAAAATGGTAATGATAGTGCATGTTACAATTTTACCTTGAGCTTGAAAATTTGTTTATTTGCATGCCCCTGTTATGTTCTATCTATGTCTAAATAATATATATATATATATATATATATATATATATATTGCATGCATATCCTGTGCTTCGATTAATCAGAGAACCATAGTTATGCTGTGTTGATGACAACAGTACCTTGATAAAACAATGTTTGCATAAATTTCCTGTTATCTTGCAACAGAACTTCAAGAATTGCATATATAATCCTGTCATTGAAAGAAATATCATTTCTAACACAAAATTGTGTATATACTCATGTCTTCATACTGAAAATGTAACATTGCATTATAGTTCAATTTAATGCATATATATACTCTATCCATGCTCATTTGATCATTGTTGCATACTCATACATTTTATTCAATATTGTCACATTTCAGCATAAATAAAATTGTAATTATTTAGGCTTTGCATCTGAAAATAAATAAGATAGAACAAGATGATGACCATTCACAAAAAGATGCTGAAATTAATCAAGATAATCATGCAACTTATTTTTATGATCTTCATGTTCATGATCAAATCCAATTATTCATTTTTCAGAATTATTCTAGTTCTAATGGCTAGTAAGCTTATTGCTACTGAACTGGCAAAATTAGACAAGTTAAATGGAACCAACTTTGACATGTGGCACCGAAAAATAAGATATAGCCTTATTCATGACAATATTGAACATGTCATCGATACCAATGTTTCGTAACTTAATGATGATTCCACCGAAATGGAAAAGAAAAAGAGGGAATAATGGTTAGTAGATGAGAAGAAGGCAAGAAGCTTTATGCTCATGTTCATGGAGGATAACTTGATAAAGTTCTTTGAAACTTACAAGACCTCTAGTGAGTTGTGGATTGCTATCAAGGAGAAGTATGACACCAAGACCGAGGTGAATACTCAACTTCTTTTACATCATTAAAACACATGTAAGATGCAAGAAGGTGATAGCGTGGTTGAGCATGAAAACAAAATGATTGTCATGGCTAAGGACCTATCAACTGATGGAACTGAAATTCCGGAAAAAATGCAAGTGGCAACTATATTAAATAGTTTGCCAGCCTCACTTGATATGGCAGCCACAACATTGAGAATGAGTGGTTCTATTTTGACTGTCACGGATTTGCCAGCTAAGTTAGCAATTGAGCAAGATATAATAGCCAGGAGAAGGGAACTAGAGATGAATCTAGATGAGGCCAATGCTGTGCACCAAAAGCCAAATACCCATAATCGTACCATTGGAGCGAAAAAGCTGTAGTTCAAGAATAAATTCCAAAATAAAGGAAAGAAAGTTCCACATGGTGCTTGCTACAATTGTGGGAAATATGGTCACTTTAAGGCCAATTGTCCCAACAAGCAAGGGAATAAGGGTGGGAACAAACACCCAGGAAATGATGGAACCGAAAAAAGAGAATTTGTTGGCATAATAGAATGTAATGTCGTGCTGGCTGATTCAAATGAATAGTGGATTGACTTTGGGGCTACTCGACATATTGCAAAGACAAAGAAAGGGTTAGTGTCACTGAAGAAGGTTAATGCTAGAGAACAAAGGGTATATATGGGAAACAATACCTATCTCGATGTGGAAGGTGTTGGAGCTTATAGGCTGGATCTTGGGGATAACGTCATGGTTCTCAAGGATGTGTTCTATGCACCAAAAATCTGACGGAATCTCATCTCTGTACCAGCACTAATGAGAAAGGCCTAGAAGTTAGATTCTACAATGGAAAGGTGTCAATAGGGAAAGATAAGAAAGTTCTTGCTATGGGGAAATTTATTCCTGAGCATGATTTGTTTTGTATCCCTGTACTTGACAATGAAATAAATGAAATAGAAGTTTCTGAGTATTCCTTGTGTGCTTTGTCGGAATGTGATCTATGGCATTTAAGATTGGGACATCCTAATAAATCTAAAATGGAACAAATGATAAAAATGAATTTGTTACCGGGTTTGACAAAGGTGGAATTAACACCATGTGAACATGTCTAGTTGGAAAAATGATTAAGAGGCCCTTCTCGGTAGGACATAGATCACAAGAAGTGTTAGAGCTTATCCATTCAGATATTTGTGGCCCTCTAAGTACAAAGACATATAACAACAAGGAATATTTCATAACTTTCATAGATGATTATTCTAGGTTTGCATATGTCTACTTAATTTCTAGAAAGTCTGAGGCATTAGATTGCTTTAAGAAATATAGAATGGAAGTAGAAAGGCAACTTGGAAGGAACATTAAGGTGTTAAGAACTGATAGAGGTGGGGAATATAACTCAAAGGAATTTGATTCATATTGTCAAGAATATGGAATAAAGAGAAATGTAACAATGCCTTATACGCCACAACAGAATGGGGTGGCAGAAAGAAAAAATAGAACTTTGATGAATGCAGTCAGATGTATGCTATTGCATTCGGGTCTCCCTAAGAACTTATGGGGAGAGGCATTGCTTACAGCAAATTATGTCTTGAATAGAATGCCCACTAAATCCATTAAAAGTACATCTTATGAATTATGGAATGGAAGAAAACCACAGTTGAGTCATCTTAGAAAGTGGGGGTCGATAGCCCATGTTCTCATTGCAGAACAACTTAGAGATAAGTTGGAACCTAAAACATTGAAGTGCAAATTCATAGGGTATTATGAGAAATTATTTGGATATAGATTTTTCCATAAAGAAAAAGGGATCATTGAATATAGGGATGTAACATTTCTAGAAGATCTAGAGAAAGAGGAATTTCAAGAAATTGAGAAAGAACCTCTAGTTGTAATAGATGTTGACTATTACAATAATATCTTTGGGAATGATCCAGAATTTGAGGAAGAACCTCAACCAGAAATGGAAAGTGAACAAATACCTATGGAAGAAGTACAACCTAATATACCTCCAGTTGGCAACAAAAGAACAAGAACTCCACCTATGTGGATGGATGATTACTATTTGTACTCATGTGAACCTTCATGTCTATCAGTACACATAGATGGAGAAAATCATATAGATCTTGTGAATTATATTGATGCGATGAAGTCGCAGGAATCTGATTTATGGCTGGAAGCTATGAAGGAAGAAATGAACTCCGTGAAAAGTAATGGAGTATAGGAATTATGTGATTTGCCTAAGAATAGAAAGGCCATTGGGTGCAAATGGGTATTCAAGAAAAATCTAAAAGTTGATGGGTCGATTAATAAATATAAGGCCCGGTTAGTTGCTAAAGGTTATAATCAGAAGGCAAGTATAGATTATCAGGAAACCTATTCTCCGGTAGCAAAGTTTGCATCAATAAGAATTATCTTGGCCATTGTCGCGCATCTTGACCTGAAGTTATACCAAATGGATGTCAAGAATGCATTCCTCAACGGTGAGTTAAGGGAGGATATATATATGCAACAGCCTGAAGGATTTCAGGAGGAAGGCCAAGATGAAAAGGTATGCAAGTTAAAGAAGTCAATATATGGCTTGAAACAATCTTCTAGACAATGGTATCTCAAATTTCACGAGACAATTATTCAACTTGGGTTTGTTGCAAATAAGTTGGATAATTGTGTGTATGTCATAAAAAGTGGGAGCAGGTATATTAAATTATCTTTGTATGTGGATGATATTTTGCTCGCCGAAAATGACAATGAGATGTTGAACAAAATCAAATCAGAATTAAGTGAAAATTTTGAGATGAAAGACATGGGGGAGGCATCCTATGTTCTTGGTGTTCAAATCCTTCGGGATAGAAAGTCTAGAATGTTGAATATAAATCAAGAAAAATATTTGAGGTCTATACTTAAGAGATTCGAAATGCATAACTGCAATCCGGCACCTACATCGTTAGTACATGGAAAACAGTTGGGAAAAGAGCAATGTCGTGGAGAGGGACAAGGTCCGCTCAAGGTGTCATATGCTGAAGCAGTTGGAAGCTTAATGTATGCAATGATGAGTACAAGACCAGACTTACCATACCCAGTGAGCTTGATAAGTCGATATCAAGCTAATCCTGGCCCAGCACATTGGGAAGCAGTTAAAAGGATTATGAAATATTTTAAAGGAACATTGCACCATAAATTAGTTTTTCAAGCTAATAGGCTTGAGGTATTTGGCTATTCAGATGCAGACTTTGGAGGAGACAAAGATGACGGAAAGTCCACGTCAGAACATTTGTTCATCTTTGGTGGTGCAGCTGTTTCTTGGGGTAGCAAGAAACAAGGGTGTGTTGCAAGATATATACAGGAAGCTGAGTATATTGCTTGCAGCATGGATACTACTCACGCAATCTGGATAAGACGGTTTCTTAAAGATATGGATCTCAATTTGATAGATGGACCAATTGAGATATATTGTGATAATCAAGCAGCAACTAGCTTGATTAATAGTGGAGCAAATAGCTCTCACGGAAAGCATATAGAAATATAATATCACTATATTCGAGATATTGTTCAGAAAGGGGAAGTGAAAATAACTTATATTCCCACTAGTGACATGATTGCTGATCCTTTGACAAAAGGTATTACAGCGGAAAATTTCATTAAGCATGTTGACTTAATGGGGCTCAGGAATATATGAGCATAAAAGAATATTTTCATAGATAATGAAAATAGTGATACATCTTACAAATAGTGGGAGTATCAGAATAAATGTTTATACTTTGCACAGATAGTGAGAGTATAATAATTTGTTGACCAAGTGGGAGATGTTGTAACGTTCGAACGTTACAACATGATAATGGCCAACCAATCGGGAACAGATGAGAGATTTTCTCATCAAGATCCAGAAATAGATGCAACATAAAAGGGGCGATTTCAAATTTGGGACGGAGGGGATGAGTGGAAAAGCCCTATAAATAGATGGGTATTCCCCATCGGAAGATAGACACAAAAACATTATGGAAAGCTCATTACCAGAGTCCCAAATCCCCTCTACTCTTATCTTGTTCCTACAATCTATACCCATGTTGAAGATACTCTAGAATAATCATGGAGTTGAAGAAGCCACGTGGGAACCCGAAGCAACAATGAGACAGAACTATTCAGTAAGTCGTTCTTCCTCTCATGATCATATGAATTAGGGGACCAAATTCTTTTTAAGAGGGGGAGGATGTAGCAACTCTAAAATTTTAAATTCAATAAATATATTTAAATTAAAAGAAATAATGAGAATAATTAAACCCATTAATTCAAAATAGGAGATGGGTTTATACCAATGGTCCATGTAGGAGTTAATGGGCCAAAAAATTGGAGTCCAATGATGGGTTAGAGGTAATTAAGCCCAATTTCGGGACTAATTTATTAATAAATTTAAAAGGGGCAAGATAATGACTAAAATGACTTATAATTATCTTTAAAAGAGTCCTAGACCTACCCTAATCCCTTGGCCACGGATCTAGAGTCCACCTCATGCCAATTAGAGGGATAAAGGCTAGAAAATAGTGGGATACATATAGGAAATTCGGAGTTTGATGAGAGGAATGAGTTTTAAGTGACCTGGAATCTCAAAACATACAAATACTCCTACATTTCATACCTAGCCAACCCTAGCCACCTTCTGAAGCTTGGAGGACGAGGAGGAGGACCCTTTGGAAGAGGAGATCAAGGAAGAGAAGGTCTGGAACGAAGAGCTTCACCAAGTTCTTCTTGATGATCAGTCCATCCCCACATAATTCTATTTAATTATATATAATTTTGGTGATTAACAAAACCTCAACAATTATTTTCTAACAATCTTTTATGAAGTTCATCCACAAGGAAAAAATCAAGCCTAATCTGTAAGTAATCCTTACACTGTATCATTTAAAGTTCAGAGCATGCATTTCTTCTAAGTACACATCGATTTTCCTTGTAGAACAATGATTTCCCTTATAGCATGAACGATTCTATCGCTCAACGATTTCATCTTATAACGATTTAATAAGTGAGCATGAACGATTCTATCGCTCAACGATTTCATCTTATAACGATTTGATAAGTGAGCATGAACGATTCTATCGCTCAACAATTTCATCTTATAACGATTTGATAAGTGAGTACAAGGATTTCGGTTTCACAACGATTTGTTAAGTGAAACATCGATTTCGATCTCACAACGATTTTGTAAGTGAAACAAGGATTTCGGATTCACAACGATTTGTTAAGAGAAACATCGATTTCGATCTCACAATGATTTTGTAAGTGAAATAACGATTTCGATCACACAATAAGTCGTTAAGAGAAACAACGATTTTGATTTCACAACGATTCTTAAGTGAAACATCGATTTCGGTTTCATATCGATTTTATAAGTGAAAACGACGACTTGACTCTTATAACGATTTCATAAGAGAAAAAAATGATTTAACTGTGATATCAATTTCATAAGAGAAAACAACAATTTGCTTATATTTGCTTGTACAACGATTTGCTTATATCTTTACAACGATTTGCTTGTACAACGATTTGCTTATATGTATACAACGATTTACTTGTACAACGATTTGCTTATATCTTTATAACGATTTGCTTATACATCGATTTGTTTATGTTTGAACAACGATTTGTTTATATTTGAACAACGATTTGCCTATATTTGTATAACGATTTGCATAAACAACGATTTCATAAGTTGAACAACTATTTCATTGTCATAACGACTTCATGTATTGCATCGATTTCATATATGATATTCAAATATATTTTCAAACTTTGTGAAAGTCAAAGTCTTCCCGCGTGCATCACTTGTATCCTGCATTTATTATGTCTGTACACACTTCTGCACGTCATCTATCTAAATGCATTCTATTCCTATGTTTCTATAGCAAACACTTTTCAGGATAGAAGAATGGCATTACTTTTTTGGTGTACGTTCTTACTGCATGGTTTCTAACGTTGACTGACAAGCATAGAGACAGTCTAGCTATCTATGGTTTGGCATTTATTATGTGCAGGTCTCTGACAGCACAAGATCTTACAACGTTGGACAACTAGAAGTGAAGGATATCTGGATAAATCTTCTCTTTGCGTGCATGGCTCTAGAGCATTAAATGACTGCAAGCTTACCTGTCGTACATGATGGACCATGCAGTCTAACGAGCATTCAACATAGAGACAACGACCATTTCAATGGCTATATTCTCAAGAGAAGATATATAAAGGGCTGAAGACTCCCAGTTCGACAAATTTGGATTTTTATGTGATAGAGCCTTCAAAGAATTCCTCAACGAACAAGAAGAGCGCCTGCTTCATTCCATCATTTTTCTATAGCTCTCAGCTCTCGATCCTTCTTGCTTAACCTTGAGAGAGTTGTTGTAGTTCTGAGAGATTTTCTAGTACAAATCTTTTCTCTCTCAGACCTTGCCTCAGGTCAATCATTTGTTGTAAGCTTGGTCTAGGGGCCATTTGCTTTTATTCACATCTGTTGTGAAGTTCCTCTTCGGGTTGTGAAGAGAAGACCTGTTGGAAACAGGTGGTTTGTATTCCCTTCATTAAGGAAGGAAGATCTGTGTATCAGGGTGGTTTGTACCTCTTCGGGGTTAGAAGAGAAGGCCAGCTATGGCTAGATGTGTAAGGGTCCTTAAGGGGGACAGTATCCTTGGTTCGCGAAATCCCAAGTTGTTGCTTGGGGACTGGAGGTAGGACTCCTTGGGATAGGAGGTCTGAACCAAGATAAAAATCTCTTGTATTGTGTGCTTGTGTGCTTATTTGTTTGTTGTCTTCCTTATCACTAACACTAACAATCGAACTTAGTGTTTTTCTGTTAAAGTTTCTTGTTGACAGGTGTTAAATCTAAAAGAATTTTAAATCTCATTCACCCCCCCCTCTGGGCTTGCTAGCTGGGCAACAAGTGGTATCAGAGCCAAGTCTCTTCGACAAAGAAGATCTCGTGATCTTAAGAGCAAAGATAAATGGCAGCTTAAGGGTATGCAGAAGGTCAGTCAGTCAACCGACCCCTCTATTCGATGGAAAAGATTACAACTATTGGAAGACCAGAATGGATTTCCTCTGGCAAGGTCTCGATTTTCAACTCTGGACCATCATAGAAGGAGATCTAGTGGTTCTAAACAACAGAGAAAATTAAACAGATGATGATAAGAAGAAGATCTCTCTAAACTGCAAAGTTAAGAGTATATTATGTTGTGCTCTTAGTAAGAAAGAGTTTAATAGAATTTCAGCATGCAAATCAGCGATGGAAATGTGGGAGGAACTCAGAATCACATATGAGGGAACAGATAAAGTCAAGGAAACAAGGATAGACATCTTAGTAGCTCAGTATGAGCGATTTCAAATGCAGCCAGGAGAATCAATTACACAAATGTACAGTAGATTCACAGATATTACAAACGGTTTGGCTAGTCTTAGATAGAACTACGATATGGGAGATATGGTAAGAAAGATATTGAGATCTCTACTAGCCTCGTGGACTCCAAAGGTAACAGCCATAGAAGAAGCAAATGATTTAAGAAGGATGTCACTGGAAAAGCTTGTTGGGTCACTAATGACCCACGAAATAAACATGGAAAGGCTTGGGGAGTCCTCCAGCAGAAAGAAGCACAGCAACACTCTCAAAGCTGTAGAAGGCACATCTGGTGATGAATCAGATAGTGATAAAAGCATTGGGAGCAGTGAAGATGAAGAAGCGTTCCTATCCAGAAGATTGCAGCGTATACTTGCCAAGAAAAAGTATCAGTCTGGAAGAAGATACTACAAGAAGGGCAAAGACTTCAAGAAACCTGAAGTTAAGGATGCCAAGAAGTCGGAACCCATTTGCAGAAAGAAATAAACATGGAAAGGCTTGGGGAGTCCTCCAGCAGAAAGAAGCACAGCAACACTCTCAAAGCTGTAGAAGGCACATCTGGTGATGAATCAGATAGTGATAAAAGCATTGGGAGCAGTGAAGATGAAGAAGCGTTCCTATCCAGAAGATTGCAGCGTATACTTGCCAAGAAAAAGTATCAGTCTGGAAGAAGATACTACAAGAAGGGCAAAGACTTCAAGAAACCTGAAGTTAAGGATGCCAAGAAGTCGGAACCCATTTGCTACGAATGCAAAAAGCCTGGACACATCAAGGCAGAGTGTCCAAAGCTGAAAAAGACGGAGTTCAGAAAGAAGGATAGCTTCAAGAAATTCAAAAGGTACAAAAAGAAAGCCATGGCAGCTGCTTGGAGCAACGACAGTGACTCGGAAAGTGAGTCAAGCTCCAATGAAGAAGAAGATAAAAAGGCCAACCTGGACTTCATGGCAAATACTGATGACAAGGTAACCTCTGACTCTCATTCACTTCTTGTAATGATTCTGATTCAGATAGTTTAGAAGACGCATTTAATGAATTATATAGTAAATATAAAGATGTTTGTAAATTATTAAAGGTCACCAAGAAAAGTCATGCATGTTTAGAAATTACTAACTCGGATTTAAAATCTGAAAATGAACAGTTAGAAAAATAAATTTCTGAACTAAAAATGAGAAATGAATTGTTATATGAAGATCTAAAAGTGAAAAATGAACAAATAACAAATCTGGAAAATCAAGAGACTTTAAATAAACTTAAAAAAGAAGTTGATACACTGGCTAAGGAAAATGAATATTTAACTAATACAATAGAAAAGTTTACAAATGGTAAATCAACTTTAATATTAAAAGGAGCTAGAAGATCAGGAAAGAAGAAGCATGGTTTAGGATATACTCCACCAGATAATGAAGAAACAATAATCCATCCTAAAATTTATCCAATGCTAAAATTTATAGTTGAACAAAATACTGAATATAAATCTAACTTTAAACACATTCTAACTGAAAAAATAAGTAGAATATCTTGTTGTAGTCATTGTAATAAATTATGACATACCAGAACAACCTGTACGACAAAACACCTAAAATGGATTCCTAAAAGGAAAAATGAAGAAACTAACCATCAGGACCCAAAAGAACTTGGGTGCCTAAATCTTAGTGTTTTCATTACAGGGAAGCCTTAGAGCATCAAAGTGGTACCTGGACAACAGGTGCTCAAGGCACATGTTAGGCAACAGAAAGCTATTCTCGCACATCAAAGAAGAAGAAGGCACAGTGACTTATGGTGACAATGGAAAGGGTACAGTGATCAGCTGTGGTTCGATAGAAACTCAAGGCAGAATTCTTATAGAAGATGTGTTATGCGTTAAAGGTCTTAAGCACAATTTGATCAATATCAGCCAGCTGTGTGACAAGGGTCACCAAATCAGGTTTCAAGAGTCAAAGTGCATAATTATGAAAGATGGTGTAACTGTGTTCGAAGCCTGCAGAGAAAAGAATCTATATGTGCTTCATCTAGAAGAGTTAAAAGATCAGGATGTATGCCTTGCAGCAAACAAAGATCAATCAGCTGAACTATGGCACAGAAGATTGGGTCACTGCAATTTGGATGGAATCAGAAAATTGATCAAGTGAAATCTAATGGAAGGTTTGCCCAAAATAAGCTAAAAAATAGAAGGTGTGTATGAACCTTGTGTAAAAGGGAAACACACAAAATCATCTTTCAAGTCAAAGATAGTAGTAACCTCCCCCAAACCATTAGAGCTACGGCATATGGATTTATTTGGGCCGATGAGAACTACCAGTGTCACGCCCTCCAATTTAGCAGCAGAATAAATTGGGGGGAAACGTGAGCAACGAGTATGGTAACGTAAATTGCGCATACAGACACAAACATCAGAGCATCTAATGAACAATAATTGAAATAAACTCTTGATTTCATTATAAAATCACTAAGACTATTACAACCACTAATTCGGAGCCAACACAGAGGGCTCAATGACACCATTACATTGAAAAGATATCTAAAGCAATAACTATTAGACTCCATAGTACTAGGGCAACTTCATGAACTGACTCCAAGTCGCTCATCACTCTGGTCCTGTCCCATTGGTGTGTGTGACATCATTGTCTGACTTACCTGAGACACAATAACAAATAACGAAGGGTGAGCGATAACGCCCTGTAGGACTTAAATCTCAATAGTCAAGCAGGCTTTAAATGATTAATGTTTTAAATGGCAGAGTAACTAATGATAGAGAGAGTCATGTAAAGTCGAGAAGGTAATAGCACAAGTACATGGTTCGAATGGCAGATGAATCAAGTATAGCACGATGACTAAATTCAAGTCATGATAGAAATGATAACATCAATAGCAAGTAACATCATTGTCAAGAAATAGCAAGCAACATGTATAGCAAGGAGAGAGATAGTAGATAGTCATGTAAAGAGTAAATTACACTTTGATTGATTTTCATCAATCGAGATAGTATAGCACTTTTGATTAACTTTCGTCAATCGAAATAGTAATGGCACTTTGGTTATCCGTAGATAGCCGAGAGAGAATATAGTACTTTGAATGCGACTAAGTCAAGATAGAACGCAATAACTCAAGATAGTAAGTATCAAGTAGAGCAAGTAGAGAGTACGACAGTAGTCGCTCAATAACATGACAGTAGCAGTTCAGTAACAGTGCAGTACGTCTGATTTAACAGACTAACAGTAACAGTATAACAGTCAGATGTCTAGCTAATTCAGAACAGTCAGTCAGGACCGGTGCAAATGCAGACACCGTCAATAGCCCCTGCAGGTATTTTCGGGTGGCTCTCCGCCCCCAGAACTAGATTGGAGCCCCTCAGACACTCTCTGTACCCTCAGCAATATGCATTCAAGTCAGTAGAGTCACAAGACCCATTTTAGCGCTAGATAGTCATGAGCAATACAAAACAGTAGGAGCCACACAGCTCAAAGGGTACCAAGAGAGTACTAGATGAATAGACGAGAGAGACGAGATAGTAGAGTGAACGTGAATGGATAAGCGAGTAGAATATAGATGAGATCTTATGGTCATTGCACATGAAACGTCGAGTAACGAGCGATAGTAACAATTGTACAACACGCGCGTACGGTGTTGACAGTCAGGTGGAACTCACTACCCTTCCACTGGCCATGTTACGCATAGGTCCAGAGGTCCGGCGTGATTCAAGATAAGATAGAGAACAATCTAAGGTCGTTTGGATCTTGCTGATCCCTATAGGTGTCATAGGTGTTAGGGTACAACCAGCTCGTCGATCATGTGGGAATCCATGGACAGAGGAGACTTACGGAGGCCTTGAACAAAGACTCACTAGTCCGACAGAAGGAGTATCCGACGGAGAGTTCATCCAAGTCAAGAGAAAGTGTATATATAGAAACAAGTGCCCGACGTTCTAGAGGAATTCTAGAACAGTGGAGCGTCGATAACGGTGTTCCCAAAACATCGCGAGAATTGTGCACAAGTTCATTTAAAATTGGGCAATTAAATATATAATTGAAATCAATTTCTAGATGTACTATGTGACAATTTTCATGCCAAGTTAAGCCATATTGGATGGTTCAAAGTGAGTGCAAGTGTAAGAGAATCATGAAGATGAAATAATCACGTGGATGACTTTTTAATTTAACTAATTATATGTCCATGATTAACAATTTTATTTAATGAGTTTAAGACAGTTATCAGGGTAAAGGGTTATTGTAAAAAGTCAAGAATTTCATAAATATGGGGTTTCATGCAAAAAGCCCAGATCGCGACATACCCATATGAGGGTCGCGACGGGGACAAAGTCGAACGCGACATGACCTTGTACAGATCGCGACGGGCTTGTCAGCTCAGGCAGGTAGATCGCGACGACAGACCCTGTCGTGATCAGATCGCGACGGAAGGTGCTGTCGCGACGGCCCTGAGAACACGACCTATCGGGCCGTCGCGTTCTTAGGTTCTGTACCTGAGTTCGAGCGGGAAAAGGACAGAGCCTCGGATTGCGGGCCAACTTTCTATCTTTTGACACAGGGTCATTCAGAAAATCATAACTAATTGTATAGTCAATGAAAAAATATCAAACTAGTTGCAAATTGATCTAGACTCACATAGGTACTTATAGTAATTTGGAATTTGAAAACGGACAGGGTTTAGACATTCTTTAATCACGGGTATTCATGGTGAACATGAAACAGTACATAGTTGAGATCAATGATTTAATTCGCAAGATAGGATGGATGAAAATTAGGACTTTCAGGGGCAAAAGAAGCCTAACTATCATCAGTATTTCCTATAAAATTTCAAAGCATGGGTTTAGTATACATGGAGATCAAGAATTAAAAGTGGGTTCGGGGTCATGGTGTTTACAGAACTTCAAAAATTTAGAACAAAAGATTTGCTCGATAGAAAAATATGGGACAAGAGGGCTTTGAATCCTGAGGTTTAGATCAACCTACAGACGAAATTTATTTAGTTTTTCTCATGAGAATGCCTACCTTTGACTCCTTTTCTCTTCTAGGGCTAGAACTTGAAGGACGAGAGAGAGAGCTTGAGAAAGTCTTCTCCCCACGAGATCTCCTCCTCCTTGGCCTCTCCTCCTGGTCCAGCAACCCTTTGCAACGAGCTAGGGCCGGCCATGGGGGATTTAGGAGAGTATTTATGTTTGTTGGGTTGTTATTTCCTAATAGGACTCTAACCCCCATTAAATTCCGAATTTCTTATTTCTTAACCTCCTTCTAAGCTTTCCACTTCCTATTTGGGTTAGGATGGGAGTTAATTCGTGGCCAACCTATTAGGGTAGGTTTAGGAATCCAATTCCATCTTAAATTAGCTATTTTAATGCTTAAATACCTATTTTCTATTTAAGCAATATTTAAGTTACGAATTTAGAGTATTTTCTTATTATTCTTCTTTTAAAAATCCCTATTTTGGCCCAATAAATTCTAGAGAGTCCATTTAACAAAACTCATTATTTATTGGAATTTATCTTATGGGATTTCCCTTTTTAATTAGGGAATAATAGAGTTACAGATTTTTATTGCATTTCTCTTATTCATGGGCCATGAGAGGTCCATTGGTCCAATTTCGATAATGGATAATCATTTCATGATGTTGGAAGTCTCTCCGACATGTTCGTTTAATTTATGGGTGCGTTATTTTTTCGTGTTAACGGTTTTCCGACTTAGTTTCTTAATTTAGATAATTAGTCATATTGTGACATACACTTGGCCAATCGGATTTTTCGTTGCTTGAATTTCTTAGTAGAACACTTAGGAAAAATATCTGGGGTTGATTTATAATTTTTAAGGAATTTTTGATGTATTCTTGCACATACGATAGTGGTACATATGTTTCTATTATTTCGATTTAAAGAAATTATTATTTCAAATTTTTAAGTATTAAATTTTTCAGCTTTCTATATCCCCCACTTAAAAAGAATTTGGTCCACAAATTCGAATGATATGATACGACTACCAATTATTATGGATATTTCATTCCATCATCTCCCCCACTTAGGATTTTACTATCATGAAAATAATATGAAATTTAACTTAGGGTTTAGTGATGGTACCTTGTCCACCCTCATTGGCAGGATTTTTATCCACAAGGGCTTGTAATCGTCCTTGGCGTGGAGTTTGGTTCTTCTTTGTTGGACAATCGATGACTCGATGTTATTGACTTCCACATCGCAAGTATCTGCCCAATCTCTTCCAACAATTATCAACCTGATGCCCTGGCTTTCAGAAAATTCACAGACTTCCTTCCGCTTCACTTCCCCTTTTATTCTCTTGCTATCTACTGTATTCCTTCCTTTATTATCATTGGAATGAGTAGTGCGTTCCCTTTCAACACCTTCTTCTTATGAATCTTTTCAAGAAGTTCCATGGTGTCCTCTACTAATTGAGCTCTCAATACCATGACTGAATATACTTCAATGTCTAGTGGAGCCAACTTTTCCCAGAACACAGGTCTCAACCCTTCTAAGAATCTCATTATCTTCATCTTTTTCGTACTAACCAAATGTGGTGCATACTGTGCTAGTCTTTCAAATTGCGCTTCATATTCTGCTACAGACATCATTCGTTGTTTTAAATTGGCGAATTCATTTGCCTTCTTCTCACGAATCCTCTCGGAAAAATATTTGGCATTGAAGAGTTCTAAAAATTTATCCCACTCTATGTTGATGTTGGGTAATTGTCGACCGGCAGCTTCCCACTAAGCTCTAGCATCGCGGTCCAACTGGAAGATTGCCAGAAGGACTTTCTCCTGCTCCGAGCATTGCATAACTCTAAAGATTTGTTCCAACACTTTCACCCAATTTTCAGCTTCATCGGGATCCGAAGTTCCATTAAACCTAGGGGGGTTTATTCGTTGAAAGTTCTCATATAAGTCCCCTGCCCCATTTCTTGCTCCTGCTTGAATCACATTGTTAAGGGCTTGAGTTAACCCTTGTACAGTCTATTGTAATTCGTGCATTTACGCATGCTCGCCAGCCATCTCCTCTAGTTCCTGCGAGCAATAATACTTATTAATTTCTTCTTAAAGTTAGGAGGCTTATACATATAGTTAAGCTCCTAGCATAACCCCAGGATTTACCCAATCTCTCACATAGGTATGGTGGTTGACTTAGACACGGTCATGACGGTTCACCTAGAACATCCCTAGACTTAAATATCCTAATAAGGACATCCTAGGCTCTGATACCAACTGTTACGCCCCTCTAATTAGCAGCGGTATAAATCGGGGGGAAATGTGAGCAACGAGTATGGTAACGTAAATTGCGCATACAGACGCAAACATCAAGCATCTAATGAACAATAATTGAAATAAACTCTTGATTTCATTATAAAATCACTAAGACTATTACAACCACTAATTCGGAGCCAATACAGAGGGCTCAATGACACCATTACATTGAAAAGATATCTAAAGCAATAACTATTAGACTCCATAGTACTATGACAACTTCATGAACTGACTCCAGGTCGCTCATCACTCTGGTCCTGTCCTATTGGTGAGTGTGACATCATTGTCTGACTTACCTGAGACACAATAACAAATAACGAAGGGTGAGCGATAATGCCCAGTAGGACTTAAATCTCAATAGTCAAGCAGGCTTTAAATGATTAATGCTGTAAATGGCAGAGTAACTAATGATAGAAAGAGTCATGTAAAGTCGAGAAAGTAATAGCACAAGTATATGGTTCGAATGGTAGATGAATCAAGTATAGCACGATGACTAAAGTCAAGTCACGATAGAAACGATAACATCAATAGCAAGTAACATCATTGTCAAGAAATAGCAAGCAACATGTATAGCAAGGAGAGAGATAGTAGATAGTCATGTAAAGAGTAAATTACACTTTGATTGATTTTCATCAATCGAGATAGTATAGCACTTTTGATTAACTTTCGTCAATCGAAATAGTAATGACACTTTGGTTATCCGTAGATAGCCGAGAGAGATTATAGTACTTTGAATACGACTAAGTCAGGATACAACGTAATAACTAAAGATAGCAAGTATCAAGTAGAGCAAGTAGAGAGTACGACAGTAGTCGCTCAATAACAGGACAGTAGTAGTTCAGTAACAGTTAGTGGCAGTGCAGTAACAGTGTAGTATATCTGATTTAACAGACTAATAGTAACAGTATAACAGTCAGATGTCTAGCTAATTCAGAACAGTCAGTCAGGACCGGTGCAAATACAGACACCGTCAATAGCCCCTACAGGTATTTTCGGGTGGCTCTCCGCCCCCAGGACTAGATTGGAGCCCCTTGGACACTCTCCGTGCCCTCAGTAGTATGCATTCAAGTCAGTAGAGTCACAAGACCCATTTTAGCGCTAGACAATCATGAGCAATACAAAACAGTAGGAGCCACACAGCTCAAAGGGTACCAAGAGAGTACTAGATGAATAGACGAGAGAGACGAGATAGTACAGTGAATGTAAATAGATGAGCGAGTAGAATATAGATGAGATCTTATGGTCATTGCACATGAAACGTCAAGTAACGAGCGATAGTAACAGTTACACAACACACACATACGGTGTTGGCAGTCAGGTGGAACTCACTACCCTTCCACTGTCTATGTTACGCATAGGTCCAGAGGTCCGGCGTGATTCAAGATAAGATAGAGAACAATCTAAGGTCGTTTGGATCTTGCTGATCCCTATAGGTGTCATAGGTGTTAGGGTACAACCAGCTCGTCGACCATGTGGGAATCCATGGACAGAGGAGACTTACGGAGGCCTTGAACAAAGACTCACTAGTCCGACAGAAGGAGTATCCGACGGAGAGTTCATCCAAGTCAAGAGAAAGTGTATATATAGAAACAAGTGCCCGATGTTCTAGAGGAATTCTAGAACAGTGGAGCGTCGATAACGGTGTTCCCAAAACATCGCGAGAATTGTGCACAAGTTCATTTAAAATTGGGAAATTAAATATATAATTGAAATCAATTTCTAGATGTACTATGTGACAATTTTCATGCCAAGTTAAGCCATATTGGATGGTTCAAAGTGAGTGCAAGTGTAAGAGAATCATGAAGATGAAATAATCACGTGGATGACTTTTTAATTTAACTAATTACATGTCCATGATTAACAATTTTATTTACTGAGTTTAAGACAGTTATCAGGGTAAAGGGTTATTGTAGAAAGTCAAGAATTTCATAAATATGGGGTTTCATGCAAAAAGCCCAGATCGCGACATACCCATATGAGGGTCGCGACGGGCTTGTCAGCTCAGGCAGGCAGATCGCGACGAGAGACCCTGTCGCGATCAGATCACAATGGAAGGTGCTGTCGCGATGGCCCTGAGAACGCGACCTATCGGGCCGTCACATTCTCAGGTCATGTACCTTAGTTTTAGTGGGAAAAGGACAGAGCCTCGGATTACGGGCCAACTTTCTATCTTTTGACACAGGGTCGTTCAAAAAATCATAACTAATTGTATAGTCGATGAAAAATCTTGAAACCAGTTGCAAATTGATCTAGACTCACATAGGTACTTACAATAATTGGAATTTGAAAACGGACAGGGTTTAGACGTACTTTAATCACGGGTATTCATGGTGAACATGAAACAGTACATAGTTGAGATCAATGATTTAATTCGCAAGATAGGATGGATGAAAATTAGGGCTTTTAGGTGCAAAAGAAGCCTAACTATCATCAGTATTTTTCATAAAACTTTTGTAGCATCAGGTTTAGTATACATGGAGATCAAGAATTAAAAAGAGGGTTCGGGGTCATGGTGTTTACAGAACTTCAAAAATTTAGAACAAAAGATTTGCTCGATGGAAAAATATGAGACAAGAGTGCTTTGAATCTTGAGGTTTAGATCAACCTATAGATGAAATTGATTTAGTTTTTCTCGTGAGAATGCCTACCTTTTACTCATTTTCTCTTGAAGGGCTAGAACTTGAAGGACGAGAGAGAGAGCTTGAGAAAGTCTTCTCCCCACGAGATCTCCTCCTCCTTGGCCTCTCCTCCTGGTCCAGCACCCTTGGCAACAAGCTAAGGCCGGCCATGGGGGATTTAGGAGAGTATTTATGCTTGTTGGGTTGTTATTTCCTAATAGGACTCTAACCCCATTAAATTCTGAATTTCCTATTCTTAACCTCCTTCCAAGCTTTCCACTTCCTATTTGGGTTAGGATGGGAGTTAATTCGTGGCCAACCTATTAGGGTAGGTTTAGGAATCCAATTCTATCTTAAATTATCTATTTTATACTTAAATGCCTCTTTTCTATTTAAGCAATATTTAAGTTACGAATTTAGGGTATTTTCCTATTTCTGTGTTAACGTTTTTCCGACATAGTTTCCTAATTTAGATCGGGGGAAATGTCTTTAAAATGACTTGCAAAACACTTGTAGGCACATGAGTGGCTTTACTATTTAACATGTGCATGTTTAAGCTTCATTTTTACCACATGTTAATAATAATTTTTATAAATTCGTATTCCTGACTTTTCTGGTCTAAGCAAACATATTCATGTAAAACATCAAAAGAAAATGATCAAAACTTTGAAAAGATACAAACAGAGCAATGCAAATTCTTGAACCACTAAGTAACCGGGCCATTTCACCTAAAAAGTGATTTGTTTCGCGTAAAAAAGTGGAAATCAAATTTTCAACTCTGTATAAGATAATGAAAGTTAAATCACTGAGTAATCAGGAGATCTCACATCTGCTCAATGTGATCTCTTGCACTGAAAAGTGAGATTTAACTAATTTATTTTTGTATTCTTGCCCAGCCAAAATTACAAGAAAATCAAAAGATAGGATGAAAAACTTAAGACCTTCATAAAGTTCATGTATACTGAGTTTAGACCTATTATTCTACAGTGTGTTAAAATTAAAGCTCCTAACATCCTTGTTAAATACTTCTGATCACTCATATAGGTCACTTTATTTCACATTTGCATCATTATTTTAACCTCATTCAGATCATTATATCTTGCAATATCTTGTGTTGAGTGTGTCTTTGTGATTAAACTTTGTGGCACAATAACAAAAACACAATAACTTCTCTCATATGTCAATATCACTTTGCCTCACTTATTTTGATTACTTATGACCATTCATTTCCTACATTTCATTTCTTGATCTCCTACAATCTTTGTTTCTCTCTCTTGTCTAACTTTTTGATGCTGTCAAAAGGGGGAGAAAGTTCCTTAAGAAGTTCCTTAAAGGAGGAGAAAGTAAAAGTTTCTAGGGGGAGAAAGTTCTTTATGGAGAGAAGTTCAAAGGGTGTATATGGTCAAGGGGAGTTATTGCAGTCAAGGAAATCAGGTTATTGGGAGATTGTGCATATGTTTTATCATCATCAAAAAGGGGGAGATTGTTGGGTTGAGTGTGTTTTGGAATTTCCTAAAGTTGTATTTTAATGATGACCAATGAACATCACTCATACTTTAATTTTGATGATGACATATTGTGATTTAATGATGACATATTGTGATTTTGATGATGATATGTTGAACATGTTATACATTTATACATATCACAATAATGCTTAAACAACATGTTTTGATGTTTATATCACATATATTCATGATAATACATTGGACTAATGATTTATTTGTTTATTTCTTAGGGACATGTATTCTTGCAATGGTAGTGTCGACACCCCACTACTGGTGTCAACACAGGGTATCAAACCCTAAGGCAAAGTCATGAAGAAATGGTCAAGTGTGTCGACACAGTCCCAAGTGGTGTCGACACTAGACCCAGCTCCCAGAGAACCCAGTTGACAGGTTAGGACAGTGTGTCGACACAGTCCCAGGCAGTGTCGACACTAGACCTAGTTCCCAGAAGACCTGTTTTGTGGAATTGGGACAGTGTGTCGACACACCCAGTGACTGTGTCAACACACTTCGGAAACTTTTTCATCTTAAGTCCCACCTGGACACGTGGCCTTCTAGGGATCACTTGGATCGGCCTTGGATCATGTGCCACGCACCCCAAGGGTACTTTTGGCCATGTTAGGGCTATAAATACCCCTCTTCTTGGCCATCCAAAAGAAGAACACCTCAGAGCCTTCCAGAAAAGTCTTTTCGGCGGCAAGAAGAGGTCTCTCCCCATTCTTGCTCTCCCGGTGCTGCTGTAAGCCAATTCCCATCCTTGCAAGCACAAGAAGTGAAGATTGATCCATGAAGATGATGTGAGATCACTTCCAAGGGAGCAGATCAAGTAGAAGCAGCCAATTGAGAAGAGTTCAAGGAAGATCCAGAGGCACCAGTTGCAGAGCATCGCCCAGGGACTTCAAGCAATCAAGGATCTTCTCAAGTCAGCCTTCTACAAGGGAGTTCTTCTGAAGAACAAGAACTACATAGTATTCCTCAATTCTCCATTTGTTCTTCTGAGTCATTCTTGAGATTGTGCATAGAATTGTTGCACCAGTCTCCTTGAATGAACTCTTTATAGATCAGATCATTGCTAGAGGATCTGGATCTTGTTGTTTTTGATCTCCGATTGTTTGAGAGCTGTCGAGCTCTAGTTTGTGAGTCGTCGCACTCACAGTGTGGTTTGAGCTGTCGTGCTCAATTTGGAGTCGTCATGCTCCGGTTGTTGTTGAGCCGTCGTGCTCAAGGTTGTGTGTTGAGCCGTCGTGCTCAAGGTTGTTTGGAGTCTTCGTGCTTCAGTGTGTGTTCTACTCAAGGTTTTGAGTAGTGTGGCCTCACTGTGTGAGGGGTGGACGTAGGAGTCACTGGAGGTGATTTCCGAACCACCTAAAAATCCTCTGTGCAGTGGTCTGAATTGTGTTTGACTTTATATTGCGCTAGATGCATGCATAGGGATTTCGTTCACACTTCTAATTGATTTGCTCACACACACTAATCACACATAATCCAGACATACCCACACTTCAGATCAGTAAATTGTTTGTCTAAATTGATCTCTGATTCGAAGTAATTTTAAATTGCTTAAGCTTCCGCATTAATTGGTGTTAGATCTATTCAACCCCCCCTTCTAGATCTGATCCATCCACCTATTCGATCCTACAGAAGAGACCTCAACCACAAAGGGTCTCACCAGAAACAGCGATAGCCAAATCAAATCATAATCGCATTAAACATAATTAAATTGCAACTAAGTAAAACTTACTAACAAACACAATCTGCAGAAGCTAAAGGACCAAAAGGACTGGTACAGAAACACCAGACCACAACAACAACAGCAATGCCTAGGCCACAAGACTCACAGGCGAACCTCAAACACGAGGGTAACAAGACTGCCAACTAGGAGCTAGTCCACTATACCTTAAAATCACAACACATCAGAAAGCTACCCTCAAAAGGATACAACACAGCAAGTGGAAGGCCCTACAACACGACCTCCACAGAGCACAATTCCACCTCAACACCTGAAAAGACCGGTACACAACGTACCACGATAGAAGGTTACTCATGAAGGGTACAAGTACCTACCACCACGAGGTACCACCACAAAACATCAACACAACTGTGTCGCCAACAAGGCACACCACAGCGAGTCAAACCACAATCGGTGAGTCACCACTCACAAGCCACAACAACTGGCAAAGCACGAGTCAGAAAGAATGACGCCACCACATGGGAACGGACTACTGGTTCATGATGTTAATATCTAACCCAGACAACACAGCACAAGAACTGCCTCTCAGTCTCGCAGTCATAGATGAAAGGTTTAACTGCCGCTCCACAACCGCACAGTTAGCCAAAGAATAGTGGAGACCAACCAACACCACGCCTGCAGACTACACACAACTGCAGGTCTATGTCTGACACCTTTAAGGACTCCGGCCCGAGCTCCCTAAAGTGAGGCACTGGAAAACAGAATTAGCTAGGACCCAGTACGTCTACTGGTGTCTATACCCCCAACCACGAGCGCATTACAAGTGACCGCACACCCACAAACATGAGTCACTGCCCACTATCGTCTTTCCCTCAGTCGGACGTACAACTCAAACACAGGAGTGAGGGTGTCCAGGAAGACGGCACAAACCTCGACGGTACACATAGTACTGGGACAAACCCCGAGCACTAACGTGCCTGGTTCACATAAAACCTGGGGTACCCGACTAGAGAGGTATTCCGGAATAGGCGTTGGACCACCACACTCGTCTAGCATACAAACCACGATACTTACACATAATATCTTTATTACAAACCACGGTTCAAATGTGAGGAATATCTTGTCCTGGTCACACTGTGACCTACAAGCTAATCTACAGACACATACATAAATCACGGTAAGCAGTCATACCTGGCCTATCATTGGTCATCTCATGACCTCCATTGCCTCATAAACACAACATACGATAACCATACGCTAACTCATAACTCTACTCAAATTATAATATCCTAAATAACCTATAAACGATGTCAAAGGATTGAGGCTAGAATCACGCTGGAACCTCACTGCCCAACCACCACGACCAACAAGTTAAACCACAATATGATGACCAAACTGTCCCCATAATAAATATTTCCATTTATTTATATATTAATTTTGATGATTAACAAAATAACACTAATGGATTTCTTGAGCCTTAAGTACAGGAAATAAAAAAAATGAAAGTTCAAGACAATCTGGTAAGTCTCATCACTTCTATCCAAGTCTTTGTATCGACTTCTTTGATAAGCAGAACGATTTTCACTTTGACCGGAAAACTCAAAACAAATCGATATCGTAACGACTTCTTCAGAAGTTATAACGACTTGCTCATTATAACGACTCTGTAAGTTATCGTAACGACTTCTTCAGAAGTTATAACGACTTGCTCATTATAACGACTCTGTAAGTTATCGTAACAACTTCTTCAGAAGTTATAACGACTTGCTCATTATAACGACTCTGTAAGTTATCGTAACGACTTCTTCAGAAGTTATAACGACTTGCTCATTATAACGACTCTGTAAGTTATCGTAACGACTTCTTCAGAAGTTATAACGACTTGCTCATTATAACGACTCTGTAAGTTATCGTAACGACTTCTTCAGAAGTTATAACAACTTGCTCATTATAACGACTCTGTAAGTTGTCGTAACGACTTCTTCAGAAGTTACAACGACTTGCCATGTTTCATAACGATTTCTTTTATCATCTGTTATAGAACGACTTGGTTGTGATAACGATTTCATAAGTTATCATAACGACTTCCTATCAGTCTACAGCAACTTGATCATAACGATTCTATCAGATTTTCTCAACGACTGCATAAGTCATGTTTCCATTAATTAAACGTTTTTCCTTGATTTAATCTACGTTGAATAGTCAAAGTCGCATCTCGTCTGATTGACTGCCATGCATTTAATAAAGACTGAACGTATCTCTGCATGGACACAGAACATATCTTCCATTCTGGTGTATTCTCTGCATGCATCTTTTAGAACGATAAAGTGTTACTACTATATTTGTGTCTATCTGCTTTGACGTTGATTGACATCTGGAGATAGTATAGCTGTCTACCATTAAAGCTCAACCTTGCAGAACCTTAAGGATGTACTATCCTACAACAACGGACACAGAAGGAACTACAAGCAAACTCAGAAGATCTTATCTCTTTGCGTGCTCCAAAGAACAAAAGACTGTTGACAGGAAGTTTCCACAAAACCTTCAGTCTAACGTACACCAAAGCTGTGAGACAACGGTCATCTCCTTGTCCTCATTCAAATAGGAGATACAAATACAAGATGAAGTTTAAAGAAGAACCAATCGAGAAAATTCAATTCATATTGAAGAGCGGCTAGAACTCTGCAGCTTTCAAGTCTTCAAATTTTTCTCTAGAGCCAGAAATTCAGTCTTTTCAATCTTGGCTCTTAGCTCCCTGTGCTGTGAGAAGAAAAATTAAGGAAGAGCTAGTCTAGTTCTGAGAGAGTGCACTTTGTGTAGATCTTCGTCTCTCAGTGCTTGTAGCTTCAGATTGAGTTTTGTAAAAGCTTGATCTAGGGGCTAGTCCTTTTTTTCTCAAGAATTTTCCCTTCGTGTGTGAAGGAAGACCTGGTGGTTTCCAGGGTGGTGTTGTGTTCCCTTCGTGTGTGAAGGAAGACCTGGTGGTTTCCAGGGTGGTGTTGTGTTCCCTTCGTGTGTGAAGGAAGACCTGGTGGTTTCCAGGGGGTGTTGTATTCCCTTCAGGGGTGAAGGAAGACCAGCTAAGCTGGGTGGTTGTTTTTGTCCATAGGGGGACTGTACCCGAGTTAGTGAAATCCTGAGGGTTGCTCAGGGACTGGACGTAGGACTCCTAAGGAGAGGAGATCCGAACCAGGATAAATCTGTGTGTTGTGTGATTGTCTTCTTTGTGTGATTGTTGTTTTTACTAACCATTACTAATTCCTTTCAAGAACTCTTTATGTTTGTTTGAGTTCAGGTTTTTATCAGATAAATTTTGTAAAGACCCATTCACCCCCCTCTGGGTTAGCCAACCGGGCAACAAGTGGTATCAGAGCGAGTCTCTTCGACAAAGAACAAGATCCAACGATCTGAAGAGTAAAGATCCATGGCAGCCCAAGGTCACTTCGAAGGTCAGTCTGTCAACAGACCTCCTTTGTTCGATGGTGAAGATTATACGTATTGGAAGACCAGGATGGAATACTTTCTACAAGGCCACGATTATCAAATCTGGTCAATAGTGGAAGAAGGTGATCTGGTCGTCGCAAATGAGAAAGCACAATGGACAGATGAAGATAGAAAGAAAATCTCCTTGAACTGTAAAGCTAAGAGCATTCTATGTTGTGCTCTAAGCAAAAGGAGTTCAACAGAGTTTCAGCATGCAAATCCTCCATGGAAATGTGGGAAAAGTTAAGGATTACATATGAAGGTACAGACAAAGTAAAGGAGACAAGAATCGACATTCTTGTCACTCAGTATGAAAGATTTCAAATGCAAACGGGTGAGTCTATTACCCAAATGTTTAGTAGATTTACTGACATCACTAATGGCCTAGCAAGTCTAGGAAAGTCATATGAGAATGCAGATATGGTAAGAAAGATTCTCAGATCCTTGCCATCTTCATGGACGGCAAAGGTCACAGCTATCGAAGAAGCTAATGATCTTAAGAGAATGTCAGTAGAAAAACTCATCGGGTCTCTCATGGCCCATGAAATAAACATGGAAAGACTAGGAGAATCCTCCAGTAGAAAGAAGCAGTCAAATGCGCTTAAAGCTAATGGAGACTCATCAGAAGAATCCTTATATAACAGTGAAGATAGCAAAGATAGTGATGATGAAGAAGCCATGCTCTCAAGAAGATTGCAGAGAATCTTGGCAAAGAAGAAGAAGTTCCAGTCTGGTAGGAGGTACTTCAAGAAAAACAAAGATCTCAAGAGACCAGATGGAAAAGATCAGAAGAGGAATGAGCCACTTTGCTATGAATGCAAGAAACCTGGACATATCAAGGCAGACTGTCCAATGCTAAAGAAAAATGATCACAAGAAGAAGGACAGCTCCAAGAAGTTCAGAAGATTCAAAAAGAAAGCCATGGCAGCTGCATGGGACAACAGCAGCGACTCAGACAGTGAGTCAAGCTCCAGCAGTGAAGAAGAAGAAGCCAACCTGGCTCTTATGGCAAATACCGAGGATAAGGTAACATCTGATTCCTCTTTCGATTCCTGTAATGACTCAGATTCGGATAATTTGGAAAGTGCATTTAATGAACTCTACGATAAGTATAAAGAAGTGTGTAAACTACTTAAGCTAAGCAAGAAAAATATCACATGTCTCGAAAATACCAACTCAGATTTAAAATCTGAAAATGAAGAACTAGAAAAACAAATAATTGAGCTTAAGAGAAGAAATGAACTATTATGTGAAAACTTAAAAGACAAGAACAGAAAAATCATTGACCTACAAAAACAGGAAAGCTCAGATGATTTAAGAAAAACGGTGAATGAATTAAATGAAGAAAACAATACACTAGCAAGCACCTTAGAAAAGTTTACAAATGGAAAGAATTCCTTATTATTAAAAGGTGCTAGAAGATCTGGTAAGAATAAACGAGGTTTAGGTTACTTACCGCCAGAAAATGAAGAAGAAATAATCTACCCAGAAAAATATCCAACTCCTAAGTTCACTCCAGAACAAGATGTGGCATATAAAGCGAATTTTAAATACATAGTAAGAGTGACAATAACATCATGTTGTAATCACTGTAATAAGCTAGGACATTTAAAATCCACCTGTCCAACAAGACATAAGAAGTGGATAATAAAAAGTAAAAATAATGATACTGACCCATCAGGACCCAAAGAAACTTGGGTACCTAAATCTTGATGTCTTTATTTCAGGCTAACCTTCGAGCATCCAAATGGTATTTGGATAGTGGGTGCTCAAGGCACATGACAGGAAACCTGAAGCTTTTCTCCCATCTTCAAGATGAAGAAGGAACAGTCACTTATGGAGATAATGGAAAAGGAACTGTATTAGGCAGTGGATCAGTTAACAGCAAAGGAAAAACAGTCATAGAAGATGTACTGTTAGTCAAAGGTTTAAAGCACAACCTCATAAGTATTAGTCAGCTGTGTGATAGAGGACATCAAATCAAATTTCAAGAGTCAAAATGCAGCATACTAAAGGATGGAGCAGTCATCTTTGAAGCAAATAGAGAGAAGAATCTGTACGTGCTCTACCTTGAAGAACTCAAAGAGCAGAATGTGTGTCTGGCAGCCAGCAAAGACAAATCAACCGATCTGTGGCACAGAAGGTTAGGCCACTGCAGCTTGGATGGCATGAGCAAGCTCAGAAAGAGAAACCTTGTGGAAGGTCTACCAAAAATCAATGGTAAATTAGAAAGTGTTTGCAGACCTTGTGCTAAGGGAAAGCACACTAAAAGTTCCTTCAAGTCAAAGACGGTGGTGACCACCTCAAAACCCTTAGAGCTCCTACATATGGATCTATTTGGGCCAATGAGAACTACCAGTCTTGGAGGAAAGAATTTCGGATTTGTTATAGTAGATGACTACTCAAGATTCACATGGGTATCTTTCTTAGAACATAAAAATGACACTTTTGACAATTTTGTTAGTTTCAGCAGAAAAATCCAGAAAGATCAGAAGTTCAGCATAATATCCATTCGATCTGATCATGGTGGTGAGTTCCAAAATGAAAAGTTTGCTAGATTCTGTGATGATCAAGGAATTCAGCACAATTTCTCAGCACCAAGGACACCGCAGCAAAATGGTATAGCCGAACGGAAGAACCGAACTCTCTTGGATATGGCAAGAACTATGCTTTGTGAATATAAGTTACCAAGATATTTCTGGGCAGAAGCAGTCAACACAGCCAGCTACATTGTCAACAGAGTCATGATCAGGCCAATCCTGAAGAAGACTGCATATGAGCTGTTTAAAGGGAAGAAACCAAAGATCAGCCATTTCAGAACTTTTGGATGTCCTTGCTTTATTCACAACAACGGAAAAAGGGATATTGGTAAGTTGGATGCCAAATCAGATGAAGGCATCTTCATGGGGTACACTTCTAAACCCAAAGGCTATAGAGTATTTAATAAACGTACTTTATTGATTGAACAGTCTGTACACATTATTTTTGATGAAACTAATCCCTCCTTGAGAAAGGAAGTAGAGAGTGATATCGATGACGCAGATGAACTGTCCAATAAACTGAAAGACACATCACTTGAAGATAAGGATGATCCGCCTCTGGAAGAAATGCAACAAGAAGAAATTTCTCATGAATCTCTTCCAAAGGAATGGAGATACAAGAAAGATCACCCACCTGAAAACATTATTGGTGATCCATCGGTAGGGTTAATGCAGGGGGAATTTGAGATGAGTATGATGGGAGAGCTCAACTACTTCCTTGGACTTCAAATCAAACAAGGAAAGGAAGGAATTCACATCTGTCAAGCAAAGTACACCAGAGAACTGCTAAAGAAATTTGGATTTGAAAACACCAAGCCACTGTCAACACCAATGAGTACATCAACTAGGTTGGACAATGACAAGGATGGTAAGAAAGTAGACCAAAAGATCTACAGAGGTATGATAGGTTCATTACTTTATCTAACCGCAAGTAGACCTGATATATTATTTAGTGTATGCATGTGTGCTAGATATCAAGCCGACCCTAGAGAATCACATTTAATTTCTGTCAAAAGGATCTTCAGATACTTAGCCAGGACTCATGATCTAGGACTATGGTATCCAAACTCCTGTGATGTAAAATTAGTAGGATATTCTGATGCTGATTATGCTGGATGCAAGGTAGATAGAAAAAGCACCAGTGGTTGCTGTCAATTTCTTGCAGGGTGTTTAATCTCATGGTCCTCAAGGAAACAAATTCAGTAGCACTATCTACAGCTGAAGCCGAGTACGTAGCTGCTGGAAGTTGCTGTACACAACTCTTATGGATAAAGCAACAACTTGAGGATTTGGACTCAAAGTCAAGAAAATTCCTCTGCTATGTGACAACACCAGCGCTATCAACCTCACCAAAAATCCAATTCAGCACTCCAGGACCAAACATATTGAGGTCAGATATCATTTTATTCGTGATCATGTAGCAAATGGCAATATTGAAATATCGTTTATTGATACAAATAATCAGCTAGCAGATATTTTCACAAAGGCCTTACCTGAAGAGAGATTTACATCTCTTAGAAGGGAGTTAGGCATGTGTATTTTGTGAAAAGATCTTCATTTAAAGCTGGTATAAAAATTCTCAGAATTTAAGAAGGTTCTCTCTCTCTCTCTCTCTTTTTGTGTCAAAATCAATTCAAAAGTCTCAGTTTAAGCGTTCCGTCCGATAAGTCATAGTTCTTCAAGGCGGTCAACCTCGCTTGTCGTTTTCTGACGCCTCACCTTTTGGAGCATTTATTTTCTTTAAATCGATGCGTTAACGATTCCTCTTCCTCATTCACTTTTTCCCTTCTTTCGTCCCGACGCATGAGCTGATGCCCTAGCGACTCTTGCCTCTACCCTCTGCAAATTTGAAGCTTCCATCTCCTTCCCGCGAAATCGTTTGAGGGTTTCCTCTCATCACCCTTCTCGTCACCCCTTCAAACCTTCTCCCACCTGAATCCATGGCCGCACCAGCTATTGCCGGAAGTGTGGGTGGCTACAGCGCCGAATACCTCTCCCCAGCGCAGGAGGAGCGTTTCACCTTTGTGAAGACAAAGCTCTGTGGTCACAAGGAAGTAGATGTTTCAGATCTGCAGAAAAATGGAATGAGAAGCCTCATTGAGAAGATCGACCAGATGAAGTGGAAAGGGCTTACCACTTGCTCAGAGGTAAGTTATCCGGACCTGGTAAAGGCGTTCTTTGTATGCTTAAGAACAGAAGAAGATGGGGCCCTCGTTTCTTCAGTCAAGGGCACCGTAATCAGAATCGACCAGGAATTGCTTAGGATGCTATTTGGAGTAAGCATATCGGGCTTCAGTGGAATTCATTCTGTAGATACCCAAGAAAAGGGTTTGGGGATTGTTGGGCCAGGGTTCAAGATGAGGGATGGCAAGCTAGATATCAATCAGTTAAGTGCCTTCAACCGCCTCCTTCACTTTATCGTTTGTCAGATTTTGGTTCCCCGAAGTGCAACCTTCTCCGCTTGCACTAAGGCTGACTCCGATCTGATGTACTGGGCCATTAAAAATGAGGAAATCAATATGGCCGCAGTGATGATGGAGAGAATGAAATTTGCCAGGGAGCAGATTTGGGACACTAAAAGCAAGTTGAATGTGTCCCTTCCCTATGCCCATTTACTCACCAGAATCTTCAGACACTTCGGTGTAGATGTCTCAGGGGCAGTTGTGGAGAAAATGGGCCAAGCTATCAGGTCCAGAAACTTAAAGAAGAGCGGTTTCTCTGTAGTCAATGGGGTCTGGTTCAAGGCTTCAGTCGCAGAAGGTGAAGGTCTCATTGGTGAGCCTTCAGTTACTCAAACCCAGTCAGAGGCAGATTCTGTGATGCCCGAATTGCCACTGGAATCAGGTTCTGTTCCAGTCATTGTAGAAACAGAGCAGGAAGGGCCATCTATGGCCAGAAATCAGTCAGAGGCAGCAACAGCAGTGAGGGCAGAGGAAGACAGGCCAGTTACAGCAGATCCAGTTGTGCCTCCTGTTGAAAGGAGAATTGAGGATATTCTTCCTGAAGACATCCTGCCTGTTATGGAGCAGTCTGTGGCATCAGGCCACATCTTTGTAGACGGTCCAGTAGAAGAAGAGCAGCAAAATCCTAAGGATAATTCAATGGAAATGGATGCTCCCTGTCAGGGGGAGACTGGTGCAGTTGCAGAAGATGCTCCACTTGAGGGGGAGCAATCCCAAGAGGCACCAGATGTTGCACCTCCAGCCACTAGCGATCCGGAGGAAGACCAGAGAGAGTCTGAAAATTTGGATGCAAGAGAAGGGGAGACAGCCAGTTCATCAAGCTCTGATGAGGACAATAATCCACCTCCTCCAGCTACAAAGGGCAAAGAGAAAGATATAGCTCCTGAAGTACCCCTTTCAGCTGATGCACCTGTTGCCCAGCTAGCTAGCCCAGAGGGGGGTGAATGGGTTATTAAAACTTCGATCTTTGATTAAAACCTGTCTACTGAAAAGATTGCACAACTTAATAACAAGGTTAGAGTTAGAGCAAACAAGATAACAATCACACAAAACACATCCACAAGACACAAGGATTTTATCCTGGTTCGGAACTCCTCTCCACAGGAGACCTACGTCCAGTCCCTGAGCAATACCTCAGGATTTTACTATCAAGGGTACAATCCCCCTTAAGGATCCTTACACCCAGCCTCAACTGGTCTTCCTTCAGCCTGAAGGGAACAACAACCACCCTGGATACCACCAGGTCTTCCTTCGTCCAGAAGGGAACAACTACCACCCTGGATACCACCAGGTCTTCCTTCGTCCAGAAGGGAACACAAACTAATCAGAAAAAGGTTGTGAAAACAGGCTTCAGATTCTAGCTTAACCAGCTACAACCTGAAGCTCCTAAGCCCCGAGAGAGAAAGAGATTTAACAAGGTTTTTCTCTCCAAGGACCACACAGGCTCTTACAAATGAGAAGATTTCTTTGAGCACAGAGAGCTAAGAGCTTAGACAAGATTTGAGTGGAGGCTTCGCTCTTCTTCTAAGTTCTAAAGATTGAGAGAGATGGATTTCTTTCTTCTTCAAATCAAGCGATGTTGCTCTGTCAGTTATCTTCTTCTCGTCTTGAGTCTTCTATTTAAACTGTTGATTCAAATTCGAACGTTGAAGTGCCCGTTGTCTCTTATCCTTGTGTACGTTAGACTGGTTACTGAGGAAGCTTCTGATCGTCAGTCTTTTATCCTGGTGTACACGCCAAAGACATGTCATAGAACTTTGTATCTTGTGTCCAACGTTGTCCAGATGAGTCTTGTCAGATATCTGTAAGCATATCATCAATAAATAGAAGACAGCTAGGACTGCTGTCTATTGTTAGTTGAGATGGAACAGATATTGCAGTATATAGCAAAGCTCCTTTCTGTCCAAGAAAAAGTACGTAGACAGAGTAGCATAGAAATGGAAGATATTGTCTGCATGCATGGGAGATACGATCTGAGAGCATTTAATGCAAAGCAGTCAACGGACAAGATATGACTTTGACTTTTCAACGCTATTAAAAATCATTATACTGATACATCAAGAAATTCGATAAAGAGAATCTTGCTGACTTCATAACTTATGAAATCGTTATGAGTTATAGCAAGTCGTTATGAACTGTAAAGAAATCGTTGTGATAACTTATGAAGTCGTTGCGCGTTCTAAAGAAATCGTTGCAAGAAATCGTTATGACTAATAAAGAAGTCGTTGCGCGAAATCGTTATGACTAATAAAGAAATCGTTACGCGAAATCGTTATGACTAATAAGGAAGTTGTTGCGCGAAATCGTTATGACTAATAAAGAAATCGTTACGCGAAATCGTTATGACTAATAAGGAAGTCGTTGCGCGAAATCGTTATGACTAATAAAGAAATCGTTACGCGAAATCGTTATGACTAATAAGGAAGTCGTTGCGCGAAATCGTTATGACTAATAAAGAAATCGTTACGCGAAATCGTTATGACTAATAAAGAAATTGTTACGCGAAATCGTTATGACTAATAAAGAAATCGTTACGCGAAATCGTTATGACTATAGAGTCGTTGCGAGTTCTAAAGAAATCGTTACGAGGTCTAAAGAAATCGTTACGGCTAGAGAGTCGTTGCGAGTTCTAAAGAAATCGTTACGAGCTCTAAAGAAGTCGTTACGGCTAGAGAGTCGTTGCGAGTTCTAAAGAAATCGTTACGGGCTCTAAAGAAGTCGTTACGGCTAGAGAGTCGTTGCGAGTTCTAAAGAAATCGTTACGAGCTCTAAAGAAGTCGTTACGGCTAGAGAGTCGTTGCGAGTTCTAAAGAAATCGTTACGAGCTCTAAAGAAGTCGTTACGGCTAGAGAGTCGTTGCGAGTTCTAAAGAAATCGTTACGGTAACGATTCGAGTGTTCCGGTCAAGGAGGAAGTCGTTCTGCTTTATCAAAGAAGTCGTTACAGGGACTTAGATAGAAATGATGGGACTTACCAGATTGGCTTGATCTTTCATTTTTCTTTTGCTTCCTGTTCTCAAGTCTCATGAAATCCATTAGTGATGTTTTGTTAATCATCAAAATTAATATTAAATAAATGGAAATATTTATTATGGGGACAGTTTGGTCATCAATCTCCCCCTTTTTGATGATGACAAAATATACTAAATATCATACAAAAAATGAAATATGTGTTTCAGATTTATGTTAGTTGTCTCCCCCATTTTGTCATTAGGCAAAAAGATAAGCTGTGAGACAAAGAAGAATTTTTATTAAGAGGGAGAAAGATAATACATAGGAGATAACAAGGAGGCATGCTGTGAGATGACAGCCCATGCCTTGATCTCAAGATCCTCAAAAGTTTTCAGAAACACTCCAAAGGTAACTGAGAAGGAAGGTCCCATGGAAGGGATGTTCCTCTGAATGTAGAGTTGCCTTTGCTGCTCTATGAACTCTCCATACTGAGTTTTGTCCAAAATGAATCTGAAGTAGGTACTCTTGCCAAAACTGGCCCTATGGAGAAATCTGTCCAAGGAGACTGGATAGTGAAGTTGGTGATTTAACAGATCCTGCTTCAAGTCATAGAAGGCAGAATATCTAGCTGCCCAGACAGCATAGAGCTCTGGTAAGGGTGCGATGGAATTGAGATCCATAAAGGCTTCTGCAGAGAGAGTCGGCTTCCTCTGACTAACCAGATCTTGATTGATAGCTTCCAGTTGCTGATTAGAGGCCCGATATAGAAGCTCCCATTCTGAGGAGATGAGTCGTTCACACTCAGAAATGAGTGGAGCTAAGGTCAGGGAGGAGATGCGGCCAGAGTGATATTCTCTGAAGATGAACCGCAAGAAGGAGGGAGATCGGCCCTGCTTTGCTGACATCCGGCCCAACTGCCTTGCAAACATGTCGAGAGCATGAGATCCAGCATCTGAATTAAGCACTAATGAGTGCAGCTTCGGCAGAAGAACTGGAAACTCAGCCTTGAAAGAGACAAACTCTACTGTAAAAGGAAGGTTGAGTGGGGTCTCTGACTGCCGCACAGTAATCTGAGAGTTGAACTGGGAAAATTGAACTTCTGGAATTTTGTTCAAATAACAGAAGTCACTGTACAACTGATAAGCTCTGGCAATGCGAATTTCCTTCAAAATGAAGGATCCCCAGGAGTTCTTGTGTTGGAAGATGAACCACTCAGAGAAGGTGAGTGGGTGATCTCTGTGAGAGAGGGATTCGGCCCTTGCTGACAGGTATTTGGAGTACTGAGCCTTGTTCCCTTTGATGGCTGCCCACTGATCTTCAGTCTTGAACTCAGTGCCCTCAAAGATTTTGGACTTGAAAGGTTGAGATATCTGAGTAAAAGGAAGAACAATGGCTAGGTGTTCGGAGAGGTTGAGAAAGGGAATACCATAAATGGTAGACAGAATGCATTTCTGGAGGTATTCTCTGTAGATAGGTCTTCTCTTAGGATCAAGGGTAAGAGAGTACCATAAAGGAGGATAGAGAGAGGCAGAGGGAGAGCTTAGAGAGGAAGAGGTTTTTCTCTTTTTCAGGACAGGACTAGGAGGGTCAGTCCTGTGAATGTGAGAGGCTGTGGAAAGAATGGTGAGGAGAGTGTTCCTTTCAAAAAGGTCAGGAACATTTGTGTCAAAAATACCAAGGGGCAGAGGTTTTACTGGAGGAAAGGTAACAGAATTAGGAGGAGTAGGAGGATAGAACAAGTGTTTAGGATTAAAGGAAGAGGTTGGTTGAGGATGAGATGATTGAGTTTGAATAGGAGAAGGTTGAGGAGTTAATGAGGATGAAGCTGAGATGAGAGGTGGAGTAGGTGAGAAGGAGGGTTGAGAGGAAGTAGAGGATGAGGAAGGTTTGGTGCGAGGCATGGGATGCTTTATGGTTGGTGGAGCAGGAGGTGCAGTAGGAGGAGATGAAGGTGTGGAGAGGGTTGGAGTGGCAAGAGATGAAGAGTCAGGGGCCTTGGAGACAGACACAGGCTCTTTTCCTTTGACCTGACTTTCTCTAACTGCAGGAGGTGGTCCTGAAGACCCTGAGGCTGCCATTGGTCCGGGTGACCCTACAACTGATGGCCCTGATGGCCCTGACCCTTGAGCTGGCGGCCCTGTTGGCCCTGAGAGGACTTAGGAACTTCAGCTTGAGGCCCTGGTGGCCTAGGAACTTCAGCTTGAGGCCCTGGTGGCCTAGGAACTTCAGCTTGAGGCCCTGGTGGCCTAGGAACTTCAGCTTGAGGCCCTGGTGGCCTAGGAACTTCAGCTGGATGGCTCAGAGTAGGTGCAGGAGGGACACCACTAGACTTTGAAAAACTGGCCAGCAAATTCTTCATATCAGACATTTCCTTGTTGAAATACCTCATTGCATTTCTTATTGAGGCTATGTCTGAGGAGGTTGACACCTGATTTGAGACAATTCCTTGAATACCATTCTGAACTGATGTCAGGATCTCTCCTTGGGCTTTTAGCAAGGCCATAACATGCTTCAACTTTATTTTCCTATGGCCCTTCCTTGACCTCCTGTGAACAACCCTTTTCTGCTTTATAGCTGCACTTGGGCCTTCATTCTCAGGCCTTTACTCTCAGCATGCTCCCCCTGAATGGGAGCAGGGACTTCAAAACTTTCTTGCTCCCCCTGAGCAGGAGCTTCTTCCAAGACTACATCTTCATCAGGTCCACCTGCCTGAGAAGAGACTGAGATGGAGGGGATGGAGTCCAATACCTCTCTTAAAATAGAGGTGACTAAGATGGTGGGCGAGGAATCTGCCACACCAGCTGCACCCTCTGCCAATTGAGCTTCGGATTGGCATCCCACAGCAGACTCAACTGGTTCTTGCTCTGCTGGACTTGCTGCTTCTTGCTCTACTTCTACTGCCTCTGGAATATCTGCAATAACTGCTTCTCCTTCAGCCACAGAGGATTTCGACCAAACTCCTTCTTGCACTGAAAAACCACTCTTCTTCAGGTTTCTGGACCTTATAGACTGGCCCATCTTTTCAGCTACCGCCCCTGACAGATCTACTCCAAAGTGCTTGAAGATCTTGGTCAGAAGATGGGCATAAGGAAGGGAAACATTCAACTTGCTCTTCGTTTCCCATAACTGAGCATGTGCAACCATCATTCGCTCAGTCATCACTGCGGCCAGGTTTATCTCTTTGTTCTGGATTGCCCAGAACATTATGTCTGAATCTGCCCTAGTGCATGAGGAAAAGGTAGCACTACGGGGAACTAGGATTTGGCAGACTATAAAGTGCAGCAACCGGTTGAACGCGGACATCTGATTAATATCCAGCTTCCCATCCTTCAACTTAAATCCTGGACCGATGATCCCGAGACCTTTGACTTCATCATTCACAGAGTGAATGCCACTGAATCCTGAGGTCTTCACTCCAAACAGATCATGCAACAGCTCACGGGTTATTCTGATTTGGATACCCTTGACAGAGGAAACAAGGGATCCATCTGCTTCTGACTTCAGACAGACGTAGAAGGCCTTTACCAAATCCGGGTAACTTACTTCACTGAATGTGACCACGTCCATCCACTGCGATCTTCTTATAGTATCAACTAGCCTGGCCATGCCACTCTTCTCGAGATTCTGAACATCCACTGCCTTATTTCCGCAAATCTTTGTCTTCACGAAAGTAAATCTTTCTTGCTCCTTTGGGGATAAATACTCAGCACTGTAGCCCCCAACACTTCCGGAGATCAACGGAGCGGCCATGGGTGCAGAGAAGAAAGGATTTTGGAAGGGAGGATGATGGAAGGGACGGAAGTTTTCGAAGGAGTTCTTCGCGGGAAGAGAAGAAGGCTTCGAAAGTTGCAGAGAGACGATCCCAAAATCGTTAGGGCTTCGAAAGTTGCTTTAGGTGAACAGATAGAGAAATAAAAAGGGGTAAAGGTGGAAGGCGAATCGATCTCAAAACGGTTTGGATAAATTAATATTATTTTAATGACGGGAGCGCCAAAAGGCGGCAAGGGTAGAAAGCGACAAAAAGGTTTGACAAGTCAAACAACTTTCTACACAGAAGCGGTCAAAGCATATAGATAACTAGAGTTTTGTTTAACTTTAACGGAGAGAGAACTTTTCATTTAATCTGAAAAATTTATATGTCAATAAAATCACAGAATTCTTTCACAAATTGCACATCCCTAGTTCCCTTCTAAGAGATGTAAATCTCTCTTCAG
This sequence comes from Colocasia esculenta, assembly GCA_014218235.1. NCBI lineage: Eukaryota > Viridiplantae > Streptophyta > Magnoliopsida > Alismatales > Araceae > Colocasia > Colocasia esculenta. The sequence continues at coordinate 55,919,803 of CM024756.1, forward strand.
GTAGGGCTTTTGTGAAGATATCTGCCAATTGACCATTTGTATCTATAAACGAAATTTCTAAATTACCACTAGCTACATGGTCTCGAATAAAATGATATCTTACCTCAATGTGTTTCGTCCTTGAGTGTTGAACTGGATTTTTGGTGAGGTTGATGGCACTGGTATTATCACACAATAGAGGAATTGATTTGATGTGAATGCCGAAATCTTCAAGTTGTTGCTTTATCCAAAGAAGTTGTGTACAGCAATTTCCAGCAGCAACATATTCCGCCTCAGCTGTTGATAGAGCTACTGAATTTTGTTTCTTGGATGTCCATGATATTAAGCATCCTGCAAGAAACTGACAACATCCACTGGTGCTCTTTCTATCTACTTTGCAACCAGCATAATCAGCATCTGAATATCCTATTAGATTTATCTCACAAGATCTAGGATACCAGAGACCTAAATCATGAGTTCTAGCTAAATATCTAAATATTCTTTTTACAGAGATTAAGTGAGACTCTCGAGGGTCTGCCTGATATCTAGCACACATGCATACACTGAACAAAATGTCTGGTCTACTGGCAGTTAAGTAAAGTAGTGATCCTATCATACCTCGATAATTCTTTGATCTACCCTTTTACCTTTTTGATCACTGTCCATTCTGGTTGATGTGCTCATTGGAGTTGATAATGGCTTTGCATCTTCAAATCAAATTTCTTCAACAGCTCTTTGGTGTACTTTGCTTGACAGATATGAGTGCCATCCTTCCCTTGCTTGATTTGCAATCCAAGGAAGTAGCTTAACTCCCCCATCAAGCTCATTTCGAATTCTCCCTGCATAAGCTTTTCAAAGTACTTGCAAAGAGATTCATCAGTAGATCCAAAAATAATATCATCCACATAGATTTGTACAAGAAGTATATGTTTAACTTTAGATTTTATAAATAATGTACTATCTACTTTACCTCTAGTGAAACCATGATTTAATAAGAAATTACTGAGCCTTTCATACCAGGCTCTAGGAGCTTGCTTTAGACCATATAAGGCCTTATGTAGTTTAAATACATGATTTGGAAATTCAGAGTCGTCAAAACCTGGAGGTTGTTCAACATAAACTTCCTCCTTGATGAAACCATTTAAAAAGGCTGATTTGACATCCATTTGAAAAAGTTTTAAATCAAGTGCGGATGCATAAGCAAGTAAAATCCTAATGGCCTCAAGTCTAGCTACAGGTGCATAAGTTTCATCGAAATCTATGCCTTCCTCTTGGGAGTAGCCTTGAGCCACCAATCTGGCTTTGTTCCTTAAGATTATTCCAGACTCATCCAGTTTATTTCTGAACACCCATTTGGTGCCAATAACTGAATGATTGGATGGTCTAGGAACAAGTGACCATACTTGGTTTCTCTTGAACTGATTTAGTTCATCTTGCATGGCTAATATCCAAGATTCATCAGATAAAGCTTCATTGACTGTCTTAGGCTCTACTTGAGAGACAAATGCTAAATAGTCGCATGGAATTACATTACCTCTAGTTCTTACCCCTACAGATGGATCACCAATGATGTTTTCAGGAGGGTGATCTTTCTGATGTCTCCATTCCTTTGGAAGATCTTTATGTTGGATTTCTGTTTGCTGCAGTTCTTCCAGAGTTGGATCCTCTTTGTCCTTAATTGAAGTTTTCTTTAATTTTTCGGACAAGACATCTGCATCATCAATGTCACTAATTTCTTCCTTTTTCAAGGAAGGGTTAGATTCATCAAAAATAACATGTACTGATTGTTCAATTAATAAGGAACGTTTATTGAAAACTCTATAACCTTTAGGTTTAGAGGAATACCCCATGAAAATGCCTTCATCTGATTTGGCATCCAACTTACCAATGTCCCTTTTTCCATTGTTATGGATGAAGCAAGGACATCCAAATATTCTGAAATGGCTAATCTTTGGCTTCTTTTCTTTGTAGAGTTCATAAGCAGTCTTTTTCAGAATTGGCCTGATCATCACTCTATTTATGATATAACATGCAGTGTTGATAGCTTCGGCCCAGAAATATCTTGGCAGATCATATTCTGATAACATTGATCTGCCATATCCAAAAGAGTTCTGTTTTTCCTCTCAGCAATTCCATTCTGTTGAGGTGTCCTTGGAGCTGAGAAGTTGTGCTCAATTCCTTGATCATCACAGAACTTCGCAAATTTTTCATTCTGAAACTCACCACCATGATCTGATCGAATAGAGACAATTGAGAATTTCTGATCTTTCTGAACTTTCTTACTGAAGCTGACAAAATTCTCAAATGTGTCATCTTTGTGCTCTAAAAAGGATACCCAAGTGAATCTTGAATAATCATCAACTATTACAAATCCAAAATTCTTTCCTCCCAAACTGGTAGTCCTCATTGGCCCAAATAAATCCATGTGAAGTAGTTCTAAGGGCTTTGAGGTGGTTACTACAGTCTTTGATTTGAAGGAGCTCTTGGTGTGCTTTCCTCTTGCACAAGGTCTGCAAATGCTATCCAATCTGAAATTTACCTTTGGCAGTCCTTCAACTAGTTTTCTTTTTCTGAGCTTGTTCAGCCCATCCAAGCTGCAGTGGCCCAATCTTCTGTGCCACAACTCAGTTGATTTATCTTTGCTAGCTGCCAAACACACATCTTGATCCTTGAGTTCATCGAGATATAGAACATACAAATTTCTTTCTCTGTAGGCTTCAAATATGACTTCACCATCTTTTAAGATACTGCATTTTGATTCTTGAAACTGAATTTGATGGCCTTTGTCACACAACTGGCTGATGCTGATGAGATTGTGCTTTAACCCTTTGACCAGCATTACATCCTTTATGACTGATTTTCCTTTGATGTTCACAGACCCGCTTCCTATCACAGTCCCTTTTCCATTATCTCCATAGGTGACTGTACCTTCTTCAGCTTGGAGATCAACAAATATCTTCTTGTTGCCTGACATATGCCTTGAGCACCCACTATCCAAATACCATTTGGATGCTCGAGGGTTAACCTGAAATGAGAACATCAAGCTTTAGGTACCCAAATTCTCTTTGGGTCCTGATTGGTTAGTATCATCAACTTTACCTTTTAATATCCATTTTTTATGTCTTGTTGGGCATGTCATTTTAATATGTCCTAACTTGTTGCAGTGACTGCAGCAGGATAACTTAGTTACTTTTTCTATGTATTTGAAATCAGCTTTGTATGCTACATCTTGTTCGGGTACAAATTTTGGTGTAGGATATGTTTTAGGGTATATTATGGTTTCTTCATTATCTGGGGGTGTATATCCTAATCCATTTTTCTTTTTACCCGATCTCCTAGCACCTTTTAATATTAAGAGTTTTTACCATTGGTAAATTTTTCTAGGGTGCTTGCTAGAGTATTGTTTTCTTTATTTAATTCATTTACAGTTTTTCTTAAATCATCTGAGTTTTCCTGTTTTTCTAGGTCAGTGATTTTTCTGTTCTTGTCTTTTAAGTTTTCACATAATAGTTCATTTCTTCTCTTAAGCTCAACTATTTGTTTTTCTAGTTCTTCGTTTTCAGATTTTAAATCTGAGTTGGTATTTTCGAAACATGTGATATTTTTCTTGCTTAGCTTAAGTAGTTTACACACTTCTTTATACTTATTGTAGAGTTCATTAAATGCACTTTCCAAATTATCCGAATCTGAGTCATTACAGGAATCGAAAGAAGAGTCAGATGTTACCTTATCCTCGGTATTCGCCATGAGAGCCAAGTTGGCTTCTTCACCTTCACTGCTTGAGCTTGACTCACTATCTGAGTCACTGCTGTTGTCCCATGCAGCTGCCATGGCTTTCTTTTTGAATCTTCTGAACTTCTTGGAGCTGTCCTTCTTCTTGTGATCATTTTTCTTTAACATTGGACAGTCTGCCTTGATATGTCCAGGTTTCTTGCATTCATAGCAAGTGGCTCATTCCTCTTCTGATCTTTTCCATCTGGTCTCTTGAGATCTTTGTTTTTCTTGAAGTACCTCCTACCAGACTGGAACTTCTTCTTCTTTGCCAAGATTCTCTGCAATCTTCTTGAGAGCATGGCTTCTTCATCATCACTATCTTTGCTATCTTCACTGTTATCTAAGGATTCTTCTGATGAGTCCCCATTAGCTTTAAGCGCATTTGACTGCTTCTTTCTACTGGAGGATTCTCCTAGTCTTTCCATGTTTATTTCATGGGCCATGAGAGACCCAATGAGTTTTTCTACTGACATTCTCTTAAGATCATTAGCTTCTTCGATAGCTGTGACCTTTGCCGTCCATGAAGATGGCAGGGATCTGAGAATCTTCCTTACCATATCTGCATTTTCATATGACTTTCCTAGACTTGCTAGGCCATTAGTAATGTCAGTAAATCTACTAAACATTTGGGTAATAGACTCACCTGTTTGCATTTGAAATCTTTCATACTGAGTGACAAGATGTCAATTCTTGTTTCCTTTACTTTGTCTGTACCTTCATATGTGATCTTTAACTTTTCCCACATTTCCATGGAGGATTTGCATGCTGAAACTCTGTTGAACTCTTTCTTGCTTAGAGCACAACATAGAATGCTCTTAGCTTTACAGTTCAAAGAGATTTTCTTTCTATCTTCATCTGTCCATTGTGCTTTCTCATTTGTGACGACCAGATCACCTTCTTCCACTATTGACCAGATTTGATAATCGTGGCCTTGTAGAAAGTATTCCATCCTGGTCTTCCAATACGTATAATCTTCACCATCGAACAAAGGAGGTCTGTTGACAGACTGACCTTCGAAGTGACTTTGGGCTGCCATAGATCTTTGCTCTTCAGATCGTTAGATCTTCTTCTTTGTCGAAGAGACGGGCTCTGATACCACTTGTTGCCCAGCTAGCTAGCCCAGAGGGGGGTGAATGGGTTATTAAAACTTCGATCTTTGATTAAAACCTGTCTACTGAAAAGATTGCACAACTTAATAACAAGGTTAGAGTTAGAGCAAACAAGATAACAATCACACAAAACACATCCACAAGACACAAGGATTTTATCCTGGTTCGGAACTCCTCTCCACAGGAGACCTACGTCCAGTCCCTGAGCAATACCTCAGGATTTTACTATCAAGGGTACAATCCCCCTTAAGGATCCTTACACCCAGCCTCAACTGGTCTTCCTTCAGCCTGAAGGGAACAACAACCACCCTGGATACCACCAGGTCTTCCTTCGTCCAGAAGGGAACAACTACCACCCTGGATACCACCAGGTCTTCCTTCGTCCAGAAGGGAACACAAACTAATCAGAAAAAGGTTGTGAAAACAGGCTTCAGATTCTAGCTTGACCAGCTACAACCTGAAGCTCCTAAGCCCCGAGAGAAAGAGATTTAACAAGGTTTTTCTCTCCAAGGACCACACAGGCTCTTACAAATGAGAAGATTTCTTTGAGCACAGAGAGCTAAGAGCTTAGAACAAGATTTTGAGTGGAGGCTTCGCTCTTCTTCTAAGTTCTAAAGATTGAGAGAGATGGATTTCTTTCTTCTTCAGAAATCAAGCGATGTTGCTCTATCAGTTATGCTTCTTTTCGTCTTGAGTCTTCTATTTAAACTGCTGATTCAAATTCGAACGTTGAAGTGCCCGTTGTCTCTTATCCTTGTGTACGTTAGACTGGTTACTGAGGAAGCTTCTGATCGTCAGTCTTTTATCCTGGTGTACACGCCAAAGAGATGTCATAGAACTTTGTATCTTGTGTCCAACGTTGTCCAGATGAGTCTTGTCAGATATCTGTAAGCATATCATCAATAAATAGAAGACAGCTAGGACTGCTGTCTATTGTTAGTTGAGATGGAACAGATATTGCAGTATATAGCAAAGCTCCTTTCTGTCCAAGAAAAAGTACGTAGACAGAGTAGCATAGAAATGGAAGATATTGTCTGCATGCATGGGAGATACGATCGGAGAGCATTTAATGCAAAGCAGTCAACGGACAAGATATGACTTTGACTTTTCAACGCTATTAAAAAGCATTATACTGATGCATCAAGAAATTCGATAAAGAGAATCTTGCTGACTTCATAACTTATGAAATCGTTATGAGTTATAGCAAGTCGTTATGAACTGTAAAGAAATCGTTGTGATAACTTATGAAGTCGTTGCGCGTTCTAAAGAAATCGTTGCAAGAAATCGTTATGACTAATAAAGAAGTCGTTGCGCGAAATCGTTATGACTAATAAAGAAATCGTTACGCGAAATCGTTATGACTAATAAGGAAGTCGTTGCGCGAAATCGTTATGACTAATAAAGAAATCGTTACGCGAAATCGTTATGACTAATAAGGAAGTCGTTGCGCGAAATCGTTATGACTAATAAAGAAATCGTTACGCGAAATCGTTATGACTAATAAGGAAGTCGTTGCGCGAAATCGTTATGACTAATAGAAATCGTTACGCGAAATCGTTATGACTAATAAAGAAATCGTTACGCGAAATCGTTATGACTAATAAAGAAATCGTTACGCGAAATCGTTATGACTATAGAGTCGTTGCGAGTTCTAAAGAAATCGTTACGAGGTCTAAAGAAATCGTTACGGCTAGAGAGTCGTTGCGAGTTCTAAAGAAATCGTTACGAGCTCTAAAGAAGTCGTTACGGCTAGAGAGTCGTTGCGAGTTCTAAAGAAATCGTTACGGGCTCTAAAGAAGTCGTTACGGCTAGAGAGTCGTTGCGAGTTCTAAAGAAATCGTTACGAGCTCTAAAGAAGTCGTTACGGCTAGAGAGTCGTTGCGAGTTCTAAAGAAATCGTTGTGAGCTCTAAAGAAGTCGTTACGGCTAGAGAGTCGTTGCAAGTTCTAAAGAAATCGTTACGGTAACGATTCGAGTGTTCCGGTCAAGGAGGAAGTCGTTCTGCTTTATCAAAGAAGTCGTTACAGGGACTTAGATAGAAATGATGGGACTTACCAGATTGGCTTGATCTTTCATTTTTCTTTTGCTTCCTGTTCTCAAGTCTCATGAAATCCATTAGTGATGTTTTGTTAATCATCAAAATTAATATTAAATAAATGGAAATATTTATTATGGGGACAGTTTGGTCATCAGCACCATTTGAAAGACAGGTCAGGCAAAAGATTATCATCAATTTAAAACCTGTGATTGAGAGGTTGGATGCTCAGGGTGAGCTGCTTTGCTCACTTCAGACCGATGTAAATTCCATCTTTCTAAGCCAAGCTTCAGCCCGCAAGGAATTGGTTCAGATTCGCTCTGCCATGACATGGTTTCATCAGGAAATGGGGACCATGAAGAATTTGCTATCGGACATCCTTCAGGCAGTTGGAGCTCAAGCTCCTGCTCCTCCAGCAGCTCAGGAGCCTCACTCAAGTGTGCCTGAGCCCTCCGGGCAGTCAGCAGCAGCAGCAGAAGCCCCAGCTGAAGAGTCAGGGCCAACAGGGCCAGCTGAAGAGTCAGGGCTAGCAGGGCCAGCTGAAGAGTCAGGGCCATCAGTGCCAGCTGAAGATTCAAGGCCATCAGGGCAAGTTGTGATGGAATCAGGGCCACCAGGGCCGGCAGTGTTGGATCCGTTGCCTCCCTTGCCTGAAGAAGTGGTTTCAGATCCTCCACCCCTTGCTCCCACTTCTACCAAAACTCTCATTCCTCCTTCTCCACCCTCTAACTCCTCAGCTCCACCTGCTCCACCTCCCTTCAAAAAGCCAAGATCCAGGCCCATTTCCTCTCCCACACCTTTTCCTCCTCATCCCATCTCATCCTCTCCTGTTTCTTCTACTTCTCATCTTTCCTCTGCTCAAGAATTTGAGGCCCCTCCAGCATCCTCTGCTGGAGCCTCATCCTCTTCTGGTACATCTTCACTTCCAGAAGTAGGATCTCTCAATTCTGATGCATTTATGAACCCCCCTGCACCTCCCTCCTTTATCACTATTATTCCTACAGATGTCCAAGTCGACTCACCCTTTCTTGATAAAATCAAGGATGAGTTTGAAGAGGTCATTCTTAACTCTGTGCTAAAGGTAGGTGACCACCTTTCCAAGACAGACTCTTCCAGTACTGTCTCCAAGAAACGAAAGCTTTCTTCCTCCACATCTCCTCTTTACCCTCCCTTGTGGTTTTCTCTTACAGTCACCCACAAGCATACCTCTCTGTACAAAGAATACCTTCAAAGGTTGTCTTTGCCACTCTTCACAATCTTCCTTTTCTTAACCTCTCTGACCATTTAGATGTTATTCTTCCCTATACTCCTCTGTCTAAGGCCGACAAATCCAAAATCTTCTCCTCCGCCCACTCCAAAACTGAGGAGCAATGGGCTAAATCTCATAAAGATCTGTACAGTCGCTTCCTTCAGGCTAAGGCAGCAAGGTTTCCACCCAGGGATCACTCCTTGACCCTTTCTGAGTGGTTTCAGTTTCACCACCAGAACACCTGGGCTCCTGCCATTCAGAAGCTCATCAAGCTGGTCAGGCATTTCCAAACATTCAACAACTACAGGTATCTCAACAATTTACCTGAAGTTCAGCTCAGCCAGTTTAAGAGAGCCATCAAGGTCCTAACCCACTCTGAGCAGTCTGAGGAAATCAGAGTAGATTTTGCCACTCTTAATTTACCTGAAGAGATTTTCCTGCCTCAGATTCATTTCCTGATTATGGAATCTTCAGTTGGTTCCATCGTTTTTGAGCATTTTGCAAGGGTTATGGGCAGAATCAAGATTCAGAAAGGCCTTCAGGTTGGTTTTCCTAGATTTCTTTTCCGGGAATACCATAGAGGGTTTGTCAACTCTGCTGTCCTTGCCCCTCTCCTCTCAGAATGTGAAAGGCTGAATGCCTCCGATTGGTCCAAGTTTTACTCTCTGTCTGCTCAGCAGCTAGCACATCTGAATGCTGCTCAAGCCAGGGAAGGAAAAGCTCCTATCTCTCCTGCAACCTTTTTGGATATGAATTCAATCCAGCTGGTCTCTGATCCCTACCGCGTTTGGGCTGAAAGATACAAAGTGTTTTTAGCTCTTCGCCAGGAACTCAAGGACAAACAGATTTTCTACCCTGTCACCATGGACCAGTTTCTTGCCTGTGCAAGTTTTGGTAAAACAATCATCACCTGCACCTCCATGGATCCAGACGAGTATGACCTGTTTCTTACCAAGCAGCGCAGCCTCTATCTATCCAAGATGGCTCCCATCATGGGACCATCCTTCTCCATTGAGAGCGGTGCCTTTAGGCAATTCTTCAAGCGTCAGAAGAGCAAGCCTGGGAAACTATTTCTCATTATGCCTCCCTTCTCTCTCCTGCTTATTATTTGCATGTACCTCCTCAATCTTAATTGAATGGATTGTGCTCCTTCTCCTCATTGTCTCTTATTCTTTGTCTCTTTCCTTTTGCTTTTTGCTTAATGACAAAATGGGGGAGAAAACTAACGTAAATCTGAAAAACATTTCATTTTTTGTATGATTTTAGTATATTTTGTCATCATCAAAAAGGGGAGATTGATGACCAAACTGTCCCCATAATAAATATTTCCATTTATTTATATATTAATTTTGATGATTAACAAATAACACTAATGGATTTCTTGAGCCTTAAGTACAGGAAATAAAAGAAAAATGAAAGTTCAAGACAATCTGGTAAGTCTCATCACTTCTATCCAAGTCTTTGTATCGACTTCTTTGATAAGCAGAACGATTTTCACTTTGACCGGAAAACTCAAAACAAATCGATATCGTAACGACTTCTTCAGAAGTTATAACGACTTGCTCATTATAACGACTCTGTAAGTTATCGTAACAACTTCTTCAGAAGTTATAACGACTTGCTCATTATAACGACTCTGTAAGTTATCGTAACAACTTCTTCAGAAGTTATAACGACTTGCTCATTATAACGACTCTGTAAGTTATCGTAACGACTTCTTCAGAAGTTATAACGACTTGCTCATTATAACGACTCTGTAAGTTATCGTAACGACTTCTTCAGAAGTTATAACAACTTGCTCATTATAACGACTCTGTAAGTTGTCGTAACGACTTCTTCAGAAGTTACAACGACTTGCCATGTTTCATAACGATTTCTTTTATCATCTGTTATAGAACGACTTGGTTGTGATAACGATTTCATAAGTTATCATAACGACTTCCTATCATCTACAGCAACTTGATCATAACGATTCTATCAGATTTTCTCAACGACTGCATAAGTCATGTTTCCATTAATTAAACGTTTTTCCTTGATTTAATCTACGTTGAATAGTCAAAGTCGCATCTCGTCTGATTGACTGCCATGCATTTAATAAGACTGAACGTATCTCTGCATGGACACAGAACATATCTTCCATTCTGGTGTATCTCTGCATGCATCTTTTAGAACGATAAAGTGTTACTACTATATTTGTGTCTATCTGCTTTGACGTTGATTGACATCTGGAGATAGTATAGCTGTCTACCATTAAAGCTCAACCTTGCAGAACCTTAAGGATGTACTATCCTACAACAACGGACACAGAAGGAACTACAAGCAAACTCAGAAGATCTTATCTCTTTGCGTGCTCCAAAGAACAAAAGACTGTTGACAGGAAGTTTCCACAAAACCTTCAGTCTAACGTACACCAAAGCTGTGAGACAACGGTCATCTCCTTGTCCTCATTCAAATAGGAGATACAAATACAAGATGAAGTTTAAAAGAAAAACCAATCGAGAAAATTCAATTCATATTGAAGAGCGGCTAGAACTCTGCAGCTTTCAAGTCTTCAAATTTTTCTCTAGAGCCAGAAATTCAGTCTTTTCAATCTTGGCTCTTAGCTCCCTGTGCTGTGAGAAGAAAAATTAAGGAAGAGCTAGTCTAGTTCTGAGAGAGTGCACTTTGTGTAGATCTTCGTCTCTCAGTGCTTGTAGCTTCAGATTGAGTTTTGTAAAAGCTTGATCTAGGGGCTAGTCCTTTTTTTCTCAAGAATTTTCCCTTCGTGTGTGAAGGAAGACCTGGTGGTTTCCAGGGTGGTGTTGTGTTCCCTTCGTGTGTGAAGGAAGACCTGGTGGTTTCCAGGGTGGTGTTGTGTTCCCTTCGTGTGTGAAGGAAGACCTGGTGGTTTCCAGGGTGGTGTTGTATTCCCTTCAGGGGTGAAGGAAGACCAGCTAAGCTGGGTGGTTGTTTTTGTCCATAGGGGGACTGTACCCGAGTTAGTGAAATCCTGAGGGTTGCTCAGGGACTGGACGTAGGACTCCTAAGGAGAGGAGATCCGAACCAGGATAAATCTGTGTGTTGTGTGATTGTCTTCTTTGTGTGATTGTTGTTTTTACTAACCATTACTAATTCCTTTCAAGAACTCTTTATGTTTGTTTGAGTTCAGGTTTTTATCAGATAAATTTTGTAAAGACCCATTCACCCCCCCTCTGGGTTAGCCAACCGGGCAACACAATAGAGTATGTGCCATGCACACACTCAACCATGTAAACAGCATGTCAACTATGTAAACAACACGCTAACTATGTAAAGGACACGCTCAAGGAGTGCTATAGTACCAATGCACCTCTCACCACTGCCATGCATAACAAACCACGATAATCGGATAATCATACTATTCAAAACATACACCATAGGACCTCTCGACTGAGGTCGCGACGTGGGGTAGTGTCTCCTTCAGAACACGACACTACGATATGTCGCGTTCACAAGCTGAATGCGATAGAGGATCCGTCGCCTTCATAGGCCGAAACCCTAATCCGGGATCCTCTCCCCGGATTACCCCCACAAACCATGCAAACCATGCTTAATTTCCATTTTTCATACTTAGTGAATACCCTAGCATGGTATCTATGGTTTATAAAGCAAATAACGCGTTAAACACATCACACACACAATCCATGCATCAAACGAGGTGGATTCTCCCTACCTTCGTGAAGAACATGCAAACCAACCATGGCACAACATCTCCCCCGCTCCATGCGACGTCCTCGCAGTAAGAGCGCGCCGAAAACCACTCTGAAATGCCGAATCGCCCGGAAATCCTCTGCAGCAACCTCCCCTGGCCGAGCAGAGCTTGTGAAAGCTCTGTTTGGCCGACCTTGCATAAAAACGCACTACAGTTGGGAACGCGACGTAGCTCTGCGTCGCGACCTGAACGCGATGTAGGTGGTCATCGCCTTCCCAAGGCCGACGTCAGCATGCCGCCCAGTGCGCGACATGCGGCGCACATGCAGAAGAAGACCGCCTCTTATTCGGCAAGAAGAACGCGACTACCAGGGTTATCGCGTTAAGAACGCGACACACACCCCTGTCGCGTTCACAACCAGTAAACCAATGGGTGCTATGGGCCCAAACTGTCGGCCCACTAAACCCCACACAATGCACGGAAATCACGATCAACGCTCAATGACCCCACATTGGTCATGAGCACTACACCAGAGCCAGTAAACATGGATCCAAACAACCACTAAGCGAGGATCCATGAAGATCCGAAAACGCGCTACGTTACAAGGCCAATCCTGAAGAAAACTGCATATGAACTCTACAAGGAAAAGAAGCCTAAGATCAGTCATTTCATAACATTCGGTTGTCCTTGTTTCATCCATAACAATGGTAAGAGAGACATTGGTAAGTTAGATTCCAAATCTGATGAAGGAATATTCATGGGGTATGCTTCTAAACCCAAGGGTTATAGAGTTTTTAACAAACAAAGTTTATTAATTGAACAAACTGTCCATGTTATTTTTGATAAATCTAACCCTTCCTTGAGAAAGGAAGTAGATAGTGATGATGATGATGATGCAGAAAAATTATCCAAGAAACTGAAGGATACATATATCAAGGGCATGAAGATCCACCCTTGGAAAAATGCAATAGAAAGAAATATCCCATAATGATCTTCCAAAGGAATGGAGATACAAGAAGGATCATCCAAGAGAGAACATCATTGGAGACCCATCTATTGGGGTAAGAACAAGAGGTAATGTTATTCCATGTGATTACTTAGCATTTGTTTCTCAAATTGAGCCGAGACAGTTAACGAAGCACTGTCTGATGAATCTTGAATTTTAGTCATGCAAGATGAACTTAATCAGTTCAAGAGAAACCAAGTTTGGTCTCTTGTTCCGAGACCATCAGATCATCATGTTATTGGCACCAAATGGGTGTTCAGAAATAAATTGGATGAAGTTGGTGTTATCACTAGAAACAAGGCTAGACTGGTTGCTCAAGGCTATTCCCAAGAGGAAGGCATAGATTTCGATGAAACCTATGCACCAGTGGCTAGACTAGAGGCAATTCGAATTTTACTTGCTTATGCATCTGCATTAGATTTAAAGCTTTTTCAAATGGATGTAAAATCTGTATTTTTAAATGGATATATAAAGGAGGAAGTCTATGTAGAATAACCTCCTGGTTTTGATGATGAAGAATTTCTAAATCATGTTTTCAAATTGCATAAAGCATTATATGGTTTAAAGTAAGCACCTAGAGCATGGTATGAAAGGCTTAGTACATTTCTATTAAACCATGGTTTTATCAGAGGATAGGTAGATAGCACCTTATTTATTAAGTCAAAAGTCAAAAATATATTGCTTGTGTAAATCTATGTGGATGATATAATATTCGGATCTACTGATGAATCTCTGTGCAAGTACTTTGAAAAGTTTATGCAGGGAGAATTCGAAATGAGCATGATGGGGGAACTCAATTATTTCCTTGGACTTCAAATCAAGCAAGGCAAAGAAGGCACACACATCTGCCAAGCTAAATACACCAAGGAATTATTTAAGAAATTTGGATTTGACAATGCAAAGCCATTGTCCACACCAATGAGCACATCTACAAGGTTAGATAGTGATAACGATGGTAAGAAAGTAGATCAAAAACTTTACAGAAGTATGATAGGTCATTACTTTATTTAACTGCTAGTAGACCTGATATTTTATTTAGTGTATGCATGTGTGCAAGATATCAGGCTGATCCTAAAGAATCTCATTTAATTTCTGTTAAAAGGATTTTTAGATATCTAGCTAGAACTCATGATCTAGGTTTATGGTATCCAAAATCATGTGAAATTAGTTTAGTAGGATATTCTGATGCTAACTATGTTGGATGCAAGGTAGATAGAAAAAGCACCAGTGGAAGTTGTCAATTTCTTGCAGGATGCTTGATTTCATGGTCCTCAAAGAAAAAATTCAGTAGCACTATCAACAGCTGAAGCTGAGTACATAGCTGCTGGAAGCTATTGCACTCAACTACTATGGATAAAACAACAACTTGAGGATTATGGACTGCACATCAAAACCATTACATTGCTGTGAGATAACACCAGTGTAATAAATCTCACCAAAAATCCAGTTCAGCACTCCATGACAAAGCATATAGAGGTTAGATATCATTTTATTAGAGATCATGTAGCTAATGGAAATATAAATATTTTATTTATAGATACGTTGAATCAGTTAGCATATATCTTTACAAAAGCCTTACCTGAAGAGATATTTACATCTCTTAGAAGGGAATTAGGCATGTGTAATTTGCAATAGATTTTCTGCACGTAACTGAAATAATAACGGTTTCAGAATAATGCTTATTCTCTCCCCTGAAATTAAGAAAATCCTTTAAGTGTGTGCGTCATAAATTGCTTTGACGGTTCATTATTTTAAAAAGACCTTATCTATTGTGAAATCGTCTCCTCTTTTGTCGTTTTTCGCATTTACTGCTGTGTCCTTTCAAAAGTAGCTTTAACTTTCGCTTTTTAAATCCCGTAATCCATGCCACACCGATTCCACCTATCTCTCTCATCTCTTTCGACTCACCTGGAATGATAAACCCTATCGATTCCGGCATCCTCTCATATGTGATTTCGAAATAATCCCTCTGTTCGCGCTAAAATCTCTTGAGGGCTTCTGTTCTACTCCTTCCTACGATCCTCTAGAACCTTTCCCTGTTCAAATCCATGGTAGTTTCTGGGGTCTCTGGCACTGTTGGCGGTTACAGCACTGTGTTCCTCACAGCAGAGCAGCAAGAGAGGTTTGCAGCAGTGAAGACGAAGCTGTGCGGTAACAAGGCAGTAGATGTGGCTGATTTGGAGAAGAACGAAATGCACAATGTCATAGCAGCAATGCAGAGGTTGAAGTGGACAAGAATGGCAACTATTTCAGAGGCCAATTATCTAGACCTGGTGAAGGCCTTTTACACCTGCTTAAAATCTGAAGAGGACGGGTCCCTGATCTCCTCAGTCAAAGGTACCTCTATTCACATTACATATGACTTGTTGGAGAGTCTTTTTGGGGTGTCTACCAGTGGTCGCAGTGGAGTAGACAACATCAACATTCATGTCAAAGGACTGGGGATTATCGGTACTGAACATAAGCTGAAGGATGGTAAAATCGACATCAACCAGATGAATGCTTTCAACCGAATTTTGCATTTCATAGTGTGCCAAATCCTTGTACCAAGAAGCTCAACTTTCTCCACATGCACTAAGGCAGACTCCGATATGATGTTCTAGGCGATTCAGAACCATGATATCAACATGGCAGAGGTGATTTTTGAAAGGATGAAGTATGCATATGCAATTATTTGGGACACGAAGAACAAGCTAAACGTTTCTCTTCCTTATGCTCACCTGCTAACAAAACTTTTCCAGCACTACAATATAGATTTGAATGGTGAGGTGTCCGAGAAGATGGGGCAGGCCATCAGAAGCAGAAATCTAAAGAAAAGTGGCTTCTCATTAGTAGCTAGTGTTTGGACCAAGACCTCAGTCGCTGAAGGTGAGGCTATCATTGGAGAGGGTCCAGAAGTTCCTCCTGTTCAAGCAGCAGAGGCAGAAGCAGAGGTACAGTTAAGGGTTGAAGCCCAAGCAACTGAAGATCCAGTTGTTCCAGCAGTTCAAGAATAGCCAGAAGAGGTCAGAATAGAAATTCTAGTGGTTCAAGAAGAGGAAGAAGAGGCAGCAGCAGAAATCATAATTGAAGTTCCAGTGGCCAGTCCAAGAAGAATTGATGAAATTCCTCCCGAGCACATTGAGCCCGTTGGGCAATCCTCAGAGGTTGAGTCCCCTTCGACAGTTGTTGCAGCAGTAATTGAAGATATTTTGGACACTGTCGCAAATATTCATGGGGAGCAAGAAGAAGTTATGGCTGAAGTTGTGGCACCAGGCCACAGTGCAGATGTTCCTATGGAAGATGCTCCTGTTCAAGGGGAGTATATAGTTGAGAAGGAAGCAGAGATTCAGGGGGAGCACACATCTAGTGCCCCTACTGATATGTTCCAGGAAGGGGTTGTGGAGAGCCCCTCAGATGAAGATGTTGATAATGTGGAGCCCGCTATTAGGGCCTGTGGCAAAGGCAAGGGTGTTGCTCAGATTCCCTTGCTTACTAGAAAAGCACACCATAGTTCCAAGAAGAAGAAGTTGGGGGTCAACATGAAGCCAATATTAGACCAGTTGGATGCTCATGGAGAGATCCTGTGCTCACTGCAAAATGAAGTTTCATCCATCTTTGTGAGCCAAAGCACATGAGCCAAGTAGATTGGAGCAATGAAAGCTGATCTCCAAAGTTTGAAGGGTGAGTTGGGAAGCATTAAGCAATTAGTTCAAGATCTATTAGTTTTTGTGAGGGAGCAATTACCCATTTTTGCCCCTTCTGCTCCCACTCCTACAGTACCAAAAAGCAGTTCAGGGCCATCAGGGCCAATTGATGCAGAAGACAAAGTTCGGCCACCAAGGCCAAGGACTGAAGAAGAAATCCGGCCATCAGGGCCAAGTATTGCAGAAGAAGAAGTCCGGCCATCAGGGCCAGTTGGTGTTGAGGATGCAGGGCCATCAGGGCCAAAGGTTGTTGAGGGTCAGCCAGCACAGACAGCATCAGGGCCATCAGGGCCATCGGTTGAGCAGTCAAGGCCTCCAGGGCCAGTTGTGGATGAGCAAGGCAGAGTTGAAGCACCTGTAGAAGAGGCTGTGCCCTAGAGCCCCCTTCTTCTCCTCTTCAAACTCCAGCCCCTCCTTCTCCACCTTCATCTACCACTGCTCCTCCAGCTCCTGCCACCATCAAAACCCCTACCTAAGCACATTTCCTCACCTACACCATTTCCTACCACAACCTCCTCTTCTTCTACTTCCTCCACATTCATTCCTCCTCCTCCTTCTGAGGCACCTCCAACATCATCCTCCTCAGCTGGAGCCTCCTCTTCTAGTCCTTCATCTTCTGAATCATCCATACCACCTCCCTCTACTGCTTACTCTCTTTCCTTCATCCTCCTACTCCTCCCTCTTTTGTTACAATCATTCCAGAGGGTGCCCAACTTGAAGGTCCCTTTATCTAGGACATCAAAGATGAGTTTGAAGTAGCCATACTTCGCTCAGTCCTGTTAGTTGGCACTCACATTCATAGGACAGGCTCTTCTAGCCATACTCCTAAAAAGAGAAAAATATCTTCCAACCTTGCCACCTCCTCTGAGCCTCGTTTTCCACCTCTTTGGTTTTCTCTCACTGTTGAAAATTGAAGAAGGTCTATCTATTGTGAATTCCTCTAGAAATGCACATTTGCCACCATTTTTGGCCTTCGTCATCTTAATCTAACCGACCACCTAAATATTGCTCTCCCTCTCTCTTCTCTTTCCAAAGCTGAACAGTCAAAAATCATCTCTATGACTGAGGCTAAATCTGAAGAACAATGGGCTCGGGGCCATCAGTCTTTATACAGGCAATTCATATCTGCCAGCTCTGCTCGATTCCCACCCAGGGATCACCCACTCCCTCTCTCTGAGTGGTTTGTGATTCATCATAAAAATACCTGGGGTCCTTTCATCCATAAGGAGATTAAGCCCATCAGGTACTTCCAAATGTTTAATGATTACAGCTATCTCCATAATCTGCCTGAAGTTCAGCTTGGCCAATTCTAGCAGGCTATTTCTCTTCTTGGTTCGGATACTACTCATACCACCTCCATCCAAGTGGACTTTGCTACTTTGGAGATACCCGATGTTGTGTTTCTGCCTCCACTTCATTCCTTAGTCATGGAATCTGTAGTAGGCCCTATTATTTTTGAAAGATTTTCCAGGGTAATGGGGCGCATTTCAGTGCAGAAAGGAAATTCCCTTGCATTCCATAGATTCGTCTACCGGGAATATCACTAGGGCCACATCAAGTCTGATGTTCTTGCCCCTCTTTTGTCTGAATGTGAGCGGCTATCTCCATCAGACTGGGAAAGATTTTACCCTCTCACTGCTCAACAGCTTCTTGATCTCAATGCTTCTCAGGCCAGATCAAATCAACCTCCTCTGTCTACTGCACACTTTCTAGATCTTAACTCCATTCATCTTGTTCGAGACCCGTTTGATATGTGGGTTGAGAGATACAAAGTCTTTCTTTCAATGAAAAAGGAACTGAAGCACCAGCAGATCTTCTACCCCATTTCAATAGATCAATTTCTTCAGCATGCCAGCTTTGGTACCTCCAGCACCTACAAAATGTCTCTTGGCAAGGATGAGTATGGAAATTTTGTGGAAGCTCAAAGGCAACTACACATCCAGAGGATGGCTCCTATTATGGGACCTTCCTATTCTATTGTCTATGGAGCCTTCCAAGGTTATTTTGAAGAGCAGGAACGCAAGGCATGGCCGATCATTACTCACTATGCCTCCCTTCTGTCCCCTGCTTTCTACATTCATGTACCTCCTCAGTGAAATAATATAATGTCTTTTCTATCTTCCATTTATCTTTCTTCTCTTCCTTCTTTGTCTACTTTGATTCTTTTTTCTTAATGACAAAAGGGGGAGAAAATACAACATTATGAAATACATACCTACAAAATCCTCATTTTAGAAAATTTGCTCAAGTTTATTTCAGAACATTATATGTTATGTTTTGTTATGTTTGGTCATCACCAAAAAGGGGGAGATTGATGATCAGTCCATTCCCATATAATGCTATTTAATTATATACAATTTTGGTGATTAACAAAACCTCAACAATTATTTTCTAACAATCTTTTATGAAGTTCATCCACAAGGAATAAGTCAAGCCTAATCTGTAAGTAATCCTTACACTGTATCATTTAAAGTTCAGAGCATGTATTTCTCCTAAGTACACATCGATTTTCCTTGTAGAACAACGATTTCCCTTATAGCATGAACGATTCTATCGCTCAACGATTTCATCTTATAACGATTTGATAAGTGAGCATGAACGATTCTATGGCTCAATAATTTCATCTTATAACGATTTGATAAGTTAGTACAACGATTTTGGTTTCACAACGATTTGTTAAGTGAAACATCGATTTCGATCTCACAACGATTTTGTAAGTGAAACAACAATTTCGGTTTCACAACGATTTGTTAAGAGAAACATCGATTTCGATCTCACAACGACTTTTTAAGTGAAACAACGATTTCGATCTCACAACGACTCGTTAAGTGAAACAACGATTTCGATCTCACAACGATTTGTTAAGTGAAACATCGATTTCGGTCTCATATCGATTTCATAAATGAAAACAACGACTTGACTCTTATAACGATTTCATAAGAGAAAACAACGATTTAACTGTGATATCGATTTCATAAGAGAAATCTTATATTTGCTTGTACAACGATTTGCTTATATCTTTACAACGATTTGCTTGTACAATGATTTTCTTATATCTTTATAACAATTTTCTTATATATCGATTTGTTTATGTTTGAACAACGATTTGCTGAAACAACGATTTGTTTATGTTTGAACAACGATTTGCCTATATTTGTATAACAATTTGCATAAACAACGATTTCATAAGTTGAACAACTATTTCATTGTCATAACGACTTCATGGATTACATCGATTTCATATATGATATTCAAATATATTTTAAAATATTGTGAAAGTCAAAGTCTTCCTGCGTGCATCACTTGTATCCTATATTTATTATGTATGTACACACTTCTGCACGTCATCTATCTAAATGCGTTCTATTCCTATGTTTCTATAGCAAACACTTTTCAGGACAGCATAATGGCATTACTTTTTTGGTGTACGTTCTTACTGCATGGTTTCTAACGTTGACTGACAAGCATAGAGACAGTCTAGCTGTCTTTGGTTTGGCATTTATTATGTGCAGGTCTCTGACAGCACAAGATCTTACAACGTTGGACAACTAGAAGTGAAGGATATCTGGATAAATCTTCTCTTTGCGTGCATGGCTCCAGAGCATTAAATGACTACAAGCTTACCTGTCGTACATGATGGACCATGCAGTCTAACGAGCATTCAACCTAGAGACAACGGCCATTTCAACGATTATATTCTCAAGAGAAGATATATAAAGGACTGAAGACTCCTAGTTTGACAAATTTGAATTTTTATGTGATAGAGCCTTCAAAGAATTCCTCAACGAACAAGAAGAGCGCCTGCTTCATTCCATCATTTTTCTGTAGCTCTCAGCTCTCGATCCTTCTTGCTTAACCTTGAGAGAGTTGTTGTCGTTCTGAGAGATTTTCTAGTACAAATCTTTTCTCTCTCAGACCTTGCCTCAGATCAAGCATTTGTTGTAAGCTTGCTCTAGGGGCCATTTGCTTTTATTCACATATGTTGTGAAGTTCCTCTTCCGGTTGTGAAGAGAAGACCTGTTGGAAACAGGTGGTTTGTATTCCCTTCGTTAAGGAAGGAAGACCTGTGTATCAGGGTGGTTTGTACCTCTTCGGGGTTAGAAGAGAAGGCCAGCTGCGGCTGGATGTGTAAGGGTCCTTAAGGGGGACAATATCCTTGGTTAGTGAAATCCCAAGTTGTTGCTTGGGGACTGGACGTAGGAGTCCTTGGGATAGGAGGTTCGAACCAGGATAAAAATCTTCTGTGTTGTGTACTTTTGTGCTTATTTGTTTGTTGTCTTCCTTATCACTAAGACTAACAATCGAACTTAGTGTTTTTCTATTAAAGCTTCTTGTTGACAGGTGTTAAATCTAAAAGAATTTTAAATCTCATTCACCCCCCCTCTGGGCTTGCTAGCTGGGCAACACTTCACTTTTCTGCCCTAGGATTTTAAAGCATTTAAAGGTAGACAATCTCTCAAGCAAAAACCAATTAAATTCGATCATAGGTAGACCATGCTACCATCTTCGAAATGTTGAACCGTTCTTATATTTTACCCTTATATTTTGGTGATAAAAAAATTTATGATTAATTAAATATTATTAAATATATTTAATATCATATTTTCTTAATAAATATAAATTTATGGAATTATCGCTGTGTGTTGTGCATTAAAATTCTAAATCGATGTTTATTCAATATACATCGATTTTTGTTCAAAGTGCCACATCGATTTCACTAACAACGATTTGATAAGTTACACAATGATTTGATCGTGTAACGATTCGTTAAGTGAAACAAAAATTTGGTCGCCGCAACGATTTGATAAGTGAGAACAACGATTTGCTCTCACAACGATTTGGTTTTCATAACGATTTCATAAGTGAGAACAACAATTTGCTCTCATAACGTTTTGGTTCTCATAACGATTTCATAAGTGAGAAACAACGATTTGACTCTCACATCGATTTGAACGCCATAACGATTTGATTGCCACATCGATCTCTCTCTCACATCGATTTCTCTCTTACATCGATTTCCTAAATAAGAACATCGATTTGACCAAAACATCGATTTGATAAGTTTTCATAACGATTTGAACGCCATAACGATTTGATAAGTTTCATAACAATTTGGTTACCACATCGACTCGATAAGTGAAAACATCGATTTGCCTATCTTTATAATGACAATTTGATTTACTTAAACATCGATTTTGTCCAAACATCGACTTCATGTAAATATCAATTTTCTTTATACTCAGATCTTCAAATATGTTTGGCGCCTAATGAAAAGTCAAAAATGCCTCTAACAGAAGATTTTCTTTTATCTCTCTAGATCTCTTCTCTCCTGTCAGACAGAAAGGTGGTCACTTACTACTTCTGGGAGAAAACATGAAGCATAGAGGTATGTGAGCTTTTTGACAGAAACACTTTCTTCTATGCTTACAGACCTCGTAGACCACCAAGTGGCTAACAATCTGAAGAAGAAAAAGAATAGAAAGATCAGCAACGACTAGAAGAGCTCCAATGGATCTCTTCAATGGATCTATTCAAAAGTCTCTCGTATAAAAAATGAAGCAAGGCTGAAGAAAAGGAAGAGAGCTTTCCTGAAGATCTTTGAAGGAGTGTACAACCAGTGAGGAACCTCAACGCCACATACACTCAAAGGAAAGAGAGAAAGAGTCTGAGCCAAAAAGAAGTGTTTAAGCAACTGAAGCACTCAAGCATTCAAGCTCCTTCTCCTCTCTTCACTCTCTCTGTGTGCATCTTGTAATCTGGGGGAGAGAGTCTTTTCGCTAAGAGTTTCTTTTAGTTGGTGTTCATCTATTCCAACTCTCAGCCGTGTTCTTTCTTTTCTAAGAAAGATCTTTGTCCAACTGTAGGACTGTATACAGTGTAGAACCTAGTTAGGGGTTTGTGTCTAGCAAAATCGCACTGGGGTTTGTACCAGGAGTTTGGCTTCTTGACCTGTAAAAGAAGTGGGCTGCCTTCTTGCCCGAAAAGAGAAGAATACCAGCTGGGGTGTTGGGTGTTGTATTGTCCTTGAGGGGGACTGTACCCTTGGTTAGTAAAATCCCAAGAGGTTGCTTGGGGACTGGACATAGGACTTCCATGTGGGAAGGGCCGAACCAGGATAAATCTCTTGTGTTATTTGTGTGATTATTTATTTGCTTCCGCACTGCTACTCTTTATCACACTAAACTAACCAAACTTTCAAGAGTTTAAGTTTCTGTGTTTTAGATTTCAGAAAACCTATTCACCCCCCCCCCTCTAGGTTAGCTTTCTGCCATACTAAAAGGGCCAACAAGTGGTATCCGAGTGGATCTCTGAACATTCAAAGAAGATCCAACGATTTTAAAGCAAAAATCCATGGTAGCTCAAGGATTTGTTGAAGGACAATCAGTCACCAGACCTCCATTCTTCGATGGAGAAGATTATCAATATTGGAAGATGAGGATGGAATGCTTCATTCGAGGCACAGACTTTGATCTGTGGCAGGTAATAGAGGTAGGTGATTATATTGTTACTCCTGTTGTTGGTGCTACTGCCATTACAACAGCTGATAAGAATAAACTATCTTTAAACTTTAAGGCTAAGAACTACTTATGTTGTGCCTTATCTAAAAAAGAATTTAGTAGAGTATCTGTTTGTAAATCTGCAAAAGAAATGTGGGATAAACTGTAAATAACTTATAAAGGAACAGATAAAGTAAAACAAACTAGGATAGATATTCTTGTCTCACAATATGAGCAATTTAAAATGCTTCCATACGAAAATATTACTACTATGTATAATAGATTTGCAAGCATAGTAGTAGGTTCAAGTTCTCTTGGTAAAACTCTTTCTAATGAAGAAACAGTTAGAAAGATACTTAGATCATTAACTCTTTCATGGACACCTAAAGTAACTGCCATTGAAGATGCCCATGACCTAACCAAACTTTATATTGAAAACTTAATAGGTTCCCTCATGGCACATGAAATTAATATGGAGCGACTATCTGAAAGCTCATCAAAGAAAAAATGTACTAATGCTCTTAAAGTTGCAGCTACTCCTTCCACTTCTTCTTCTTCCAGTTCTAAAAACACAGATTCTAGAGACAGTGACGTAGATGAAGTTTTGTCCAAGCTTTAGAAAATTCTCAAGAAGAAGAAAAATGGATCAAGAAGGATTCAAAAGAAAGAGAGAAAAGAAAAAGAACCAGACTGCTATGAATACAAAAAACCTGGACATCTAAGACCATATTGTCCTAAACTAAAGAAGACTGGTCAACTGGAAAAATCTAAGAAGCAGCACAAGAAATTTAGAAGAAAAGCCATGGCTGCTGCTTGGGAAAATGAAGAGACCACAACTTCAGAATCATCAAGCTCTGAATCGGAAAAAGTGCAGGTAAGTCTAGCCCTTATGGTAGGACTAGATGAGGTACATTCTAACTCATCCTTTGATTCTTGTACAGATTCAGAATCTGAAGATTTAGAACAAGTGTTTAATGAACTTTATGATAAACACAAGGTTGTTGTAAAAGAATTAAAAATTATCAAGAGCAACCTTACTTGTTTAGTAAACACTAATTCTGATCTTAAATCAGAAATAGAACAATTGGAAAAACAATTGAAGGAAAGTAAAGATAATAATTCTCTTTTGAATGAAAATTTAAGAAGCAAGGATAATGAAAAATTAGAGTTAGAAGAAAAATTGAAAACTCTAACTGAAGAAAATCTTTATTTAAGAGAATCAGTTAGGAAGCTAACTAAAGGGAAAACATCTCTAGATCTATGTTTAAAAGGATCAAAATCTGGAAACAATAAACAAGGTCTTAGATACATACCTCCAGAAAAAGGAAAACAGTCCATAATTCTAGGAAAATATCCCTTACCAAAATTTGTAAATGAAAGCAAAATGCCTCAGAAAAAGGCACTTGAAATAAACAAGCTTTATCAAAAGAAAAAGGTTTCTAAAAATAGTGTCCTAAACAGGCATCACAAAGACAATCAGAACTGCAAAACAAACTACATTCATTGTTGTTCTCATTGCAATAAACTAGGACACACTGTAAACGCCTGCACAACAAGGCACTTAGTTTGGATTCCTAAAGGTTATTTTCATGCATCTAACCATCAAGGACCCAAAAAGATTTGGGTACCTACTTCTGAGTAGTTTATTTGCAGGATAGCCTTGGAGCATCAGGAACAAAGGGTGCTCAAGGCAATGATGACTGCCAGCTCTTCATCCAACTCATATCTGAAGAGGGAGTAGTCATTAATTTAGTTTTAAATTTTAATATTACTAACAATTATTTGCAAGTCTCATTCAGGTGGAGTCTCTCATTCAGGGGGAGCACAGACTAAGGGGGAGTTATTCATTAATGTTAATCATTGTTGAACCCCTCAATGGTAAGAAATTTTCTCAAAATGGGAGAGAATGCAGGGTAAGATCCTTCCTTTTTGATTAATGACAAAAAGGGGGAGAGTATGCATGGTATGCATTATCTGTGAATTTTCTATGCTTTTGTCAGAAAATTCTCATAAATTTTGTCATCACCAAAAATGGGGAGATTGTTGAACCACCCCTATATTTTACCCTTATATTTTGGTGATAACAAAATTTATGATTAATTAAATATATTTAATATAATATTTTCCTAATAAATATAAATTTATGGAATTATCGCTGTGTGTTGTGCACTAAAATGCTAAATCGATGTTTATTCAATATACATCGATTTCTGTTCAAAGTGCCACATCGATTTCACTAACAACGATTTGATAAGTTACATAATGATTTGATCATGTAACGATTCGTTAAGTGAAACAACGATTTGGTCGCCACAACGATTTGATAAGTGAGAACAACGATTTGCTCTCACAACGATTTGGTTTTCATAACGATTTCATAAGTGAGAACAACGATGTGCTCTCATAACGTTTTGGTTCTCATAACGATTTCGTAACTGAGAAACAACGATTTGACTCTCTCATCGATTTGAACGCTATAACGATTTGATCGCCACATCGATCTCTCTCTCACATCGACTTCTCTCTTACATTGATTTTCTAAATGAGAACATCGATTTGACCAAAACATCGATTTGATAAGTTTTCATAACGATTTGAACGCCATAACGATTTGATAAGTTTCATAACAATTTGGTTGCTACATCGACTCGATAAGTGAAAACATCGATTTGCCCATCGATTTGTCTATCTTTATAATGACAATTTGCTTTTACTTAAACATCGATTTTGTTGAAACATCGACTTCATGTAAACATCGATTTTATTTATACTCAGATCTTTCAAATATGTTTGGCGCCTAATGAAAAGTCAAAAATGTCTCTGACAATAGATTTTCTTTTATCTCTCTAGATCTCTTCTCTCATGTCAGACAGAAAGGTGGTCACTTACTACTCCTGGGAGAAAACAGGAAGCATAGAGGTATGTGAGCTTTTTGACATAAACACTGTTTTATCTAAACACTTTCTTCTATACTTACAGACCTCGTAGACCACCAAGTGGCTGACAATCTGAAGAAGAAAAAGAATAGAAAGATCAACAATGACTAGAAGAGCTCCAACAGATCTCTTCAACGGATCTCTTCAACGGATCTATTCAAAAGCCTCTCATATAAAAAATGAAGCAAGGCTGAAGAAAAGGAAGAGAGCTTTCCTGAAGATCTTTGAAGGAGTGTACAACCAGTGAGGAACCTCAACGCCACATACACTCAAAGGAAAGAGAGAAAGAGCCTCAGCCAAAAAGAAGTGTTCAAGCAACTGAAGCACTCAAGCATTCAAGCTCCTTCTCCTCTCTTCACTCTCTCTGTGTGCATCTTGTAATCTAGGGGAGAGAGTCTTTTCGCTGAGAGTTTCTTTTAGTTGGTGTTCATCTGTTCCAACTCTCAGCCATGTTCTTTCTTTTCTAAGAAAGATCTTTGTCCAACTGTAGGACTGTATATAGTGTAGAACCTAGCTAGGGGTTTATGTCTAGAAAAACCGCACTGGGGTTTATACCAGGAGGTTGACTTCTTGACCTGTAAAAGAAGTGGGCTGCCTTCTTGCTCGGAAAGAGAAGAAGACCAGCTGGGGTACTGGGTGTTGTATTGCCCTTGAGGGGGAATGTACCCTGGTTAGTAAAATCTCAAGAGGTTTCTTGGGGACTGGATGTAGGACTTCCATGTGGGAAGGGCCGAACCAGGATAAATCTCTTGTGTTATTTGTGTGATTGTTTATTTGCTTCCGCACTGCTACTCTTTATCACACTAAACTAACCAAACTTTCAAGTGTTTAAGTTTCTGTGTTTTAGATTTCAGAAAACCTATTCACCCCTCCTCTAGGTTAGCTTGTTGCCGTACTAAAAGGGCCAACACAAAAGCCCCATGTTTTCCCCAAATCCTATCATGTCTCTGAAGAGTATTTCATGCTC
Source organism: Colocasia esculenta (assembly GCA_014218235.1). NCBI lineage: Eukaryota > Viridiplantae > Streptophyta > Magnoliopsida > Alismatales > Araceae > Colocasia > Colocasia esculenta. Next base: position 55,946,711 of record CM024756.1, read on the forward strand.
AAAGTTCTGTCATGAACATGTGCTCGACTTGACTAGTTTACCCTAAATCCATGTCCATGCTTAATCTCGTATCATGAAACTGTTACTATACATACTACTTGATGTCAGTAACCCAATGAGACCATTTTTCCCAATTTCTATCATGTACCCTATTCGAATTTAATCATTTTTCATCGTTGTGTCAGATTTTAAGTTCATCGTAGAGAACCTATTAATATCATGACCATACTATATCAGAAACCTAATTACTTTTTACTGTGGATACCTCTACTTGTTTAGTGTCATCCAAAACTAGTTTCATGATTTTTCGCTATGTATACAATTTGTTATTGATTTTTAAAGGGCACAATGCCTTGACTGCATTGACTGCAGCCAAGGAGTTCTGTGCAAGTTCCTGTGCTCAGGCCGAGACCCTGAGAACACGACAACCCAATTGGTCACGTTCTCAACCGGGTCGCGGCAGGAACCCACGTCGCGTTCTTAACGCGACATGATCCTGTGTCGTGATCTTCTCATCTGGTCGGCTAGACCTAAACGCATCGCCCCAACACATCGCGATGAGGACCTTGTCATCGCGTCGGCGTCTCGACTGAACCAGATCGCGTCAGCTCTACCCATCGTGACCTGAATGACCACCGCGTCGGCCCGGCCTGTCGCGACCTGAACGCGATGCCAGCCGACGTTGCGACCTGACTGTCTGTTCCAGAAACCCTAATTATCATACAAATCATGAAAATCATGTATTATAATCATTGTTTAACACCTAAAATGTACTGTTATGTACACTAACGACATGTTTATGTATAATGGGTAATATTCACATGATTTTTAATAATTAAAATGTGTGCACAATTATCTCTTGCTTATTTGATTCTCTTACACATGCACACACTAAACATCAATTTTTCCATGAGACTTTACTGTAAAATTACTCAATAATATATTTGGTATTTAAGTGTAATTATTCATATAAATTCCCTAATTAGTTTAAATGAACTTGTCTTCATTTTATTCGCTTGATTTAACACCGTTATCGCGTCCCTCTACCCTCGAGCACTCGAGACAAGACAGACAACGTTTCGTACATACTTCTATCTTGGATTGGATGACCACTCCGTTGGGAATACTCCTGACTGGACCAGGAACTCATTGTCAAGGCCTCTGTAAGACTTCTTAGCTTTGGCGGACGTCAATTGCCGACGAGCAGGTTGTACCATCAATACCTATTTTACCCTTAGGGATCAGCATGATCCAAATGGCCTTAGATTGTTCTCTCTTAACTTGAGATCACGCCGGACCTCTGGCATGTGTTCGTTGCACGGCTATTGGGCGGTTGTGACTTCTACCGGACTGTCGGCACACGATGGTACTATGCAATTGTTACTATCGCTTATTTTATCATCAATTTCCGAGTATTTCCCTAGCTCTTATCTACTATCTTGACACTCTCATCTATTCACGTTCTCTCTACATTCTCGTCTATTTTTAAATTACTCACATCTATTCTTAGTACTCTATTTGACCATCAAATTGATTGTCTAAGATAACAAACATGATCAATGCCAGGCAACATTATAAGGGGCCCGATCTGGTCCTGGGAGGTGCGCCCGAAAAGTTATAACTCACGGGGGTTTAATGATCAGGGTGTTCGGTATGCATCTAAATGCATGACTATCAAGATTTAATCGAAGATGATCAATCAATAAAAAATACTGTATTCTCTTGGTTGACAAGATGATCGACCAAACCTGCTATTGCAACTAGTGCACTTTTGTGCAACCAGACATGCTATCTCGTTATATGGCCATTTCCTTATCATGCTTGTTATGCTATTTTCATGTGACTGTATTATTGTTCTCTTGCTATCGTGTGACATTATTTTCATGACTATACTTGATCGTTCTCTCTAGTTATCCTATTTTACAAGACATTAATCACTTAAAACATGCATGTTTACATGAGATATTAAGTCCTACTGGGTGATTATCGCTCATCCTGCGCTATTTGTTATATGTGTTCAGGTGAGTCTGATAGAGACGACCATGATGATCAGTCTGTCCCCATATAATTCAATTACATATTTATTTGGTGATTAACAAAATTCTATCAAAATTTCTAAAGTCTTAAGTACAGGAAATATACTAAGGTCAAATAAGCCAATATTGGTAAGTATCATATTTCTGAAGCTTTAATCATTTCAAAGTATATTTCTCTAAGTCCACATCGACTTTTGAAAGCCACAACGATTTCCTTTTTGTATGACAGTTTCAATATAGCTAACAAGTCGATACCGTAACGATTTGCTCGTCGTAACGATTCCTTAAGTCATCGCAACGATTTCTTAAGACGTCGCAACAATTTGCCCATCGTAACGATTTGCTCATCGCAACGATTTCTTAAGTCATCATAATGATTTGCTCATCGCAACGATTTCTTCAGTCATCATAACGATTTGCCCATCGTAACGATTTGCTCATCGCAACGATTTCTTTAGAGCTCATAACGATTTGCTCGCGCAATGATTTCTTTAAAGCTCATAACGATTTGCTTCGCGCAACGATTTCTTTAGAGCTCATAATGATTTGCTCGCGCAATGATTTCTTTAGAGCTCATAATGATTTGCTTCACGCAACAATTTCTTTAGAGCTCATAACAATTTGCTTCGCGCAACGATTTCTTTAAAGCTCATAACGATTTGCTCGCGCAACGATTTCTTTAGAGCTCATAACAATGTGCTTCGCGCAACGATTTCTTTAGAGCTCATAACTATTTGCTTCGCGTAACGATTTCTTTAGAGCTCATAACGATTTGTTAAGTATTCATAACGATTTCTTCATTGAATACAACGATTTGCTCTCTATAATGACTTATTGGTATTCATAACGATTTCATAAGTCATATAGACAACGACTTTATGGTTTATATCGACTTGATATTTATCTTATCTCTTAAGGCGTTGAATTAGTCAAAGTCTTCTTTATTTGTCTGACTGCTATGAATTTAATGAAGACAGAACATATCTCTGCATGCATGCAAATGATATATTTTCATTATCGTGCATATTCTGTCAACATCTTTTAGAACAAGTTTTTGGCATTGCTATTATGGTGAATACTCACATCAATGTTTACTGACAACAAGAGACAGCTAGCTGTCTACTGTTCTAGCAATTAATATGTGCAGGGTCCTAAAGACATTTTGTCATACAACGTTGGACCATATAGACACCAGAAGACATTATCTCTTTGCGTGCTCAACTGGATAAAAGATTGTTGAAGCTTCCAAATGTCAAGCAGTCTAACATCTACCAATCTAAGAGACAACGATTACTTCAACGGCCATATTTCAAAAGGAGATATAAATACAAGACAGAAGATCAGAAGACGGAAGATTTTTGAACGCACAAGCTATTCAAATCTTCTGATAGAATTCAAGAGCCAAGAACCTCATTCCTTTCAGTGTTACTCTTTGCTCTCCACCTATAGTGAAAATCTTGAGAGAGCTCGTGTAGTTCTGAGAGTCTTCTGTGTTTCTAGATCTTTTACTCTCAGTCCTGCTTGCTTCAGATCTTAGCTTGTTGAAGCTTGATCTAGGGGCTTGTCCTTATTGCTTACCTTTACTGTTGTAGTTCCCTTCTATGTTGAAGGAAGACCTGGTAGAGCTTCCAGGGTGTTGTTGTTCCCTTTTGTGTGGAAGGAAGACTGGTGGGGTATCCAGGGTGGTGTAATTCCCTTCGTGTGAAGCAAGACCAGCTGAGCTGGGTGTTGTAGTGTCCATAGGGGGACTGTACCCTAGTTAGTGGAATCCTAGTTGTTGCTCAGGGACTGGACGTAGGACTCCTAAGGAGAGGAGGTCCGAACCAGGATAATTTCTTGTGTTGTGTGGTTGTTTTTCTTGTGTGATTGCGCTTTGAACTAACTGTTACTAACCTTCATCGAAGAACGTCTTTTGTGTGAATGTTTTAAGTACAGATACTAATCAAGTAAATTTTTTAAAGACCCATTCACCCCCCCTCTGGGCTTGTCAACCGGGCAACAGACCACACGAACAAGGAAGGGAATGAAAGGCTAGGAGTGATCCTACTTTTCGTCAACCAAAGCTTTTTAGGAGTTAGTTAATTGATTAGTTGGTTTGTAGTTATTTTTAAATTTGAATAAATTACTCTGGGCTCATAGTTATGGCTCTGAATTAGTGATTGCAATAGTTGATTAGTGGAATGATGAATAAAGTTGGATCGTTTGGTGTTATGTATTTAACTGTATTATCGCTCCGATATTCCGCGTCGGGACGTTACACATATCCCCCCTCAAGTGCTCACGGGCACCCCCCGAGTAGGCTTGAGGGTGGGGGGCAAGTGTGGAGGCTATTTCTAACCTTCTAGGCCCACGGGCACATCGCGACCCAGTAAAGTAGCAAGACAATGGCTATTCAGTCACGTGTCCTCGAAAATAGCTTCGTGCTTCCGAACACGCCTCCGCCAGTTCGCACCTAAGGGTTCCCAGACATTTGGTCTTCGGACACCTCCGAGCATACCTAAGCAGGGTCATATCATTGAGCACCCGCTGCGCGGTAGGCGAGCGCCGAACACCGGATAGGCTCGCAGTCTTCTATTCGGGCCCCATAAAGAGCAATGATGAGTAGCCGTCCTTGGGCCCCGCACCACATTTAATGGTACGCGCGTCATGCTTCGCCATCAACACAACAGTCCTCTCTTACTAGAGAGGCTCTCTTAATATCTAGATTCAGTCAAGATTAGACACAACAAACTCTCTTTTTAATAACGAGGCTAGCCAACCATGCACATCATTTATGTAATTCGGGTCCCACCCAGTGACGTCATGCATCTAACCCAATCAAGCTGCAATGCAATTAGGTCTCCTGCTGTCGTCACTTAAATATGTTCTCCATCGCATATCTTCTTGCATAATAGGGTCATTTTGAGAACTATTTAATTATCTCTGAGTACGTGAACATACGGTCAGTGTAAATATATGGTTAAGATTGAAATAGTAATATAGACTAATTAGGTGTATAAAAAGTTGTCTAACGATGCGTTGAGGTAATTCTACTCGAACTCAACAGATGAGATAATTTTACTCTTGGATAACATGAGGTAGATTTTTTTTTGTTTCAAAATGATTCAGATCAAAAAAGTAAGTTAAACTACACCTAATTAATTAATATCTTAACTCAAAAGTCCATAACCTGAGATCAAAATAGATAATAGTAGTTACATGTCATAAACAACTGACTTATAAACAAAAGAAGAGGTATCCGGTCCGCCATGCCCACCTCACTAGTTAGTCCTAACGCGGATCCGTGTTTGAAGATTCCCGGTCTCTTCGCACCATCTTCTCTTCTTTGACCTTTTTCTTCTCGTTCCAGAAAAAGGTCATAAAAAAAATAAGCAAACCGCCCGTCCACTTCCCCAATCTCTCTTTCAGACCGTCCGTACGGCCAATGCGGAAGCTGGAAATGTCGGGGCAGGGCAGCGAAGAAGGGTCAACGCGCGGGGGAATCGCACTTCCAGAGCTGCGACCAGTCTATGCATGCTCGCGGGAAGGGAGTGGAAGGCAAAACAGAAGGTCCCTTTCTCGGTCTAACCTTTTCAAAAAGGTTAGTCCACAGCACCACCTTTGCCATCTCCTCCTTCCCTTCACCTCCGGTTTATAGCCGGCCCGCCCCCTCCCCTGCTTGTTCGTCTCCACCGCGCCCTCCTCGTACTCTCCCCTCACCTTCCTCCCTCCTTCACGGGTCTCCTCTGCTCCAAACAGGGCGGTCTTGGGGGAGAAGAGGGAAACCAAAACCGTAGAAGAGTGCAGGAAGGGTTGAGGGATAAAAAAAAAGAGAGCAGTACAGGAAGAAGCATCTGCCATTTCCTGCTGGTGGGTTTCTGTCTTCTTTGCGCAGGTTGGTGCTTTTGCCTTCTCCGAATAGACCCATTTGCGGTTCTGGCTCCCCTTGCAGCTTCCGTTCCTGAATCCCCCCTCCTGTTACTGCGGCAGGTTTTCCCTGAACTGGGATGCGAAGCTCTCCCTTGCACCACCCAGCTCATCTTGTTCTCCCACCGCGGCCGGGCCTCTTTGACACCTGTCATCTTGTTGCCTTCTCTGTTCCCTCTCGTTCCTTGAGAACTAGCACTACTGCTGCCCCATCTGTCTTCTCCGTCGTTAATTACGACTGCTCTGAAGTCTGAATACTTCACAGTCGCATCTCCTACCCAAGAAGACGCTGGAAATGGAAGGCGGCGGCGGCGGCTCCTGCAGGGATCTGAACAGATTGATCAGCGAGCTGACTCAGGGGAAGGAGCTGACGAGGCAGCTGGAGAGCCACATGGAGCAGCTCTCCTCCCCGACCGAGCAGTGCAAGCACCTGGTGCAGAGCCTGCTGTCCACATGGGACAAGGCCATCTCCATGGCGAGGTGGTCAAGGGAGTCGGAAGGCGAACGCCTGACGCGCTCGCTCAGCGGGAGCCCCGGGAGCGAGGGCTCGGAAGGCCGGGCGTCCAAGGACCAGTTGGAGTCCAGGGAGATGTTCAAGAAGAGGTACGTATGCGTACTGCTCGCGGTCACCTGCAGGATCGATGGAGGCTAACCATGACTAGCTGGCTTCATCATGTAAGCTGCCGCCGAGAGCTTCCCTGAATCGGTGAATCTGGGTGTTTGCAGGAAAACGCTGCTCAAGATAACGCAGCGGGTGAGGGTGGACCTGGCGTCGACGGGGCTGGAGGGGTCTCTGGACGACGGCTTCAGCTGGAGGAAGTACGGCCAGAAGGATATCCTCGGCGCTAAGCACCCACGGTGAGCAACCTCTCTCTCTCTCTCTCTCTCTCTTCACCGATCAATTAGTAGTCTTTTATGAACAAGAAGGAAAAAGATGAATGCCTTTAAACTAAGAAGATTGAAAAGGATGGGAACAAAAGGCAGGGTGGTGCAATTGATTCATTCTGTAAGCGTGATGTTGATTTTGAGAGGAAAGAAAGAAAGAAGGATATTTATAAGAAATATTTTGGAACATTCCATAGGTATATTAAATAGATTGAGGTTGTATTACGTACCTCAGATTAAAACTACGTACGCGTTTCAAGATGCAACTTTAATTAATTAGGATATCAATTTAGAGTGACAACTAACACAGATATTGGTGAGACACAGTAGGTGTCCCTTTCCATATTAATTAGATGGTTGTAAAGTGATAGACTGATAGATGTACTTCTTAATTTCCTATATATTGATTGGATGTACCTGCACTGAGAAGTGGAAAAGTCTCCAAAAACACTTGGTGCGTGCATATGAGCCATGCATGCCTTGATCATGACGTGAAGGGCAGTTAGATGATCATCTAGCCTTTTTGAGACAATGGCCCAAATAATGATTGGGAATTGGGATAATTAACACTAGGTCAAAGAACATAGGATCAAAACTGGTTTTAACTAAATAATTTGATAATTTATGGGTATTCTGCGCACGACAAAGTAGCGCGCGGCAACCACATCTATGTGACATCGTGCCATTATATATCTCTACCGCGTGCGCGTGGGGTTGTCATTATAGCGTCTTGTATTTAAGATGGCCTACCAAGTATTTTTCATTAGTATATATTCCATGGTCACATGGAGGAGCGGCACTTGTTCAGAGCAAGTACCATGTCCATGCATGTTTTTTTTGGTATATATCTCTAAAAAGGTTTATGTCACCCATCCCAAACTGCAATTTTGTTACAAGTTTCAGCTCACTTTCAGCTAAATCGAATTAAATTCATGATATGAAGTAAAAAAAATAAAGTTACACAAGATTTTATAAAGTTTTCATTTTAAGATCGGAGCATATCGATTTGGTAGTGTGTGTGTGTGTATCCATGAGGATCTTCCTCCTTAATTTTCTCTTACTTTGGAGGAATTGTCACGTCATCGTCATGCATGTATACATGAAGATATAGAAGAAAAATGGATAACAAATTGCGGCCCCATTTGAATTTAGAATTTTAGCATTTATAGGGTGCCTGGTTAATTAACATTTTAGCATTTATAGGGTTTTGGGTTAAGACCATTGTTTTAACCTTTTTTCTCCTGAAAAAGAAGTTAAATTATAATGCATGTTTAGCAAATGTCTCCAACATTTTAAAAAAGTGGAAGGGCCTTTGTCATCTTTTCCTTAATAAATAAAAACAAGGCAAGGCTTTTCCTTTTTGGAGTTATCCTATGAATTTTTTCACATATTTTTCTTCTGATTTTTATTTTAGTTCATTAATGTGCCTAATATACTTCCCAAAGAAAATTATACCACTCTGTTCCAATGACACGTGACTGTCACGCGCCGTGCAGGAGCTACTACAGGTGCACCCACCGCCACTCCCAGGGCTGCCCGGCCCTGAAGCTGGTCCAGCGCTCCGACGACGACCCCTCCGTCTTCGACGTCACCTACCGCGGCCGTCACACCTGCGTCCAGGGTGATAACATCGCCGCCGACACCTCTACAGCCGCCGCGGTGGCGGCGGACCAGCAGCAGCAGGAGGTCCAAGAGCACCCGCACCCCCAGGGCAACGCCGCCGACGAATCCCTCCTCCTGGACTTCAGACGCGGCCAGCTCACCGTGAAGACGGAGGGCCTGTCCGACGCCAGCCTGTTCCCGTTCCCGTCCCCCTCCCCTTCCTTCTCCTTCCCCTCCACGCCCGTCGGCTGGGCCTCCCCACCGGCTGCCGCCCTCGACAGCCCGTTCACGGGCGGCTTCTCCCCGCAGTTCGTGTCGCCGAGGGCTTCCTCCGACCCGACCGGCTTCCCGGCTCCTCCGGGCCAGCTGGGGGGTTGGCAGGCGCCCCCGGCGCCGGGACCGGACTTCGCCGACGTGTTCTGTACTGGGGCGACTTCCAGCTCCAGTGACTTGTTCATGCTGGACTCCTTGGAATCCGATCCAAACTTCCCATTCCATCCCAGCTTTGGCCCAAATCAGTTCCATTAGAGAGATAAAGCCCTTGGTTCTCTGCCATCTTTGGCATGGCTGGTCAGAAAGCAAGGAGGGCCTTACCAGCATCTGCAAATGCCCTTGGTCCTGGCGGCGGTGGAGTTTTGAATTTTTGTTGCCGCGGGGAAATCATTTTGAGAAATTGACTTGTTTTTTTTTCTTTTTTTTTTTTTGTGGGGGGGGGGGGGGTTGACCTCTTCTTTCTGAAGTTGTAATTCTTGTTTTCCAGTACGATAAATTATTGTATCCTAGGATCATCAAATACTTATACCCTTTTTTTTCTCCTAATAATTATAAGATGAGATTAAGTTCACAAGTTTTTTTATAAATTTTGTTAACAAGCTGTTGTTTAACACAAATACGATTACTCCATCTTCTGTGGACGAATTTCATAGAGTTGAAGATTCACTTTCAAGTCTTTTATTAGATATATATGTAATGTCATATTTTATGTAAAGTACAAATTTTCAAATATAAATAAATTCGAGAATTTTTTCCAATCACCTCACTATTTTTATGTGGAATGAATTTCCAAAGTTATGGTGAGAGCACGTTTATATAAATATGATATGGATTGTAAGAGAACAATTATTGATTGGCCAACTAATAATTCCCACATATATAATTTACATCATCATTATTTATTACAAGAATGTTAATACAATGAGTTTTCTTGAAAACCTATGTCTTCCTATTATTATATACACATAATGTACTATGTATCCCTACACTAAATATAAAAGGGAGAGGGAAGAAGTACTTTTATCTTAGAGAATGACTCGCTATTTTATTGATCGGATATTAAATTATAGTTGATTGAGGGGCAAGATATATGATGATATAAGTAGCAAACGAGCAGCAGTCATTGTTTGGTGGTTGGTGTTCGATGGCCAACGGTGATGATCAAATTTTGTTATTTTATTAGCCAAAATTATTATTTGTGAGCCAGAAAAAATTTACTTGTCAATTGGAATGTTATTTGTCAATTGAGATGACTATTTGTTAGTCAAAAATTAGTCTCAACCGATGGTATTAAGACGGTGTTTTTTGCTACTACTTGTTGTCAGACTATCACACTATTATCATTACGAGAAAAATTTAGTACACTTGAATTTTACACTCTATATTTGTACTTTTTTTTGATTGGCTAATGAAAAAAAAAGTATAATACACTCATCTAATAAGAAGTAAGAAATACAAGTGTAAAATGTAAAACTCAAGTGTACTAAATTTTTCTCTTGACTATTTTTATAGTATCATCACTACAAATTTATTAAACAGTCCTATAATTGAAAAAAAAAATTGATCATATAAACAGAACATAATCATGTGAAATTATAGAGCTGTCCAACTCAGCTTATTAATTTACCTAATCAATTGAATAACAAGTATTTCCCTCTATCTTATTTTTTAGGACGTGGAGCATCTAAATAAGACAAATTGATAGCAGCAGCAGTGCCCAAAATCTTACGTAGAAAACATCTCAACCACATCTAATTTTCATGGTCATGCTTCAATGTTTTCTCTTTTACAAATAAGTTGTTTAATTACTCAGAGACATGGATCATTTTTTTTCAATTATAGAACTGTTTAAGTAGCTTGCAAAGAAAATGCTATCGATTTCAATGATCTTAACATCGATGTCTTTCTTGGAAGTGATTATTATTATTTTTTGGTTGGATGGAAGTGAGTTGTTATGTTAGACTAGTGTGGACACTTGGCTCGGGGAAGCACATCCACAAACAAGAGAAACTAGTTTTGCAAGTAGAAATGTAGGGCCATATGTCTATTAATTTCTTTCATTTATTTTAATGCTAAAACATATATTTTTTTATAAGATCAGGCTAGGATATTTAGATATGTTTCATCATGTTAACTGCCAAATAATTCCGTTGGGTCTTGACTGGACATTGACTATCAACTTCCATGCATCTTATTTTGCTGCAACTCCCTCAAAGTTTTGAGCCACTCAAATTACCTTTTTTTGAGATTTTTTACGTATCAGTCTCTACAAATTTAATTAATTATAGATTAATTTTTTGAATTCAAATATTGTCATATCGAAAATGCTAAGTGGTCGGGTAAATTGGACAACTGATTTGTCCGGCCACTTAGCCATTGGTTGGTGCATAAGGGGGTCCGCACGCCAATCCACTGGTCGGGCAAATAATTTATCCGACCAATCGTGCACCTAGCACTTCTCTTGTCATATAAATCCTTCAAAATGTTACAGTTAAACATATTAGTCCATGTCTTTTCTTTCTATTGATAACATATTTAGTCGACCCTAATTTGTAAAAAGATCAAAATAGCTCTTAATCACTTCTCTCCCCACTATCCCTCCCTCTCCAATGGAGCCAGAGGGGACAACCCTCTCTCATAAGGCTGTAATTAATAGAACTCGATATTTCGACTCGATTCTGATAAAAATTATCAATTTTAAAATTAAAAATAATATTGATAATTTGTCGAATCTGTATCAAATATTTTGATAAGTTATTGGAATAATAATCGGAATTGAAAAATAATTGAAATCCAAATCGATACCAATTATTTCGATAAATTATCCATAAACTCAAAAGATAAAATTATGATAAGTACTTTAATTTATCAAAATTTCAGTTCCAATAATATTGTTAGAACGAAATCAAAATTAATCATTCTAATTTTATCAGAATCGAAATTATATTTCAATTATAAAAATCTATATTTTTGATTTAGAATCGGACTCAGTTACAGCCCTACTCTCTCGTGACCCGCCGCCCCTACAAAAATCTCTCTTTCTCTCTCCAAACCCCCCCCCCCCCCCCCCCCCCCTCCCCACACACAATCCCTTCCTCTCTATTGGAGGTGAAGGGGACAACCGTCTCTAGTGACTACAACAGAAGCCCTGGCAAGGAGGGCGGCACCAATGGCAACATTGGGAGAGGGCGGAGATGAAGAGTTAGGGCCAGTGCGGAGGAACGAGCAGAGGACAAGGGGGATGACACTGACGGCTACCGTCAACACACTGCTCCCTCACCCCGTGTATCGTCTCCCCTCCAAAGCAACCAGCTTCCAGAGATCCATAGCACGGCCACCCCACTTGCTCTCCCCTCCACTGCCATGTCGACACCACTCACCCTCCACCTCCTCCTGCCCCTCCTCCCCCTTCTCTACTTGCCTCTACTGTGGCCACTACCGATGGCCACCGCCGACTTCCTCCTTAACGTACTGGTTGACCCAGTGAATCTCAGCCTCCACGGCGACTCTGCCATTGAGACAGGCTATCGATCCCTCTCCATCACTAACCCCTCCACCTTACTCCATCGGTCGCACCCTCCATAAGTCCAAGGTAGCTACCCACGAATCCTCCGCCGCCACTGCAGGCGAGGTCGAGTCCTCCCCTTCCACGCTTCCTTCAGTTTCTCCATCGCCCCAATCCGGAGCATCCTCACGGCTATGGCATCACCTTCCTCTGCTCGCGATCCCCCGGCATCCAGGGCGCCATCGTCGCCCAACACATGGGCCCCTTCAACCGCTCGAACGATGTAGGTCAGACCAATCGGGTCTTCACCATCGAGTTCGATGTACTCGAGAACGAGGAGTTCTTCGACATCAACGCCAATGTTGGCATCGACCTCCACTCTCTCACCTCTGTGGATGCCCACACTGTGGGGTACTGGGCGGATGATCTCCAGGGATCTTAACCTATAGGATGTGTTCTTGGATGAGATGTACGTCAAGTTATGCGCCTCCATGGGGAAGGTGATGGAACACCACAGGATCCTGGGCTGGAGCGTCATCAACTACTACTCCTCCCTCAGTGAAGCCCTGATCACCTCCAAACTCCCCAACTTTATTCCGCCAGAGGAAGGCTGCAAGCTCAGCAAGGGCGTTGTAGCTGGAATCACGGCAATGACAGTGTCTAGCTTTACCATCAGTCCATCACCTCGGCGTCCATGTATGTCTTCTGGCAGCACAGGCGCTGGTGTTGGTTTATGACCCATTTATTCAGTCCATGTGGACCTTAAAAATCAGCTGCCACAAGGGTTATTATTAATTCCTTCTCTGATAGAAGGTGGAGATGGCCTTGTGGCCAATATAACCAAAAATGGAAAAAACGCAAGGGCACAAGGGTGTTGGCGGCTGTAGCAGAAAACAGAAGAAAGAAGCTTGCTTTTTTAGGTCTTGCGGCTGTGGGTTGCAAGACGCGTGTGTGCGCGGCTAAGGAAAAACAGCAGCAGGCAGGCCTTCGCGGCTGTGGTGATTATGGGATTTCTCGTGGGCCACCGTGTGCCCAGGGAGAAGGCTGAGTGGCTGTTTATAGTGCGGTGCTACTGTGCGGGAGAAGAATAAGGGAAGAAGACAAAGATCGTGGGACAGTGTTCTACCACAGGGCGGTCAGATTTGCAGCGAGTCTTTGCTGTGATCACATGGGAAGTTTTTCTATATCATGTGCACGGTGACGTACATCTTTACTCTTGTCGTTGTTATTCGGGTCTTGAGTAAGAGATGCCGAGATTTATATGTTTATTATTCTTATAGTAGATTTGTTGCTCCGACTTGCCCCGTGATTTTCCCCATCACTTTGTTGGGTTTTCCACGTAAATTTTGGTGTCCTGTGTGATTGTGTGTTCCGTTCATTTTCCATTGCGTGTTAGGTGTGCTCGAATTATTCGTACATAAGTGTTTTATTCCCTTCAACTAGTATCAGAGCTTGTTGGATTAGAACATTTATTTATGTGTGAATATAGAGGCCGATAACACTTCCCATATGATTAGTTTAAACGGAAACAACTGGATGATATGGAAACCAAGAATGGCATATCTCTTGTATTGCAAGGACTTGTATGGTCCGTTGCAAGGAGATAGTGAAAAGCCCACAACAATGTCAGCCAATGACTGGAAAAAGCTAGACCGAAAAAACGTCGGGTTTATTCGATAGTGGCTTGATGATAGTGTTTTTCATCATGTTTCCACTGACAGTTCTGCACACTCTCTGTGGAAAAAGTTAGAGGGTCTCTATGAAAGAAAAATAGCTGGTAACAAAGCTTTCTTGATTAGAAAACTTGTCAATCTGAAGTATAAAGATGGTACTTCTATTTCTGAGCACTTGAATGAAATGCAGAGTATCACTAACCAATTATCCCTCTATGAAGATGTCTCTTGATGATGAGTTGCAGGCATTGTTACTTCTCAGTTCGTTGCCAGAAAGTTGGGAGACACTGGTGGTTTCCCTCAGTAATTTTACACCAGATGGAGTTGTCTCTATTAGCCAAGTAACAAGCAGTTTGTTGAATGAGGAGTTGAGAAGAAAGAATTCAGGAATTTCTCACAGTGATTCACAGACACCTGTTTCAGAGAATAGAGGAAGGTCAAAGTCCAGAGGCAGAGGAAATTCACAGAAGAGGAGAAGAAAGTCAAGGCCAAAAATGGACATTACTTGCTACAATTGTGGGGGAAAATGACATTTCAACAATCAGTGCAAGAAACCTAAGAAGAATAAGAAAAAGGGAAAAGAAGTAGAGAATGCAGAGTCAAAGGAGAATGTCACAGCTATAGTGCAAGGTGATGACTATTTGATTTTGTCTACTTCTGATGATATTTTTTCTTGTGTGTGCCAGGACTTCGAGTGGGTGATTGACACAGGTGCTTCTTACCATGCTACACCGAGAAAAGAGTTATTTGCTACCTACAGGACTGGAAAATTTGGTGTTGTCAAGATGGGAAACCATGGAATAGCAGACATCATTGGCATGGGTGACATCCACATAAAGACCAATCTTGGCTACAAGTTGGTGCTTAGAGATGTGAGGCATGTGGCAGATTTAGACTAAATTTAATTTCAGTTGGAAAGCTAGATGATGAAGACTATGATAGCATATTCTATAAGGAAAATGGAAGCTCAGTAAGGGTTCTCTTGTTGTTGCTAGTAGAAAGAAATGTCATACCTTATACAGGTTGCAGGCCAAAGCTTGTGGTGATCAGTGGAATGCTACAGAGAAAGATTTCAGCATGGAGTTGTGGCATAGGAGATTGGGACACATGAGCAAGAAGGGTTGCAGGCTCTTTCCAAGAAAGAAGTCTTGCCAGACTTTAGAGGTACACATCTGAACTCATGTGTTGATTGCTTGGTTGGTAACAACATAGAGTTTCTTTTGCTAGTTCTGCATTATCTAGAAAATTGCATGCTTTAGATCGTGTCTATACAGATGTTTGTGGTCCTTTGAGGACAAAAACTCCCGGTAGATCAGTTAATGTTTCAGGTATCAGTGGTGCACTTTACTTTGTTACTTTTATAGATGATTATTCCATAAAAGTTTGGGCCTATGCTTTGAAAACTAAAGATCAAGTTGTTGATGTTTTCAAAGAGTTTCATGCCAGGGTTGAAAGGGAGACAGGAAGACAACTAAAATGCATAAAATCAGACAATGGTCGTGAGTATACAGGATTATTTACTGCTTATTGCAGGTCACAGGGCATTCAGCATGAGATGACAGTTCCTGGTACACCTCAACATAATGCAATTGCAGAGAGGATGAACCGCACCATCATGGAAAAAATCAGATGTATATTTTCAGAGGCCAAGTTGCCCAAAAGGTTTTGGGATGAGGCTTTGAGGACAGTTGTTGATGTGATCAACTTGTCACCCTGTACAGCTCTAGATGGTGATGTTGCAGAGCATGTATGGTCAGGGAAAGATGTCTCCTATAGGCACTTGAGGGTGTTTGGTTGTCGTGAATTTACACATGTTCCAGACATTGAAAGGTCCAAATTAGATGGTAAGACAAAAGAATGTATGTTTCTTGGTTACTCACATGATTAATTTGGTTACAGGTTTTGGGATCCAGAAAATCAGAAGGTGTTTAGAAGCAAAGATGTGGTCTTCTTTGATGATCAAACCCTTGAGGATTTGAAGAAGAAGAAGACACCAGACAAGACTTCTGCAGAGGGACTAGCAAACTGTGACCCAGTTACTCCTCCAGCATGTCAAGGTGACGGGGGAGATGTGCAGGAAGATGGTGCAGAGGCTGATGTTAACTTACCTACAGGACATGTTGAGCAGGAAGAAGATGGAGAGCAACCTCCTTTAGAGCCTCAGCTAAGAAGATCTTCCAGACAACATCAACCTTCCAGAATGTACTCTATAGATGAGTATGTGATGCTTACTGATGTAGGTGAACCAGAGAGTTACTGGGAAGCACTTAAAAGTGAGCAAAAAAAGGAGTGGTTTGTAGCTATGTAGGAAGAGATGGATGCTCTGCAGAAGAACCACACATATCATTTGGTACAACTACCAAAGGGAAGGAAGACCTTGAAGAACAAGTGGGTTTTCAGGTTGAAGACTCAAGACCAATGTTCTCATTCAAAGTACAAGCCAGACTGGTGGTGAAAGGCTTTGGTCAAAAGAAAGGTATTGAATTTGAAGATATTTTTTCTTCTGTTGTTAAAATGCCTTCTATCCGTGTTGCTCTAGGTGTTGCTGCTAGCTTGGACTTGGAGGTTGAGCAGTTGGATGTGAAGACAACTTTCCTTCATGGTGATTTGGAGGAGGAAATTATATGGAGCAACCAGAAGGCTTCAAGTCAAAGGTAAAGAAAATCTTGTTTGCAGGTTAGGAAGAGCTTATATGGACTGAAGCAAGCTCCAAGGCAGTGGTACAAGAAGTTGATTCACTTATGGCTAAAATGGATACAAAAAACGGCTTTAGATTATTGTGTATACATCAAATGGTTTGGTGAGAATTTTATTATTCTCTTATTATATGTTGATGACATGCTTATTCTTGGAAAAAATATGTCTATGATTGATAGGTTGAAGAAAGAACTTAGCAAGTCCTTTGCAATGAAGGACATGGGGCCAGCAAAGCAAATACTAGGTATGCAGATTTCTCGTGATAGAAAAGCCAAGAAAATAGGGTTGTCACAAGAGAAATACATCGAGAAGGTGTTGGACAAGTTCAGTATGAGCAATGCAAAGCCAGTTGGTTCTCCTTTTGTAAGTCATTTCAAGTTCTGCTTAGAGCAGAGTCCAACAAGTGAAGAGGAGAAGGAGAAAATGCAGAAAGTTCCTTACACTTCAGCAGTCGGAAGTCTGATGTCGGAAGTCTGATGTATGCAATGGTATGTACGAGGCCGGACATCACATATGCAGTGAGTGTTGCTAGTAGATTTCTTGCAAATCTAGGGAAAGAGCACTGGGCAGCAGTGAAGTGGATTCTTAGATATCTCAGAGGTAGCTCCAAAGTTTGTTTAAGCTTTGGGGGGCGAACAACCTACGTTAACAGGTTTCATAGATGCAGATATGGAAAGAGATATTGATACACGGAAGTCCACATCAGGTTTTGTTCTTACTTTGTAGGGGGAGCTGTGACATGGCAATTCAGATTGCAAAGGTGTATTGCTCTCTCTACCACAAAGGCAGAATACATTGCTGCTACAGAGGTTTGCAAAGAGATGTTGTGGATGAAAGAATTCTTACAAGAATTGGGGTTGAAATAGGAAAATTATGTGGTGTATTGTGACAGCCAGAGTGCCATCCACTTGTGCAAGAACCCAACATTTCATTCCAAGTCAAAACATATAGATGTCAGATACCACTAGATCAGAAATGTGTTTGAAGAGAAGCAGTTGTAACTTTAGAAAATTCACACAGATGATAATGGAGCAGACATGTTGACAAAGACCTTGCCGAAAGAAAGGCAAGAGATGTGGCGACAGTTGGTCGGCATGGCTTCACATTGATGAGTCATAGAACAACCTCCCTTATGGGCTGAAGGGGGAGGTTGTTGGGCTCATGGCCCATTTATTTAGCACATGTGGACCTTAAAAATCAGCAGCCACAAGGTTATTATTAATTCCTTCTCTGATGGACAGTGGAGAAGGCCTTGTGGCCAATAAGAACAAAAAATGGAAAAAAATGCAAGGGCACAAGGGTGTTGGCGGCTGTAGCAGAAAATAGAAGAAAGAAGCTTGCTTTTTTGGGTCTTGCAGCTATGGGTTGCAAGACGTATGTGCGCAGCTAAGGAAAACCAGCAGCAGGCAGGCCTTCGCGGCTACAGTGATTACGGGATTTCTCATGGGCCACCGTGTGCCCAGGAGAAGGCTGAGTGGCTGTTTACAGTGTGGTGCTATTGTGCGGAGAAGAACAAGGGAAAAAGACAAGGATCGTGGGACAGTGTTCTCGCGACAGGGTGGTCAGATTTGCAGCGAGTCTTTGTTGTGATCGCGTGGGGAGAGTTTCTATATCATGTGCATGGTGACATACATCTTTGTATCTCTGTTATTCTCTTGTCGTTGTTACTCGGGTCTTGGGCAAGAGACACCGAGATTTATACGTTCATTATTCTTATAGTGGATTTTTGCTCCGGATTGCCCCATGGTTTTTCCCCATCACTTTGTTGGGATTTATCACGCAAATTTTGGTGTCCTGTGTGATTGTGTGTTCCGTTCATTTTTCCGCTGCGTGTTAGGTCTGCTTGGATTTATTCGTACACAAGCGTTTTATTCCCTTCAATTGGAAGAAGAGAGAAGACACACACTACAAGAGAAGAGAGATTTGTCAACGATTTTATGTCAGCAATTAAAAATAGTATTGATATATAAAATATATGTCAATGGCTACATGTAACGGCTGCCAATAGTCATTGATATAAGAGTAACATGTGTCAACGGTTAATAGAGTCGTTGACATAAGCTTAACATATGTCAACGGTTGTTGAGATCCGTTGACATAAATCTAACGTATGTCAGCAACTACTATTAGCGCTTGACATAACCTTAACATATGTCAATGGCTCAGGTATCCGTTGACATAAGCGTAACATATGTCAACGGCTAGAAAAGTCGTTGACATAAACTTAACATATGTCAACGGATAATAGTAGCCGTTGACATATGATATTTATGTCAACGGCCCGCAATAGCCGTTGACATATACTAATGAAAAAATGGCGGGATTTTTCCAACCCGCTGGATAGGTATTTGTCAATAGTTATGTAATGTTGTTGATATATGTTACATTTGTCAGTGGCTATTTAAGTCGTTGACAAATGCAACAACTTTTCATTAAAAAAAAATCCCACCTTGCTCCCTCTCTGCTCTCCTCACTCTGGTTCTCTCCCCTCCCTGCTTCTGCTCTCTCCCCACAGCCAGCAGCCTCTTCGACCCTGGCCCTCCTCTCTCCACTCTGCCCATCTCCCCTCCCTACTTTTACTCTCTCCCCACTGCCAGCAGCCTCCCCACTCTGCCCCCTCCCCTCCCTGCTTCTTCTCTCTCCTCATCGCCAGTAGCCTCTTCGCCACGGCTCCCTCCCTGCTCTCTCCCCTTTTCTTTCGGCCACCCACGCCCCCATTTCTACCTCCACCTATCACCAGGGTTACAGCCATAGCAGTAGGCATGACCACGGCTAGAGCAGCCACCATAACGATAAGCAGAAGCAGCAACAACTAAGGAAGAAAAAGAAGCAGCTATCGGCGCCCTCCAAACCGCCGTCGTTGTGGGAGCAGCTTAAGAGCCTGATCACCTATCGGATCATCGGGGTGTCCTAGGTCCATCACCCTTCCTCAGCCGGGGCCGGCACCGGGGGGTGTCCTAGGTCCATGACCTTCCTCAACCGCCTCCTGTAGCACCTACATCTGCGCCATCAAGGGTTCTCCGGCCGGACTGGGGGGTGGGGGGGGGTGGTGGTAAGCATGGCCGGAGAAGGGGGGTTGCAGGGGCGAATGAGGTGACGCTTTTTCAAAAAAATAAAAAAAAATCTTTGTCAGTAGCTGAAAGTAGCTGCTGACTATTTTCTATATGTCAACAGCCCACAGCCGCTAACATATCTACTCTATGTCAACGGCTTTAATCCGTTGAAATATCCAATATATGTCAGCGGCTCTTAACCACTGACATATGAACAACATGTCAACGGTCACTTACGATCGCTGATAAATATTAGTCGACGACTTATTTGTCAACGGCTTTATCAATGGTTCTCTGGCCTCTGACATACGTCTATGTCAACGGTTTTATGTCTTTTGTCAACGGTTGGGAGCCGCTGACATATGTACTTTTTCTTGTAGTGACAAGGGAACGTGGCGGCGACAGGGAAGGGGAAGGCATGTTGGAGGACTGGGAGTTGGAATACTAGCCACACCGCATTGGGTACAGGGACATCTCCATCGCCATGAATTCATTCTCCAACCAAGACGTGTGGGGTAAGGGAGTAGTGTGTTGATGGATCTGTCAGAGAACTAGCTCATCGACTGCATCTGTCATGCCCCGCCAATTTAGCAGCGGAATAAATTAGGGAGGCATGAACAACGTGTATGGTAACGTAAATTGCGCATACAGTCGTAAATATCATAGCATCTAAATAAACAATAATTGTAATAAACTCCTATTTTATTGATAAATCACCCAAATTATTACAACCACTAATTCTGAGCCAAACATAGGGCTCAATAACATCATTACATTTGGGAAAGATAACTAAGCAAAGTTCTAACTAAACTCTAAGGTACTAAGGACATTCCATCGCTATGATTCCTGGTCGCTCATCACTCCAGTCCATTCACAATGGTGTGTGTGAGGTCATCACCTGACTTACCTGAAAACACATACAACAATAGCGTAGGGTGAGCGATAATGCTCAGTAGAACTTAATATCTAATGTAAAAAAGTATGTTTTAAGTGATTAATTTCTTGTAAAGCAGGTTAACTAGAGAGAACGATCAAGTATAGTCAAGAGAGTAATAGCACACGATAGCAAGTGAATGATAATACATTCCACAAGAATATTGCAAAACTAGGATGATAAAGGATTGGTCATATAACGAGATAGCATGTAACAAGATAGTGTGTATGGTTGCACAACAGTGCACTAGTCGTCATTGTCAAGCAATAGCAAGTAACATGTAGTGCAAGAAGAGAGAATAGGGCAATAGTCGCTCTAGGACAGTAGTCGTTCAGTAACAGCTAGTGATTGCACAGTAATAGTACAGTACGTCTGAACTAATCAGACTAATAGTAACAGTATAACAGTCAGATGTCTAGCCAATTTAGAACAATCAGTCAGAACCGGTGCAATGCAGACACCGTCATTAGCCCCTGCAGGTATTTTCGGGTGGCTCTCTGTGTAACACCCCGACGCAGAATATCGGAGCGGAATTACAGTTATTAAATAGTACAGAGCTAGAATAAATGACAAACCATTGCACAATTGGAAATAATATCAAATAACTCCACCTTCATTAATAATCCATCAACTAACTATTACATCATTCCATCAGATCCATAACCAGGGCCCAAAGTACTTTATTCAAATTCAAACTAATACATACTGACTGATTGACTACTAAACTAACTAACTACTACGCCATGTTAGCTGATCGGGTCACTCCTAAGGAACATCCTCATCAGTCCCATCCTCGTGAGTGTGGTCATATCCATCCGACTCACCTGAACACATGAAATAAACACGCAGGATGAGCGAATAACGCCCAGTAGGACTTAATATCTCATGAGAACAAGTATGCATTAAATAATTAATGTCTTAAATGGCAGGGTAACAAAATAGTATAGTCATTTAGAGCAAGTAACGATAGCAAGAGAGCAATAGCACTGGTATAGTGAAAATAGCACAACGATAACGATAATAGAGTGGCCATGTAATGATAATAGCACTTGTATAGCACTTGAATAGATAGCACTTTCATTGTCAACGATTAATTGTTATAGTATTAAATGGCACTGGATGCATGCCGTACACATCCTGATCATGTAACCCTTGCAAGGAAATAGCACTCTTCGGGAGCTCTCCCCAGGACCAGACCGGGCCCTATTGTACTGGTATATAGCACTTGTTTATTATTCTTGACAATCAATTGTATGGCCAAATAGAGTACCAAGAAGAGATGAGAGTATTAGATGAAATAGATGAGAGTACAGAGTGAAAGTGAATAGATGAGAGTAATGATATAGTAGATGAGATAGAGTATAATCGTAAAAAAAACCACATTAAACCACGATAGTAACAATTGCACAGCACTAGGTCGGGTACCGGCAGTCTGGTAGAAGTCACCACCGCCCACTAGCCGTGCTATGAACACAGGCTAGATGGTCTGGCATGATCACGAGGTAACAGAAAACTCACTAAAGCTGTTTGGATCGTACTGATCCCTAGCTCGTCGGCTAAGAACGTGCGCCAAAGCCAAGAAGACTTACGGAGGCCTTGACAAGGATTCCCTAGCCTAGTCAGAAGTCTTCCCGGTGGAGAGGTGGTCCATGCCAAGAAAAAGTGTGTAGAAACTGGTCCGTCGTGCCTCGAGTGCTCGAAGGCCGAGGGAAACGATAACGGAGTATAAATGCGCAAGTGAAATGAAGACACGTGTAATTATTTAAAATAGGGAATTTAGTAATTTATTTGGTTAAATTATCAGATACATTATTGAGTGAATTAATAAGGTCTCATGGCAAACATGAATGTTTAGTGTGTGCAAGTGTAAGAAATCAAGAGAGCATGTATGGTTGTGCATATAGCTTTTAGATTAAATTCGTGTAATAATATTCATTATTAATTAATTGATCATAATTATTCATGACAGTACTTAATTTGGGCTTAACAAAGTTTAATAGGCATGTATAGCAGGGTTAAAAGGGTAAAAATCAGGTTATGGCCACGACCCTGAGGTCGCGACGCACAGGGGTGTCGCGTTAAGGTTATCGCGACGCCCTTTCACGGCGCATTCTGTTGAACCGGCACTGGGGTGAACCAGGGGCAGGTCGCGACATGTCGACCCTTCATGATCAGATCGCGATGGTTCTCCTTGTCGTGACCCCCTCCTGAGGTCGCAACGCATCGGGCTGTTGCGATCTCAGAGGGTAGCATGAGCCTAGAAAAGGGGTTTGCCCTTTATTCCAGGTGGGGCTCCTTCGATACTAGTCACTTCAAAAATTCGTATCAAATCACAGAAACCTCAAAAAAACACGAGATCAATTTTAAATGAAACTAGATAAAGAGATCTATCACTGAGCATGATTAATTAGAAAACAGACATATAAAAGGCATGCTTTAAATATGTTATTCTCGATAACTAATTATGCACAGTCAAGGATCAAGGATTTCATTCGCCAAGAATACATGATGAAAATTAGGGAAACAGGGGCATTAGAAAGCTAGGATCATGTAGCATTTAATAGAATTATATCAGGACACGAGATCATGTACAAACGAGGATTGAATACAAACATGATGGTTCGGGCACAACATATTATCAGAAGTTTGGGCATTTAATTGCCCTCATGGAAAAACGAAATAGAGCGAATCATAGGGCTTTCAAAGGGGATCATGAAGACTATCTAGGGTAATTTTTATACGAGTTAAGCTTGAGAGATTGCCTACCTTTCATTGAAGTAAAGAAAACCCTAGTATGGTGACGAAAATAGAAAAACCCTCCTTGCTCCAAGCCTTCTTCTCCCTTGCTCCTTCGTCCACAGCCTTCTCCTTCATCCTCCAGAGCTCCAACAACGATCTAGAGGGTGATAGGGTCGAGATTGGGGTGTTTTGATGGCTAATAGAGTCCTAAAGTCATAAAACTCTCCTCTTCTCTTCTAACTACGAAAATTCATATTTATCACTTATTTTTCCACCATTTATCCACCTAATGGGTAGGGAAGAGACCTAATTTTATGGCCAAAGGGTTAGGATGGGATGTGGGCTCTTATGTTGGATAATATGGGTTATTTAGTCTTTATCTTAATCCTTTACTATTTATTAATTAATTACATACGAAATTGAGATAATTATTTCTTATCCAATGATGGGCTTCTCTTAATTAGGCCCATTATTTTGTATTTGAGTCATTCACACAACCCATTATTGATTTAACTTAATGGGCTTGGTTTAATTTCCTTTTATTTCACTTATTCCTCATTTATTCTAATTAAATTGTTTATCTCATTAATTAATTAAAAAAATATTTTATTTGAATTTAAAAATCAAGGTTGCTACATCCTCCCCCTCTTAAAAGGAATTAGGTCCCCAAATTCATATGATCGTAAGAGGAAGAGAGACTTACTGAATAATTCTGGGTAATTCCGCTGCATTAATGCTTCGGGCTCCCACGTGGCTTCTTCAACTTTGTGATTTCTCCACAGTATCTTGACCACGGGTATAGATCGATTCCGAAGCTGTTGCATCTTCTTGTCCAAGATCTTCACTGGTCTTTCTTCATAAGTCATGTCTTTGTTCAAAATAATGTCATCATAGCTGATTACGTGTGACAGATCATACACGTACTTCCTCAGCATTGACACATGGAAAACGTTATGTATGGTGGAGAACTGGGGAGGTAGTGCTAGTCGGTACGCCACCTTGCCAACTCTATCCAATACCTCAAATGGATTTATGAATCTTGGTCTTAGCTTGCCTTTCATCCCAAACCATTGAAATCCTCGGGTCGGGGATACTTTGAGCATCACATGATCTCCAGTTTGAAATTCTAAATCTCTTCTTCTTTATCAGCATAGCTCTTTTGTCTGGACTGAGCTATCTTAATCCTATCTATAATAATCTGTATATCCCTTCTAGTGTTCTGCACCATATCTGGTCTCAGCCATTGCTGTTCACCTACTTCATTCCAACACACAGGTGATCTGCAGCTTCTGCCATATAGTGCTTCGAATGGTGCCATCTTAATGCTCGCCTGATAGCTGTTATTGTAGGCGAATTCGATCAGGGATAGCTGCTCATTCCAATAGCCTTCAAAATCTATAGTGCAGGCACGCAGCATGTCTCCCACTATTTGATTGTCATTTCTGTCTATCCATCCGTCTGTGGGTGGAAGGCAGTGCTGAAATTGAGTTTCGTGCCCAATGCAGTCTGAAGTTCCTTCCAGAATCTAGAAGTGAATCTGGGATCACGGTCTGAGACTATAGACACGGGGACTCCATGTAATCTCACTATCTCTTTCACATATAGGGCTGCGAGCACATCCACACTCCATGTACTCTTAAATGCAAGGAAATGTGCGGACTTAGTCAAACGGTTCACAATAACCCAGATAGCATCAAGTCCACCACGAGTTCGGGGTAAACCCATGATGAAATCCATTACGATGCTTTCCGACTTCCACTCAGGTATGTCCAGGGGTCTGAGTACACCCGCAGGACAACGATGTTCAGCTTTTACTTGCTGGCATGTGAGGCAGTGCGCGGCATGCTCAGCCACCTCACGCTTCATGTTGGGCCACCAAAATGACCTTTTCATGTCTTGCTACATCTTGGTTGTGCCTGGATGAATGGTGTACTTGGTCTTGTGGGCTTCATCCATTAGCTTTCTCTTCAGCTCTTCATTGTCAGGCACGTACGTCCTAGCTTGGAATAGTTTTCTTCCATCCTCAGTGATGGAGAAATTCGGCTTGTCAGCTATGGTCTCTCTGACTCTGACTAGGAATGGATCATTTGCCTGCTGTTCTCTGATCTCGACAAAGATGTCGGGTTGAGCTCTAAGATTAGCCACTATCATCTTATCACTTCTCTTTTCAATGTCCAGATCCAGACTGGCGAATTGCTCAAGTAATTGCATCTCGCCCATGACTAAACAGGATAACAAAGCTACTGGCTTCCTACTGAGTGCATCAGCTACTGCATTACCTTTGCCTGGGTGATATTGAATGTTAAAATCAAAATCCTTCAAGTACTCCAGCCATCTCCTTTGTCTCATATTAAGCTCTTTCTGAGAAAATAAGTACGTCAGACTCTTATGGTCAGAGTAGACAATAAATTGCTCACCATAAAGGTAATGCCTCCATATCTTGAGTGCAAATACCACAACATCTAATTCTAAGTCATGGACAGGATAATTGACTTCATGAGGCTTCAACTGCCTTGAAGAATAAGCTATCACCTTCTCATTCTGCATTAACACACAGCCTAG
Source organism: Colocasia esculenta (assembly GCA_014218235.1). NCBI lineage: Eukaryota > Viridiplantae > Streptophyta > Magnoliopsida > Alismatales > Araceae > Colocasia > Colocasia esculenta. The sequence goes on from CM024756.1 coordinate 55,972,576, forward strand.
ATCGATTCCAGAAGCATCAGTGTAGACTGAGAATCCTTCGCCCTCGACTGGTAATGCGAGGATAGGTGCAGATGTTAACAATTGCTTCAGGGTCTGGAAGCTCTTCTCGCACTCCTTGCTCCAGACATAGGGGTTCTCTTTCCGCGTAAGGCGCGTAAGAGGTACAACTATCTTGGAGAAGTCTTTTATGAACCGTCTGTAGTAACCAGCCAGACCAAGAAAGCTTCTGATCTCAGTGACATTGGTCGGTCTTTCCCAGTTGAGTATGGCTTCTACCTTAGAAGGATCGACAGCGATACCATCCTTGGAAATAACATGGCCTAGGAATGACACCTCCTCGAGTCAGAATTCACACTTGCTCAATTTGACGTAGAGCTTGTTGTCCTGCAAGATCTGCAGAGCGATCCTCAGATGCTCCTCATGCTCTTCCTTGGTCTTCGAGTATATGAGAATATCATCAATAAAGATCACGACGAACTTGTCGAGGTATGGCCGATAGATGCTGTTCATTAATTGCATGAAAGCTGTAGGAGCATTGGTTAGTCCAAAAGGCATGACTACAAATTCATAATGATCGTACCTGCTCCTGAAAGCTATCTTGTAGATGTCTGCATCTTTAATCCTCATCTGATGATATCCCGATCTAAGGTCAATCTTAGAAAAAAACTTTGCTTCTGATATCTGATCAAACAATTCATCAACACGTGGCAGAGGGTACTTGTTCTTGATAGTGAGACTATTCAACTGCCTGTAGTTGATGCATAATCTCATGGATCCGTCCTTCTTCTTGACGAACAGCACTGGTGCTCCCCAAGGAGAAGTATTTGGTCGGATAAATCCCTTTTCCAGCAACTCCATTAATTGTTCCTTCAACTCTTTCAATTCAGCGGGGGACATCCTGTAGGGTTGGCGTGAAACCGGTGCGGCTCCATGTATGAGGTCAATTGAGAAATTGGCATCTCTTTCAGGTGGTATGCCTGGCAGCTCATCGGGAAACACATCAGGGTATTCTTGCATGATATGGATGTCGGATATCTTAGATGATTTGTTCTTAACCACAATTGCGGCAAGAAATTGACAGATATGCGGAACTATCTATAATGGTAATCTAGAAGGGGGGGTTGAATAGATGACTACAAATTAAAACCACTATGGCCTTCTTTTCGATGATAACACTAAGTTGCCGAAATCTCAAACAGACTTGCACTAAATTTGAACCAAGATGTATGTGTTGATTATGAGCAGAACAAATAACACCATATCTAGCATGTGAGAAACCAACATGCCTACTAAACATCTACCGTAAAATGTTCAAACCACAGACACGATGATTTAAGGTGGTTCAGAGTACACAACTTGTGTATCCTACGTCCACCGTCCACACACACACACAGAAAGACTGTTTATAAGTGAGTTTAACTCTTACAACACACACACTTAAGTTGTCTGAAGCAAACACACATTCAGAACAACTAGCCACACGTTGTAGTGCCCTAGAATTTTCTCGAATTTATATTGCAAATTGTATGTTTATTTCTGCATGTGTTTGAGTGTTGTTCTGTGTTGAACTTGGCGTCAACATCTCTTGGCGTTAAGTCCTGTTAGCGGCAAGATCTCCTGCCGTTTATTTCCTGTTAACGACATAATCTTGTGTCGTTAATATTTTCTGAATTTCTTAAATTTGTGGGCAAGCTTGTAAACGACATCATCGATGGACGTTTACATGGAGGCTGACGGCATCTTATGTTGATGTTAAGCTGACTTGCCTGTTTTTGATATTTCCCTTTGGGGAAAAAGAGATCAGCCATTTTAAGTGTCTTTATGAGGCCAGATCGGTCTGTTTCGCATCCTAGGGTTAGGATCTAGGCTGACCAACACATGGAGAGGTCTTTATAAGACTAGATTTGCAAATAAGGAGATTTTCGCTCTAGTATTGAGGGAGAAAAAAGAGGGCCGAGAAGGGCGATTGCAGTGCTAGATCGTGCGGTTTGGAGGCTTCTGAACCAAGAAGGTGCATCCGGCAATGCGATCAAGAACTCATCCAGGCGGAGGAACTACATTGGAAGTGGAGTTGGAGCACTTGAAGACGGAGAGAGAAACTGCCTCACTGGCGAGGCGGGCTTCTTCGGACTTCGATTCGTCACTCCGATTGGAGGGATAGAGGCAAGTTAAATGGGTGGGTTCGGTTTAGGATATGATATATTATAGATTTACCATTTTTCTGTATTTTTAAAGCATGCAAATAACCTACGGGAAAGGGGAGAAGACCTGTTATTCCATGTAGGGTTTTCTGTGTTTTCTGTGCATAAGAACTAGACGTCCAGATCGCTTGCCGTCTATTTCTTATTAACGGCGGCAACGACGACCGTCTACTTCATGTGAACAGTATTCTTTTTCCGACCCTTACTATATGTAAACGGCGCTATGTGCCGCCGTCAAAATATGTTAATGGCACTATGTGCCACCGTCTAGTGAGGCTTAACGACAGTGTATGTGGACGTCGACATCTGTAAACGTCACATACCTTGCCGTCAAGATTATCAGTAGTATGTATTTACAGAAATTGATGATAATTGATTATATGTGGTCCATGATTGTATGAGATTTCGGCCAGGTGGTGTTTTGTGTATTTCAGTACTGTTACAATATGAATAGGAGGTTATGATGAATGGATGAACCATATGTATCTCATGCATGGTTGTTTCCTTGAAATTTTAATTTATTTAGCAATAGAATTGTAAAAAAAAAATGGATGCAAACATGACTTCTGTTGTACCATAAAGTTAAGAACTGTGTGACGGATAATTGGGACTATAAATTTATTATGTGTATTACTGGTGTGTAAATCTACATGGGTTTTATTGTTGTCTTGCCATGTTAAATAATTCAGATTTATGAAGAATTAATTCATGAGAAATAGTTATAGAGATCAGAAAAATATGAAAATTGATATGTGCATAGTATATCTTGATTCTGAATTTTTTTAAATTTTGGAATTTTTAGACAATTGCACATTCTGTTATGAATTTCTGAATAATGAATTGCATGTAGAATTTAAATAAAAATGCAAGTATGTACAGGATTGAATGTGTTGCATTTAGTATCATGATAGGGGTCTATCATGTAGAAAATAGAGTTTCAGAACTGAAAGAACATGCTACAGGTTAATTCAAGTGCATGAAATGTAAATTAAATGATATTATACATGTTAGTACATGCATTGAAATGAAATGCCAATAAGACATTGTTATATTAGAGATTCCTACAAGGAGCTACACCATAGACGCCCCTATGGTAATGGTTCACCTACATGTAAATGACCTACTGAATCCGTGGGCAACGGATTGAAATCCTTGAGGTAGACAAGTTCTACTGGTTAAGGTGAGAAGGACTTTCCCCGGTTTTGCGCAAATACCATGACTTCATGACTGCATTGCCTAGGTGATAAGTAAATGTTAAATGACTACTGATCTCTATTATAGTGCGGGCTATATCTTGGCAAATAAATGAAAATGACTACATGCTACTTGCTACATGTCTATATATCTACATGTCTACATGACCTACATGAACATTGTCTACATGATTACATGCTATATGTTAATGTGTTAAATTTTACATGAATTACATGCAAATTGTTACGTAAAAGAATTGTTTCATGTTTAAATGATCAATTGTTATATGATAATTGCTGCATGTTGCATAATGTAGCGTAAGGCTTTCAGTAAATGGTTTATATGTTACATGACAAAAAGTAGATTCCATGATAAGAGAGATTACATACTATATGTAAGAACATGTTGATTTAATGGTTAGTAGATAAGATTTGGAGTTATGCATTACATAATATGTTTTATTTCCATAATAATTGAAATTGCTATGAAATGAATGATTGCCAATTAACTTAGAACCATGTTAATAGAAGAGTATATGATATCAATGATATGAGTGATAATATGTTACCATGATTTAAATCTATTATATTTATAATATCGTGAACTGTCTTTCATATGATTTGCTGAGTCTTGTAGACTCATACTTGCTTAACATTTCAGGAGAACCAGAGGACACTCAGGAGTTAGATCACATTGACTCGGAGCGAGAGGACGTGGAGACTTAGATTGTTGAGAGATTTGAGAGTGACTCTTGTATGTGAGGATCATATGTATTTCCTTATGCATTGGACTATGAACTGTATTAAGTTTGGAACTATTGTTATTTTTATGCACTAAACTTTGCATTTGAATAAATGTTGATTACAAGTGTTTAATTCCATATTATGTCGTTTATCATTGGAATTGAATTGTCATTTGTGTATATCTCAACCTGTACTGTCAAATGTTGGATTTGTTCCACTGTAATACCTCTGTTAGATCCAATGTGAGTTGGTGTAACTGTACTGGGTCTAAGAGGGGCGTTACAGAGATTGGTATCAGAGCATTCTAGGTTGAGCATGTACATAAATGAAATATCAACATTGTATTCATGCTCTAAGTCTGCATAAAAAAAAATAGTCCAATTATGTAGAATAATAGGTTATGATAATTGATGCTTGTTTGGCAGACCATGGCGACTCGTGGTCGTAGAGGAGTTGGCCCGTCTAGGGGTGATGAGTCAGCAGGAGATTCACAGGCTCCAGCTCAGCAGACTTATGACCAGACTGGAGTACCATTGCCACCCCCACCGCCACCTGTGGACTATGGAGCATTGATGCAAGGATTGGTGCACGCGATGCAAACTCAGGCTCAGACTACAGCGGCATTGCAAGCGCAGGTGCAGGTTCATGTTGGTAGATGCAGAGTTATTCAAGGTGTTAATTGGAAGAATTATTAGCTAAGAGCTTGTCTTGGATTGTAGGCGCAGGCACCTGCTCATGAGGCAATCTTTGGAGGTGTGCCTATGATGGAGAGGTTCAGAAGGATGACCCCACCCTTCTTTAAGGGGGAGAGTGATCCTATTCTAGCGGAGAGTTGGCTCCGGGAGACGGAGAAGATCTTTCGTGCCATCCGATGCACGAAAGAGGAGAGGGTGACTTTGGCTACTTATATGTTGCAGGTAAAGGTTGGTTTTGAAGGTTATATGCATGTTGTTTGAAGTGTACCCTTAGTTGTATTGATCTTTCTTCTCAGAAGAGTGCCGATGTGTGGTGGTCCTCTGTACTACGCACACAGTTTGGAGACGGGACTATGGAGGTTGCTTGGACTGAGTTCGTCCATCTGTTCAGGGTGAAATATATTCCGGAGCATGTGCAGGATCGTATGGAGCAGGAGTTTTTAACCTTGACCGAGGGGTCAATGAGCGTGCTTGAGTATGAGGCGAGGTTTGCGGAGCTGTCCAAGTATGCACCCCACATAGTGGCAGATGAGTGGAGGAAGGTAAAGAAATTCATTATGGGGTTAAAGCCATCCTTGAGGACGAGACTGGTGGCTTTGGGACATCGTTCCATGGAAGAGGCTTTGTCAGCAGCATGCATACATGAGGCAGAGATGGAAGTCTACCTGGAGGAGAAGAGGGCTTCATTGAAGAGGCCAGCATCAGCTTTCCAGAGGCAGGACAGAAAGAAGAAGGCCCCAGCTTTTCAGCAGAGAGTAGTTGTACCGGCTAGAGTGGCTGCACCGACACCAGGCGGAGGCACAGTTGCAGAGAAGCCAATGTGTACCCAGTGTGGGAAGCGCCATGGAGGCAAGGTATGTTGGGTGACTTCTGGGAGATGTTTGAGGTGTGGTGATAAGAACCACAAGATCAGAGATTGTCCGAAGATGGCGCAGCAGACTGCAGCAGCAGCACCACCAGCAATAGCGAGTCCGGCACCGAGAGCAGTAGGGAGACCGAGGGCTCAGGCTCGAGTGTTCGCCTTGGTGAGAGACGAGGCAGAGTTGGAAGAGCATGTCACCGAAGGTACTATTTTAATTATGGGAATGCATGCTAGAGTCTTATTTGATACCGGTGCCACGCATAGTTTTGTTTCCGAGGGATTTGCCAAGGTCTTGATAAAGGAGAATGGTCTAGTTCTAGAATAGTTAGAGGTTCCCCTGTCTGTGCGTACTCCAGCCGGAACTATATTGACCGAGCAGTTTTTTTCGTCACTTTCTGTGTGCATTGAGGAGCAAGTTTTGCCTGATAATTTCTATTTGCTAAAACTGAAGGATTATGATGCTATCTTGGGCTTAGATTGGCTCGAGGAGCATTATGCTCTGATGGATTGTCAACGGAAGCTTATTATTTTACAGATTCCTGGTAAGAGGAGTTTATTCATCCTTTGCCTAAGAGCATGTTGGGCAAGTTCGTCATTTCTGCTTTGAAGGCAGCCCAGATGTTGAGAAAGAGTTGTAGTGGTTTTCTGGATAGTGTGGTTGTGTCTGAGGATTCGAAGAAGGTTTTATCCGTGGAAGATATTGAGGTAGTCAGAGATTTCAGCGATGTTTTTCCAGAAGATTTGTCTGGTTTGCCCCCTACAAGGGAGTTAGAGTTTGGCATCGAGCTAGTTCCTGGCTCAGCACCTATTTCTATTGCCCCTCATTGTATGGCACCAGCGGAGTTGGCAAAATTGAGGAAGCAGCTGCAAGAATTGCTTAATAAGGGCTTCATCCAGCCGAGTGTTTCGCCATGGGGAGCACCTGTTCTCTTTGTGAAGAAGAAGGATGGATCGATGAGATTGTGCATTGATTACTGCAAGCTTAACCAGGTAACTATCAAGAATAAGTACCCTTTACCTCGTATTGATGATTTGTTTGATCAGTTGCGAGGAGCTTCGGTGTTCTCTAAGATTGATCTTCATTCTGGCTATCATCAACTCTGAATTAAGCCGGAGGATTTTGCTAAGACGGCTTTTAGGACGAGATATGGCCATTATGAGTTCCTAGTCTTACCCTTTGGTTTGACGAATACTCCAGCAGTTTTTGTGGATTTGATGAACCGAGTTTTTCGGCAGTATCTGGATTCCTTTGTTGTGGTCTTCATAGATGATGTGCTAATCTATTCACCTGATGAAGAGACTCATAAAGAGCATCTGAGGATTGTGCTGGATATCCAGAGGGAGCACAAGTTGTATGCTAAGTTTAGCAAGTACAACTTCTGGATGAAGGAGGTCCATTTCTTGGGTCATGTGATATCTGGTGAAGGAGTGTCTGTGGATCCGTATAAGGTAGAAGCTATCCTTGACTGGGAAACACCGAGATCATCAGCAGACATCAGGAGTTTTCTCGGCTTGGATGGCTATTATAGGAGGTTTATCGAAGGTTTCTCTTCTATTACAGCTACCTTGACGAGGTTGACAAGGAAAGGAGTGAAGTTTGAATGGTCAGAGGCTTGTGAGAAGGCGTTCCAGGAGCTGAAGACTCGTCTGACCTCAGCGCCAGTGCTTGTTTTACCCAATGATGTAGATTCTTTTTCTATCTACACGGATGCTTCGAAGATTGGGCTTGGCTGTGTTCTTATGCAAGGAGGTCGAGTTGTGGCGTATGCTTCCAAGCAACTCAAGGAGCATGAGCGCAAATACCCGACCCATGACTTGGAGTTAGCGGCAGTGGTCTATGCTTTGAAGATTTGGAGGCACTATCTATATGGAGTTAAATTTGAGCTCTTCTTAGACCACAAGAGTCTCAAGTATTTGTTCTCGCAGAAGGAGTTGAATCTAAGGCAGCGGAGGTGGATAGAATTCTTGAAAGACTATGATTTTGAGCTTTCATACCATCCAGGAAAGGCCAACGTAGTGGCCGATGCTTTGAGCAGGAAGAGGCAACTGATGAGGCAAGACTGGAAAATGCTAGAAGATGCTTCAAGTTCTTTGGCTGTTTTGGAACCTCAATTGTGCAGCATGTTCGTGGCTCAGTTGTCGTTGAGATCATCTATTCTTGATCAGGTTATTGCTTTGCAAAAAGATGACCCGTTATTGCATGAGTTGGTTGGAAAGGCTGGTATTACTAGAGATGAGGATGAAGTGATTCGCCTAAATCTTACGGTGTGTGTTCCTAATGATGCTGATCTGAGGAAGGAAATTTTGGAGGAAGTGCATAGATCTCAGTTCTCTATTCACCCAGGCAGTGGGAAGATGTACAAGGATCTAAAGCGTTCTTTCTGGTGGTCCAGAATGAAGCGAGATGTGGCTGATGTTGTGGCAAAGTGTCTGATTTGTCAGCAAATGAAGGCAGAGCGTCAACGACCTTCAGGTTTGATGAGGCTGGATATTCCTCAGTGGAAATGGGAGCAAGTTACTATGGATTTTGTGTCTGGTTTTCCTAGGTCGGCTAGAGGCAATGATTCCATTTGGGTGATTGTTGATAGATTTTCGAAGAGTGCTCATTTCCTTGCCATGAAGAAGAAGCAGTCCGTAGAGAGCTTGGCCAGACTGTATATTGATGGCATTGTAAAGCTGCATGGGATTCCGAAGTCGATTATCTCAGATCATGATTCGAGATTCACTTCTAGGTTTTGGCAGAGTTTGCAGCAGGCTTTTGGCAGTCAGTTGAAACTGAGTTCGGCATTTCATCCACAAACGGATGGACAGTCCGAGAGGACTATTCAAACGTTGGAGGATATGCTTCGGGCTTGTGTTTTAGAGTGGAAAGGTGATTGGGAGCGTCACCTATCTCTGGTGGAATTTTCTTATAATAATAGTTTCCATTCAAGTATAGGTATGGCACCTTTTGAGGCTTTGTACAGGAGATCCTGTAGATCCCCATTATGTTGGGAAGAAGAAGGAGATCGGCATCTGGTTGGACCAGAAGTGGTGCAGGAGACTTTAGCGAAGATTCAGATGATTGTGCAGAGAATAAAGGCGGCTCAAGATCGTCAGAAGAGTTATGCGGATACAAGGAGGAAGGATTTGGCATTCGAGGTTGGAGATCATGTTTTTCTCAAGGTTTCGCAAACTAGGGGTGTAGTGAGGTTTGGAAAGAGAGGCAAGTTGTACCCGAGGTTCATTGGACCCTTTGAAATCTTGAAGAAGATCGGGAATGTGGCCTACCAGTTGGCTTTACCATCATCTTTGGCAGCAGTGCACCCGGTTTTCCATGTATCCATGTTGAGGAGGTATGTAAGAGATCCGGCTCATGTGATCAGTTATGAGCCAGTGCAGTTTCAGCCAGACTTGTCTTATACAGAGAAGCCTGTGGAGATTCTGGATCGGAAGGTACAGGAATTAACACTACAAGAAAAAACGGGAATAGAGACCGAAATATTCGGTCTCTATTCGGTCTCTAAACAGTTCAGAGACCGAATAGCGACTGAATAGAGACCGAACTTGTCGGTGAACAATTTCTGGTCACAAATCTGTGACCGAAACAGTTCGGTCACTATTCGGTTACTAATTAGTGACCGAATAGTCACCGAAGCACTTCAGTCGCTAAAAGTGCACATCAGAGACCGAATAATTTCGGTCACAATTCGGTCCCTGATATAGCGACCGAATTGAGACCGAAATTATTCGGTCTCAAATAGAGACCGAACCATCAGTCATAATTCGGTCCCTGATATAGCGACCGAATTGAGACCGAAATAAATCGGTCACTAATAGAGACCGATCAAATCAGTCACAATTCGGTCCCCGATATAGGGACCGAATAGAGACCGATGCATTCGGTCTCTATTTAAGACCGAATAATTTCGGTCTCAATTCGGTCGCTATATCAGGGACCGAATTGTGACTGATTTGTTCAGTCACTAATCGGTCTCTGTTTTTGTAATTTTTTTAAAAAAATTTGTAAATTTTTAGCAAAATAACCTGTGTAAATAAAACAGCGTCCACAACAATAATAAATATCCACAATACAACATAGTAAATGACCACAAACAACAATAACAAAAATGTCCACAACACAATAATAAAATAAAAATGTCCACAACAAAACAATAATATAAAGTCCACAATAATAATATAAAGTCCACATGAACAATAAAAATATACACAACATCATAATAATAAACTATCCACAACAACAATACAAATGTCAATAACAATAAGAATAATAGTGAAATGGAAATCATGAATCATCCTCCTCGTCCTCGTGCTCGTCTCCTCCCACGCCACTCGCTGAAGGAACCTACAATACATATATAACAATAATAAGTTAAAATTGCATATTATTAGAAACAATAAAATATTTAAATTTACAAAAAATTTGGAGGCCAATCGGATGAGTCTTTCTAATTTTAAACCCCTAAACGTAAGTTAATCATTTTTAATGTAAACTGACTTGTTGATTGTAAGTTTGAGGCGTCGAGCTAAAACCGGGAGTCCGAATTGAACTTCGTCAGTTTCCACAAGTCACATTCATCGCCGTGGCCGTGCTGGAAAAAACCGGAGGCCAATCAGATGAGTATTTCTAATTTTGAACCCCTAAACGTAAGTTCTTCATTTTTAATCTAAACTGACTTGTCGAATGTAAGTTTGAGACGTCGACCTCAAATCGGGAGTCCGAATTGAGCTCCGTCAGTTTCCACAAGTCACATTCATCGCCCTGGCCGTGCTGGAAAAAACCGGAGGCCAATCGGATGAGTATTTCTAATTTTGAACCCCGAAACCTACCTAAATTCTTCATCTTTAATCTAAACTGACTTCTCGAATGCAAGTTTGAGGCGTCGACCTCAAACCGGGAGTCCGAATTGAACTCCGTCAATTTCCACAAGACACATTCATAGCCCTGGCCGTGCTGGAAAAAATCGAAGGCCAATCGGATGAGTATTTCTAATTTTGAACCCCTAAACCTACCTAAATTCTTCATCTTTAATCTAAACTGACTTCTCGAATGCAAGTTTGAGGCGTCGACCTCAAACCGGGAGTCCAAAATGAACTCCGTCAGTTTCCACAAGTCACATTCATCGCCCTGGCCGTGCTGGAAAAAACCGGAGGCCAATCGGATGAGTATTTCTAATTTTGAACCCCGAAACCTACCTAAATTCTTCATCTTTAATCTAAACTGACTTCTCGAATGCAAGTTTGAGGCGTCGACCTCAAACCGGGAGTCCGAATTGAATTTCGTCAGTTTCCACAAGTCACATTCATCGCCCTGGCCGTGCTGGAAAAAACCGGAGGCCAATCGGATGAGTATTTCTAATTTTGAACCCCGAAACCTACCTAAATTCTTCATCTTTAATCTAAACTGACTTCTCGAATGCAAGTTTGAGGCGTCGACCTCAAACCGGGAGTCCGAATTGAACTCCGTCAGTTTCCACAAGTCACATTCATCGCCCTAGCCGTGCTGAAAAAACCGGAGGCCAATCGGATGAGTATTTCTAATTTTGAACCCCGAAACCTACCTAAATTCTTCATCTATTGACCTAAACTGACTTCTCGAATGCAAGTTTGAGGCGTCGACCTCAAACCGGGAGTCCGAATTGAACTCCGTCAGTTTCCACAAGTCACATTCATCGCCCTGGCCGTGCTGGAAAAAACCGGAGGCCAATCGGATGAGTATTTCTAATTTTGAACACTGAAACCTACCTAAATTCTTCATCTTTAATCTAAACTGACTTCTCGAATGCAAGTTTGAGGCGTCGACCTCAAACCGGGAGTCTGAATTGAACTCCGTCAGTTTCCACAAGTCACATTCATCGCCCTGGCCGTGCTGGAAAAAACCGGAGGCCAATCGGATGAGTATTTCTAATTTTGAACCCCGAAACCTACCTAAATTCTTCATCTTTAATCTAAACTGACTTGTTGAATGCATGTTTGAGGCGTCGACCTCAAACCGGGAGTCCGAATTGAACTCCGTCAGTTTCCACAAGTCACATTCATCGCCCTGGCCGTGCTGAAAAAAACCGGAGGCCAATCGGATGAGTATTTCTAATTTTGAACCCCTAAACCTACCTAAATTCTTCATCTTTAATCTAAACTGACTTCTCAAATGCAAGTTTGAGGCGTCGAAGAAATTCATTATGGGGTTGAAGCCATCCTTGAGGACGAGACTGGTGGCTTTGGGACATCGTTCCATGGAAGAGGCTTTGTCAGCAGCATGCATACAGGAGGCAGAGATGGAAGTCTACCTGGAGGAGAAGAGGGCTTCATTGAAGAGGCCAGCATCAGCATTCCAGAGGCAGGACAGAAAGAAGAAGGCCCCAGCTTTTCAGCGGAGAGCAGTTGTACCGGCTAGAGTGGCTGCACCGACACTAGGCGGAGGCATAGTTGCAGAGAAGCCAGTGTGTACCCAGTGTGGGAAGCGCCATGGAGGCGAGGTATGTTGGGTGACTTCCGGGAAATGCTTGAGGTGTGTTGATAAGAACCACAAGATCAGAGATTGTCCGAAGATGGTGCAGCAGACTGCAACAGCAGCAGCACCAGCAGCAGCGAGACCGGCACCGAGAGCGGCAGGGAGACCAAGGGCTCAGGCTCAAGTGTTCGCCTTGGCAAGAGACGAGGCAGAGTTGGCAGAGCATGTCAAAGGAACAATTTTAATTATGGGAATGCATGCTAGAGTCTTGTTTGATACCGGTGCCACGCATAGTTTTGTTTCCGAGGGATTTGCCAAGGTCTTGATAAAGGAGAATGGTCTAGTTCTGAAAAAGTTGGAGGTTCCCCTGTCTGTGCAAACTCCAGCCGGAACTATATTGGCCGAGCAGTGTTTTTCGTCACGTTTTGTGTGCATTGAGGAGCAAGTTTTGCCTGGTAATTTCTATTTGCTGAAAATGAAGGATTATGATGCTATCTTGGGCTTAGATTGGCTCGAGGAGCATTATGCTCTGATGGATTGTCGGCGGAAGCTTATTATTTTCCAGATTCCTGGTAAGAGGAGTTTATTCATCCTTTGCCTAAGAGCATGTTGGGAAAGTTCATCATTTCTGCTTTGAAGGCAGCCCGGATGTTGAGAAAGGGTTGTAGTGGTTTTCTGGCTAGTGTGGTTGTGTCTGAGGATTCGAAGAAGGTTTTATCTGTGGAAGATATTGAGGTAGTCAGAGATTTCAGCGATGTTTTTCCAGAAGATTTTGTTGGGTTGAGTGTATATTCATATCATTTCCCTCCTATTTTGATGATGACAAGAGGTGTTTTTAAAAGCAATTTAAATGAAACATGTCAAAAACATCATACCTGAAGTCAATGTTCAAAAAGCATGTTTCAAATCACATTTATCATTTATGTTTATGATAAATCATTTAACTAATGATATATGTGTTTAATTTTCAGGTACAAACACTTTTTGCAAAAGAAGTGTCGACACACCCCACAATGGTGTCGACACAACACCTCAGTATCAAAGGCAAAAAGGTGAAGAAATGCTGAGAGTGTGTCGACACTAGTCTAGAAGCAGGTCGACACGAGTTGCAGATTCCAGGATTTTGCCTACTCAGGTCGACGCACTCTCAGGGCAGGTCGACACTGGACTCAGCTCCCAGAACAGCATGTTTGCAGATTTGGGACAGTAGGTCGACGCAACACCAAAGCAGGTCGACACTGGACTCAGTTCACAGAATTACCTTTTCTCAGGTTTGGGACAGTGTGTCGACACCACCACCAGAGCAGGTCGACACACTACGGAAAGATTCCATCTTAAGATGGATGTTTGCCACGTGTCAGCCTAGGGTGATGGGGTATCAACCTAGAATTGTGTGCCCTTGTACCCAAAGGGTTTCTTTGGAATCTTTTGGGTATAAAAGGTCCCTAATCGACCCCCCATCACATCAAGAGACCCAACTAACTCTTAGAGCCTCCCGAAAGTTTCCTGGCGGCTACAAGAGGTCGTCTCCCTCCTCTGCTCTTCGTGTGCTTCCAGAAGACCAATTCTCACCAATTCAAGTGTGAGAATTGGAGTGTGATCCTTGTAGAAACCTCTGAAGCATCCCAAGGAAGCAGATCCAGTAGAAGCCTTCGTTGGAGAAGAATTCAAGGAAGATCCAACAATTCCAAAGTGCAGAGCATCGGTTTTGGACTTCAAGATTGCAAGCCTCTTCCCAATCCAAGCTTCTACAAGGGAGTACACTTGAAGAACGAAGTTATTTAATACAATTCATTGTACTTCTGTTCTTCTGAGACATCTTTTGAGATTATGCAAGTGCTTCTGCATAGCTCTCATTAGTGCTCTCATTTTCGACTAGATCTGTTGCTAGAAGGTCTATGTCTTGAGTTGGTGTCTAGCAAGTCTTGTGTGAGCATTGTGCTCAAGTTGTGTGAGCATTGTGCTCAGGTTGTTGTGAGCCGTTGTGCTCAGTTTGAGTTTTCTAACTCAAGGTTGTGTTGAGCAGTCTTGCTCAGTTGTTCTAGAGTAGTCTTACTCTAGAAGTTGTGTGAGTTGTAAGCTCTCAAGTGTTGGAGTTGTCAGGCTCCAGTGGGTGTGTTACCCAGTTGTTTTAGTGAATCCTCACGGGGTGTGAGGGGTGGATGTAGGAATCACTTGGGTGATTTCCGAACCACCTAAAAATCCTTGTGCATTTGTCTAATTGTGGTTTGATCATTTCATCCGTTAGATGCTTGCATAGGATCGGTTAATATTCACTTAATCAACTTGTTTCACATCTATTTTACCAACTCACTCAAATCTCATCAGATCTGTGGTTTTTCACTGATAAAATTGCCTCTGATTCAAAAGTATTTTTAAACTGTTTAAGCTTCCGCAAAAAGTGGCTTGGATCTATTCATCCCCCCCTTCTAGATCTTTTCCACACCTTCACTTCGATCCTTCAGATTTGTCTGGTTTGCCCCCTGCAAGGGAGTTAGAGTTTGGCATCGAGCTAGTTCCTGGCTCAGCACCGATTTCTATTGCCCCTTATCGTATGGCACTAGCGGAGTTGGCAGAATTGAGGAAGCAGGTGCAAGAATTGCTTGATAAGGGCTTCATCCGGCTGAGTGTTTTGCCATGGGGAGCACCTGTTCTCTTTGTGAAGAAGAAGGATGGATCGATGAGATTGTGCATTGATTACCGCAAGCTTAACCAGGTAACTATCAAGAATAAGTACCCTTTACCTCGTATTGATGATTTGTTTGATCAGTTGCGAGGAGCTTCGGTGTTCTCTAAGATTGATCTTCGTTCTGGCTATCATCAACTCCAAATTAAGCCGGAGGATTTTGATAAGACAGCTTTTAGGACGAGATATGGCCATTATGAGTTCCTAGTCTTACCCTTTGGTTTGACAAATGCTCCAGTAGTTTTTATAGATTTGATGAACCGAGTTTTTCGGCAGTATCTGGATTCCTTTGTTGTGGTCTTCATAGATGATGTGCTAATCTATTCACCTGATGAAGAGACTCATAAAGAGCATCTGAGGATTGTGCTGGATATCCTGAGGGAGCACAAGCTGTATGCTAAGTTCAGCAAGTACAACTTCTGGATGAAGGAGGTCCATTTCTTGGGTCATGTGATATCTGGTGAAGGAGTGTCTGTGAATCCGTCTAAGGTAGAAGCTATCCTTGACTGGGAAACACTGAGATCATCAGCAAACATTAGGAGTTTTCTCGTCTTGGCTGGCTATTATAGGAGGTTTATCGAAGGTTTCTCTTCTATTGCAGCTACCTTGACGAGGTTGATAAAGAAAGGAGTGAAGTTTGAATGGTCAGAGGCTTGTGAGAAGGCGTTCCAGGAGCTGAAGACTCGTATGACCTCAGCGCCAGTGCTTGTTTTGCCCAATGATGTAGATTCTTTTTCTATCTACACAGATGCTTCAAAGATTGGGCTTGGCTGTGTTCTTATGCAAGGAGTTCGAGTTGTGCCGAATGCTTCCAGGCAACTCAAGGAGCATGAGCGCAACTACCCGACCCATGACTTGGAGTTAGCGGCACTATCTATATGGAGTTAAATTTGAGCTCTTCTCAGAACACAAGAGTCTCAAGTATTTGTTCTCGCAGAAGGAGTTGAATCTAAGGCAGCGGAGGTGGATAGAATTCTTGAAAGACTATGATTTTGAGCTTTCATACCATCCAGGAAAGGCCAACGTAGTGGCCGATGCTTTGAGCAGGAAGAGGCAACTGATGAGGCAAGACTGGAAAATGCTAGAAGATGCTTCAAGTTCTTTGGCTGTTTTGGAACCTCAATTGTGCAGCATGTTCGTGGCTCAGTTTTCGTTTAGATCATCTATTCTTGTTCGGGTTATTGCTTTGCAAAAGATGACCCGTTATTGCATGAGTTGGTTGGAAAGGCTGGTATTACCATATATAGGGATGATGTGATTCGCCTAAATCTTATGGTGTGTGTTCCTAATGATGTTGATCTGAGGAAGGAAATTTTGGAGGAAGTGCATAGATCTCAGTTCTCTATTCACCCAGGCAGTGGGAAGATGTACAATGATCTAAAGCGTTCTTTCTGGTGGTCTGGAATGAAGCGAGATGTGGCTGATGTTGTGGCAAAGTGTTTGATTTGTCAGCAAGTGAAGGCAGAGCGTCAACGACCTTCAGGTTTGATCCAGAGGCTGGATATTCCTTAGTGGAAATGGGAGCAAGTTATTATGGATTTTGTGTCTGGTTTGCCTAGGTCGGCTAGAGGCAATGATTCCATTTGGGTGATTGTTGATAGATTTTCGAAGAGTGCTCATTTCCTTGCCATGAAGAAGAAGCAGTCTGTAGAGAGCTTGGCCAGACTGTATATTGATGGCATTGTAAAGCTGCATGGGATTCCGAAGTCGATTATCTCAGATCGTGATCCGAGATTCACTTCTAGGTTTTGGCAGAGTTTGCAGCAGGCTTTTGGCAGTCAGTTGAAACTGAGTTTGGCATTTCATCCACAAACGGATGGACAGTCCGAGAGGACTATTCAGACGTTGGAGGATATGCTTCGGGCTTGTGTTTTAGAGTGGAAAGGTGATTGGGAGCGTCACCTATCTCTGGTGGAATTTTCTTATAATAACAGTTTCCAATCGAGTATAGGTATGGCACCTTTTGAGGCTTTGTACGGGAGACCCTGTAGATCCCCATTATGTTGGGAAGAAGAAGGAGATCGGCATCTGGTTGGACCAGAAGTGGTGCAGGAGACTTTAGCGAAGATTCAGATGATTGTGCAGAGAATAAAGGCGGCTCAAGATCGTCAGAAGAGTTATGCGGATACAAGGAGGAAGGATTTGGCATTCGAGGTTGGAGATCATGTTTTTCTCAAGGTTTCACCAACTAGGGGTGTAGTGAGGTTTGGAAAGAGAGGCAAGTTGTACCCGAGGTTCATTGGACCCTTTGAAATCTTGAAGAAGATCGGGAATGTGGCATACCAGTTGGCTTTGCCACCATCTTTGGCAGCAGTGCACCCGGTTTTCCATGTATCCATGTTGAGGAGGTATGTAAGAGATTCGGCTCATGTGATCAGTTATGAGCCAGTGCAGTTTCAGCCAGACTTGTCTTATATGGAGCAGCCTGTGGAGATTCTGGATCGGAAGGTATAGGAATTAAGATCGAAGTCTATTCTAATCGTGAAGATCTTATGGAGGAACTTCTCACGTGAAGAAGCGACGTGGGAGCTTGAAGAGAGGATGAAGAAGCTTTATCCATCCTTGTTTGGTGAGTAATCTAACTCAATCTTCGAGGACGAAGATTATTTTAAGGGGGAGGGGATGTAGTGCCCTAGAATTTTCTTGAATTTATATTGCAAATTGTATGTTTATTTCTGCATGTGTTTGAGTGCTGTTCTGTGTTGAACTTGGCGTCAACATCTCTTGGCGTTAAGTCCTGTTAGCGGCAAGATCTCCTGCCGTTTATTTCCTGTTAACGACATAATCTTGTGTCGTTTATTATTTTCTGAATTTCTTAAATTTGTGGGCAAGCTTGTAAATAACATCATCGATGGACATTTACGTGGAGGCTGACGACATCTTATGTTGACGTTAAGTTGACTTGCCTGTTTTTGATATTTCCGTTCGGGGAAAGAGAGATCGGACGTTTTAAGTGTCTTTATGAGGCCAGATCGGTCTGTTTCACATCCTAAGGTTAGGATCTAGGTTGACCAACGCAGGGAGAGGTCTTTATAAGACCTAGATTTTGCAAATAGGGAGATTTTCGCTCTGGTATTGAGGGAGAGAAAAGAGGGCTGAGAAGGGCGATTGCAGTGCTAGATCGTGCGGTTTGGAGGCTTCTGAACCAAGAAGGTGCATCCGGCAACGCGATCAAGAACTCATTCAGGCGGAGGAACTACATTGGAGGTGGTGTTGGAGCACTTGAAGACGGAGAGAGAAACTGCCTCACTGGCAGGGTGGGCTTCTTCGGACTTCGACTCGTCACTCCGATTGGAGGGATAGAGGCAAGTTACATGGGGGTTCGGTTTAGGATATGATATATTATAGATTTACCATTTTTCTGTATTTTTAAAGCATGCAAATAACCTACGGGAAAGGGGAGAAGACCTGTTATTCCATGTAGGGTTTTCTATGTTTTCTGCGCATAAGAACTAGACGTCCAGATCGCTTGCCGTCTATTTCTTATTAACGGCGGCAACGACGGTCGTCTACTTCATGTGAACAGTATTCGTTTTCCGACCCTTACTATATGTAAACGGCTCTATGTGCTGCCGTCAAAATATGTTAACGGCGCTATGTGCCGCCGTCTAGTGAGGCTTAATGACAGTGTATGTGGACGTCGACATCTGTAAACGTCACATACCTTGCCGTCAAGATTATCAGTAGTATGTATTTACAGAAATTGATGATAATTGATTATCTGTGGTCCATGATTGTATGAGATTTCGGCCAGGTGGTGTTTTGTGTATTTCAGTACTGTTACAGTATGAACAGGAGGTTATGATGAATGGATGAACCATATGTATCTCATGCATGGTTGTTTCCTTGAAATTTTAATTTATTTAGCAATAGAATTGTAAAAAAAAAAAGGATGCAAACATGACTTCTGTTGTACCATAAAGTTAAGATTTGTGCGACGGATAATTGGGACTGTAAATTTATTATGTGTATTACTGGTGTGTAAATCTACATGGGTTTTATTGCTGTCTTACCATGTTAAATAATTCAGATTTATGAAGAATTAATTCATGAGAAATAGTTATAGAGATCAGAAAAATATGAAAATTGATATGTGCATAGTATATCCTGATTCTGAATTTCTGTTAAAATTTTGGATTTTTTAGACAATTGCGCATTTTGTTATGAATTTCTGAATAATGAATTGCATGTAGAATTTAAATAAAAATGCAAGTATGTACATGATTGAATGTGTTGCATTTAGTATCATGATAGGGGTCTATCATGTAGAAAATAGAGTTTCAGAATTGAAAGAACATGCTACAGGTTAATTCAAGTGCATGAAATGTAAATTAAATGATATTATACATGTTAGTGCATGCATTGAAATGAAATGCCAATAAGACATTGTTATATTAGAGATTCCTACAAGGAGCTACACCATAGACACCCCTATGGTAATGGTTCACCTACATGTAAATGACCTACTGTATCCGTGGGCAACAGATTGAAATCTTTGAGGTAGACAAGTTCTACTGGTTAAGGTGGGAAGGACTTTCCCCGGTTTTGCGCAAATAACATGACTTCATCACTGCATTGCCTAGGTGATAAGTAAATGTTAAATGACTACTGATCTCTATTATAGTGCGGACTATGTCTTGGCAAATAAATGAAAATGACTACATGCTACTTGCTACATGTCTATATATCTACCTGTCTACATGACCTACATGCTACATATCTACGTGAACATTGTCTACATGATTACATGCTATATGTTAATGTGTTAAATGTTACATGAATTACATGCAAATTGTTACGTAAAAGAATTGTTTCATGTTTAAATGATCAATTGTTATATGATAACTGCTGCATGTTGCATAATGTAGCGTAAGGCTTTTAGTAAATAGTTTTTATGTTACATGAGAAAAAGTAGATTCCATGATAAGAGAGATTACATGCTATATGTAAGAACATGTTGATTTAATGGTTAGTAGATAAGATGTGGAGTTATGCATTACATAATATGTTTTATTTCCATAATAATTGAAATTGCTATGAAATGAATGATTGCCGATTGACTTAGAACCATGTTAATAGAAGAGTATATGATATCAATGATATGAGTGATAATATGTTACCATGATTTAAATCTATTATATTTATAATATCGTGAACTGTCTTTCATGTGATTTGCTGAGTCTTGTAGACTCATACTTGCTTAACATTTCAGGAGAACCAGAGGACACTCAGGAGTTAGATCACACTGACTCGGAGCAAGAGGACGTGGAGACTTAGATTGTTGAGAGATTTGAGAGTGACTCTTGTATGTGAGGATCATATGTATTTCCTTATGCATTGGACTATGAACTGTATTAAGTTTGGAACTATTGTTATTTTTATGCACTAAACTTTGCATTTGAATAAATGTTGATTGCAAGTGTTTAATTCCATATTATGTCGTTTATCATTGGAATTGAATTGTCATTTGTGTATATCTCAACCTGTACTGTCAAATGTTGGATTTGTTCCACTATATTACCTCTGTTAGATCCAATGTGAGTTGGTGTAACTGTACTGGGTCTAAGAGGGGCGTTACACAAGTGA
Source organism: Colocasia esculenta (assembly GCA_014218235.1). Classification (NCBI taxonomy): domain Eukaryota; kingdom Viridiplantae; phylum Streptophyta; class Magnoliopsida; order Alismatales; family Araceae; genus Colocasia; species Colocasia esculenta. Next base: position 55,992,994 of record CM024756.1, read on the forward strand.
ATCAAGCACAAGGGACGCTTGAACCACAACCACACACACACAGATATGAAAAGTGTAGAAGTAGAAGAGTTCAGAGATGTAGAAGTATATCCTGATGAAGAACTCTTCGTGATGGTCATCCGGAAGAACTTCAAACTTCGTTTGGATGAAGAACAGTTGATGGAGAAGCTTGAACAGTGGACGAACAGGCTTCAACTCCGCTTGGAAGATGGATCTTCTTCGCTCTGGACGGAGGGTTGAAGCAGCGCAGCAGGAAGAAGCTTTCTCTCTTGGGTTTTTCTTAGGGTTTTGGTATGGTGGCTTCTTACTGCGAAAATAGCTCCATATGACCTTTATATATGGGTGTCCAAACATGGAGAGTCGTGCTTAAAGGGATCACCCAAATATAGATCCTATCCTGACCATCAGATCTTTCTAAAACTTTGGTTGTCGATAGGCGATTTGCTGCTGTCGACAGCTACTGCATATTGCTGGTTTCCAGAACCTTTGAAGGTTCTTAGAACACTGGGCTGTCGACAGGTGATTCTCATCTGTCGACAGGACATCTGTATCTGTCGACAAGTGAGCTTCAACTGTCGACAGCTACTGTCCCGAATGAGCTTCCAGTAGCTTATTTTGTTATGGATGGTCCATCTGTCGCTAGGGGCCTTCATGGATGTCGACAGGTGTTGACTTGAAATCTTTTTCTTGTTCTTTTGCATTTGGTTCTTGTTGCTTGGCTTGTATGCATTCACACCTACATTGTGAAACATTCTAAGTGAGATACACTAAATGTATAGGTGATCAATAGAAGCATGTTCTCATATGATTATATCTTGCATGACTTTTGTCATTGTCATCATGTGTCAACCAACTTCACAACATCAATTAATATTTCTCATCATCAAAAACATTTAGACACAAACATCACACATGAGAACCCAACATTCTCCCCCTTTTTGATGATGACAAAATTTTCAATTTATGCACATTGATGTTTCTCCCCCTTTTGGCAACATCCAAAAAGACAAATCATGCACTCATGAAGAGGACTTAGTCAAACAATTGTGGATTTCATTCAATTTTCATTCAGTACACACAGTTATAAAAAAATTGCATGACATGACAGAATGAAAGGCAAAAGAAGGGAAGGTACATGACTGACGCAAATGACAAAGTGACCCATGACCCAAACCTAGTGACAAAGAAAAAGACTAGACAACCCAAACTCTCTAAACATCGTCATTCCCAGGAGCAGTGGGATGACGGAACTCATTAAACTTCGTAGAGAGCCTGGTAAGCCGATGTTGAATTGCCACATGAGTGTCAGCCAGTGCATCCATCTGGGTGTCAACATGATCAAGACGAGCATTGAGATGTTCAAAGCCCATAGTTATTTGGTTCTGCAGCTGGGCCATCTAACTAGTGATAAAATCTCGAAGTGATTGTGCTGGAGCCGGTGGAGCTTGGTTTTCAGCAGCTTCGCTATCATCTCCCTGAGCATCCATTGGCTCGGCTTGGGAGTCTTCATCATCATCATCAGGATCATCATCTTCAGCAGACACTTCCTCAACATCTGGAACTTGACCTTTGAGAGTCCGTGTGACTCTCCCATCCACAAACTTGTACCCCATGTGATGCACCGTAGTGAGATCAAAAGAGCTACCCGATTTGAGAGTGGTGCATTCAGAGTTAGAGATGGGAATGCCAATAAAGGATAGGAGGGATGTAATGGGGCAGGCATATGGCATGGACCTCTTAGAATTTGAAAAACATTATTTTATGAGGTCAACCATAAGTAAAGGAAGGTTAATTTGCTCACAATTCAGGAAATAATAGAAGAGGGACTCATGAACTGTAGTGACAAGTTTCCTGCTTCCATCTTTAGGAACCACAAGTGTGGTGAAGATGTGATGAATTAGACGGTTCAGGGGAGGAAAAGTGTTGGCATTAAGCTTCAAGTGATCATAACTGGGATGATAAAGTTGGTGGGTGAGAATTGTGTAGTACTCAGAGGAAGATGGAGGATTAAGAAGAATATTGGCCCCAGAGTTAGGAAGTTGAAGCGCACGGCTAAAGAGATTGGGGTGATATGAAATGTAGTACCCTTTACCGTGGTATACAGCGCCTCATCGACCACCGACATCTCCAGATTGTTGTAGAACTCTGTCACAGTGGTGGGAGAATACCGCATGTGGGAGTACAAAAAGACGGTCTAGCCTTGAGTGTCGAATAGGGGCTGAAGGCCAGGGAACATGTCTTCCAGGGACTCAAAATGCACGTAACGAGGTTGCACAAACTTGGTGAAGGTGCCCCGGACCCTAGAAGTGTGGAGGTTGGGAGGAACAATGAGCTCCAGAAGACGATCGTCCCGGTGCTTGGTTCGGCGCTCTGCAGTAGCCCTGGAACCATCGCCGACTTCAAGCGAGATAGGACGCCGTCGAGGGACTGCATGCTTGCCCTTAGGAGCCATGGAAAAGGTGAGGTCGGAGAGTGGAGGATCCCTGTGGAGAGGAGGAGAACCGGAGAAAAGAGAAACAGAAGGAACTGGAATCAGGGTTATGGCACCCTGGAAGGAGGAGGCTATGTTTGAAAGAGTGAGGAGAGGCTTTTTGGAAGAGGTGGAATAGGTTGAGGGGTCGTGGGTGCCTTTTTAAAGAAGTTTGGAAAGAATTTGAAATGGAAAGGGACCCACAAAATCCAGCCAATGGGCGCGCCGATCGGGCTTCTGAACTGCCCAGGCCGTCGGCTGTCGACAGCCAGAAAGGCAGTTGTCGATAGCTACTAAGCAGTTTTGTGCCAGAACTATATTTGTGAGGAATTTTGATAGAAATGAGCATGCACTTGTGAGTTTAGGGTTGAGAAAGGGTTGTATACTCATTACAAAGTATCATAGCTACTAGTATGAAGAAACATACAAAAAATTCTACAATGGTTAAGATATAATACTCCGGGAGTCTTAAGTTAGGGCATTTAGAAAACTTTGTTCAAATGCATATGAAGCTAAGATAGCCCTATTGAATAAAACCATTGAAGAAAATCATATTTCTTAGTGGGTGATTTTCAGTTGGTACAAGAAAATAATGTCCTTATGAACAATTAACAATTAATACCAAATTACCCTTGAGTTAAAGACATGGAGGCTTCACTCTATTTCTAGCATTGTTGGATTTTCTTGTATGTAGTTAAAATGGAGAAAGTGATAATTAGGATCACTTGCACCTTTTGACGTAAAGGTAGATATTTGTGATGCCCATACCTCCAGTTACTCAGTGGGAGTGACCATCATACTAGTATGCAGAGATAATGAAATGACTTTTTGACGCGAAGACAGACATTTGTGATGCCCATGTCCCCGGTTACTCAGTAAAAATCATCATTGCTCTGCCTTTTATACAATTTCATCATCAAAAAAATTTTTAAGTGTAGAAATAGGTAGCTTTTTTCCCTTTTTTTTGTTTATTCAGTAATCAAGGTCAATAGTTATTTAAGGTCAATGCCCAATGTAGAACATTAAGTTCAATAACCATCTGACTTATCAAACCATTTGAGAAACATGGTAATCCACAAGGGAGTTATTCAAATGAGTTAAGTGAAGTCCATTGGATTTGCTCAATGTTGTCTAGATGACACAACCTAGACTCAACACAAAATATTATGTCAAAATCATTGTGATTGGATCAGTGTCTTGGAAACTATGTGAGTATGATAGATGGTAATGAACATTAAGTCCCTATTCTCCCCTTGTACAAAGATTGTAAACATACTCATGATGAAAGGATTAGAAAAGAAGAAGAATTGACATAAAAGATGTATCTGTCGACAGCAAGGAGTTGTCTGTCAACAGGTACTGAATTCCAGTAAGATGTAGGTTCTGGGAAGACTTGTCTGTCGACAGCTGAGATGCTGGTTGTCGACAGGTACCTGGAAAGCCAGTGTTATGGCTGGAATGGAGAGAGATTTGCAACAATATGAATGAGGGATAAAGACACATGGAATATAAGAAGTATCCCTTACCAATTTCACTCACCTAGCCTTACCTTACTCCCACATACTGTGTGCATGTGATGACTCAACATTGAAGCAAATCAATCAAGCATATCAAGCATTTGCACAAACCACAACATCCATAACCATGTGAGCAACAAAAATTCATTCTTTTTAAGAAGATGCGTATGACAAACGTAAAGAAAACCAAATACCTTATTGTGAAGTGAATGACCTTCATGTATAAGAAGACTGTGGATACTTGGCGGAGAATGTGTCCTCACGCATAATGATAGTTTTTGAACAAGCATGACTTGTTCTTCCACATGTCACCATTTGATATACCTCATAGTCACTATACACAAAGACCATTTACCTCATAATGGGGCATTGGTCTCATTGCATTTTGCACAAGCCCAATTCTCTTCTCAATGTTGTGAACCTATCCTCAGACAAAGATTTGGTGAAGATATCTGCCAGTTGTTTCTCTGTGGGTATGAAACTAATCTCCAAAGTTTTGTTTGCTACCTCATCTTTCAGAAAATGATGTCTAATCTCGATGTGTTTGGTTCTTGAGTGTTGAATTGGGTTTTTGGAGAGATTAATAGCACTAGTGTTGTCACATAGAATAGGTGTACATCCAATGTCAATGTTGTAGTCACACAATTGACTTTTTACCCACAATACTTGAGCCGCACAACTCCCTGCAGCAACATATTCTGCCTCTGCAGTGGAAAGTGCAACTGAGTGTTGCTTCTTGGATGCCCACGAAACCATGCAACCACCCAAAAATTGACAGTACCCACTAGTACTTTTTCTATCAATTTTACACTCAGCATAGTCAGCATCAGAATAAGAAATCAAATCAAGTCAGCATCAGAATAAGAAATCAAATCAAGTCTACTACCTGTTGGATACCATAAACCCAAACCATGTGTTCCTGAGAGATATCTGAAAATTCTCTTAACTGCAATCAAGTGGCTTTCCTTTGGACTAGATTGATATCTAGCACAAAGACAAACACTAAACTGTATGTCAGGCCTGCTTGCAGTAAGGTATAGGAGGGAGCCAATCATACCTCGGTATTGCTTTGCATCTACCAATTTATCTTTGTCATCATTTTCCAGTTTAACACTTGTACTCATTGGGGTGGAGGCTGGTTTGGCTTGTTTAAACTGAAATTTTTTCAGTAGCTCCTTGATATATTTTTCTTGATTGATGAAGAAGCCATCTTCAAATTGTTTTACCTGTAAGTCAAGAAAGAATTGAAACTCCCCCATTAGACTCATCTCAAATTCATTGTGCATATGTTTTGAAAATTCTTCACACAGTGAAGGATTAGTGGAACCAAAGATAATATCGTCCACATAGACTTGAACAACAATGATATGATTGTGAACACATTTAGTGAAGAGAGTTTGGTCCACTTTACCTCTGGAGTAGTTTTTACTCACCAAAAAATTGCTTAACCTGTCATACCAAGCTCGGGGTGCCTTTTTCAAATCATAAAGAGCTTTGTGCAACTTATAGACATGGTTAGGCCTATTATCATCCTCAAATCTAGGTGGTTGAGAAACATAGACTTCTTCTTTGATGTAGCCATTCAAGAAAGCAGTTTTAACATCCATTTGAGAAAGTCAGAATTTATTTGAGCATGCATATGCCATCAAAATTATAATTGCCTTTAGCCTAGCTACAGGTGCAAAGGATTCTTCAAAGTCTATCCCAAATTCTTGATTATATCCTTTTGCTACCAGTCTAGATTTGTTTCTCACCACTTTACCCTCTTCATTTAGTTTATTCCTAAATACCCATCTTGTCCCAATGATAGAAATTTCAGGGGTTCTAGGAACTAAACTCTAGAAATTATTTCTTTCAAATTGTCCTAGTTCCTCATGCATAGCATCTATCCAAGAATTTTCCTTTAGAGCCTCTTCAACATTTTTAGGTTCCACTTGAGAGACAAAAGCTAAATGATCTTGTTCAACAATGTGTCTAACCTGAGACCTAGTTTGAACTTTATCATTTACATTTCCAATTACATTATCAAGTGGGTGATCTTTTGAGTACCTGACATTTGTGATTGTTGAAGGACCCGGTTGATCTTGGACTTGAGGAACTTGATCTTGTGTAATTTATTCTTGAGGAGGGTGTTCTTGAGGATTTTCATCTTGAGTCTTTTCCTCTTGAGGATCTTTTTCAGTATCATCATCTTGTTTTCTGAAAAATATTCCTTCATCATCATCATTATACCTACGAAAGTAAGCCTTGTTAGTTTTTGTTTCTACTTGAGGATTTCCTTTAGTTTTCTCATTTGTTTCCCAAGTATTGTTCCTTCATCTTCATCTTCATCATCATACCTGCGAAAATTTGCATCATTAGTCTTTGCACGATACTCATCAAAAACAACATGTGGAGTTTCTTCCACAGTTCTAGTTTTATTGTTAAACACTCTATATGCTCTAGAGTGTTCTGAGTATCCTAGAAAAATACCTGGATCACTTTTGGCTCCAAATTTATCTAAGTCAACTTTATCATTGTTATGAATGAAGACCTTGGAGCCAAAGATCCTGAAATACCCAATACTAGGTTTCTCACCTTTTAAGAGTTCATAGGGAGTTTCGTTCATCACAGGTCTTACCATGGCTCTATTAAGGATATAACATGAGGTATTCACTGCTTCTGCCCAAAAGCTTCTTGTGAGTTGGCTTTCAACCAGAAGAGTGTGAGCCATTTCCACCAAGGTCCTATTTTTTCTTTCCACTACTCCATTTTATTCTGGTGTCCTTGGGGAGGAAAACATGTGATCTATCCCTTGGTTCCTGCAAAAATCAGAAAAAGAGTTGTTGTCAAACTCTCCCCCATGATCAGTGCGGATTGAGCATATTTTGTTTATGCTCCCATGCTCAACTTTATTAAAGAACTCTTCAAAGACTTTTCGTGCTTCATTTTTGTGAGCCAAGAATTTGACCCAAGTGAACCTAGAAAAATCATCCACAATGACAAATCCAAAACGTTTGCCATTGAGACTCAATATTCTAGTAGGTCCAAAAAGGTCCATGTGCAACAATTCATAGGGTTTTGAGGTGATTACCGGTGCTTTTGATTTGAAAGACTTTCTAGTTTGTTTTCCCTGTGCACATGCATCACAAAAACTTTCATTTTTATTAAAAAAAAATTCATGAAGTCCACTTACCAATTTCATCCTCACGATCTTGTGCAAAATATTGTAGCTCGCATGGCCAAGCCTACGATGCCACAAAGTCAACTCATCCTGTTTACTGGCAACAAGACACAAATTTTTATTTTTTGGTTCATCTAAATCAACTAAATAGATGTTATTCACCCTTTTTCTAGAAAACTTGAGACTTCCTATTTCTTTATCAACAATTTTGCATGCATTTGATTCAAATATTACTTTATGGCCTTAACACAGTTGGTTTATGCTAAGCAAATTGTGATTAAGACCATCAACCAACAACACGTTGTCTATTGAGTTAGAGGCATACTTACTTACCTTACATGTGCCAATGATTTGGCCCTTATTATTACCTCTAAAGACAACCTGACCTCCATCTTTCTCCACTAGCAGACAGAATTTTCCTTTGTCGCCCATCATGTGCCTCGAGCAGCCACTATCCAAGTACCATTTTTTTGATTTTCAGCTGCTAGGCATTCCTGCATAGATGGATCAGACAAGAGGTTTGGTACCCAAATTACTTTGGGTCTAAATTTTTCATTCAATCTAAAAAGTAAATGCTTTGGAATCCAAACTTGTTTACATTTCAGTTTGTTTGAATTATTCCAACACTGTTTTCCATTGTAGCCAAGTTTCTTAAAAACAATGCATAATGAAGATTTCCTCAACACATTTGTTTTGCTGTTTTGTTGAACATTCATTTGCATTTTACCCTTTTGTTGCCTAGATGCCTGTCCTTGACAGTGTACTTCCAGGCCTCTCAACAGCACTCATTGGGTCTGTCGACAAACTTCTTGTGTTGCTGAGCAGATGAAGTCTTTTGATTTGGTTGAGGTTTCTTACCCTGAGCTTGAGTTTTCTTGCTCTTGGGTGGAACTTGTTTACTTGTGTTTGGACTACAATCAACAAAGGATGTGATCAATGTCTCTTCAATTTTCTTTTATTTTACTGGTTGATATCCAAGCCATGCTTTGTAACATGTACATTTAATCCCAAAATAGCATCAAGACTTTGTTTTCCTTTTACAAACTTTGAAAGATCTTCAAATTTTTCTTTTGACTCTTTTTTCAGCTTTTTCCAGCCATTTTGAATCTCTTGATTTTCATGTTGAAGATTTTCAAGGGAATTTGATGACCAAACTGTCCCCATAATAAATAATTCATTTATTTATATATTAATTTTGATGATTAACAAAATAGTACTAATGGATTACTTGAGCCTTGAGAACAGGAAATAAAAGAAAAATGAAAGTTCAAGACAATCAGGTAAGTCTCATCTCTCATTCTATCCAAGTCTTTGTATCGACTTCTTTGATAAGCAGAACGATTTCTTCTTTGACCGGAAAACTCAAAATAAATCGATATCGCAACGATTCCTTAAGACATTGTAACGATTTCTTTAGACTTCATAACGATTTCTTTAAAACTCGCAACGACTCTCTAGCCGTAACGATTTCTTTAGACCTCGTAACGATTTCTTTAGAACTCACAACGACTCTCTAGCCGTAACGATTTCTTTAGACCTCGTAACGATTTCTTTAGAACTCGCAACGACTCTCTAGCCGTAACGATTTCTTTAGACCTCGTAACAATTTCTTTAGAACTCGCAACGACTCTCTAGCCGTAACGATTTCTTTAGACCTCGTAACGATTTCTTTAGAACTCGCAACGACTCTCTAGCCGTAACGATTTCTTTAGACTTCATAACGATTTCTTTAGACCTTGTAACGATTTCTTTGAAACTCGTAACGACTTGATTGCTGTAACGATTTCTTTAGAGTTCATAACGATTTCTTTACAAGTTCATAACGCCTTGCCTTGTGTAACGATTTCTTGTAACGATTTCTTTGAAACTCGTAACGACTTGATTGCTGTAACGATTTCTTTAGAGTTCATAACGATTTCTTTACAGTTCATAACGACTTGATAAGTGTTCATAACGACTTGCTATAACTCATAACGATTTCATAAGTCATGAAAGCATCAGGATTATTTATATTGAATTTCTTGTTGTATCAGTATAATGCTTTTTAATAGCGTTGAAAAGTCAAAGTCATATCTTGTCTGTTGACTGCTACGCATTAAATGCTCTCTGATCGTATCTCCCATGCATGCAGACAATATCTTCTACTTCCATGCTACTCTGTCTACGTACTTTTTAGACAGAAAGGAGCTTTGCTATATATTGCAATATATGTTCCATCTGTAACTAACAATCAACGACAGTCTTAGCTGTCCTCTATTTATTGTTGATATGCTTGCAGATATCTGACAAGACTCATCTGTACAACGTTGGACACAAGATACAAGTTCTAAAACATTTCTCTGGCGTGTACAAAAGGATAAAAGACTGACGATCAGAAGCTTCCTTAGTGACCAGTCTAACGTACACCAGGATAAGAGACAACGGACACTTCAACGTTCAAATTCAAATCAGAAGTTTAAATAGAAGACTCAAGACGGAGAAGAAAAAGAAGTAGAAAGGGAACAACGCTTGCAATTTGAAAAGGAAGAAATCCATCTCTTCGAGTCTTCAGAAGATTGAAACAAGAGCGAAGCTTCCACTCCAACCTTGTTCTTAGCTCTTAGCTCTCTGTGATCAAAAAGAGTTTTTATTTGTGAGAGCTTGTGTAGTCCTTGGAGAGAAAACCTTGTTAAATCTCTTTCTCTCTCGGGCCTTGGTAGCTTCAGTGTGTAGCTGGTCAAGCTAGAGTCTGAAGCCTGTTTCCACACCTTTTCTTCTTTGGTTGTGTTCCCTTCTGGACGAAGGAAGACCTGGTGGTATCCAGGGTGGTTGTTTTTCCCTTCAGGTTGAAGGAAGACCAGTTGAGGCTGGGTGTAAGGATCCTTAAGGGGGATTGTACCCTTGGTAGTGAAATCCTGAGGTATTGCTCAGGGACTGGACGTAGGTCTCCTGTGGAGAGGAGTTCCGAACCAGGATAAAAATCCTTGTGTCTTGTGGATGTGTTTTTGTGTGATTGTTGTCTTATTTGCTCTAACTCTAACCTTGTTATTAAGTTGTGCAATCCTTTCAGTAAACAGGTTTTAATCAAAGATCGAAATTTTGATAACCCATTCACCCCCCCTCTGGGCTAGCTAGCTGGGCAACAAGTGGTATCAGAGCCCGTCTCTTCGACAAAGAAGAAGATCCAACGATCTGAAGAGCAAAGATCTATGGCAGCCCAAAGCAACTTCGAAGGTCAGTCAGTCAACAGGCCTCCCTTGTTCGATGGAGAAGACTACACCTACTGGAAGACTAGAATGGAATATTTTCTACAAGGTCATGATTACACAATCTGGTCCATTGTAGAAGAAGGTGATCTTTTGGTCACAAACGCTAAGGCTCAGTGGACAGATGATGATAGGAAAAGAATATCCTTAAACTGCAAAGCCAAGAGCATATTATGCTGTGCCCTAAGCAAGAAAGAATTCAATAGAGTCTCAGCCTGCAAATCCGCAATGGAGATGTGGGAAAAGCTCAGAATTACCTATGAAGGGACAGACAAGGTAAAGGAGACAAGAATAGATATTCTAGTAGCTCAATATGAAAGATTTCAGATGCAGACAGGTGAATCAATAACTCAGATGTTCAGCAGATTCACAGACATTACAAATGGATTAGCTGGTTTGGGAAAGGTTTATGATGTACCAGATATGGTTAGAAAAGTCCTCAGATCTCTACCATCTTCATGGACTCCAAAGGTAACAGCCATTGAAGAAGCCAATGATTTAAAGTTAATGTCATTGGAAAAGCTAATAGGATCTCTCATGGCTCACGAGATAAACATGGAGAGATTAGGAGAATCCTCCAGCAGAAGGAAACAATCAAATGCTCTCAAAGCAAGTGAAGATAATTCAGAAGAATCTTTGGATAATAGTGAAAGTAGTAAAGACAGTGATGATGAAGAAGCCATGCTGTCTCGAAGACTTCAAAGGATTCTAGCAAAGAAAAAGAAGTATCAGTCCGGAAGAAAATTTTTCAAGAAAAACAAAGACTTCAGAAAACCAGAAGTAAAGGATCAAAAGAAAGGAGAAGTGATCTGTTATGAATGCAAGAAGCCTGGACACATCAAGGCAGACTGTCCAACGCTTAAGAAAAATGATCACAAAAAGAGGGACAACTTTAGAAGATTCAAGAAGTACAAAAAGAAGGCAATGGCAGCTGCTTGGGAGAATAGCAGTGACTCAGACAGTGAGTCAAGCTCAAGCAGTGAAGGTGAAGAAGTCAACTTGGCTTTCATGGCCAACACCGAAGACAAGGTAACTTCTGACTCTTCTTTTGATTCATGCAATGATTCAGATTCTGATAACTTAGAAAGTGCTTTTAATGAACTTTATGAAAAATATAAAGAAGTATCTAAATTACTTAAAAATAGTAAGAAAAATTTAGTCTGTTTAGAAAATACAAACTCAGACCTAAAAACAGAAAACGAAGAACTTGAAAAACAATTAACTGAACAGAAAAGGAGAAATGAATTATTGTGTGAAGATCTAAAAGAGAAAAACAGAAAAATAACTAACCTAGAAAAACAGGAAGACTTAAGTGAACTCAAAACAGAAATAGAAAGACTAAATAAAGAAAAGGAACACCTGACAAACACTATAAATAAGTTCACAAATAATAAACCACTCCTAATGATAAATGGAGCTAAAAGATCAACTAAAAAGAAATATGGTTTTGGATATACTCCCTCAGAAAATGAAGAAACAAAAGTCTTTCCAAAAACTTATCCAACTCCTAAATTTATATCTGAAAAGAATAAAGAACATAAAAAATTTAAACACACACCAGTTGAAAGAGTAACTAGAACAACCTGCTGTACTCACTGTAATAGACTTGGACATAACAAAGAAACCTGTCCTAACAAGAACAAAAAATGGATAATTAAAGGAAAAGAAAATGATACTAACCCATCAGGACCCAAAAGAACTTGGGTACCTAAAATTTAGTGTTTTAATTTCAGGGAAAGTCAAGAGCATCCAAATGGTATTTGGACAGTGGATGCTCGAGGCACATGTCAGGCAACAAGAAGTTTTTCGTTGATCTCCAAGCTGAAGAAGGTACAGTCACATATGGAGATAATGGAAAAGGAGTTGTAATAGGAAGTGGATCCGTGAATATCAAAGGAAATCAGTAATTGAAGATGTTATGCTGGTCAAAGGGTTAAAGCACAATCTTATCAGTATCAGCCAGTTGTGTGACAAAGGCCATCAAATTCAGTTTCAAGAATCAAAATGCAGTATCTTAAAGGATGGTGCAGTCATATTTGAAGCCTACAGAGAAAGAAATTTGTATGTTCTATATCTCGAGGAACTCAAGGATCAAGATGTGTGTTTGGCAGCTAGTAAAGATCAATCAACTGAGTTGTGGCACAGAAGATTGGGCCACTGTAGCTTGGACGGGTTGAACAGGCTCAGAAAGAGAAAGCTAGTGGAAGGACTGCCAAAGGTAAATTTCAGATTGGACAGCATTTGCAGACCTTGTGCAAGAGGAAAGCACACCAAGAGCTCCTTCAAATCAAAGACTGTAGTAACCACCTCAAAGCCCTTAGAACTACTTCACATGGATCTATTTGGGCCAATGAGGACTACCAGTTTGGGAGGAAAGAATTTTGGATTTGTAATAGTTGATGATTATTCGAGATTCACTTGGGTATCCTTTCTAGAGCACAAAGATGACACATTTGAAAATTTGTCAGCTTCAGTAAGAAAGTTCAGAAAGATCAGAAATTCACAATTGTCTCTATCCGATCAGATCATGGTGGTGAGTTCCAGAATGAAAAGTTTGCAAAGTTCTGTGATGATCAAGGAATTGAGCACAACTTCTCAGCTCCAAGGACACCTCAACAGAATGGAATTGCTGAGAGGAAAAACAGAACTCTCTTGGATATGGCAAGAACCATGTTGTCAGAATATGATTTGCCAAGATACTTCTGGGCCGAAGCTATCAACACTGCATGTTATATCATTAATAGAGTGATGATCAGGCCAATTCTGAAGAAGACTGCTTATGAACTCTACAAAGGAAAGAAGCCAAAGATCAGCCATTTCAGAATATTTGGATGTCCTTGCTTCATCCATAACAATGGAAAAAGGGACATTGGTAAGTTGGATGCCAAATCAGATGAAGGCATCTTTATGGGGTACTCTTCTAAACCCAAAGGTTATAGAGTTTTCAATAAACGTTCCTTATTAATTGAACAATCTGTACATGTTATTTTTGATGAATCTAACCCTTCCTTGAAAAAGGAAGAAATTAGTGACATTGATGATGCAGATGACTTGTCTGAAAAGTTAAAGAATACCTCAATTAAGGACAAGGATGATCCTCCTCTGGAAGAACTGCAGCAAACTGAAATTCAACATGAAAATCTTCCAAAAGAATGGAGACATCAGAAAGATCACCCTCCTGAAAACATTATTGGTGATCCATCTGTAGGGGTAAGAACAAGAGGTAATGTAATTCCTTGTGATTACTTAGCCTTTGTTTCTCAAATAGAGCCTAAGACAGTCAATGAAGCTTTATCTGATGAATCTTGGATATTAGCCATGCAAGATGAACTAAATCAGTTCAAGAGAAACCAAGTATGGTCACTTGTTCCTAGACCATCCAATCATTCAGTTATTGGCACAAAGTGGGTGTTCAGAAATAAACTGGATGAGTCTGGAATAATTTAAGGAACAAGGCCAGACTGGTAGCTCAAGGCTACTCCCAAGAGGAAGGCATAGACTTCGATGAAACCTATGCACCTGTAGCTAGACTTGAGGCTATTAGGATTTTACTTGCTTATGCATCTGCATTTGATTTAAAACTATTTCAAATGGATGTCAAATCAGCCTTTTTAAATGGTTTTATCAAGGAGGAAGTTTATGTTGAACAACCTCCAGGCTTTGATGATACCGAATTTCCAAATCATGTATTTAAACTTCATAAGGCTTTATATGGATTAAAGCAAGCACCTAGAGCCTGGTATGAAAGGCTCAGTACTTTCTTATTAGATCATGGTTTCACTAGAGGTAAAGTAGATAGTACATTATTTATAAAGTCTAAGGATAAACATATACTTCTTGTGCAAATATATGTAGATGATATTATTTTTGGATCTACTGATGAATCTCTTTGCAAGTACTTTGAAAAGCTTATGCAGGGAGAATTCGAAATGAGCTTGATGGGGGAGCTAAGCTACTTCCTTGGATTGCAAATCAAGCAAGGGAAGGATGGCACTCATATCTGTCAAGCCAAGTACACCAAAGAGCTGTTAAAGAAATTTGGATTTGAAGATGCAAAGCCTTTATCAACCCCAATGAGCACATCAATCAGAATGGACAGTGATCAAAAAGGTAAAAAGGTAGATCAAAAGAATTATCGAGGTATGATAGGATCATTACTTTACTTAACTGCAAGTAGACCAGATATTTTGTTTAGTGTGTGCATGTGTGCTAGATATCAGGCAGACCCTAGAGAGTCTCATTTAATTTCAGTAAAAAGAATATTTAGATATCTGGCTAGAACTCATGATTTAGGTCTCTGGTATCCTAGATCTTGTGAAATAGAATTAGTAGGATATTCAGATGCTGATTATGCTGGATGCAAAGTAGATAGAAAAAGCACCAGTGGTTCTTGTCAGTTTCTTGCAGGATGTTTAATATCATGGTCATCCAAGAAACAAAATTCAGTAGCTTTATCAACAGCTGAGGCAGAATATGTTGCTGCTGGAAGTTGCTGTACACAACTTCTTTGGATAAAGCAACAACTTGAGGATTTCGGAATTCACATCAAATCAATTCCACTATTGTGTGATAATACAAGTGCCATCAACCTCACCAAAAATCCAGTTCAGCACTCAAGGACTAAGCACATTGAGGTAAGATATCATTTTATTCGAGACCACGTAGCTAGTGGTAATTTAGAAATTTCTTTTATAGATACAAATGGTCAATTAGCAGACATCTTCACAAAAGCCCTACCTGAAGAGAGATTTACATCTCTTAGAAGGGAATTAGGGATGTGCAATGTGTGAAAAGATCTCTGTAATTTTATTGGCATAAAAATTTTCAGATAGAAATGAAATTTTCCCTCTTTAACAATGAGCAAAATTCAGTTTGTCTACATTCCTTGACCGCTATCGTAGTAAAGCTGTTTGACCCGTCAAACGATTTTGTCGTTTTCTGGCTTTACTGCCTCTGGCGCTTCACTTTTCGATAAAATAGTAATAATTTATTCAAATCGTTCTGAGAACGACTCGTCTTCTACCTTTACCCTTTTATCCTCTATCCGTTCACCCAAAGCCGATGCCCTAACGATTTTGGGATCGACTCTCTGCAACTTTCGAAGCTTTCTCCTCTTCCCGCGAAGAATCCCTTCGAAGCTTCCACCTCTTCCGTCATTTCCCTTCACCAGAATCTCCTTCTCTCTAACCCATGGCCGCTCCGATGATCTCCGGAAGCGTAGGGGGCTACAGTGCTGAGTATTTGTCCCCAAAGGAGCAAGAGAGGTTTACGTTTGTGAAGACGAAGATTTGCGGAAATAAGGCAGTGGATGTTCAGAATCTTGAGAAGAGTGGCTTGGCCAGGCTAGTCGACGCCCTGAGAAGATTGCAGTGGATGGATGTAGTCACTTTCAATGAGGTAAGCTACCCGGACTTGGTGAAAGCCTTCTACATTTGTCTGAAATCGGAAGCAGATGGGTCCCTTGTTTCCTCTGTCAAGGGCATCCAAATCAGAATAACCCATGAGCTTTTGCGTGATTTGTTTGGAGTGAAGACCTCTGGATTTAGTGGCATTCACTCTGTGAATGATGAAGTCAAAGGTCTCGGGATTATTGGTCCAGGGTTTAAGCTGAAGGACGGGAAGCTTGATATTAATCAGATGTCCGCATTTAATAGATTGCTTCACTTTATAGTCTGCCAAATCATAGTACCTCGTAGTGCTACCTTTTCTTCATGCACTAGGGCAGATTCGGACATAATGTTCTGGGCAATCCAGAACAAAGAGATAAACCTGGCCGCAGTGATGATTGAGCGAATGATGTTTGCACATGCTCAGATATGGGAAACAAAGAGCAAGTTGAATGTTTCCCTACCGTATGCTCATCTACTGACCAAGATTTTCAAGCACTTTGGAGTAGATATGTCAGGTGCAGTAGCTGAAAAGATGGGCCAGTCAATAAGATCCAGAAATCTGAAGAAAAGTGGATTCTCAGTGGTAGATGGAATGTGGTCAAAGTCTTCTGTGGCTGAAGGAGAAGCAATTATTGGGGATATTTTAGAAGTTCAAGAAGAAGCAGTAGCAGAAGAAGAAGTAGCAGCAGCAGAGCAAGCAGAAGAAGAAGCAGCAGCAGAGCAGCAGCAGTAGCAGAAGAAGAAGCAGCAGCAGCAGAGCAAGCAGCAGCAGCAGTTGTTCAAGAAGCAGCAGTACCAGTTGTGTCCAGCCAGGCAGAAGGTTCAGTCTCACCTGTTGTGGAGATTATCTCTCATTCTCCAGAAGTTCAGTTGGAAGAAGGTGCAGCTGGTGTGGCAGACTCTTTGCCCACCACCTTAGTCGCCTCAATCTTAAAAGAAGTATTGGATTCCATTCCCTCCACCTCAGCTACTTCTAAAGAAGGTGGATGTGTTGAAGAAGAAGCTATGGCACCAGGCCATACAGAAATTCTGTCAGATACAATTGCTAATGTTGAGGTACAAGCAGGTACTCAACCAGATGTGGTCATGGATGAAGCTCCTAGCCAAGGGGAGCAAAGTCTCTTTGAACCTGAAGTGCCTGAATCCGTGGCAGAAGGCCACTTGGAGAAAGTTGTGTTGGAAGAAGCTCCTGCTAAGGGGGAGCAAGAAAGTGTTGAACTCCCCGCTCCTAGTCAGGGGGAGCAAGTAGGCATTGAGGAAATTCCACCTCCTGCCAGTGTTCCTGTTAGTGAAGGCCCAGGTGCAAGCAATATCAATCTTGAGGAGCCTGTCATTCAGCAAGGGAAGCAAAAGAGAGTGGCTCACAAAAGGCCAAGAAAGAGTCACAGAAAAGTCAATCTGAAGCCTATTATGGCATTGTTGAAAGCTCAAGGAGAAGTCTTGTCATCTGTTCAGACAAGTGTTCAGGGCATTATCTCTAATCAAGCCTCAACCTCCTCTGATCTATCCTCAATTCGAAATGCAATGAGGTGGTTCAATAAAGAGATGTCCGATATGAAGAATTTGTTGGCTAATCTTTCAAGGTCTAGTGGTGTCCCTCCTGCACCCACTCAGAGCAGTCCAGCTGAAGTTCCTAGGCCACCAGGGCCTCCAGCAGAAGTCTCTCGGCCATCAGGGCTACCAGTTCAAGCACCAGGGCCATCAGGGCAAGCTTCAGGGTCATCAGGACCCTCTTCAGTTGTCAGAGAAGCAAAAGGGAAAGAGCCCATGTCAGCTACTTCGGCCCCTGACACTTCAAATCTTGCAACTCCAATTTTGTCCTCACCTACCTCTCCTCTCACAGCCCCTCCTGCTCCACCAACTATAAAACACCCAGTACCTCGCACCCTACCATCATCCTCTATCATTTCATCTCAACCTACCTTCTCTCCTACTCCTTCTCACACTTCAGCCCCATCATCCTTCTTACCCTCATCACCTCAAACTCAAACCACTCCAATTCAACCCACTTCATCCTTCAATCCAAAACACCTTTTCTATCCTCCTACTCCTCCTTCCTCTGTTACTTTTATTCCAGAAAATCCTCCTCTACTTGGTGTCTTTGACACAAACTTGCCGGATGACTTTGAGAGAAATACCCTTTCCACCATTCTCTACACTGCCACTCATATCCACAGGACTGATCCTCCCAGTCCTGCCAAGAAAAAGAGGAAACAATCATCCTCTGCTTCCATCTCCTCCTCCTTATTTCCACCTCTTTGGTACTCTCTTACCCTTGAACCTCAGAAAAGATTCCTTTATAAGGAATATCTTCAAAAGTGCATCCTCTCCACCATTTATGGTATTCCCTTCCTCAACCTTACTGAGCACCTAAATATTGTTCTTCCTCTTACCCAGTTATCCCACTTTCATAAATCCAAAATCTTTGAGGGGACTGAGTTCAAGACTGAAGATCAGTGGGCAAATGTCAAGGGCAACAAAGCTCAATACAACAAGTTCTTGACTGCCAGGGCCGAATCCATTTCGCATGGAGCTCATTCTCTCACTCTCTCTGAGTGGTTCTTTCTCAAGCATAAGAATTTGTGGGGTCCTTTCATCTTGAAAGAGATCCGCATTGCCAAAAGCTTCCAGCAGTACAGTGACTTCTGCTTCCTGAACAAACTGCCAGAAGTCCAGTTCTCTCAATTCCATTCAGCTATAGTAATGTTAAGATCCGAACGTCCAGTGAATATTCCCCTAACAGTGAATTTTGCTGATATCCGGATTGACTCTCTAGTCCTTTTGCCAAAGCTGCATTCCTAGTATTTGATTCAGATGCAGGATCCCATGCATTTGACATGTTTGCCAAGCAGATGGGTAGAATGTCAGCCAAGCAGAGCAGACTGCCCTCCTTCCTGCGGTTTATCTTCAGAGAATACCACTCTGGCCGCATCTCCTCTCAGGTTTTGGCTCCACTCATTTCTGAGTGTGAAAGGCTTACACCCTCCGTGTGGGCAATCATCTACAGGGAAACCCACCTTCAGTTAGAGGCCATCAACAGTTCCTTGGTTCATCAAAATAAGCCCTCTCTCTCAGCTGAAGCCTTCATGGATCTCAACTCCATAAATCCTATTCAAGAGATTTATGTTCAGTGGGCAGCTAGATATACAGCTTTCTTCGCTCTGAAGCAGGATCTAATAGATCAGAAGCTCTTCTATCCAATCTCTTTGGATAGATTTCTCCATCGTGCCAGCTTCGGAAAAAGCACTTACTTCAGATTCATTCTGGACCCAGATCAGTATGCAGAATTCTTGGATCAGCAAAGGGTTTTGTACATTCAAAGGGCCACCCAATCCATGGGTCCTAACTTCTCTGTTGCTTCTGGGGTTTTCCAACAGACGTTTGAAGACCTTGAGATCAAGGCATGGGCTGTCATCTCACAGCATGCCTCCTTGTTATCTCCCTTGTACTACCTTTCTCATACTTAATCCAATGATATCTCTCTTCTTTGTCTCTCAGCCTATCTTTTTGCTTATTGACAAAATGGGGGAGAAAACTAAAGTCAATCTGAAAAACATGAATGTTTAATTTTTTGTATGATGTTTAGTATATTTTGTCATCATCAAAAAGGGGGAGATTGATGACCAAACTGTCCCCATAATAAATAATTCATTTATTTATATATTAATTTTGATGATTAACAAAATAGTACTAATGGATTACTTGAGCCTTGAGAACAGGAAATAAAAGAAAAATGAAAGTTCAAGACAATCAGGTAAGTCTCATCTCTCATTCTATCCAAGTCTTTGTATCGACTTCTTTGATAAGCAGAACGATTTCCTCTTTGACCGGAAAACTCAAAACAAATCGATATCGCAACGATTCCTTAAGAAATCGTAACGATTTCTTTAGACTTCGTAACGATTTCTTTAGAACTCGCAACGACTCTCTAGCCGTAACGATTTCTTTAGACCTCGTAACGATTTCTTTAGAACTCGCAACGACTCTCTAGCCGTAACGATTTCTTTAGACCTCGTAACGATTTCTTTAGAACTCGCAACGACTCTCTAGCCGTAACGATTTCTTTAGACCTCGTAACGATTTCTTTAGAACTCGCAACGACTCTCTAGCCGTAACGATTTCTTTAGACCTCGTAACGATTTCTTTAGAACTCGCAACGACTCTCTAGCCGTAACGATTTCTTTAGACTTCATAACGATTTCTTTAGACCTTGTAACGATTTCTTTGAAACTCGTAACGACTTGATTGCTGTAACGATTTCTTTAGAGTTCATAACGATTTCTTTACAAGTTCATAACGCCTTGCTTTGTGTAACGATTTCTTGTAACGATTTCTTTGAAACTCGTAACGACTTGATTGCTGTAATGATTTCTTTAGAGTTCATAACGATTCTTTACAGTTCATAACGACTTGATAAGTGTTCATAACGACTTGCTATAACTCATAACGATTTCATAAGTCATGAAAGCATGAGGATTATTTATATTGAATTTCTTGTTGTATCAGTATAATGCTTTTTAATAGCGTTGAAAAGTCAAAGTCATATCTTGTCTTTTGACTGCTACGCATTAAATGCTCTCTGATCGTATCTCCCATGCATGCAGACAATATCTTCTATTTCCATGCTACTCTGTCTACGTACTTTTTAGACAGAAAGGAGCTTTGCTATATATTGCAATATATGTTCCATCTGTAACTAACAATCAACGACAGTCTAGCTGTCCTCTATTTATTGTTGATATGCTTGCAGATATCTGACAAGACTCATCTGTACAACGTTGGATACAAGATACAAAGATTCTAAAACATTTCTCTGGCGTGTACAAAAGGATAAAAGACTGACGATCAGAAGCTTCCTTAGTGACCAGTCTAACGTACACCAGGATAAGAGACAACGGACACTTCAACGTTCAAATTCAAATCAGAAGTTTAAATAGAAGACTCAAGACGGAGAAGAAAAAGAAGTAGAAAGGGAACAACGCTTGCAATTTGAAAAGGAAGAAATCCATCTCTTCGAGTCTTCAGAAGATTGAAACAAGAGCGAAGCTTCCACTCCAACCTTGTTCTTAGCTCTTAGCTCTCTGTGATCAAAAAGAGTTTTTATTTGTGAGAGCTTGTGTAGTCCTTGGAGAGAAAACCTTGTTAAATCTCTTTCTCTCTCGGGCCTTGGTAGCTTCAGTGTGTAGCTGGTCAAGCTAGAGTCTGAAGCCTGTTTCCACACCTTTTCTTCTTTGGTTGTGTTCCCTTCTGGACGAAGGAAGACCTGGTGGTATCCAGGGTGGTTGTTTTTCCCTTCAGGTTGAAGGAAGACCAGTTGAGGCTGGGTGTAAGGATCCTTAAGGGGGATTGTACCCTTGGTAGTGAAATCCTGAGGTATTGCTCAGGGACTGGACGTAGGTCTCCTGTGGAGAGGAGTTCCGAACCAGGATAAAAATCCTTGTGTCTTGTGGATGTGTTTTTGTGTGATTGTTGTCTTATTTGCTCTAACTCTAACCTTGTTATTAAGTTGTGCAATCCTTTCAGTAAACAGGTTTTAATCAAGATCGAAATTTTGATAACCCATTCACCCCCCCTCTGGGCTAGCTAGCTGGGCAACATTGACAGTTTCCTTTCATGTATCCATTTCTCATTGTGAGCTTCCTCATCAATTTTCATCATTTCAATTTCTTTATTTAGGATTCAATTTGTTCATCATTGGATTTGTTGTGAACAGTGAATTGATTTTTCTTGAGTGCTTTATTTCCAGACTTATACTCATAAACTTTTTCAAACAATACAGTGTATGCTTCTTCCCATTCATCAAAGTATAGTCTCGAAGGAAGAATTTACCTCAGTGGAGTCCTCACTTCCTTGTCATTAGCAATGAATCTCTTCATCTTCAGAGGTTGCTTGTGCGTCCTCATCTTCATCTTCATCGCTCCAAGTTGCAAACATTGTCTTGGCTTTCTTGAAGGTGAATTTGTCTTCTTCAGTTTCTTCTTGAGCTCCGGGCATTCTCCTCTCATATGCCCTGGTTTCTTGCACTCATAACACACTATCATGTCAGATTTTCTGTTAGAATCAAATTTACTTGAAGAATCTTTCTTTTGAAAAGATTTGAAGTTACCTGAGCTTTTCCTTTTAAATTAAGGAATTTCTTGAACTGTCTAGTCAGCATGGCCATTTCATCGTTCTCACTATCACTAGATTTCCATTGTCATCACTTTCCTGTTAAATATCTTTCTTGGAACTAGAGGAATTTTTGTTGAAGGCTTTTAGAGCAATTGATTTTCTGGGATTTTCTTCAGTTTCTTTCCTCTTTATATTTATTTTATAGGTCATCAAGGAACCAATTAACTCATCTAATTTCATTTTTGAAAGATCTTTAGGATCCTTAATGACGGTGGCCTTAGTATTCCAAGAGGATGGAAGAGACCGAAGTATCTTCCTAACTAGGTCACTTTCTGAGTATTCTTTCTTAAGACCTTTCAATCCATTGATTATTAGCATGAACCTTGCAAACATATCTGATATGGTTTCTTCTTTTTCATTTTAAACATCTCATATTCAGATACTAGCATGCTTGCTTTGGTTTCCCTTACCACAGATGTACCTTCGTAAATGAGTTCAAGCTTGTCCCACATTTCCTTTGCTGAAGTACATGTGGAGATTCTTGAAAACTCCTTGGGATGCACAACGCACTGCATCATGTTCAATGCGCTCCAATTGAGAGTTCCTTTACGAATTTGTTCCTTTGTCCAAGTATCTTCATCCTCGGGCAGCACATATGCTCCTTTGCTGACGATCTTCCATAGCTCAAAGTCTTGAGCTCTTAGAAAGACATGCATGCAATTTTTCCAGTATGGATAATCAGTGCCATCAAAGAAAGGTGGCCTGGACACTGAGTGTCCTTCAGCCATAAACCCCTTGTTAGATTCCATGAGATCGAAAGTCTCCTGACCATGAGATCAGCTATGAAAGCAGTAAATCGGAGAAACCTCGCTCTGATACCAATTGACAGATATGCGGAACTATCTATAATGGTAATCTAGAAGGGGGGGGGGGGTTGAATAGACTACTACAAATTAAAACCACTATGGCCTTCTTTTCGGTGATAACACTGAGTTTCCGAAATCTCAAACAGACTTGCACTAAATTTGAACCAGATGTATGTGTTGATTATGAGAAGAACAAATAACACCCTATCTAGCGTGTGAGAAACCAACGTGCTACCAAACATCTACCGTAAAACGTTCAAACCACAGACACGATGATTTAAGGTGGTTCGGAGTACACAACTTGTGTATCCTACGTCCACCGTCCGCATACACAAGCAGAAGACTGCTTATAAGTGAGTTCAACTCTTACAACACACACACTTAAGTTGTCTGAAGCAAACATGCATTCAGAACAACTATCCACACGTGAATCAAGCACAAGGGACGCTTGAACCACAACCACACACACACAGATATGAAAAGTGTAGAAGTAGAAGAGTTCAGAGATGTAGAAGTATATCCTGATGAAGAACTCTTTGTGATGGTCGTCCGGAAGAACTTCAAACTTCATTTGGATGAAGAACAGTTGATGGAGAAGCTTGAACAGTGGACGAACCAGCATCAACTCCGCTTGGAAGACGGATCTTCTTCGCTCTGGACGGAGGGTTGAAGCAGAGCAGCAGAAGAAGCTTTCTCTCTTGGGTTTTTCTTAGGGTTTTGGTATGGTGGCTTCTTACTGCGAAAATAGCTCCATATGACCTTTATATATGGGTGTCCAAACATGGAGACTGTGCTTAAAGGGATCACCCAAATATAGAACATATTCTGACCATCAGATTTTTCTAAAACTTTGGTTGTCGATAGGCGATTTGCTGCTGTCGACAGCTACTGCACATTGCTGGTTTCCAGAACCTTTGAAGGTTTCTGGAACACTGGGCTGTTGACAGGCGATTCTCATCTGTCGACAGGACATCTGTATCTATCGACAAGTGAGCTTCAGCTATCGACAACTATTGTCTCGAATGAGCTTCCAATAGCTTGTTTTGTTCTGGATGGTCCATCTGTCGATACGGGCCTTCATGGCTGTCGACAGTGTTGACTTGAAGTCTTTTTCTTGTTCTTTTGCATTTGGTTCTTGTTACTTGGCTTGTATGCATTCACACTTACATTGTGAAACATTCTAAGTGAGATACACTAAATGTATAGGTGATTAATAGAAGCATGTTCTCATATGATTATATCTTGCATGACTTTTGTCACTGTCATCATGTGTCAACCAACTTCACAACATCAATTAACATTTCTCATCATCAAAAACATTTAGACACAAACATCACACATGAGAACCCAACAGAAATGCCACACAGCCCTTTCTTATCATGTACTGTGCTTTGATGGCAGAGACGAGAGACAAGTGCCTCTTGTGTCTACGTCCCGTAATGGTCAACTTAGGGAATTCACTAGAGGAAATTTTCCCTCTTCTACAATCCACGACAGCCCCATACGTGGATAGCCAATCAGCTCCCAATATGACATCGTAGCCCTCCATGGGCATACAGATCAAGTCTGCTCTCAGATTGAGTTCACCAATCTTAACATCAGCTAATGGAAAATATTTATTCAATTGAACCTTTTTCTCTCAGTGGTGTAGTAACAGGCAATTCAAATTCCATGGATGTAGGTTTTTCAGTTAATGTATCAACAAATTCTTGTGATATAAATGAATGTGTTGCACCACGTGTCAAACAAAACAAAATGCTAATTCATAAAAGACTGGTAGAGTACCCTTCCACAACTCCACCTTCCTCGGTGGTTTCAACCTCTTGCAGAGCTGCAGTTGTCTTCTCCTGGCTTTTCTGTCCCGTAGGATGCTTTCGTTCTCCTTAGCAAGGAACATTCAGGAATACGATGATCATGGCTCCCGCAATGTAGGCATGCGCCTACCTCCTCCAGCATTCTTCTACTGTTGTGACCTAGCTTGTCACAATGCTTGGATCTCGATTTGTAGTTCGGAGCAATAGGAGTGGGGACTTTGGGCTTTCACTCCTGGCTTGGCCCATCCGTGATACTCAACGGCCTTTTCTTACTATTAGTGGACTTGCTTGGTGCTCCGGATGTTTGTTCCTTCCTGACCATCCTGCCCTTGATGCGATCAGTGAGATCAGTCGCATCCTCTAGTAACTGTGCTTTCTTGACCATCTCTGGATAGGTCTGAATGTCCATAGGTGCTAGTTGTGTGATGTATGCGGGCCTGAGCCCATTAAGAAAGCGTTTGGCCTTCATCCTTTCCGTGCCGACCAGATGATTGGCATAGCACGCCAACCGAGAGAACTGAGCCTCATACTCAGCAACAGTCGGTTCCTCTGTCTTAATGCAGCAAATTCAGATGCCTTCCTCTCTTGGACTCGTTTTGAGAAGACTTGGAGTTAAAGTGCTCCTTGAACTCCTCCCATGTAAATGTGCACGGCTCTTGTCGCCTCAACAGACTCCCACCACGCGTGGGCGTCCCTCTCGAGCTGGAATGTTGCAAGTAAAAGCTTGTCCCCATCCGCGCAAGCATAACGCGGAAGATACGCTCAATCTCCTTTAGCCAGTTTTCTACCTCATCAGGGTCAGTGGTCCCACTGAAGCGAGGCGGATTCAGATTGCGGAAGTTCTGATGTAATTCTCCAGCTCTCGGTTATTTACTGTTATTAGCTCTAGCAGCCTGGAGTAATGCCTGTGTAAGTTGCTGGATCGTGTGTTGCATGTCACGAAGTTGAGCATGCTCTGCTGCCATTGCTACTGTTTATGTTCCTTCAAAAGAGAATAAAATATAAGATATTGAGTTTGCACTAAGTTGTGTGTGTGAGAGTTGATTTTATCTTATTACCCTTGGTTCTACCCATCTCACATAGGTACGGAATTAGACTCTAAGTCAGGGCACGTCAAACCTAGATCATCCTATACTAAGAAACCTAGGCTCTGATACCACAAATTGTAACGCCCGATGCGGAATCAGAGCAGAATTACAGTTATTAAATAGCACAGAGCGAAAATAAATGACAAACCATTGCACAATTGGAAAATATCAAATAACTCCAATTTCATTATAATCCATCAACTAACTATTACATCATTCCATCAGAGCCATAACCAGGGCCCAAAGTACTTTATTAATTCAAATAATAATATAATGACTGATTACTACTAAACTAGGAACTACTACGCCATGTTAGATGATCGGGTCACTCCTGAGCAACCTCACTTCAGTCCCATCTCGTGAGTGTGGTCATATCCATCTGACTCACCTGAACACATGAAAATAACTACGCAGGATGAGCGAATAATGCCCAATAGGACTTAATATCTCATGAGAACAAGCATGCTTTAAATACTAATGTACTTTAAATAGCAAGGTAACGAAAGAGTATAGTCATGTAGATCAAGTAACGATAGCAAGAGAGCATAGCACTGGTATAGTGAAAATAGCACAACAATAACGATAATAGAGTGGCCATGTACGATAATAGCACTTGTATAGCACTTGAATAGATAGCACTTTGATTGTCAATGATTAATTGTTATAGTATTAAATGGCACTGGATGCATGCCGTACACATCCTGATCATGTAACCCTTGCAAGGAAATAGCACTCTTTGGGAGCTCTCCCAGGACCAGACGGGCCTATTGCAATGGCATATAGCACTTGTTATTATTCTTGACAATCAATTGTATGGCCAATAGAGTACCAAGAAGAGATGAGTGTATTAGACGAAATAGATGAGAGTACAGATGAAAGTGAATAGATGAGAGTAATGAGATAGTAGATGAGATAGGGTAAATCGTAAAAAAAACCACGTTAAACCACGATCGTAACAGTGCACAGCACCAGGTCGGTTACCGGGATAGTCTCGTAGAGTCACCACCGCCCACTAGTCGTGCTATGAACACATGCTAGATGGCGGCATGATCACGAGGTAAGAGAGAACTCACTAAAGCCGTTTGGATCGTACTGATCCCTAGGGTGTAACGAGTTTTGGGTACAACCAGCGTCGGCGTAAGGACGTGCGCCAAAGCCAAGAAGACTTACGGAGGCCTTGACAAGGATTCCCTGGTCCAAATCAGGAGTCTTCCCGGTGGAGAGGTGGTCCATGCCAAGAAAAAGTGTTGTAGAAACTAATCCGTCGGCCTCGAGTGCTCGAAGGCCGAGGGAAACGGTAACGGAGTATAAAACACGCAAGTGAAACGAAGACAAGTGTAATTATTAAAATAGGGAATTTAGTAATTTATTTCGTTAAATTACCAGATACATTATTGAGTGAATTAATAAGGTCTCATGGAAAACATGAATGTTTAGTGTGTGCAAGTGTAAGAAATCAAGAGAGCTGTATGGTTGTGCATATAGCTTTTAGACTAATTCATGTAATAATGTTCATTATTAATTAACTGATCATAAATTATCATGACAGTACTTAATTTGGGCTTAACAAAGTTAATAGAGTATAGCAGGGTTAAAAGGGTAAAAATCAGTTCTGGCCATGACCCTGAGGTCGCGATGCACAAGGGTGGCGCAATCAGGTCGCGATGCCAGAGACTGGCGTGATCAGAGAATCCAAGTCGCGACGCCCTTTCACGGCGCGTCTGTTGAACCAGCGCGGGGGTGAACGGGGATAGGTCGTGACATGTCGACCCGTCGCGATCAAATCGCGATGGTTCTCCTTGTCGCGACCCCCTCCTGAGGTCGCGACACATCGGGCTGTCGTGATCTCAGAGGATGGCCCGAGCCCCGAAAAAGGGTTTGCCCTTTGTTCCCAGTGGGGCTCCTTCGATACTAGTCACTTCAAAATCCGTATCAATCACAGAAACCTCAAAAACCCGAGATCATTTTAAATGAAACTAGACATAGAGATCTATCACTGAGCATGGTTAATTAGAAAACAGACATATAAAAGGCATGCTTTGAATAGGTTATTTCCGATAACTAATTATGCACAGTCAAGGATCAAGGATTTAATTCGCCAAGAATACATGATGAAAATTAGGGAAAATAGGGGCGTTAGAAAGCTAAGATCATGTAGGTATTTAAGAGAATTTATATCAGGACACGGGATCATGTACAATGAGGATTGAACACAAACATGATGGTTCGGGCACAACATGTTATCATAAGTTTGGGCATTTAATTCGCCCTCATGGAAGAACGAAATAGAGCGAAATCATAGG
>CM024756.1:56021060-56348942 GCA_014218235.1 Colocasia esculenta
CATTTTTGAATCTCTGATTTCATGTTGAAGATTTCAAGGGAATTTGATGACCAAACTGTCCCCATAATAAATAATTCATTTATTATATATTAATTTTGATGATTAACAAAATAGTACTAATGGATTACTTGAGCCTTGAGAACAGGAAATAAAAGAAAAATGAAAGTTCAAGACAATCAGGTAAGTCTCATCTCTCATTCTATCCAGTCTTTGTATCGACTTCTTTGATAAGCAGAACGATTTCTCTTTGACCGGAAAACTCAAAACAAATCGATATCGCAACGATTCCTTAAGACATTGTAACATTTCTTTAGACTTCATAACGATTTCTTTAGAACTCGCAACGACTCTCTAGCCGTAACGATTTCTTTAGACCTCGTAACGATTTCTTTAGAACTCGCAACGACTCTCTAGCCGTAACGATTTCTTTAGACCTCGTAACGATTTCTTTAGAACTCGCAACGACTCTCTAGCCGTAACGATTTCTTTAGACCTCGTAACGATTTCTTTAGAACTCGCAACGACTCTCTAGCCGTAACGATTTCTTTAGACCTCGTAACGATTTCTTTAGAACTCGCAACGACTCTCTAGCCGTAACGATTTCTTTAGACTCATAACGATTTCTTTACGACCTTGTAACGATTTCTTGAAACTCGTAACGATGATTGCTGTAACGATTTCTTTAGAGTTCATAACGATTTCTTTACAGTTCATAACGCCTTGCTTGTGTAACGATTTCTTGTAACGATTTCTTTGAAACTCGTAACGACTTGATTGCTGTAACGATTTCTTTAGAGTTCATAACGATTCTTTACAGTTCATAACGACTTGATAAGTGTTCATAACGACTTGCTATAACTCATAACGATTTCATAAGTCATGAAAGCATCAGGATTATTTATATTGAATTTCTTGTTGTATCAGTATAATGCTTTTTAATAGCGTTGAAAAGTCAAAGTCATATCTTGTCTGTTGACTGCTACGCATTAAATGCTCTCTGATCGTATCTCCCATGCATGCAGACAATATCTTCTACTTCCATGCTACTCTGTCTACGTACTTTTTAGACAGAAAGGAGCTTTGCTATATATTGCAATATATGTTCCATCTGTAACTAACAATCAACGACAGTCTAGCTGTCCTTCATTTATTGTTGATATGCTTGCAGATATTGACAAACTCATCTGTACAACGTTGGATACAAGATACAAAGTTCTAAAACATTTCTTTGGCGTGTACAAAAGGATAAAAGACTGACGATCAGAAGCTTCCTTAGTGACCAGTCTAACGTACACCAGGATAAGAGACAACGGACACTTCAACGTTCAAATTCAAATCAGAAGTTTAAATAGAAGACTCAAGACGGAGAAGAAAAGAAGTAGAAAGGGAACAACGCTTGCAATTTAAAAGGAAGAAATCCATCTCTTCGAGTCTTCAGAAGATTGAAACAAGAGCGAAGCTTCCACTCCAACCTTGTTCTTAGCTCTTAGCTCTCTGTGATCAAAAAGAGTTTTATTTGTGAGAGCTTGTGTAGTCCTTGGAGAGAAAACCTTGTTAAATCTCTTTCTCTCTCGGGCCTTGGTAGCTTCAGTGTGTAGCTGGTCAAGCTAGAGTCTGAAGCCTGTTTCCACACCTTTTCTTCTTTGGTTGTGTTCCCTTCTGGACGAAGGAAGACCTGGTGGTATCCAGGGTGGTTGTTTTTCCCTTCAGGTTGAAGGAAGACCAGTTGAGGCTGGGTGTAAGGATCCTTAAGGGGGATTGTACCCTTGGTAGTGAAATCCTGAGGTATTGCTCAGGGACTGGACGTAGGTCTCCTGTGGAGAGGAGTTCCGAACCAGGATAAAAATCCTTGTGTCTTGTGGATGTGTTTTTGTGTGATTGTTGTCTTATTTGCTCTAACTCTAACCTTGTTATTAAGTTGTGCAATCCTTTCAGTAAACAGGTTTTAATCAAGATCGAAATTTTGATAACCCATTCACCCCCCCTCTGGGCTAGCTAGCTGGGCAACAAGTGGTATCAGAGCCCGTCTCTTCGACAAAGAAGAAGATCCAACGATCTGAAGAGCAAAGATCTATGGCAGCCCAAAGCAACTTCGAAGGTCAGTCAGTCAACAGGCCCCCTTGTTCGATGGAGAAGACTACACCTACTGGAAGACTAGAATGGAATATTTTCTACAAGGTCATGATTACACAATCTGGTCCATTGTAGAAGAAGGTGATCTTTTGGTCACAAACGCTAAGGCTCAGTGGACAGATGATGATAGGAAAAGAATATCCTTAAACTGCAAAGCCAAGAGCATATTATGCTGTGCCCTAAGCAAGAAAGAATTCAATAGAGTCTCAGCCTGCAAATCCGCAATGGAGATGTGGGAAAAGCTCAGAATTACCTATGAAGGGACAGACAAGGTAAAGGAGACAAGAATAGATATTCTAGTAGCTCAATATGAAAGATTTCAGATGCAGACAGGTGAATCAATAACTCAGATGTTCAGCAGATTCACAGACATTACAAATGGATTAGCTGGTTTGGGAAAGGTTTATGATGTACCAGATATGGTTAGAAAAGTCCTCAGATCTCTACCATCTTCATGGACTCCAAAGGTAACAGCCATTGAAGAAGCCAATGATTTAAAGTTAATGTCATTGGAAAAGCTAATAGGATCTCTCATGGCTCACGAGATAAACATGGAGAGATTAGGAGAATCCTCCAGCAGAAGGAAACAATCAAATGCTCTCAAAGCAAGTGAAGATAATTCAGAAGAATCTTTGGATAATAGTGAAAGTAGTAAAGACAGTGATGATGAAGAAGCCATGCTGTCTCGAAGACTTCAAAGGATTCTAGCAAAGAAAAAGAAGTATCAGTCCGGAAGAAAATTTTTCAAGAAAAACAAAGACTTCAGAAACCAGAAGTAAAGGATCAAAAGAAAGGAGAAGTGATCTGTTATGAATGCAAGAAGCCTGGACACATCAAGGCAGACTGTCCAACGCTTAAGAAAAATGATCACAAAAAGAGGGACAACTTTAGAAGATTCAAGAAGTACAAAAAGAAGGCAATGGCAGCTGCTTGGGAGAATAGCAGTGACTCAGACAGTGAGTCAAGCTCAAGCAGTGAAGGTGAAGAAGTCAACTTGGCTTTCATGGCCAACACCGAAGACAAGGTAACTTCTGACTCTTCTTTGATTCATGCAATGATTCAGATTCTGATAACTTAGAAAGTGCTTTTAATGAACTTTATGAAAAATATAAAGAAGTATCTAAATTACTTAAAATAGTAAGAAAAATTTAGTCTGTTTAGAAAATACAAACTCAGACCTAAAAACAGAAAACGAAGAACTTGAAAAACAATTAACTGAACAGAAAAGGAGAAATGAATTATTGTGTGAAGATCTAAAAGAGAAAAATAGAAAAATAACTAACCTAGAAAAACAGAAGACTTAAGTGAACTCAAAACAGAAATAGAAAGACTAAATAAAGAAAAGGAACACCTGACAAACACTATAAATAAGTTCACAAATAATAAACCACTCCTAATGATAAAGGAGCTAAAAGATCAACTAAAAAGAAATATGGTTTTGGATATACTCCCTCAGAAAAAATGAAGAAACAAAGTCTTTCCAAAAACTTATCCAACTCCTAAATTTATATCTGAAAAGATAAAGAACATAAAAAATTTAAACACACACCAGTTGAAAGAGTAACTAGAACAACCTGCTGTACTCACTGTAATAGACTGGACATAACAAAGAAACCTGTCCTAACAAGAACAAAAAATGGATAATTAAAGGAAAAGAAAATGATACTAACCCATCAGGACCCAAAAGAACTTGGGTACCTAAAATTAGTGTTTTAATTTCAGGGAAAGTCAAGAGCATCCAAATGGTATTTGGACAGTGGATGCTCGAGGCACATGTCAGGCAACAAGAAGTTTTCGTTGATCTCCAAGCTGAAGAAGGTACAGTCACATATGGAGATAATGGAAAAGGAGTTGTAATAGGAAGTGGATCCGTGAATATCAAAGGGAAATCAGTAATTGAAGATGTTATGCTGGTCAAAGGGTTAAAGCACAATCTTATCAGTATCAGCCAGTTGTGTGACAAAGGCCATCAAATTCAGTTTCAAGAATCAAAATGCAGTATCTTAAAGGATGGTGCAGTCATATTTGAAGCCTACAGAGAAAGAAATTTGTATGTTCTATATCTCGAGGAACTCAAGGATCAAGATGTGTGTTTGGCAGCTAGTAAAGATCAATCAACTGAGTTGTGGCACAGAAGATTGGGCCACTGTAGCTTGGACGGGTTGAACAGGCTCAGAAAGAGAAAGCTAGTGGAAGGACTGCCAAAGGTAAATTTCAGATTGGACAGCATTTGCAGACCTTGTGCAAGAGGAAAGCACACCAAGAGCTCCTTCAAATCAAAGACTGTAGTAACCACCTCAAAGCCCTTAGAACTACTTCACATGGATCTATTTGGGCCAATGAGGACTACCAGTTTGGGAGGAAAGAATTTTGGATTTGTAATAGTTGATGATTATTCGAGATTCACTTGGGTATCCTTTCTAGAGCACAAAGATGACACATTTGAAAATTTTGTCAGCTTCAGTAAGAAAGTTCAGAAAGATCAGAAATTCACAATTGTCTCTATCCGATCAGATCATGGTGGTGAGTTCCAGAATGAAAAGTTTGCAAAGTTCTGTGATGATCAAGGAATTGAGCACAACTTCTCAGCTCCAAGGACACCTCAACAGAATGGAATTGCTGAGAGGAAAAACAGAACTCTCTTGGATATGGCAAGAACCATGTTGTCAGAATATGATTTGCCAAGATACTTCTGGGCCGAAGCTATCAACACTGCATGTTATATCATTAATAGAGTGATGATCAGGCCAATTCTGAAGAAGACTGCTTATGAACTCTACAAAGGAAAGAAGCCAAAGATCAGCCATTTCAGAATATTTGGATGTCCTTGCTTCATCCATAACAATGGAAAAAGGGACATTGGTAAGTTGGATGCCAAATCAGATGAAGGCATCTTTATGGGGTACTCTTCTAAACCCAAAGGTTATAGAGTTTTCAATAAACGTTCCTTATTAATTGAACAATCTGTACATGTTATTTTTGATGAATCTAACCTTCCTTGAAAAAGGAAGAAATTAGTGACATTGATGATGCAGATGACTTGTCTGAAAAGTTAAAGAATACCTCAATTAAGGACAAGGATGATCCTCCTCTGGAAGAACTGCAGCAAACTGAAATTCAACATGAAAATCTTCCAAAAGAATGGAGACATCAGAAAGATCACCCTCCTGAAAACATTATTGGTGATCCATCTGTAGGGGTAAGAACAAGAGGTAATGTAATTCCTTGTGATTACTTAGCCTTTGTTTCTCAAATAGAGCCTAAGACAGTCAATGAAGCTTTATCTGATGAATCTTGGATATTAGCCATGCAAGATGAACTAAATCAGTTCAAGAGAAACCAAGTATGGTCACTTGTTCCTAGACCATCCAATCATTCAGTTATTGGCACCAAGTGGGTGTTCAGAAATAAACTGGATGAGTCTGGAATAATCTTAAGGAACAAGGCCAGACTGGTAGCTCAAGGCTACTCCCAAGAGGAAGGCATAGATTTCGATGAAACCTATGCACCTGTAGCTAGACTTGAGGCTATTAGGATTTTACTTGCTTATGCATCTGCATTTGATTTAAAACTATTTCAAATGGATGTCAAATCAGCCTTTTTAAATGGTTTTATCAAGGAGGAAGTTTATGTTGAACAACCTCCAGGTTTGATGATCCGAATTTCCAAATCATGTATTTAAACTACATAAGGCTTTATATGGATTAAAGCAAGCACCTAGAGCCTGGTATGAAAGGCTCAGTACTTTCTTATTAGATCATGGTTTCACTAGAGGTAAAGTAGATAGTACATTATTTATAAAGTCTAAGGATAAATATACTTCTTGTGCAAATATATGTAGATGATATTATTTTTGGATCTACT
Organism: Colocasia esculenta; assembly: GCA_014218235.1. Classification (NCBI taxonomy): domain Eukaryota; kingdom Viridiplantae; phylum Streptophyta; class Magnoliopsida; order Alismatales; family Araceae; genus Colocasia; species Colocasia esculenta. Next base: position 56,027,058 of record CM024756.1, read on the forward strand.
GATGAATCTCTTTGCAAGTACTTTGAAAAGCTTATGCAGGGAGAATTCGAAATGAGCTTGATGGGGGAGCTAAGCTACTTCCTTGGATTGCAAATCAAGCAAGGGAAGGATGGCACTCATATCTGTCAAGCCAAGTACACCAAAGAGCTGTTAAAGAAATTTGGATTTGAAGATGCAAAGCCTTTATCAACCCCAATGAGCACATCAATCAGAATGGACAGTGATCAAAAAGGTAAAAAGGTAGATCAAAAGAATTATCGAGGTATGATAGGATCATTACTTTACTTAACTGCAAGTAGACCAGATATTTTGTTTAGTGTGTGCATGTGTGCTAGATATCAGGCAGACCCTAGAGAGTCTCATTTAATTTCAGTAAAAAGAATATTTAGATATCTGGCTAGAACTCATGATTTAGGTCTCTGGTATCCTAGATCTTGTGAAATAGAATTAGTAGGATATTCAGATGCTGATTATGCTGGATGCAAAGTAGATAGAAAAAGCACCAGTGGTTTTGTCAGTTTCTTGCAGGATGTTTAATATCATGGTCATCCAAGAAACAAAATTCAGTAGCTTTATCAACAGCTGAGGCAGAATATGTTGCTGCTGGAAGTTGCTGTACACAACTTCTTTGGATAAAGCAACAACTTGAGGATTTCGGAATTCACATCAAATCAATTCCACTATTGTGTGATAATACAAGTGCCATCAACCTCACCAAAAATCCAGTTCAGCACTCAAGGACTAAGCACATTGAGGTAAGATATCATTTATTCGAGACCACGTAGCTAGTGGTAATTTAGAAATTTCTTTTATAGATACAAATGGTCAATTAGCAGACATCTTCACAAAAGCCCTACCTGAAGAGAGATTTACATCTCTTAGAAGGGAATTAGGGATGTGCAATGTGTGAAAAGATCTCTGTAATTTTATTGGCATAAAAATTTTCAGATAGAAATGAAATTTTCCCTCTTTAACAATGAGCAAAATTCAGTTTGTCTACATTCCTTGACCGCTATCGTAGTAAAGGCTGTTTGACCCGTCAAACGATTTTGTCGTTTTCTGGCTTTACTGCCTCTGGCGCTTCACTTTTTGATAAAATAGTAATAATTTATTCAAATCGTTCTGAGAACGACTCGTCTTCTACCTTTACCCTTTTATCCTCTATCCGTTCACCCAAAGCCGATGCCCTAACGATTTTGGGATCGACTCTCTGCAACTTTCGAAGCTTTCTCCTCTTCCCGCGAAGAATCCCTTCGAGAGCTTCCACCTCTTCCGTCATTCCCTTCACCAGAATCTCCTTCTCCTCTAACCCATGGCCGCTCCGATGATCTCCGGAAGCGTAGGGGGCTACAGTGCTGAGTATTTGTCCCCAAAGGAGCAAGAGAGGTTTACGTTTGTGAAGACGAAGATTTGCGGAAATAAGGCAGTGGATGTTCAGAATCTTGAGAAGAGTGGCTTGGCCAGGCTAGTCGACGCCCTGAGAAGATTGCAGTGGATGGATGTAGTTACTTTCAATGAGGTAAGCTACCCGGACTTGGTGAAAGCCTTCTACATTTGTCTGAAATCGGAAGCAGATGGGTCCCTTGTTTCCTCTGTCAAGGGCATCCAAATCAGAATAACCATGAGCTTTTGCGTGATTTGTTTGGAGTGAAGACCTCTGGATTTAGTGGCATTCACTCTGTGAATGATGAAGTCAAAGGTCTCGGGATTATTGGTCCAGGGTTTAAGCTGAAGGACGGGAAGCTTGATATTAATCAGATGTCCGCATTTAATAGATTGCTTCACTTTATAGTCTGCCAAATCATAGTACCTCGTAGTGCTACCTTTTCTTCATGCACTAGGGCAGATTCGGACATAATGTTCTGGGCAATCCAGAACAAAGAGATAAACCTGGCCGCAGTGATGATTGAGCGAATGATGTTTGCACATGCTCAGATATGGGAAACAAAGAGCAAGTTGAATGTTTCCCTACCGTATGCTCATCTACTGACCAAGATTTTCAAGCACTTTGGAGTAGATATGTCAGGTGCAGTAGCTGAAAAGATGGGCCAGTCAATAAGATCCAGAAATCTGAAGAAAAGTGGATTCTCAGTGGTAGATGGAATGTGGTCAAAGTCTTCTGTGGCTGAAGGAGAAGCAATTATTGGGGATATTTTAGAAGTTCAAGAAGAAGCAGTAGCAGAAGAAGAAGTAGCAGCAGAGAGCAAGCAGCAGCAGAAGAAGAAGCAGCAGCAGAGCAGAGCAAGCAGCAGTAGCAGAAGAAGAAGCAGCAGCAGCAGAGCAAGCAGCAGAGCAGTTGTTCAAGAAGCAGCAGTACCAGTTGTGTCCAGCCAGGCAGAAGGTTCAGTCTCACCTGTTGTGGAGATTATCTCTCATTCTCCAGAAGTTCAGTTGGAAGAAGGTGCAGCTGGTGTGGCAGACTCTTTGCCCACCACCTTAGTCGCCTCAATCTTAAAAGAAGTATTGGATTCCATTCCCTCCACCTCAGCTACTTCTAAAGAAGGTGGATGTGTTGAAGAAGAAGCTATGGCACCAGGCCATACAGAAATTCTGTCAGATACAATTGCTAATGTTGAGGTACAAGCAGGTACTCAACAGATGTGGTCATGGATGAAGCTCCTAGCCAAGGGGAGCAAAGTCTCTTTGAACCTGAAGTGCCTGAATCCGTGGCAGAAGGCCACTTGGAGAAAGTTGTGTTGGAAGAAGCTCCTGCTAAGGGGGAGCAAGAAAGTGTTGAACTCCCCGCTCCTAGTCAGGGGGAGCAAGTAGGCATTGAGGAAATTCCACCTCCTGCCAGTGTTCCTGTTAGTGAAGGCCCAGGTGCAAGCAATATCAATCTTGAGGAGCCTGTCATTCAGCAAGGGAAGCAAAAGAGAGTGGCTCACAAAAGGCCAAGAAAGAGTCACAGAAAAGTCAATCTGAAGCCTATTATGGCATTGTTGAAAGCTCAAGGAGAAGTCTTGTCATCTGTTCAGACAAGTGTTCAGGGCATTATCTCTAATCAAGCCTCAACCTCCTCTGATCTATCCTCAATTCGAATGCAATGAGGTGGTTCAATAAAGAGATGTCCGATATGAAGAATTTGCTGGCTAATCTTTCAAGGTCTAGTGGTGTCCCTCCTGCACCCACTCAGAGCAGTCCAGCTGAAGTTCCTAGGCCACCAGGGCCTCCAGCAGAAGTCTCTCGGCCATCAGGGCTACCAGTTCAAGCACCAGGGCCATCAGGGCAAGCTTCAGGGTCATCAGGACCCTCTTCAGTTGTCAGAGAAGCCAAAGGGAAAGAGCCCATGTCAGCTACTTCGGCCCCTGACACTTCAAATCTTGCAACTCCAATTTTGTCCTCACCTACCTCTCCTCTCACAGCCCCTCCTGCTCCACCAACTATAAAACACCCAGTACCTCGCACCCTACCATCATCCTCTATCATTTCATCTCAACCTACCTTCTCTCCTACTCCTTCTCACACTTCAGCCCCATCATCCTTCTTACCCTCATCACCTCAAACTCAAACCACTCCAATTCAACCCACTTCATCCTTCAATCCAAAACACCTTTTCTATCCTCCTACTCCTCCTTCCTCTGTTACTTTTATTCCAGAAAATCCTCCTCTACTTGGTGTCTTTGACACAAACTTGCCGGATGACTTTGAGAGAAATACCCTTTCCACCATTCTCTACACTGCCACTCATATCCACAGGACTGATCCTCCCAGTCCTGCCAAGAAAAAGAGGAAACATCATCCTCTGCTTCCATCTCCTCCTCCTTATTTCCACCTCTTTGGTACTCTCTTACCCTTGAACCTCAGAAAAGATTCCTTTATAAGGAATATCTTCAAAAGTGCATCCTCTCCACCATTTATGGTATTCCCTTCCTCAACCTTACTGAGCACCTAAATATTGTTCTTCCTCTTACCCAGTTATCCCACTTTCATAAATCCAAAATCTTTGAGGGGACTGAGTTCAAGACTGAAGATCAGTGGGCAAATGTCAAGGGCAACAAAGCTCAATACAACAAGTTCTTGACTGCCAGGGCCGAATCCATTTCGCATGGAGCTCATTCTCTCACTCTCTCTGAGTGGTTCTTTCTCAAGCATAAGAATTTGTGGGGTCCTTTCATCTTGAAAGAGATCCGCATTGCCAAAAGCTTCCAGCAGTACAGTGACTTCTGCTTCCTGAACAAACTGCCAGAAGTCCAGTTCTCTCAATTCCATTCAGCTATAGTAATGTTAAGATCCGAACGTCCAGTGAATATTCCCCTAACAGTGAATTTTGCTGATATCCGGATTGACTCTCTAGTCCTTTTGCCAAAGCTGCATTCCCTAGTATTTGATTCAGATGCAGGATCCCATGCATTTGACATGTTTGCCAAGCAGATGGGTAGAATGTCAGCCAAGCAGAGCAGACTGCCCTCCTTCCTGCGGTTTATCTTCAGAGAATACCACTCTGGCCGCATCTCCTCTCAGGTTTTGGCTCCACTCATTTCTGAGTGTGAAAGGCTTACACCCTCCGTGTGGGCAATCATCTACAGGGAAACCCACCTTCAGTTAGAGGCCATCAACAGTTCCTTGGTTCATCAAAATAAGCCCTCTCTCTCAGCTGAAGCCTTCATGGATCTCAACTCCATAAATCCTATTCAAGAGATTTATGTTCAGTGGGCAGCTAGATATACAGCTTTCTTCGCTCTGAAGCAGGATCTGATAGATCAGAAGCTCTTCTATCCAATCTCTTTGGATAGATTTCTCCATCGTGCCAGCTTGGAAAAAGCACTTACTTCAGATTCATTCTGGACCCAGATCAGTATGCAGAATTCTTGGATCAGCAAAGGGTTTTGTACATTCAAAGGGCCACCCAATCCATGGGTCCTAACTTCTCTGTTGCTTCTGGGGTTTTCCAACAGACGTTTGAAGACCTTGAGATCAAGGCATGGGCTGTCATCTCACAGCATGCCTCCTTGTTATCTCCCTTGTACTACCTTTCTCATACTTAATCCAATGATATCTCTCTTCTTGTCTCTCAGCCTATCTTTTTGCTTATTGACAAAATGGGGGAGAAAACTAAAGTCAATCTGAAAAACATGAATGTTTAATTTTTTTGTATGATGTTTAGTATATTTTGTCATCATCAAAAAGGGGGAGATTGATGACCAAACTGTCCCCATAATAAATAATTCATTTATTTATATATTAATTTTGATGATTAACAAAATAGTACTAATGGATTACTTGAGCCTTGAGAACAGGAAATAAAAGAAAATGAAAGTTCAAGACAATCAGGTAAGTCTCATCTCTCATTCTGTCCAAGTCTTTGTATCGACTTCTTTGATAAGCAGAACGATTTCCTCTTTGACCGGAAAACTCAAAACAAATCGATATCGCAACGATTCCTTAAGAATCGTAACGATTTCTTTAGACTTCGTAACGATTTCTTTAGAACTCGCAACGACTCTCTAGCCGTAACGATTTCTTTAGACCTCGTAACGATTTCTTTAGAACTCGCAACGACTCTCTAGCCGTAACGATTTCTTTAGACCTCGTAACGATTTCTTTAGAACTCGCAACGACTCTCTAGCCGTAACGATTTCTTTAGACCTCGTAACGATTTCTTTAGAACTCGCAACGACTCTCTAGCCGTAACGATTTCTTTAGACCTCGTAACGATTTCTTTAGAACTCGCAACGACTCTCTAGCCGTAACGATTTCTTTAGACTTCATAACGATCTTTAGACCTTGTAACGATTTCTTTGAAACTCGTAACGACTTGATTGCTGTAACGATTTCTTTAGAGTTCATAACGATTTCTTTACAAGTTCATAACGCCTTGCTTGTGTAACGATTTCTTGTAACGATTTCTTTGAAACTCGTAACGACTTGATTGCTGTAACGATTTCTTTAGAGTTCATAACGATTTCTTTACAGTTCATAACGACTTGATAAGTGTTCATAACGACTTGCTAAACTCATAACGATTTCATAAGTCATGAAAGCATCAGGATTATTATATTGAATTTCTTGTTGTATCAGTATAATGCTTTTTAATAGCGTTGAAAAGTCAAAGTCATATCTTGTCTGTTGACTGCTACGCATTAAATGCTCTCTGATCGTATCTCCCATGCATGCAGACAATATCTTCTACTTCCATGCTACTCTGTCTACGTACTTTTTAGACAGAAAGGAGCTTTGCTATATATTGCAATATATGTTCCATCTGTAACTAACAATCAACGACAGTCCTAGCTGTCCTCTATTTATTGTTGATATGCTTGCAGATATCTGACAAGACTCATCTGTACAACGTTGGATACAAGATACAAGATTCTAAAACATTTCTCTGGCGTGTACAAAAGGATAAAAGACTGACGATCAGAAGCTTCCTTAGTGACCAGTCTAACGTACACCAGGATAAGAGACAACGGACACTTCAACGTTCAAATTCAAATCAGAAGTTTAAATAGAAGACTCAAGACGGAGAAGAAAAGAAGTAGAAAGGGAACAACGCTTGCAATTTTAAAAGGAAGAAATCCATCTCTTCGAGTCTTCAGAAGATTGAAACAAGAGCGAAGCTTCCACTCCAACCTTGTTCTTAGCTCTTAGCTCTCTGTGATCAAAAGAGTTTTTATTTGTGAGAGCTTGTGTAGTCCTTGGAGAGAAAACCTTGTTAAATCTCTTTCTCTCTCGGGCCTTGGTAGCTTCAGTGTGTAGCTGGTCAAGCTAGAGTCTGAAGCCTGTTTCCACACTTTTCTTCTTTGGTTGTGTTCCCCTTCTGGACGAAGGAAGACCTGGTGGTATCCAGGGTGGTTGTTTTTCCCTTCAGGTTGAAGGAAGACCAGTTGAGGCTGGGTGTAAGGATCCTTAAGGGGGATTGTACCCTTGGTAGTGAAATCCTGAGGTATTGCTCAGGGACTGGACGTAGGTCTCCTGTGGAGAGGAGTTCCGAACCAGGATAAAAATCCTTGTGTCTTGTGGATGTGTTTTGTGTGATTGTTGTCTTATTTGCTCTAACTCTAACCTTGTTATTAAGTTGTGCAATCCTTTCAGTAAACAGGTTTTAATCAAGATCGAAATTTTGATAACCCATTCACCCCCCCTCTGGGCTAGCTAGCTGGGCAACAGAAGATTAGGCTTTGTTTTTCTTCTCATTTCCATGCAGTTTTCCTTTCATGTAATCCATTTCCTCATTGTGAGCTTCCTCATCAATTTCATCATTTCAATTCTTTATTTAGGATTGCAATTTGTTCATCATTGGATTGTTGGAACAAGTGAATTGATCTTTTTCTTGAGTGCTTTATTTCCAGACTTATACTCATAAACTTTTCAAACAATACAGTGTATCTTCTTCCCATTCATCAACAGTATAGTTCTCGAAGGAAGAATTTACCTCAGTGGAGTCCTCACTCCTTGTCATAAGCAATGAATCTCTTCATCTTCAGAGGTGCTTGTGCGTCCTCATCTTCATCTTCATCGCTCCAAGTTGCAAACATTGTCTTGGCTTTCTTGAAGGTGAATTTGTCATTCTCATTTTCTTCTTGAGCTCCGGGCATTCTCCTCTCATATGCCCTGGTTTCTTGCACTCATACACACTATCATGTCAGATTTTCTGTTAGAATCAAATTTACTTGAAGAATCTTTCTTTTGAAAAGATTTGAAGTTACCTGAGCTTTCCTTTTAAATTAAGGAATTTCTTGAACTGTCTAGTCAGCATGGCCATTTCATCGTTCTCACTATCACTAGATGTTCCATTGTCATCACTTTCCTGTTAAATATCTTTCTTGGAACTAGAGGAATTTTTGTTGAAGGCTTTTAGAGCAATTGATTTTCTGGGATTTTCTTCAGTTTCTTTCCTCTTTATATTTATTTTATAGGTCATCAAGGAACCAATTAACTCATCTAATTTCATTTTTGAAAGATCTTTAGGATCCTTAATGACGGTGGCCTTAGTATTCCAAGAGGATGGAAGAGACCGAAGTATCTTCCTAACTAGGTCACTTTCTGAGTATTCTTCTTAAGACCTTTCAATCCATTGATTATTAGCATGAACCTTGCAAACATATCTGATATGGTTTCTTCATTTTTCATTTTAAACATCTCATATTCAGATATAGCATGCTTGCTTTGGTTTCCCTTACCACAGATGTACCTTCGTAAATGAGTTCAAGCTTGTCCCACATTTCCTTTGCTGAAGTACATGTGGAGATTCTTGAAAACTCCTTGGGATGCACAACGCACTGCATCATGTTCAATGCGCTCCAATTGAGAGTTCCTTTACGAATTTGTTCCTTGTCCAAGTATCTTCATCCTCGGGCAGCACATATGCTCCTTTGCTGACGATCTTCCATAGCTCAAAGTCTTGAGCTCTTAGAAAGACATGCATGCAATTTTCAGTATGGATAATCAGTGCCATCAAAGAAAGGTGGCCTGGACACTGAGTGTCCTTCAGCCATAAACCCCTTGTTAGATTCCATGAGATCGAAAGTCTCCTGACCATGAGATCAAGCTATGAAAGCAGTAAATCGGAGAAACCTCGCTCTGATACCAATTGACAGATATGCGGAACTATCTATAATGGTAATCTAGAAGGGGGGGGGGGGGTTTGAATAGACTACTACAAATTAAAACCACTATGGCCTTCTTTTCGGTGATAACACTGAGTTTCCGAAATCTCAAACAGACTTGCACTAAATTTGAACCAAGATGTATGTGTTGATTATGAGAAGAACAAATAACACCCTATCTAGCGTGTGAGAAACCAACGTGCCTACCAAACATCTACCGTAAAACGTTCAAACCACAGACACGATGATTAAGGTGGTTCGGAGTACACAACTTGTGTATCCTACGTCCACCGTCCGCATACACAAGCAGAAAGACTGCTTATAAGTGAGTTCAACTCTTACAACACACACACTTAAGTTGTCTGAAGCAAACATGCATCAGAACAACTATCCACACGTGAATCAAGCACAAGGGACGCTTGAACCACAACCACACACACACAGATATGAAAAGTGTAGAAGTAGAAGAGTTCAGAGATGTAGAAGTATATCCTGATGAAGAACTCTTCGTGATGGTCGTCCGGAAGAACTTCAAACTTCATTTGGATGAAGAACAGTTGATGGAGAAGCTTGAACAGTGGACGAACCAGCATCAACTCCGCTTGGAAGACGGATCTTCTTCGCTCTGGACGGAGGGTTGAAGCAGAGCAGCAGGAAGAAGCTTTCTCTCTTGGGTTTTTCTTAGGGTTTTGGTATGGTGGCTTCTTACTGCGAAAATAGCTCCATATGACCTTTATATATGGGTGTCCAAACATGGAGACTTGTGCTTAAAGGGATCACCCAAATATGAACATATTCTGACCATCAGATTTTTCTAAAACTTTGGTTGTCGATAGGCGATTTGCTGCTGTCGACAGCTACTGCACATTGCTGGTTTCCAGAACCTTTGAAGGTTTCTGGAACACTGGGCTGTTGACAGGCGATTCTCATCTGTCGACAGGACATCTGTATCTATCGACAAGTGAGCTTCAGCTATCGACAACTATTGTCTCGAATGAGCTTCCAATAGCTTGTTTTGTTCTGGATGGTCCATCTGTCGATACGGGCCTTCATGGCTGTCGACAGGTGTTGACTTGAAGTCTTTTTCTTGTTCTTTTGCATTTGGTTCTTGTTACTTGGCTTGTATGCATTCACACTTACATTGTGAAACATTCTAAGTGAGATACACTAAATGTATAGGTGATTAATAGAAGCATGTTCTCATATGATTATATCTTGCATGACTTTTGTCACTGTCATCATGTGTCAACCAACTTCACAACATCAATTAACATTTCTCATCATCAAAAACATTTAGACACAAACATCACACATGAGAACCCAACAGAAATGCCACACAGCCCTTTCTTATCATGTACTGTGCTTTGATGGCAGAGACGAGAGACAAGTGCCTCTTGTGTCTACGTCCCGTAATGGTCAACTTAGGGAATTCACTAGAGGAAATTTTCCCTCTTCTACAATCCACGACAGCCCCATACGTGGATAGCCAATCAGCTCCCAATATGACATCGTAGCCCTCCATGGGCATACAGATCAAGTCTGCTCTCAGATTGAGTTCACCAATCTTAACATCAGCTAATGGAAAATATTTATTCAATTGAACCTTTTCTCTCAGTGGTGTAGTAACAGGCAATTCAAATTCCATGGATGTAGGTTTTTTCAGTTAATGTATCAACAAATTCTTGTGATATAAATGAATGTGTTGCACCAGTGTCAAACAAAACAAATGCTAATTCATAAAAGACTGGTAGAGTACCTTCCACAACTCCACCTTCCTCGGTGGTTTCAACCTCTTGCAGAGCTTGCAGTCTTCCTGGCTTCTTCTGTCCCGTAGGATGCTTCTCGTTCTCCTTAAGCAAGGAACATTCAGGAATACGATGATCATGGCTCCCGCAATGTAGGCATGCGCCTACCTTCCTCCAGCATTCTTCTACTGTGTGACCTAGCTTGTCACAATGCTTGGATCTCGATTTGTAGTTCGGAGCAATAGGAGTGGGGACTTTGGGCTTTCACTCCTGGCTTGGCCCATCCGTGATACTCAACGGCCTTTTCTTACTATTAGTGGACTTGCTTGGTGCTCCGGATGTTTGTTCCTTCCTGACCATCCTGCCTTGATGCGATCAGTGAGATCAGTCGCATCCTCTAGTAACTGTGCTTTCTTGACCATCTCTGGATAGGTCTGAATGTCCATAGGTGCTAGTTGTGTGATGTATGCGGGCCTGAGCCCATTAAGAAAGCGTTTGGCCTTCATCCTTTCCGTGCCGACCAGATGATTGGCATAGCACGCCAACCGAGAGAACTGAGCCTCATACTCAGCAACAGTCAGGTTCCTCTGTCTTAATGCAGCAAATTCAGATGCCTTCCTCTCTTGGACTCGTTCTGAGAAGTACTTGGAGTTAAAGTGCTCCTTGAACTCCTCCCATGTAAATTGTGCATCGGCTCTTGTCGCCTCAACAGACTCCCACCACGCGTGGGCGTCCCTCTCGAGCTGGAATGTTGCAAGTAAAAGCTTGTCCCCATCCGCGCACTGCATAACGCGGAAGATACGCTCAATCTCCTTTAGCCAGTTTTCTACCTCATCAGGGTCAGTGGTCCCACTGAAGCGAGGCGGATTCAGATTGCGGAAGTTCTGATGTAATTCTCCAGCTCCTCGGTTATTACTGTTATTAGCTCTAGCAGCCTGGAGTAATGCCTGTGTAAGTTGCTGGATCGTGTGTTGCATGTCACGAAGTTGAGCATGCTCTGCTGCCATTGCTACTGTTTATGTTCCTTCAAAAGAGAATTAAAATATAAGATATTGAGTTTGCACTAAGTTTGTGTGTGTGAGAGTTGATTTTATCTTATTACCCTTGGTTCTACCCATCTCACATAGGTACGGAATTAGACTCTAAGTCAGGGCACGTCAAACCTAGATCATCCTATACATAAGAATAACCTAGGCTCTGATACCACAAAATTGTAACGCCCCGATGCGGAATATCAGAGCAGAATTACAGTTATTAAATAGCACAGAGCGAAAATAAATGACAAACCATTGCACAATTGGGAATAATATCAAATAACTCCAATTTCATTAATAATCCATCAACTAACTATTACATCATTCCATCAGAGCCATAACCAGGGCCCAAAGTACTTTATTCAAATTCAAACTAATACATATTGACTGATTACTACTAAACTATCTAACTACTACGCCATGTTAGATGATCGGGTCACTCCTGAGCAACATCCTCATCAGTCCCATCCTCGTGAGTGTGGTCATATCCATCTGACTCACCTGAACACATGAAATAACTACGCAGGATGAGCGAATAATGCCCAATAGGACTTAATATCTCATGAGAACAAGCATGCTTTAAATAACTAATGTCTTAAATAGCAAGGTAACGAAAGAGTATAGTCATGTAGATCAAGTAACGATAGCAAGAGAGCAATAGCACTGGTATAGTGAAAATAGCACAACAATAACGATAATAGAGTGGCCATGTAACGATAATAGCACTTGTATAGCACTTGAATAGATAGCACTTTGATTGTCAATGATTAATTGTTATAGTATTAAATGGCACTGGATGCATGCCGTACACATCCTGATCATGTAACCCTTGCAAGGAAATAGCACTCTTTGGGAGCTCTCCCCAGGACCAGACCGGGCCCTATTGCACTGGCATATAGCACTTGTTTATTATTCTTGACAATCAATTGTATGGCCAAATAGAGTACCAAGAAGAGATGAGTGTATTAGACGAAATAGATGAGAGTACAGAGTGAAAGTGAATAGATGAGAGTAATGAGATAGTAGATGAGATAGGGTATAATCGTAAAAAAAACCACGTTAAACCACGATAGTAACAGTTGCACAGCACCAGGTCGGGTACCGGTAGTCTGGTAGAAGTCACCACCGCCCACTAGTCGTGCTATGAACACAAGCTAGATGGTCCGGCATGATCACGAGGTAAGAGAGAACTCACTAAAGCCGTTTGGATCGTACTGATCCCTAGGGGTGTAACGAGTTTTAGGGTACAACCAGCTCGTCGGCTAAGGACGTGCGCCAAAGCCAAGAAGACTTACGGAGGCCTTGACAAGGATTCCCTGGTCCAATCAGGAGTCTTCCCGGTGGAGAGGTGGTCCATGCCAAGAAAAAGTGTGTAGAAACTAATCCGTCGTGCCTCGAGTGCTCGAAGGCCGAGGGAAACGGTAACGGAGTATAAAACACGCAAGTGAAACGAAGACAAGTGTAATTATTTAAAATAGGGAATTTAGTAATTTATTTCGTTAAATTACCAGATACATTATTGAGTGAATTAATAAGGTCTCATGGAAAACATGAATGTTTAGTGTGTGCAAGTGTAAGAAATCAAGAGAGCATGTATGGTTGTGCATATAGCTTTTAGACTAAATTCATGTAATAATGTTCATTATTAATTAACTGATCATAATTATTCATGACAGTACTTAATTTGGGCTTAACAAAGTTTAATAGACATGTATAGCAGGGTTAAAAGGGTAAAAATCAGGTTCTGGCCATGACCCTGAGGTCGCGATGCACAAGGGTGGCGCAATCAGGTCGCGATGCCAGAGACTGGCGTGATCAGAGAATCCAAGTCGCGACGCCCTTTCACGGCGCGTTCTGTTGAACCAGCGCTGGGGTGAACCGGGGATAGGTCGTGACATGTCGACCCGTCGCGATCAAATCGCGATGGTTCTCCTTGTCGCGACCCCCTCCTGAGGTCGCGACACATCGGGCTGTCGTGATCTCAGAGGATGGCCCGAGCCCAGAAAAAGGGTTTGCCCTTTGTTCCAGGTGGGGCTCCTTCGATACTAGTCACTTCAAAAATCCGTATCAAATCACAGAAACCTCAAAAAAACACGAGATCAATTTTAAATGAAACTAGACATAGAGATCTATCACTGAGCATGGTTAATTAGAAAACAGACATATAAAAGGCATGCTTTGAATAGGTTATTTCTCGATAACCTAATTATGCACAGTCAAGGATCAAGGATTTAATTCGCCAAGAATACATGATGAAAATTAGGGAAAATAGGGGCGTTAGAAAGCTAAGATCATGTAGTATTTAAGAGAATTATATCAGGACACGGGATCATGTACACATGAGGATTGAACACAAACATGATGGTTCGGGCACAACATGTTATCATAAGTTTGGGCATTTAATTCGCCCTCATGGAAGAACGAAATAGAGCGAAATCATAGGGCTTTCAAAGGGGATCATGAAGACTACCTAGGGTAATTTTTACACGAGTTAAGCTTGGGAGATTGCCTACCTTTCGTTGAAGTAAAGAAAACCCTAGTTTGGTGACGAAAATAGAAAAACCCTCCTTGCTCCAAGTCTTCTTCTCCCTTGCTCCTTCGTCCACAGCCTTCTCCTTCGTCCTCTAGAGCTCCAACAACGATCTAGAGGGTGATAGGGTCGAGATTGGGGTGTTTTGATGGCTAATAGAGTCCTAAAGTCATAAAACTCTCCTCTTCTCTTCCAACTACGAAAATTCATATTTATCACCTATTTTTCCACCATTTATCCACCTAATGGGTAGGGATGAGACTAGGGCTGTTCACGGTTCGGTTCGGTTCGGTTTGAACTGAAAAAAAAAAAAAAAAAAAAAAGCCTAAAATACACGCGCGGGGCGGTCATGGGTTTCGAACCAGGACCGCCCTAAAGGAAGAAGCGCGCCTAGCCACTGGGCTAGGTACGATTTTATGTTATATTATTATTCAAATATATTTATTATATTTTTCGGTTCATTCAGTTTCACTGTGCAAAACTGAACTGAACCGTGGCACTTCTCAAACAACGAACAGAACCGAACCGAATTAACCGGTTTGGTTTGGTTTTTTCGGGTTGAACCATATTATGAACAGCCCTAGATGAGACCTAATTTCGTGGCCAAAGGGTTAGGATGGGATGTGGGCTCTTGTGTTGGATAAGTATGGGTTATTTAGTATTTATCTTAACCATTTACTATTTATTAATTAATTACATATGAAATTGGGATAATTATTTCCCATCCCATGATGGGCTTCTCTTAATTAGGCCCATTATTTTGTATTTGAGGCATTCACACAACCCATTATTGATTTAACTTAATGGGCTTGGTTTAATTTCCTTTTATTTCACTTATTCCTTATTTATTCTAATTAAATCTATTTATCTCATTAATTAATTAAAATTTTTATTTTATTTTGAATTTAAAAATCAAGGTTGCTACACTCTGCCCCCAGGACTAGATTGGAGCCCCACGGACACTCTCCGTGCCCTCAACAGTATGCATTCAAGTCAGTAGAGTCACATGACCCATATTATAGCACTAGACAGTTAAGTATAGTACAAGCAATAGGAGCCACAACAGCTGAAGAGTCTCAAGAGAGTACTATATGAATAGACGAGATAGTAGAGCGAAAGTGAACAGATGAGAGTTCAAGGATAGTAGATGAGATAGGGGTATAATCATAAAACAACGTTAAACCGACGATAGTCACAGTTGCACGGCACTAGGTCGGGTGCCGGCAGTCAGGTAGAAGTCACATCCGCCTATTATCCGTGCTATGAACATAGACTAGATGGTCCGACGTGATCACAAGATAAGAGAGAGCTCACTAAGGCCGTTTGGATCGTACTAATCCATAAAGGTGTATCAGGTTTTAAAGGTACAACCAGCTCGTCGGCAATGGACGTGCGCCAAAGCCAAGAAGACTTACGGAGGCCTTGACAAGGAGTCCCTGGCCCAGTCGAGAGTATTCCCGATGGAGAGGTGGTCCATGTCAAGAGAAAGTGTGTATCGAAACGTTGTCTGTCTTGCCTCGAGTGCTCGAAGATATAGGGACGTGATAATGGTGTACAAAGCACGCGAATAAACGAAGACAAGTGTCATTTAATAAAATGGAGAATTTAGTAATTAATTTCACTTAATTACTAGATACATTATTGAGTAATTTAATAGGGTCAAATGGCAAACATTAATGTTAAGTGTGTGCAAGTGTAAAGAAATCATGAGAACAAGTAAGATTGTGCACATAGCTCTTTAATTTAATTGATTTCATGTCATATTACTCATTATTAATTAACAAGCCGTTAATAGTCATGACAGCACTTTAATTAGGGCTAAACAGGGTTAAAATGACATTAATAGCAGGGATATATGTGTAAATTATGGTTCTGGTCGCAATGGTAAGGTTGCGACGTCAGCTACTGTCGCGTTCAGATCGCGACAGGGTTGACTGACGCGTTGACAGTCATGTCGCGACGGGCCCAACCGTCGCTTTCAGGTCGCGAAGGGGTCCCGGGCGCGACAGTCGAACTGGCCGTCCTGGCCCGGTTCGGGGGAGAGAACGCGACGGCGCAGGCTGTCGCGTTCATATCGCGACAGTCTGGCCGACCGCGACCCCTCTGAGGTCACGACGGGTTGGGCCGTCGCGACTTCAGAGGTGCGGCCCGACCCAGAAAAGGGGGTTTTCCCTTTTTGGGTTTTGGTCCTTCCCTCTAAAGTATGATACCGAGTTCTTTTAAAATTGATATTAAATCACATGATGATCCAAAAATCCTGATTTCAATTTTAATCGAAAAAGGACATGGAGGTCTAACAGTGGACAGGTTTAATTAGAAAACAAATATGGGTAAGGCATGCTTTGAATAGGTTGATCTTCGGTAACCTAAACATGTACAGTCGAGAAACATTGATTTAATTGGCAATGAATACTAGATAGAAATTAGAGCAATCAGGGGCTTTGAAAGCTAGTAGCATGTAGTATTTATGAGATTAATTTCAGGACATGGGATCATGCACACGCATGGATTGAGAGCAATCATGATGGTTCAGGTACATGGCATTGATAGGGATTGATATATTTAATACTCCTTCATGGAGCCACGAAAAATAGGAAAATCATGGGGCTTTCAAAGAGGATCATGTGGGCTACCTAAGGTTAAACTTTCACGATTTGTGCTTGAGAGATTGTCTACATTTTCTTGCTGATAAGAAATCCTAAGTTTTTGATGAAGAATGAGATGAAATCCCCTTTGTCCAAGCTTCCTTCTCCTTGCTCCTTCGTTCTTCAGCCTTTCCCCTCATCTCCTAGAGCTCCAGCAATGATCTATAGGGTGATAGGGCCGAATTGGGGTGTGTATAGCTTGTGTAAGAGTCCTAAAACCTAAAAACTCTTCTCTCCTCTTCAAACTCTGAATTTCCACTATTATCTCCCTATTTCCTAGCATTATCTACCTAAAAGGATAAGGGAGATGTTCAATTTCGTGGATAATGGGTTAGGATGGGATGATGACTCTTGTTTAAGATAATTACATCCTATTTTCGTCTTTATCTTATCTTTTTCTATTAATTAATTAATTAATTCCGAATTTGGCTTAATTATTTTCCATCTCATGATGGGCTCTTCATATTTGGGCCCAACAATTCATGTTAGGACCATTAGTAAAACTCATTACTAATTTAGCTTAATGGGTATTGAATTAATTTCATTTATTCACCCTTTATTCTTATTTAAATCTATTTATCACACTTATTCAATTAATTTCTTATTTTAATTCAATTTAATATTATTTATGCCAATATTTCTAACCTTCATCATTTGGGCTCTTACTCTTGGCCCAATACTTAAATATGGCTCAAATGTACAACTCATTTACTTAATGGGTCTTAATTATCTTTTTATTAAAGAATTTATTCATGGGCCAAGATTGTCTATTGGTCTAATTATCATAATGGGCTATCAACCCATATTATTTAAAGTCTACCCACATATTATTTTAATTTATAATCTATTTTGGCTCATAAAATAATGAGTTCTCCGGCTTATTCCTTAATTACTCTAATAAGTCGCATAAATTCTTAAACTTGCTCTAAATGATTTTTTTATGTCCAAATTTCTTGATAAGTCATTAGATAATATTATTTAAAGTATAACTACTATTTTTACAAAATTGTTATGAGTTGTTTTGCATGAAATAATGGCACGTATATATTTTTAACTAGTTTGATTTATTATTTGATAAAATTTTAATTTTTTTATATTTTCTAATTAATGAATTTTCTGGGGTACTACATCCTCCCCCACTTAAAAAGAATTTGGTCCCCAAATTCATATGATAAGATACGACTACCAATTTATCCAGAATATTTCATTCCATCATCTCCCCCAGTTAGGGCTTTATTATCAAGAAAATAATATGAATTTAAACTAAGGGTTTAGTGATGGTACCTTGTCTACCTTCATTGGCATGATTTATATCCACAGGAGCTTGTAACCATATTTGGAGTAGAGTTTGGTTCTTCTTTATTTGACAATCGATGACTCGATGTTGTTGACTTCCACAACGCAAGCATCTACCTAATCTCTTCCAACAGTTATCAATCTGATGCCCTGGCTTTTCACAAAATTCACAGAATTCCTTCCGCTTCACTTCCTCTTTCATTCTCTTGCTATCTACTGTATTTCTTCCTTTATCACCATTGGAATAGGTAGCATGTTCTCTTTTCAACGCCTTTTTCTTATGGATCTTTTCAAGAAGTCCCATGGTGTCCTCTCCTATTTGAGCTCTCAATACCATGTCTGAATATACTACAATATCTAGTGGAGCCAATTTTTCCCAGAACACAGGTCTCAACCCTTCTAAGAATCTCTTTGCCTTCATCTTTTCCGTACTCACCAAATGTGGTGCATACTATGCTAGTCTTTCAAATTGCACTTCATATTCTGCTACAGACATCATTCGTTGTTTTAGTTCTGCAAATTCATTTGCCTTCTTTTCACGAATCCTCTCGGAAAAATATTTGGTGTTGAAGAGTTCGAAAAATTCATCCCACTCTATGTTGATGTTGGGTAATTGTCGACTGGCAGCTTCCCACCAAGCTCTAGCATCGCGGTCCAACTAGAAGGTTGCCAGAAGGACTTTCTCCTGCTCTGAACATTGCATAACTCTAAAGATTCGTTCCATCGCCTTCACCCAATTTTCAGCTTCATCGGGATCCAGAGTTCCATTAAACCTAGGGGGATTTATTCGTTGAAAGTTCCTATATAAGTCTCCTGCCCCATTTCTTGCTCCTGCTTGAATCACGTTGTTAAGAGCTTGAGTTAACCCATGTACGGTCCTTTGCAGGTCCCGCATTTGTGCACGCTCGCTAGCCATCTCCACTAATCTCCTGCGAGCAATAACATTTAATTTATTTCTTTTTAGACTTTGGGTGCTAAAGTATTACTAAGTTGATACATATATATATATATATATATATATATATATATATATATATATATATATGTATTTAGGTCTTAACCATGGTTCTACCCAATCCTCACATAGGTATGGTGATTGACTTAGAAACGTGTTAGGGCAGTTCACCTAGAACATCCTAGACTTAAAATATCCTAATAAGGACATCCTAGGCTTAAAATATCTTAATAAGGACATCATAGGCTCTGATACCAACTGTCATGCCCCACCAATTTAGTAGCAGAATAAATCGGGGAGGTATGAACAACGTGTATGGTAACTTAAATTGCGCATACAGTCGTAAATATCAGAGCATCTAAATAAACAATAATTACAATAAACTCCTTATTTTATTGGTAAATCACCCAAACTATTACAACCACTAATTCTGAGCCAAAACATAGGGCTCAATAACATCATTACATTTGGAAAAGATAACTAAGCAAAGTTCTAACTAAACTCTAAGGTACTAAGGACATTCCATCGCTATGATTCCTGGTCGCTCATCACTCCAGTCCATTCCCGTTGGTGTGTGTGAGGTCATCACCCGACTTACCTAAAAACACATACAACAATAGTGCAGGGTGAGCGATAACGCTCAGTAGGACTTAATATCTCATATAAACAAGCATGCTTTAAGTGATTAATGTCTTGTAAAGCAGGTTAACTAGAGACAACGATCAAGTATAGTCAAGAGAGTAATAGCACACGATAGCAAGTGAATGATAATACATTCCACAAGAATATTGCAAAACTAGGATGATAAAGAATTGGCCATATAACGAGATAGCGTGTAACAAGATAGCGTGTATGGTTGCACAACAGTGCACTAGTCGTCATTGTCAAGCAATAGCAAGTAACATGTAGTGCAAGAAGAGAGAATACGACAATAGTCGCTCTAGGACAGTAGCCATTCAGTAACAGTCAATGATAGCACAGTAATAGTGCAGTACGTCTGAACTAATCAGACTAACAGTAATAGTATAACAGTCAGATGTCTAGCTAATTTAGAATAGTCAGTCAGAACCAGTGCAATGCAGACACCATCATTAGCCCCTGCAAGTATTTTTGGGTGGCTCTCTGCCCCCAGGACTAGATTGGAGCCCCTCGGACACTCTCCGTGCCCTTAACAGTATGCATTCAAGTCAGTAGAGTCACATGACCCATATTATAGCGCTAGACAGTCAAGTATAGTACAAGCAATAGGAGCCACAACAGCTCAAGAGTCACAAGAGAGTACTAGATGAATAGACGAGATAGTAGAGCGAAAGTGAATAGATGAGAGTTCAAGGATAGTAGATGAGATAGGGGTATAATCGTAAAACAACGTTAAACCCGACGATAGTCACAGTTGCACGACACTAGGTCGGGTGCCGACAGTCAGGTAGAAGTCACATCCGCCCATTAGCCATGCTATGAACACATACTAGATGGTCTGGCGTGATCACAAGATAAGAGAGAGCTCACTAAGGCCGTTTGGATCGTACTGATCCCTACAGGTGTATCGGGTTTTAAAGGTATAACCTGCTCGTCGGCAATAGACGTGCGTCAAAGCCAAGAAGACTTACGGAGGCCTTGACAAGGAGTCCCTGGCCCAGTCGAGAGTATTCTCGATAGATGATGATTAGTCTGTCCCCATGTAATTTTAATTAATTACATATGTATTTTGGTGATTAAAAAAACTAAACCAGTTTTTATAAATAATATCTAATGAATATTTCATAAGTCTTAAAGTACAGGAAAAATACCAAGGTCAATCAAGCCAATAAAGATATGCATTACTTCTCTGAATCTTTAATCTTTTCAACATGATATTTCTGTAAGTCCATATCGATTTCTGTTGAAATTCATAACGATTTCCTTATAAGACCTAAAAGTCATGTTGTTTCAATCAAGTCGATGTCATAACGACTCTATAAGTTATCGCAACGATTTCTTTAGAACGCGCAACGACTTGCCTGTCATAACGACTCTATAAGTTATCGCAACGATTTCTTTAGAACGCGCAACGACTTGCCTGTCATAACGACTCTATAAGTTATCGCAACGATTTCTTTAGAAAGCGCAACGACTTGCCTGTCATAACGACTCTATAAGTTATCGCAATGATTTCTTTAGAAAGCGCAACGACTTGCCTGTCATAACGACTCTATAAGTTATCGCAATGATTTCTTTAGAAAGCGCAATGACTTGCCTGTCATAACGACTCTATAAGTTATCGCAACGATTTCTTTAGAACTTGTAACGACTTGCTCGCCGCAACGATTCTATAAGTTATCATAACGATTTCTTTAGAACTCGCAACGACCTGCCTGTCGTAACGATTTCATAAGTTACCATAACGATTTCTTTAAGAACTCGCAATGACTTGCTCGTTCATAACGATTTGCTCTCTATAATGACTTGTTAGTATTCATAACGACTTGATAAGTGTTCATAACGATTTGCTCTCTATAATGACTTGTTAGTATTCATAACGACTTGATAAGTGTTCATAACGATTTGCTCTCTATAATGACTTGTTAGTATTCATAACGATTTCATAAGTCATATAGACAACGACTTTACAGTTTATATCAACTTGATTTTTATCTTATCTCTTGAAGCATTGACTAGTCAAAGTCACGCATATATCTATCTGTCACTCCTGCATTTATGAGTTCTGAACGTATCTCTGCATGCATGCAGAAAATATCGTCCATTATTGTGCTTACTCTGTATACATCTTTTAAAACAAGCTATTTGGGATTGCTACTCTAGTGAATACTCACATCAACGTATACTGACAACAAGAGACAGTTTGAGTTGTCTACTGTCTAGCATTTAATGTGTGCAGGGTCCTGAAGACTTTCTATCATACAACGTTGGACCTATAGACGTCAGAAGACATTATCTCTTTGCGTGCTCAAATGGATAAAAGATAGTTGAAGTTTCCAAAATGTCAACCAGTCGAACGTCTATCAAACCAAGAGACAACGGATACTTCAACGACTGTATTTCAAATAAGGAGATATAAACTCAAAGACAGAAGAAAAAGAACCAACCAAGTAGAGAACAAGATCTCGTGTTAAAACGTTCAAATTCTTCTGCAAGAAGTCCAGAGCCAAGAATCACTTTCCTCATCACCTTCAGCTCTTTTGCTCTCTGTGCTGTAATAGATTTTCTAAGAGAGCCCATGTAGTTCTGAGAGTGTGCCTTGTTTAGATTCTTCCTCTCAGTGCTAGTTGCTTCAGATCTTGGCTTGTTAAAAGCTTGATCTAGGGGCTTGAATTTCATTCAATTCTTTTGAGTTGTTGTTCCCTTCGGGTGTGAAGGAAGACCTGGTGGTATCCAGGGTGTAGTTCCCTTCGGTTGTGAAGGAAGACCTGGTGAGGTATCCAGGGTGTTGTTGTTCCCTTCGTTTGTGAAGGAAGACCAGCTGAGCTGGGTGTTGTTGCGTCCTTAGGGGACTGTACCCTAGTTAGTGAAATCCTGAGTTGTTGCTTAGGGACTGGACGTAGGACTCCTAAGGAGAGGAGGTCTGAACCAGGATAATTCTTGTGTTGTGTGATTGTCTTCTTTGTGTGTTTGATATTTAAACTAACAGTCACTAACCTCCTTCGAAGAACATTTGTGTGAATATTTTTAGTTACAGATATCTTGTAGATTATTTTAAAAGACCCATTCACCCCCCCTCTGGGCTCGTCAATTGGGCAACAAGTGGTATCAGAGCGAGTCTCTTCGACAAAGAAAGGATCCAACGATCTGAAGAGTAAAGATCCATGGCAGCCCAAGGCAACATTGAAGGTCAGTCTGTCAACCGACCCCCTATCTTCGATGGTGAAGATTATCCTTACTGGAAGACCAGAATGGAATACTTTCTACAAGGCCACGACTATCAAATTTGGTCCATAGTAGAAGAAGGTGATCTAGTAGTCATAAATGAAAAAGCTCAATGGACAGATGATGACAGAAAGAAGATCTCCTTGAATTGCAAAGCAAAAGCATCTTATGTTGTGCTCTAAGTAAGAAGGAGTTCAACAGAGTTTCTTCCTGCAAATCCTCAATGGAAATGTGGGAAAAGCTCAGGATCACATATGAAGGCACAGACAATGTAAAGGAAACAAGAATCGACATTCTTGTCACTCAGTATGAGAGATTTCATATGCAATCAGTGAATCCATAACTCAAATGTTGAGCCGGTTCACTGACATCACAAATGGACTAGCTGGTCTGGGAAAACTTATGAGATTGGAGACATGGTGAGAAAAATACTTAGATCCTTACCGTCCTCATGGACCCCAAAGGTCACAGCAATAGAAGAAGCTAATGACCTGAAATGAATGTCAGTAGAAAAGCTCATTGGGTCCCTCATGGCCCATGAGATCAACATGGAAAGGCTGGGAGAGTCATCTAGCAGAAAGAAGCACTCCAACACCTTAAAAGCTGAAGAAGATTCACCAGAAGCAAGTTCAGCTGAGAGTGAAAGTGATGCAGACAGCGAGAATGAGGAAGCAATGCTATCTAAAAGATTGCAGCGGATTTTGGCTAAGAAGAAGAAGTTTCCAATCAGGTAGAAGGCACTTCAAAAGGAATAAGGACTTCAAGAAGCCAGATGGAAAAGAGATGAAGAAAGGAGAACCCATCTGCTATGAATGTAAGAAGCCTGGACAAATTAAAGCTGAGTGTCCAAAATTCAAGAAGCCGGAGTTCAGGAAGAAAGACAGCTCCAAGAAGTTCAGAAAGTGCAAAAAGAAGGCGATGGCAGCAGCATGGGAAAACAGTAGCGACTCAGACAGTGAGTCAAGCTCCTGCAGCGATGAAGAAGAAGCCAACTTGGCCTTCATGGCTAATATTGAAGAAAAGGTAACCTCTGACTCTTCTTTTGATTCATGCAATGGCTCAGATTCCGATAGTTTAGAAGAGGCTTTCAACGAACTATATGAAAAATATAAAAGTAACCAAACTATTAAAGTAAGCAAGAAAAACATAGTTTGTATAGAAAATACAAACTCAGATCTAAAATCAGAAAATGATCAATTAGAAAGTCAAATAACTGAACTTAAAAGAAGAAATGAACTGTTATGTGAAGACCTAAAAGCTAAGAATGAACAAATAATTAAACTTGAAAAACAGGAAAATGTAGATGAACTAAGAACTGAAATCAAAACACTAACAGAAGAAAATACAGTTATCTAGCACATTAGAAAATTCACCAATGGTAAAAACTCCCTCATATTAAAAGGTGCTAGAAGATCAGGTAAGAAGAAAAATGGATTAGGATATACACCCCCAGATAATGAGGAAACCATAGTTTATCCTAAAACATATCCAACACCAAAATTTGTACCTGAACAAGACATAGCATACAAAGCTGATTTCAAATATATAGAAAAAGTAACTAAATTATCATGTTGTAGTCACTACAACAAGTTAGGACATATCATAACGACATGCCCAACAAGACATAAGAAATGGATAATAAAAAGTAAAATAAATGACACTAACCCATCAGGACCCAAAGAATTTGGGTACCTAAAACTTGATGTTTTTATTTCAGGTTATCCCTCGAGCATCCAAATGGTATTTGGATAGTGGGTGCTCAAGGCACATGTCAGGAAACCAGAAGTTATTCTCTCGTCTCCAAACTGAAGAAGGAACAGTCACTTATGGAGATAATGGGAAAGGAACAGTGATAGGCAGTGGCTCTGTGAATAACAAAGGAAAAACAGTCATAGAAGATGTGTTATTAGTCAAGGGATTGAAGCACAACCTTATTAGCATCAGCCAGCTGTGTGACAGAGGCCATCAGATCAAGTTTCAAGAGTCAAAGTGCAGCATACTGAAGGATGGAGCAGTCATCTTTGAAGCTAATAGAGAAAAGAATTTGTATGTGCTCTATCTTGAGGAACTCAAGGAACAAGACGTCTGTCTGGCAGCAAATAAGGATAAATCTACTGAATTATGGCACAGACGACTAGGTCATTGCAGTATAGATGGCATGAGAAAATTGCTGAAGAAGAATCTTGTGGAAGGTCTACCTAAGGTCAGTGCAAAAATGGATGGTGTCTGTAGACCTTGTGCTAAGGGAAAGCACACCAAGAGCTCCTTCAAGTCAAAGACGGTGGTGACCACCTCAAAACCCTTAGAGCTCCTTCATATGGATCTATTTGGGCCAATGAGGACTACCAGTCTTGGAGGAAAGAACTTTGGATTTGTCATAGTCGATGACTACTCAAGATTCACATGGGTATCATTCCTAGAGCATAAAGATGACACTTTCGAAAATTTTGTCAGTTTCAGCAAGAAAGTCCAGAAAGATCAGAAGTTCAGCATTGTGTCTATCCGATCAGATCATGGTGGTGAATTTCAGAATGAAAAGTTTGCTAGATTCTGTGATGATCAGGGAATTGAGCATAATTTCTCAGCACCAAGAACACCACAGCAAAACGGTATCGCTGAGAGAAAGAATAGAACCCTATTGGATATGGCAAGAACTATGCTCTCAGAATATGATCTGCCAAGATACTTCTGGGCTGAAGCAGTCAACACAGCAAGCTACATTATCAACGAGTAATGATCAGGCCAATCCTGAAGAAGACTGCATATGAACTGTTCAAAGGGAAGAAGCCAAAGATCAGCCACTTCAGGACTTTTGGATGTCCTTGTTTCATCCACAACAATGGAAAAAGGGACATTGGTAAGTTGGATGCCAAATCAGATGAAGGCATCTTCATGGGGTACACCTCTAAACCCAAAGGCTATAGAGTATTTAATAAACGCACTTTATTAATTGAACAGTCTGTACATATTATTTTGATGAAACTAACCCTTCCTTGAGAAAGGAAGAAGATAGTGAAAATGATGATACAGATGACTATCCAAGAAACTAAAGAATTCATCAATTGAGGACAAGGATGATCCACCTCTGGAAGACATGCAACAAAAGGAAATTTCACATGAAAATCTTCCAAAGGAATGGAGACACAAGAAAGATCACCCACTCGAAAATATTATTGGTGATCCATCTGTAGGGGTAAGAACAAGAGGTAATGTAATTCCCTGTGATTACCTAGCATTTGTTTCTCAAATAGAGCCGAGGACAGTCAATGAAGCTCTTTGTGATGAATCTTGGATATTAGCCATGCAAGATGAATTAAATCAATTCAAGAGAAACCAAGTATGGTCACTTGTTCCTAGACCATCAGACCATCCAGTCATTGGCACCAAATGGGTGTTCAGAAATAAACTGATGAAACTGGTGTGATCCTAAGAAACAAGGCCAGATTGGTAGCTCAAGGCTATTCACAAGAGGAAGGCATAGATTTCGATGAAACCTATGCACCTGTAGCTAGACTTGAGGCTATTAGAATTTTGCTTGCATATGCATCCGCATTAGATTTGAAATTATTTCAAATGGATGTTAAGTCTGCATTTTTGAATGGTTTTATTAAGAGGAAGTCTATGTAGAACAACCTCCAGGTTTTGATGATACTGATTTTCCGGATCACGTTTTCAAATTACACAAAGCATTATATGGTTTAAAGCAAGCACCTAGAGCCTGGTATGAAAGGCTTAGTTCTTTTCTTTTAAACCATGGTTTCAGTAGAGGTCAAGTAGATAGTACTCTTTTCATAAAGTCAAAGGTCAAACACATTCTACTAGTCCAAATTTATGTAGATGATATTATTTTTGGTTCTACTGATGAATCCCTTTGCAAGTACTTTGAAAAGTTGATGCAGGGAGAATTTGAAATGAGCATGATGGGAGAACTTAATTATTTCCTTGGACTACAAATCAAACAAGGAAAGGAACTCACATCTGTCAAGCAAAGTACACAAAAGAACTCTTGAAGAAATTTGGATTCGATAATACCAAGCCACTGTCAACACCAATGAGTACATCAACAAGATGGACAGTGATAAAGATGGTAAGAAAGTAGATCAAAAGATCTACAGAGGTATGATTGGATCATTACTTTACTTAACAGCTAGTAGACCCGATATTCTATTTAGTGTATGCATGTGTGCTAGGTATCAGGCCGATCCTAGAGAATCACATTTAATTTCTGTGAAAAGAATATTTAGATATTTAGCAAGAACTCATGACTTAGGTCTGTGGTATCCAAATGTTGTGAAATTAACTTAGTAGGTTATTCTGATGCTGACTATGCTGGATGCAAATTAGATAGAAAAAGCACCAGTGGTTGTTGTCAATTTCTTGCAGGATGTTTGATATCTTGGTCTTCAAAGAAACAAAATTCAGTGGCACTATCTACAGCTGAAGCTGAGTACGTAGCTGCTGGAGGTTGCTGTACACAACTCTTATGGATAAAGCAACAACTTGAAGATTTCGGATTAAACATCAAATCATCCCACTGTTGTGTGACAACACCAGTGCCATTAATCTCACCAAGAATCCAGTTCAACATTCAAGGACCAAGCATATTGAGGTTAGATATCATTTTATTCGTGATCATGTAGCAAATGGTAATATTGAAATATCTTTTATTGATACAAATGGTCAGTTAGCAGACATTTTCACAAAAGCCTTACCCGAGGAGAGATTCACATCTCTTAGAAGGGAATTAGGCATGTGCAATTTGTGAAAAAGGTTCTGTTTAAAACCGGCACATTAAATTTCAGAATTAAGCAGTTTTCCCTCCATGGCTTTAAGCAAAGAAATTCAAATTATCCTTTGTAACCGCTCTCTCATTGAAGTCGGTTTGAATAGTCAAACTCTTTTGTCTTCTTCTGCCGCCTTTTGGCGCCTCACTTTCCACAACGTATTATTTATTCATAAAATCAATGAGAACGATTCGTATCTCATCGTCTACCTTTTCCCCCTTTCATCCTGTCGCATGAGCCGATGCCCTAACAACTCATACCTCAACCCTCTGCAAATTTGAACCTTCCTTCCCGCAAAATTTCTTGAGGATTCCTTCTCTTCTCCTTCCGTTTCAACCCTCCAGAGACTTTCCCACCTGAATCCATGGCCGCACCAGTCATCGCCGGCAGTTTGGGTGGCTACAGTGCCGAGTTTCTCACTCCTGAGCAGCAGGAGAGGTTTACCTTTGTGAAGATGAAGCTATGTGGCAATAAAGAAGTCGATGTTGCTAATCTGAGGAAAAATGGAATGAGCAGCGTGGTAGAATTGATCAATCAGATGCAGTGGACGGGAGTTACCACCTTTTCCGAGGTTAGTTATCCGGACCTGGTAAAAGCATTCTTCGTTTGTTTGAGAACAGAGGAAGATGGGTCCCTAGTTTCTTCAGTAAAGGGAACCCTGATTAGAATAGACCCTGAGTTGCTGAAGATGTTGTTTGATGTGAAGACTTCCGGGTTTAGTGGGGTTCACACTGTGGACGCCCAAGTGAAAGGTTTGGGAATTGTAGGGCCGGGCTTCAAGCTAAGGGATGGCAAGCTTGATATAAATCAACTAACTGCTTTCAACCGCCTCCTTCATTTTATTGTATGTCAAATCTTAGTTCCCAGAAGTGCAACATTTTCATCTTGCACAAAGGCCGACTCTGACATGATGTACTGGGCCATTCAAAATAAGGAGATAAATATGGCCGCAGTGATGATGGAAAGAATGAAATTTGCCAGAGATCAGATTTGGGACACCAAGAGCAAGTTAAATGTGTCCCTGCCCTATGCCCACCTACTTACCAAGATCTTCAAACACTTCGGTGTTGATCTTTCTGGGGCAGTTGTAGAGAAAATGGGCCAAGCAATCAGGTCCAGGAACCTGAAGAAGAGTGGCTTCTCTGTGGAAAATGGTGTCTGGTCAAGGCTTCAGTTGCTGAAGGCGAAGCCATCATTGACGACGCCTCAGTTGTTCATCAGGAAATGGGATCAGCGGCTATGATTCCAGAATTGCCAGTGGAGTCAGTTTCAGTTCCAGCAGTTGGAGCAGCAGAATCATCAGGCCCCTCTATAGCAGAAGTTCAGCCTGAAATTGCAGTAGAAGAAGAAAGAGTATCAGTAGCAGCTTCAGAATTTCCAGAAGAATTAGCTCTAAATTTTGCAGAGAGGAGAATTGAGGATATTCTCCCAGAGGATATTATTCCAGTTGAGGACCCACTACCCTCAACTGTCGTTGCATCTATTCTCTCAGATATTATTGATTCGATTCCTTCCACCACTAGTGCTCCAGAAACTAGTGGCAGAGTTGCTGAAGAGGCTGTGGCATCAGGCCACATTGATGTACCAATGGAAGATGTTCCAGTAGAGCTAGAGCACCCAGCTGCTCAGGGTGACTCTGTGATGGCGGATGCTCCCATTCAGGGGGAGCAAGTATCAAATGAAGAAGATGCTCCTATTGAGGGGGAGCTATCAAAAGAAGGTTCAGTAGAAGCAACTCCAGTTGATGGTCAGGAGGAAAGGCATAGAGATTCTCCAAATTTGGATGACAGAGAAGGGGAGACTGCAAGCTCTTCGAGCTCAGATGATGATCAACCTCCTCCAGCAAAAGAAGGCAAGAAGAAAGGAAAAGAAGTTGCCTCTGAAGTTCCTCTCCTGGCTGATACACCTTTTGAGAGGCAGGTCAAACAGAAAATTGTTATAAATTTAAAGCCTGTGATTGAGAGGCTTGATGCTCAAGGCACAATCCTGTGCTCTCTCCAATCAGATGTTAGTTCAATCTTCATGAGCCAAGCTTCAACTTCAAAGGATATCTCCAACATAAGAAATGCCATGAAGTGGTTTAACCAGGAAATGAGGTCTATGAAAGTTTGCTGGGAGACATTCTCAAGGTGGTTGGAGCTCAAGTTCCTCCTCCTCCACCTCTGCAGCCCAGGTTCCAGTCAGGGCTTCAAGGCCATCAGTTCAAGAAGCAGGGCCAACAGGGCCAGAAGCAGCAGCAGCACCAGCAGAGGCAGCAGTAATGTTGAAGGGCCATCTGGGCCAGATGATCAGGTTAAGGGCCTCCAGGGCCACTGAGCAAGGGTCAGGGCCATTGGAGAGTGAGTCTGTGCAGAAAGAGGCAGAAGAATCCTTGGCACCCAAGCCCCCAGCTCCCTCTTCTCCCTCTCACACACCTATTCCTCCAACTCCAACTCCACCCTCAGCTCCTACAGCTCCTCCTGCTCCCCAAACATTCAAGAAGCCTCAATCCAGACCAATTTCTTCTCCTACTCCATTTCCTCCTCTCCACCTCATCTCCTACCTCCTCTACTACAATTCCTTCTCCTTCTCCTATACTTGAGGCCCCTCCAGCATCCTCAGCTGGAGCCTCCTCCTCCTCCTCTGGTCCCTCCCTTGGACCAGTTGATGACCTCCCAACTACTTCCCATTCTTTTCTTCATCCTACTCCTCCACCCTCTTTCATCACTATCATACCTGAAAGAGCCCAACTTAACTCTCCCTTTATGGAAAAGATAAAGGATGAGTTTGAGGAAGGGATCCTCAGGTCTGTGTTGAAGGTTGGAGAACATTCCATAGGCAGACCCTTCTAGTCCTGCCCCCAAGAAGAGGAAACTACTTCTACTTCCTCCATTTCCTCTGAACCCAAATACCCCCTTTGGTTTTCTCTCACAGTGGACAACAAACATAACCCACTGTATAGGGAATACCTTTCCAAAGTTGTTCTTGCCACCATCATTAACCTTCCTTTTCAAAATCTTTCAGATCATTTGAACACCATTCTACCCTACACTTCTCTTTCAAAATCCGAAAAGTCCAAAATCTTCTCTCTTGCCCACTCCAAAACTGAAGATCAATGGGGCAAAGGTCACAAGGATCTCCTAAGAAATTCATTCTTGCCAAATCTGCCAGATTCCCTCCAAGGGACCACTCCCTGACCTTATCTGAGTGGTTCAGGATATCACAAGAACTTTGGGCACCCTTCATTCAAAAGGAAATCAAAATGGTCAGACACTATGTTTGTTCAACAACTACAGATATGTCCATCGACTTCCTGAAGTTCAGCTCAGCCAGTTCAAAAGGGCCATTTCAGCTCTCACTCCAGACATCTCACATACTTCAGATGTTCAGGTAGATTTTGCTACCCTCCAAGTACCTGAAGAGATAGCCCTTCCTCAAATCCATTTCCTTGTCATGGAATCCTCTGTAGGATCCATCATCTTTGAGCGTTTTCCAGAGTAATGGGCAGAATTAAAGTACAGAAAGGCTGCCTGGTTGCTTTTCCTAGATTCCTCTTTAGGGAATATCACCAGGGGCATGTCAGTGCTGAAGTTCTAGCCCCCATTCTGTCTGAATGTGAAAGGCTGACATCCTCAGAATGGTCCCAGTTCTACCCCTTGTCAGCTCAGCAGTTGTTTGAAATCAATGAAGCTCAGGCCAGGGAAGGCAAACCAGCCATTTCTCCAGCTACCTTCTTGGATATGAATTCCATTCATCTTGTTGATGACCCTTTCAAAGTCTGGGAGGAAAGATACAAAGTTTATGTGGCTATGCACAAGGCTCTCAGAGACAACCACAATCACTATCCTGTGACCATGGACCAATTCCTCACCTGTGCCAGCTTTGGGACTCGTCGTTTCCTCAAGATGAGCATGGACAAGAATGCATATGCTGATCTTCTCTATCAGCACCTAGATCTTCATCTCAAAAGGATGGCTTCCTCCATGGGACCATCCTACTCTGTGTCTTTTGGAGTTTTTAAAACTCATTTTGAAGAGCAGGAAGCACAGGCATGGGAAACCATTTCCCATTTTGCCTCTCTTTTGTCTCCTGCCTTCTATTTACCTGTACCACCTCAAAGTTAATGAAAATTCCCTTGGTCATCTGCTTCTATCTTTTCTCTTCTTTCTTTGTCTCAGATTGTCTTTTTGCTCAATGACAAAAAGGGGAGAAAATTAGCATGTCTGAAATACATTCCAATAATTTTTAAGAAGAAAATTAGCATGTCTTATCTTCAGACTGATTTCAGATATTTTTCATCCATGCTTATTGTTCAGTTTTGTCATCACCAAAAGGGGAGATTGATGATCAGTCTGTCCCCATGTAATTTTAATTATTACATATGTATTTTGGTGATTAACAAAACTAAACAGTTTTTATAAATATATCTAATGAATATTTCATAAGTCTTAAAGTACAGAAAAATACCAAGGTCAATCAAGCCAATAAAGGTATGCATTACTTCTCTGAAGCTTTAATCTTTTCAACATGATATTTCTCTAAGTCCATATCGATTTCTGTTGAAATTCATAACGATTTCCTTATAAGACCGAAAAGTCATGTTGTTTCAATCAAGTCGATGTCATAACGACTCTATAAGTTATCGCAACGATTTCTTTAGAAAGCGCAACGACTTGCCTGTCATAACGACTCTATAAGTTATCGCAACGATTTCTTTAGAAAGCGCAACGACTTGCCTGTCATAACGACTCTATAAGTTATCGCAACGATTTCTTTAGAAAGCGCAACGACTTGCCTGTCATAACGACTCTATAAGTTATCGCAACGATTTCTTTAGAACTCGTAACGACTTGCCTCGCTGCAACGATTCTATAAGTTACATAACGATTTCTTTAGAACTCGCAACGACTTGCTGTCGTAACGATTTCATAAGTTACCGTAACGATTTCTTTAAGAACTCGCAATGACTTGCTCGTTCATAACGATTTGCGCTCTATAATGACTTTGTTAGTATTCCTAACGACTTGATAAGTGTTCATAACGATTTTCTCTCTATAATGACTTGTTAGTATTCATAACGACTTGATAAGTGTTCATAACGATTTGCTCTCTATAATGACTTGTTAGTATTCATAACGATTTCATAAGTCATATAGACAACGACTTTACAGTTTATATCAACTTGATTTTTATCTTATCTCTTGAAGCATTGACTAGTCAAAGTCACGCATATATCTATCTGTCACTCCTGCATTTATGAGTTCTGAACGTATCTCTGCATGCATGCAGACAATATCGTCCATTATTGTGCTTACTCTGTATACATCTTTTAAAACAAGCTATTTGGGATTGCTACTCTAGTGAATACTCACATCAACGTATACTGACAACAAGAGACAGTTTGAGTTGTCTACTGTCTAGCATTTAATGTGTGCAGGGTCCTGAAGACTTTCTATCATACAACGTTGGACCTATAGACGTCAGAAGACATTATCTCTTTGCGTGCTCAAATGGATAAAAGATAGTTGAAGCTTCCAAAATGTCACCAGTCTAACGTCTATCAATCCAAGAGACAACGGATACTTCAACGACTGTATTTCAAATAAGGAGATATAAACTCAAAGATAGAAGAAAAAGAACCAACCAAGTAGAGAACAAGATCTTGTGTTAAAACGTTCAAATTCTTCTGCAAGAAGTCCAGAGCCAAGAATCACTTTCCTCATCACCTTCAGCTCTTTTGCTCTCTGTGCTGTAATAGATTTTCTAAGAGAGCCCATGTAGTTCTGAGAGTGTGCCTTGTTTAGATTCTTCCTCTCAGTGCTAGTTGCTTCAGATCTTGGCTTGTTAAAAGCTTGATCTAGGGGCTTGAATTTCATTCAATTCTTTTTGAGTTGTTGTTCCCTTCGGGTGTGAAGGAAGACCTGGTGGTATCCAGGGTGTAGTTCCCTTCGGTTGTGAAGGAAGACCTGGTGAGGTATCCAGGGTGTTGTTGTTCCCTTCGGTTGTGAAGGAAGACCAGCTGAGCTGGGTGTTGTTGCGTCCTTAGGGGGACTGTACCCTAGTTAGTGAAATCCTGAGTTGTTGCTCAGGGACTGGACGTAGGACTCCTAAGGAGAGGAGGTCCGAACCAGGATAATTCTTGTGTTGTGTGATTGTCTTCTTTGTGTGTTTGATATTTAACTAACAGTCACTAACCTCCTTCGAAGAACGTTTGTGTGAATATTTTTAGTTACAGGTATCTTGTAGATTATTTTAAAAGACCCATTCACCCCCCCCTCTGGGCTCGTCAACTGGGCAACAAGTGGTATCAGAGCGATAAGAAAGGATCCAACGATCCCGGCAGCCCAAGGCAACATCTCTGTCAACCGATCTCTTAGATGGTGAAGATTTCCTTACTGGAAGACCAGAATGGAAACTTTCTACAAGGCCATGACTATCAAATTTGGTCCATAGTAAGAAGGTGATCTGTAGTCACAAATGAAAAAGCTCAATAGACGATGATGACAGAAAGAAGATCTCCTTGAATTGCAAAGCAAAGAGCATCTTATGTTGTGCTCTAAGTAAGAAAGAAGTTCAACAGAGTTTCTGCTGTAAATCCTCAATGAAATGTGGAAAAGCTCAGGATCACATATGAAGGCACAGACATGTAAGGAAAAAGAATCAACATTCTTGTCACTCAGTATGAGAGATTTCATATGCATCAGTGAATCCATAACTCAAATGTTGACCGTTCACTGACATCACAATGGACTAGCTGTCTGGGAAAACTTATGAGATTGGAGACATGGTGAGAAAAATACTTAGATCCTTACCGTCCTCATGGACCCAAAGGTCACAGCAATAGAAGAAGCTAATGACCTGAAAAGAATGTCGTAAAAAGCTCATTGGGTCCCTCATGCCCATGAAATCAACATGGAAAGGCTGGGAGAGTCATCTAGCAAAAGAGCACTCCAACGCCTTAAAAGCTAAAGAAGATTCACCAGAAGCAAGTTCAGCTGAGAGTGAAAGTGATGCAGACAGCGAGAATGAGAAGCAATGCTATCTAAAGGATTGCAGCGAATTTTGGCTAAGAAGAAGAAGTTCCAATCAGGTAGAAGGCACTTCAAAAGGATAAGGACTTCAAGAAGCCAGATGAAAAGAGATGAGAAAGAAACCTCTTCTATGAATGTAAGAAGCCTGGACACATTAAAGCTGAGTGTCCAAAATTCAAGAAGCTGGAGTTCAGAAGAAAGACACTCCAAGAAGTTCAGAAAGTACAAAAGAAGGCGATGGCAGCACATGGGAAAACATAGCGACTCAGACAGTGAGTCAAGCTCCTGCATGCATGAAGAAGAAGCCAACTTGGCCTTCATGGCTATACTGAAGAAAAGGTAACCTCTGACTCTTTTTTTGATTCATGCAATGGTTCAGATTCCGATAGTTTAGAAGAGGCTTTCAACGAACTATATGAAAAATATAAAGAAGTACCCAAACTATTAAAAGTAAGCAAGAAAAATATAGTCTGTATAGAAAATACAAACTCAGATCTAAATCAGAAAATGATCAATTAGAAAGTCAAATAACTGAACTTAAAGAAGAAATGAACTGTATGTGAAGACCTAAACGCTAAGAATGAACAAATAATTAACTTGAAAACAGGAAAATGTAGATGAACTAAGACTGAAATCAAACAATGGCACGTAATATATAACGTATAACTACTATTGTAACAACCCTCTCATATCGGTACGGTTCCACCAACCCACATCGATATAAAAGGTATCACTACAGTGGGACGTTTAGCCAACACTAGTACAAAAGGCTGAAACATACACAAATAATATATCTCATGACAGCGGAATTAAAGAACTGAAAAGAAATTCTATTACATCATCCACATTCTATTCACAGTTCGTATAGAAGGAAGAGAGCTAATTATTCATAACTGAAATAAATAATACATTGCCCACATGAGACTACGCAGAGTCTTTATTACATACTATGGAGTAATGAAAATTACAATGCTAAATCCACAACAATATCTCCTACTCTCGCTCCGAGTCGCTCCTAACGATCTCCTCGGAAGAAGTAGAAACGTCTGCACCTGTACGCCGAAGCAAGAATGAGTTCAAAAGACTCAATAAGTAACACCAGCACAAACATACATGCATCGAGTAATACCATAACCTTAAGCTACATCATTTACACATAATGCATGGAAGTGACAATTTCTCAAATAAAGCCTATTTATGATTTCTACACACTTTTCATAGAGGTTTAGTTTTTTTTTATACACAATAAACAATCCTATCACATGCTTTCTACACTTTTCACTATGCTAAACTGATTTCATTCATCATTCATAAGCCACATGTTGAACATTTATACAATATGTACCATTTCATAACAACTAATTTAACATGAATTCTGAAACAATTTACACATGGTTACCACATTTATATTAGTGAGAACTCACTGTTTTACTACTATCATGTCACATTCACAAGAAACTTATCATTTTTGCATGCTTACATAAGAATTTCATGAACACATATTCACTTACACAGTTTCACAATTTACACATTTTCTTTCACTTAACACATTTTCACTTTCACTTAATGCCGTGACACATAGCCCAAACCACTTTAGAAGGACACACACTAATCACATCACATATCAATCACCTAGCATTCCATGATTAATCTTAGTTACTGCGCAGAACCGGGAGAAGCACTCTCCACCCTAACCAGCGATACTTGTTCGCCTCCAGGATTTAATCCCAATGCCCATGGACATCACACACTTTGAACTTTCCCGTGGGACTTTACCACAGTACAGTTCCACAGCCTCTAAGGTAGCAGTGTCACCCATTGCACATAATACATTTCTCAATTTCAACACATTTTAAACACAAAATAATCACGCATTCACTCATGTTCACACATTTACATTCTTCAGTATTACCTAGCTGGTACTACTATTTTCAGTATTAATCAGTTTTTTACAACAATCCTAATCATGCTGATTTTTGCAAAATTAAACATTATCAGATTAGCATGTACTAATTATGAAAATCTAACATAAACAAGATTATATATCTACTGTCATCTGTTCAATACAGAATTTAACCAGTAATTCATCATAGTTTAACCATCATGCATACCAAAATTTGCATTTTTCTGAGTTATACATATTTTCTGAAAATTCTAACAGTGCTGATATCAACTGTAAAAACAGTCAACTGATACAAAATTTTCATTATTCGGATTCACAATTTATTTCATACATGAATACTGACAGTACAAATTTTATCACAAATTTTAGGATTTAACTAGTTTCGCATGAATTCTTAACTTTTATACATTGAGTAGACATATTAACTATTTTCGGTTCAGAAATTTAAACAAACTGTACAGATATTATAAATGCTAAATTTTTATGTCATGCATCAAATATTATGAACAATGTACAGAAAATTTATGATAGTTAATTTCTACACATATTTCATAAACGACATTTTCCAAGATTAAACTTTTATTGGTAGCACATTCCAAGAATTCTAATAATTAGTGAAAATTCTAAAAATGCACAATAACTCACAGTACAACTAAACATATATATTTACATATTATATAAAATTTTACCATATATCCTCATGCGGAAACTCGAAAACTAGTTCATATAGGGACAGACTTGCACACTGTTGCAGTCTGAAGAACTAGACGGCATAGGGTAGCCGTCTATAGGTTACGGCATTATATGATGCCGCCAACACATGATATTAGCGGCAAGGGATCTTGCCGTTAATATCATGTCTGCAGAACACAGACTGAAAGCCAAAATCACTTGAAAGGGGGGTTCCAGGACACGAGAAAAATCTGAAAAATTCCTGGGACATACTAGACACATGTAGGGTCAATGTGAATGGGGTACTTGCCTTCTGTAAAATCTACCAACGACGATTTAAGCCGGAGAAGCCCTCCTCGGCCTGTGCCAAAGAGTCTCCAAATCCCTCCTTCTTCGGATCTTCTGTTGATCTTCACAGCACACCAGCGTGGGGAGTCGTTCCCGGATGTTCAAGGTCGACACCAGTTGATGTAGATCGCCAGACGAAGCCTCCCGAAGCCGGATCTTTCAGGTTCAAGTTAGGGTTTTGCTTAGAGAAGATAGGTTTTTGACCCAAGAGCCAAAGGGATGGATCTGGCCGAAATTTGGATATTATAAAGGGTTGGGGGTCGGATAGGTTAAAGGGGCAAGTCTCAGAGCCGTTGGGAAAGGTTTCCTAAACAAGAGGCTCAATTTCCAGAGGCGTTTCCGGATCTGAAAACATAACAGATCTGGGATATTGGCGTCCATATCCATGGTCGCCTATACAAAAAATGGCGTCCATCGATATTGCCGCCTACCCCTGGTCAGCGTCAGCCGATGTGGACGCCGACTGGCCGACAAAACTCACTTTAATTATGCAGAATTTATAATACTACACACTTATATATATATATATATATATATATATATATATATATATATATATATATATATATATATATAAGTACTTGATATACTATGTACATTTCAATAATACTAATTCATACAATTTATATCAATAAATACTTATACACAATAATCATACATCAATAGTATACACTTATACTCACATACATATACTTAACAAACAAGGTGAAAATCAAGGGCCTTACAACTATTTTTACAAAATTTTATATGAGTTTTTTTGCATGAAATAATGGCACGTATATATTTTTAACTAGTTTGATTTATTATTTGATAAAATTTAATTTTTCTATATTTTCTAATTAATGAATTTTCTGGAGTACTACAACATCCCTCTAGAGCTATCATCTCCACACCGCAACAAAGGCATCGAGATCTCAAAGCTACCGTCGAGAGTAGTAAGCTGAAGGGGCTTCAAATCCTACCGTAGTCTATAGACATGGAGCTCTTGGGAGTTGCCCACAGCACAAGGTTCGCCGCATTGCTGATTCATCTCGAATCAGGTTTTTTTTTTTTTCGCTTCAATTCAGGAGAATCGAGTCAATTTACATGAAAATTGATTGGGAATCGGTCCGCTTCGTATGGGAATAAGACAAATTAGGAATCTCATGATACGCTCTGATTCATCCTAATCGGACCGATTCAATCCTATCTGTCAAACTATACCACAGCAACCCCCTGGAGTTCTTCCGGCCACCAAGTTGCAGGGCAACTGCAAAGGGACCAGGGAGGGCACGACATGTGGCTGCCCCACAGAGGGCAATTTAGCGATTTCATAAGGCGATTTAATTGGAGGATAGAATATTTAACACATTCGAATTAGATGGACATTTTACAAGAGTTATAAGTTTTGATGATCTATATGACATAATTGGATTTGAGAGACTAATTTATAATTAATTAAATTTGTAAAGATTAATATGTAAAAAAAATTCTCAATCGGTAAATGTGAGAGCGAGAATTTGAACTTAACATCTACAGTGTACATTGACATCTTTTTTTCTTCTAAAAACTTAGCAATCCAACTCAACTTATTTATATATTCAATTGAATAACGAGTATTTCCCTGTATCTTATTTTTTAGGGAGAATTAATTATTCACCCCTGGGAGGGGCGAACCTTTATTTCCCCATCCCTGTCAGTTTTTGCATGGACGCCCAGTCCCTGCTTTATGCGGGACTTTTTTTCCAGTCCCTGGGGCTTAACGGACGTTATGTCTGTTGTGGTCAATACCCATTCTACCCCCAGCCCTAGCGACCTATGACCCTGTTGGCTTTAATGCCTTCGAAGAAGGCAGGCAATGGCGGAAACCTTCTTGCCGCGGCGTTGCAGACCAGGGTTGCCCGTTTGGGTGCGCTGCGAAGAGGAGACCAGAGTTGCCGTTTTGGTGCGCTGCGAAGAGGAGCGCAGAGATTCTGGCTTCCGGTGAATGTTTCTAACTGATTCTCACTTCCTTCCTTCAATCCCCGATGTAGGTGAGTTTTTCTTGGCGTTCCGATACAAAATTATGTATTTTGTCTATAAGTTTGTCTACTTGTAAATGTAACAACGTTCGAAGTAATTACACAGTTAACTCTGTAAGTCAGTAACTGTGTAACAATGTTCTAAGTAGTTACACAGTTAACTGTGTAACTTTTTAATTGTGTAACAACTTTCTTAGTAGTTACACACTTAATCGTATAACTGAGTAACTGTGTAAGAACTTTGTAAGTAGTTTCACAGTTAACTGTGTAACTGAGTAACTGTAACAATTTAAAAAATAGTTACGTATGTTAACTGTGTAAGTATGTCATTACCTACTACCTACTGTTTTTGTAAGTAAGTGTCTAACTATTTCTATTTCTATTTATGTAACAAGTTTGTAAGTAGTTACCCAGTTAACTGTGTAACTATGTAACAACTTCATAAAGGCAGTGTAGATAAAAAGGTAGCCTATTCCGTATTTCTGTAAGTTATACACTTACATAAGTATGTAAGTTACACACCTATGAAGTAAGTGTGTAACTATTCGTATTTGTGTAAGTTACAGACTTACATAAGTATGTAAGTTACACACTTACTTTTTAAGTGTGTAACTATGAAACTATGTATGTTAATAATAAAATAAGTTAGTTATAAATACTTGTACTTCATAATCATGTTAGTAACACATGGCATTTACTAAAAAAAATTATACTAATGTAAAATAATTTTCATAAAGGCAGTGTAGATAATAAGGTAGCCAATTCCGTATTTCTGTAAGTTACACACTTACATAAATATGTAAGTTACACACCTACGAAGTAAGTGTGTAACTATTCATATTTGTGTAAGTTACAGACTTACATAAGTATGTAAGTTACACACTTACTTCGTAAGTGTGTAACTATGAAACTATGTATGTTAATAATAAAATAAGTTAGTTATAAATACTTGTACTTCATAATCATGTTAGTAACGCATGGCATTTACTGAAATTTTTTATTACTAATGTAAAATAATTTTCATAAAGGCAGTGTAGATAATAAGGTAGTCTATTCCGTATTTCTGTAAGTTACACACTTACATAAGTATGTAAGTTACACACCTACGAAGTAAGTGTGTAACTATTCGTATTTGTGTAAGTTACAGACTTACATAAGTATGTAAGTTACACACTTACGAAGTAAGTGTGTAACTATGTAAGTATGTAAGTTAATAATAAAATAAGTTAGTTATAAATACTTGTACTTCATAATCATGTTAGTAACACATGGCAATTACTGAAATTTTTTATTACTAATGTAAAATAATTTTCATAAAGGCAGTGTAGATAATAAGGTAGCCTATTCCGTATTTCTGTAAGTTACACACATAAGTATGTAAGTTACACACCTACGAAGTAAGTGTGTAACTGTTACACACTTACTTCCTGTTACACAGTTACTTCGTAAGTGTGTAAGTATTCGTATTTGTGTAAGTTACAGACTTACATAAGTATGTAAGTAACTATGAAACTATGTATGTTAATAATAATATAAGTTAGTTATAAATACTTGTACTTCATAATCATGTTAGTAACACATGGCATTTACTGAAATTTTTTATTACTAATGTAAAATAATTTTCATAAAGGCAGTGTAGATAATAAGGTAGCTTATTCCGTATTTCTGTAAGTTACACACTTACATAAGTATGTAAGTTACACACCTACGAAGTAAGTGTGTAACTATTCGTATTTGTGTAAGTTACAGACTTACATAAGTATGTAAGTTACACACTTACTTCGTAAGTGTGTAACTATGAAACTATGTATGTTAATAATAAAATAAGTTAGTTATAAATACTTGTACTTCATAATCATGTTAGTTACACATGGCATTTACTTAAATGTTTTATTAGTAATGTGAATTACTTTTCATACAGGGACTGCAGACAATAAGGTATGCCATTTACATGGCCGGTCTAACTGGAAATTCTGAATGGAAGCCCTAAAGGTGGTCGGCATTCAACATTGCCATCAGTCCCTCATGTCCACAACATGTTTCGATGTCTATAGCAATCCACAACACATGTCAATCCCTCTTCCATTGGTAGAGGAGATAATTTTGCATTACATTGAGGAAGACTCATTCTGTATTGGAGGTCAGAAACTGCAGTTCACTGCCAAAGAAGTGGCATTGATTATTGGCCTTCCTAATTTTGGTGAGAAGCTGGACTTTTCTATAGAGAGTGTAGACAGTCGCCTTCATAAGCTGCTGCCCAAGAATCACAAAGTGCACAGAAAGAATATTCTTAAGGCCATGCAGTCTTTAGCACCCTCGAATGAGCAGCAAGACATTCAAGATTTTGTTGGGCTTTGGATAGCCTTACTTTATGCTAGTTTTTTGTTCACAACAACTGCATTTGCTTGTCCCGTGGCAATTCTACATTACGTCAAGAATCTAAAGAAAGTGAACAACGTTGATTGGGCAGGTGCTGTGCACTAATTCCTCATAAGAAAGATGACTGAAATTGCTTACGAATTGAAGAAAGAAAATAGAGAAAAGTCATCTAAAGGAATTTATATTTTGGGATGCTTTCCAGTTCTTGGTGTAGGTCTTTTCTTTCTCAAATACTACCAATAATAATATATATATCACAATATCATAGTAACAAAAAACTTTTATTTTCATGACAGGCGTGGTTCTTGGAGCACCAGAGGAGGATTAAGGCAGAATTTCCAGAGAGGCTTCCACGTATCTTCAAGTGGGTATGTCGGCAGAGAATGATATATTGGCAGAAATTTCTAAAGGAAATGAACACACACTCTGTAAGCCTCTCTATATCAACCTCAATCTACTGGTTTATAATTTATATATTTTTATCCATGCTGGTGGTCACTATTTAATCACATAACCTGCTGATGGTCACTGTACCAACACATAACCTGGGTTGTCGACAGATGAAAAGAGTATGTCGACAACTACTGGTTGAATCCTTGGTTGTCGACAGATGTAAAGCGTTTGTAGACAACTACTGTTTGAATCCTTGGTTGTCGACAGCTGAAACTTGTTTGTCGACAACTAGTGGTTGAATCCTTAGTTGTCGACATTAAGTAAGTATCAGCACATAACTTATATGTTTGCATACATTCTCAGATAGTCTCCGATCTTACCATTTCTGAGGATGAGGAAGCCCAATTTAAAAGCAAGAAAATGAAGGTCAGAATATCAGCCACACATGCCACAGCACAGCAGCAACAAGAAGAGCAACAACCGGCAGCAGCAGCAATTATAGCAACATCTCCCCAAACAGATCAAATTATCAATCTTCTGACTGACATTAGAAGTATGCTTGGACAAATAATCAGGATGAAAGAGAGAAAATAAGAGAGAAAAAGATAGAAATAATTAGAAAAATTGTCTAAGCGAAAGGGAAGAGAAGAAGAACAGGAGAAGGTGGGAAGACATGAAGAGGAAAAGGAAGGAGGACAGGTGATGGTGGACATGTCCAAGGAGGAGGGAGGTCAAGAGGTGGACGTGATGTCCAAAGAGAAGGAGAAAGGAGGAGAGGAACATGAGGAGCTCTCCATCATGGAGAAGGAAGGCAGAGAAGCGTCAAAGAAGGATGTGGGCCAGGACATGGACACTATCATGCAGACCCTAGATGCACTGGTCGAGAATATTGTGCCTCCCACAGCAACTGCAAAGATGCCTCCAGCAGGAGATAAAAGAGAAAAGTGGTAAAAGCCATCTCACCCTTGTCGCTGACAAGGAGGGTGAAGGAAGGACGAAGGACCAAGTCACAGTCCACTTTATTCAAGGTAGATAAGTAATTCTGTAACCTGACGATTATGTTTCTATGTGACCATTTAATTTTCAAATTGGTGTAACAAAACAATTGTGTAACCAAACCATTGTGTAATCACATATTTCTGTAAGTGCTTAAGTCATGTATATTTATGGAAGGACTTGGAGTACGAGTTTGACGGAAGGAGGAAGAAGAAGGTGCAGGAAGATGTTGCAATCATTGTGCCTTCCCAATTAACCCAATTAAGCCAGGCATGTCCCTATCAAGCATGTTCCATTGTTTCTACTTTGGTTATTTCATAAACTTTCGTTATGCATGTTTGTCTCATGTATTCCTCATAATTCAGTTTGCCCAGTATGAAGTCCGTCGAGATTATTGCGGACGAAAACAACTTTCTACAGATGAGGTTTGGGTTATTGACAACTTCCTCGATACCACCAGAATTGATGGGTAATAAACTTTACACTATTATGAATAAGGCGACACAGTTACATCAACTACCATTATAAACATGTTTGTTGCATCTTGTAGTGACAATATCTTAGAACCAAAGAAGGATGGCTGGGGTGCCTATCTCAACCCAGAGCACATAATTTCTCTCTTGTTTGGAAATCAGTTAGAATCAACTATAATCGATATGTTCCTTCTTCTAATGCGAAGAAAAAAAAGAGGATCAACCATTCGAATATTATGAGTATGATTGTCTACCTGCCTATGGCAAGGTTTGTACTCCATTCATAGTATTCCTTCTCCCTTCTCCATTTAAAATTAACAGATGACTAATATAATATTGTGCTCATTACTATTTATAATAGGGATGGATAATGGGCTGGAGCGGAAACGAAAAAAAAAAGGAATACTTGGACTACATTCTGAAAACACTGCAGACACTTGTAAAAGACAAAGACATGGTCTTCTCTCCGATGCATTTTATAAATCATTGGGCATTGCTGGTCATTAACATCAGAACTAAACAATACGAACTTTATGACTCAATGATCCATGTCACGCCCCAACGCGGAATATCGGAGCGCGA
The DNA here is from genome assembly GCA_014218235.1 of Colocasia esculenta. Lineage (NCBI taxonomy): Eukaryota > Viridiplantae > Streptophyta > Magnoliopsida > Alismatales > Araceae > Colocasia > Colocasia esculenta. The sequence goes on from CM024756.1 coordinate 56,071,213, forward strand.
AGGCAATTGCAAGAAAAGGTATAGAGCGTATACTAGACATCAAACCATTGCACACTGAATAATACTAAAGCAAATCTTTCTCATTATTAATTTTCCAAATGTCTAGTTACAACCACTAATATCAGAGCCATTCTATAGGGCCCAATTACATTGCATTAGAAGGAAATAACTAACTACAACTCTAAGATAACATAACGACTCGAGGGTACTCCTGGCTTCACTCTTGGTCATTCCCTTCCTCGTGAGTGTATGTGTCATCCTCGGTCTCACCTGAGAACACAACATTAAATAACGTAGGGTGAGCGATAACGCCCAGTAGGACTTAAATCTCAGGCTCAAGCAGGCTTTAAATAATTAATGCATTTAATGGCAGAGTATCTAAAGATAGCAGGTACAAGAGAGTCAAAATATAGCAAGAGATAGAACAATAGCACGAGAGCGAGTATAGTTTCCAAAAAGAGCACAAGTATCGAGTATAGCACGAATAGCAGGATGGCCATAGCACAACTAGCACAAGTATAGTAATAGCACGACGACTATAGCACTTGTTTGTCATTCTAGACATCGAGAGAGTATAGCACGTTTTGTGTTTGTTTTTTATTGTCATATAGATAGTCGAGATAGATAGCACTTGAGTGTAATGCCAAACACTCTGATCATTTAACTCCCATGGGCACTAGCACTTTCGGGCGCACATCCCAGGACCAGATCGGGCCCTTTATATATTGCCAAGCATTGGTTATATTGTTTATCTTTAGACAATCAGTCAATGGCCAATATAGAGTACCAAGAAGTAGACGAGAGGACTAGATGAATAGACGAGAAAGTGGAGTGAACGTGAATAGACGAGCGAGTAGAGTACAGATGAGAGCTAGGGGACATTGCACGTAATACGACGAGTAAACAGGCGATAGTAACAGTTGCACAACACGCGCACGTCGTATTGGCAGTCAAGTGGAATTCACTATCTTCCCACTGGCCATGTTATGCACAAGTCCAAAGGTTCGACGTGATTCAAGGTAAGAGTGAACTCTAATAGCCGTTTGGATCATATAGATCCCGAAAGGGTATCATAGGTATTAGGGTACAACCGGCTCGTCGACCATGTGGGAATCCATGATCAGAGGAGACTTACGGAGGCCTTGTGCAAGGGTTCACTAGTCCGGCGAAAGGAATATCCGACGGAGAGTTCACCGCAAGCCAAGAAAAGTGTGTATATAAAACAGGTGCTCGACGTTCTAGAGGAATCCTAGGACAGTGGAGCGTCAATATCGGTATATAAACAACGCAAGAAAACGAATGCAAGTCCTTTAAAATAGGGCAGTTAATATGCTTTATTGTAATACATTATGAGATATTTTCTGTAAGATTTCAGCCATAAATGGATGGTTCAAGTGTGTGCAAGTGCAAGAGAAATCATAGATAGAAATAAGTCGTGAACATGTATTTTAAATCATTCAATATAGCATCCTTTTTAAGTAGGGTTTTTACTAGGGTATAACGGTAAGAAGGCGTAAGGATTATTTATAAAGTGACAAAAATATTTTATTTTATTTTTTATGGGTTTTTCATCAAAAACTTGTGAAGGCGACATACCCATGTACTGGTCGCGACAGGGTCAGGACAGAACGCGACAGGGCCTAAAAAGGGTCGCGACAGGGCATGCAAATCGGGTACTGAGAACGCGACGGCTCACCTGTCGCCTTCTTGGTCGCGACAGGGTGGCTGTCGCAATCAGGCCCCAGAAAACGACATATCGAGGTGTCGCCTTCTGGTTGTCTGCGCCTGACTCCGACAGGAGTCAGACCAGGCATTGGATTGCGGGCCAGAACATTGAAATTTCGATACAGGGTCGTTCAGGAAATCATAACTAATTATATAGTCAACGAAAAATCATGAAACCAGTTGCAAATTAAACTAGACATGTAAGGGTACTTCCAATAAATCGGAATTAGAGAGAGAGCATGGTTTGAACATGGTTTGAGAACGAACAAGAACAAGTAACATAGAACATGATACAGGGAGCAAGATCGATTTAATTCGAGTAACATGCTCAATAGAAATTAGGGCTTTTAGGGGCAAAAGATGCCTATCATGCATCAGTATCTCCCATTAAAATTTGGAGGCATGAGATAGAGTATTCAAGGAGATATGAATTAAGCATGAAGGTTCGGGGTCATAAGAACTGCAGAACTTTGAAAATTCATAAGAAAAGATTTGATCGCTGGAAAATTATGAAATTTGAGGGTTTTGTTCCAGAGGGTAGAAAGATCCTACAGAAAAAGTTTCACGGTTTATGCTTGTGAGAATGCCTACCTTGACTCGATTTCCTCTTCTAGGGCTAGAACTTGAAGAACGGGGTTGAGAGCTTGAAAGGTTCTTCTCCCCACGAAATCTCCTCCTCCTTGGCCTCTCCTTCTGGTCCAGGAATCCTTTGGCACGAGCTTGGGTCGGCCATGAGGGTTTTAGGAGAGTATTTAAGCTTCTCCTCTTTCTATTTCCTAATAGGACTCTAATTCCTCTTTAATTCCGAAATTTCCTTACTTCCTCCTTCCTTCCTTGCTTTCCAATCTCTATTTAGACTAGGAAGAGATCCAAATTCGTGCTAACCCATATGGGGTAGGTTTAGGAATCCTATTATAACTCAAACTAGCTATTTAATGCATTAAATACCCCTTTTCTATATAGGTAATAATTTAGTTACGAATTTAGGATATTTTCCTATTATTCTCCCTTTGTAAATTCATATTTTTGACCCAATAAATTCTAGAAGATCCATTAAGCAAATCACATTACTCTTTTCCATCTAATGAGTTTTATTTAATGCTCTATTTAAATATCCATTTAGCTAGGTTTTAAATTCTTTATTTAAATTTTTATTTTTCGTAAAAATTCAGGTTGCTACAATCCAGCACCCTAAACATAATTTCCAGACCTATGTAAGTGCCCGTACTCCTCCATACAATATGTTCAATTCTCACTCATCTAATTCTGTGCAAGCAGTTCTATGTATGCAGGAAGTTTGATGTTCACTTATGTATCTTTTTTTTACTGTAGGTGAAATTTCTAAAAGAAAGTTTTCTTGAAATATTTGGCCCGGATACAACAGAATGGCCGATCGTCGTGCCAACCCCTTGTCCACAACAAGGAGCTGGGGACGACTGTGCACTATTTGTTTGCAAGTACATGGAATGTTTATCAAAAAAGAATATAATCAGTTTGCCGTTCTCCTAGGTAACTGTCTTAACATATGTATATACTCCACATCATAGTCTACACAAAATATTTCTATATTCTCATTTATTTATATTGACATAAGCTGATATGGACTTAATTCGGGGGAAGCTGGCATGGGCCATTATTGAAGAGGCCAATCGGGAGAAGGCACACAAAACAGCGGTGAAGAAGCAGTGGAAAAAATTGTTTCATTATTGGATGAGGCATAAACATTGTCATCTCTTTATTAACTTGAAAATAATGTGATCTCTTTATTAACTTTAAAACAATGTTCCTATGCAACTATATTTGCAAATGTGCGCAACTGTTTTATTTTATCACAGTCTTTAAGTGATGATGTATTTGTATGTATGTAAGTGTTTAAGTACATGCTTCTATATGTGTTTTATTAAGAAAAAATTATGTCCCAAAGTAATAATTGGTTGCTGACATGACTGCATCACATGACTGCATCACAAAGGTATAAAATTACAAGTTACGTACTTACAGAGGGTCTAAATCTGTAAGCATGTAGGTCCGCTTAAATACAAATTGCATTCGGTACGTAAGTGACAATACCTTTCATTACACCACAAATGTCTCGGTTGTTTGGAAACAATAGCGATCACAATATCATTACATTCACGGAGTACTGACTTAACAAAGTCATAACAATACTCCAACCAGTGCTTAAAAAGGGAAAGACAAACTCAAACACTGCGTCCACGGATCCCATTTCTACAATATTGATGCTTCCGAATTTGTCGATTTTACCCATTCTCCAAACACGTAATTGGACGAACATGATACATACGCCTCTTCCTACAATTTGACGTACTCGGTCCAGACTTGCCTGATGAACGAACTGTTGTACACCTACAAAAAAACACATCGTATCATTACAAATAAATGCACAACGAAGATATTCACCCATAAAACTTAAAAAGAGAACATGTACATGCTTATCCTTCTTTGCAAGCAACCTGCATTAGCACATATTTCTCATTCCCATTCTTATGCAATGAACGCATAACCTCTATGTCATCATTCACATTTAAGCAAACATGATATTTTACTTCTCCAGGTAACTGGTACTTAATACACCAATGAGGACCATTCAAATTCCATCTTTGGAATATCCGTTCCCTTATTTTCGATATTCCCATATCATCTTGAACATAAAAATGAACGAATCGTTCCCAAATGCACATCGAGCAGGAATCATGTCCAAATTTCTTGAATCAAATAAGCCTGAGATGAACATGAGTTAACATATGTTATTTTTCAACTGGTTGTTACACGGTTCCACAGTTACACAATTAAGATATGTAACTACTTCAGAAGATGATACACAATTAAATAGTGAACTGTGTAACTACTCGCATAGCTGTTACACAATTACAATTACAAAACTTAAACACTTGCGTAAAAGAAAATTTGTAAGTTTTTACATTCACAATTAGTTTTGAAGTTGTTATGAGTAACTACTGTCAAAGTTGTTACACAGTTACTCAGTTAACTGTTTAACTACTTCGAAAGTTGTTATACAATTACTCAGTTAAAAAGTAAACTGTGTAACTACTTACAAACTTGTTACACAGTTAACTGTGTAACTACTTACACAATTAGAAATACACATACTTAGACACTTACGTAGAAAATAAAGTAGGTAAGTACAAACATACTCAGTTAACGTATGTTATTTTTCAAGTAGTTCTTACAGAGTTCCACAGTTACACAGTTAAGATATGTAACTACTTGAGAACATGTTAAAGAATTAGAAATACAAATAGTTAGACACTTACGTACAAAAAAACAGTTGGTAATGACATAATTACACAGTTAACATATGTCACTATTTTTTAACTTCTTAATCAGTTACACAGTTACTTACAAAGTTGTTACACAGTTACACAGTTAACTGGGTAACTACTTACAAACTTGTTACACAAATAGAAATAGAAATAGAAATAGTTAGACACTTACTTACAAAAACAGTAGGTAGTAGGTAATGACATACTTACACAGTTAACATACGTAACTATTTTTAAAATTGTTACACAGTTACTCAGTTACACAGTTAACTGTGAAACTACTTACAAAGTTCTTACACAGTTACTCAGTTATACGATTAAGTGTGTAACTACTAAGAAAGTTGTTACACAATTAAAAAGTTACACAGTTAACTGTGTAACTACTTAGAACGTTGTTACACAGTTACTGACTTACAGAGTTAACTGTGTAATTACTTCGAACGTTGTTACATTTACAAGTAGATAAACTTAGACAAAATACATAATTTTGGAGAGTGACATGTCCTTTTACTCTACTGTAACTCTGTACTAACTTCGGTAACCAAGAATGGAAATGGATGAAACATTCTTGGCAATAAAAAGATCTGGCGACTAACGGATGTGGATCTACAGAGGACAAAGGGGATCGGTGGAACCAATGTGTATCGGAACACCAAGAAAAACTCACCTACACCGGGGATAGAAGGAAGGAAGTGAGCATCAATTAGAAACATTCACCGGAAGCCAGAATCTCTGCACTCCTCTTCGCAGTGCACCCAAACGGCAACCCTGGTCTCCTCTTCGCAGCGCATCCAAATTGCAACCCTAGTCCCCTCTTCGCAGCGCACCCAAACGGACAACTTTGGTCTGCAACGCCGCGGCGAGAAGGTTTCTGCCATTGCCTGCCTTCTTCAAAAGGCACTAAAGCCAAACAGGGTCACAGGTCGCTAGGGCTGGGGGTAGAATGGGTATTGATCACAACAGGCATAACGTCCGTTAAACCCCAGGGACTGGAAAAAAAGTCCCACATAAAGCAGAGACCGGACGTCCATGCAAAAACTGACAGGGATGGAGAAATAAAGGTTCGCCCCTCCCAGGGGCGAATAATTAATTCTCCCTATTTTTTAGGACGTGGAGCATCTTAGCATCTAAATAAGACAAATTGATAGTAGCAGCAGTGGCCCAAAATCTTACATAGGTCGTACATCTCAACCACATCTAAATTTCATGGTCATGCTTCAATGTTTTCTCTTTTACAAATAAGTTCTTTAATTTCTCAAGACATGGATCAATTTTTTTTTCAATTATAGGACTGTTTAAGTAGCTTGTCAAAGAAAATGCTATCAATTTCAATGATGTTAACATCGATGACTTTCTTGGAAGTGAGTTGTTATGTTAGACTGTGGGGACTTGCATAGGCGGATCCAAATGGGATCCTATTAGATTTTCAATTTTTTAATTTATTTTAAAACTCAAGTTTAAAAAAATTAATTCTTTTATAATATCCTCATTGATTTAGATCAGATGACCTCATTAAATGATCTCACTAGATAAAATTTTTTAAATGATCTCACTAAATAAAATTGCTATATCCATCACTAGAAAATTGACTTTGAAACACATCCACAAACAGACAAAAGTGGTTTTAATTGCAAGTAGATATGTAGGTCCGAATTTCTCCTTAGCCATTTTTTTGAAACATTTCTGCAGCGTTTTCTAATTTCTTTCATTTATTTCACATCTAAATATAATTTTTTTATGAGATCAGACAAGGGTATTTAGATATGTATCATCATGTTAACTGCCAAATAATTCCGTTGAGTCTTGACTGGACATTGGCTTATCAACTTCCATGCATCTAATTTTGCTGCAACTCCATCAAAGTTTTGAGCCACTAAAAAAAAATCAATTGGTAAATGTGGGAATTTGAACTTAACATCTAAAGTGTGCATTCACATGTTCCCCCCCCCCCCCTAAAAGCATTAGAATGGTATGCTCTTAGAGCATCGATCTTAATATTGTGTGGACATCACGCATTAATATGACGCAATTATAACAATAATAACAAGATGATGAGATGATCATCTCAGTTGTCACATCATGAGAATCGCGCCACATCATCGTCACCGATTTTGTTCCGCTCTAAGAAGGGACCAAACTACCCATCCAACAACCCGGGCTGAGCTTACGTTCTCGGGCTTACGTCTTCGGATTGTTCTTCGGCGTATTCATTTATGGGATAGAACATCCATGTAGTTTTAGATGGATTAGTTAGATAGATTTTATTCTGTTTTGGATCTGTATCAGGTTTTGCCTCTGGTTGTCAGATTCTATCTTTTTTAATAAATTAATTTAGTCATCTTTGACCTTTTATCAAAAAAAAAAATCTGGGCCGGGAAAGGCAGGCGCCCAACTAAATTGCTAAATATGACCGCGGCTCCTCAATTTTCCACCTATTTTTTCACTTATTTTTTTGTAAAAAAGATTATTCACAACCAAAATTACATATTTACTTATGACCCGAATTACTAGTGAGTTGTTGAGAATTCAAGTGGTCGAGTTGGATGGAATTATTGAGGTAACACTTAAGGTCTGTTTGATTATATGTAAAATATTTTTATAAGAAATTTTTTTCCACAGAATAACTTTTACATAAAAATTAAAATATGATTGTTCATTTGATTGTATGCAAAATATTTTCTAAAGAGATCTCAGTTTCAGCCACATTGGAGCTAGAGACCATACGTATCGCCGCCCAGGAGAGGATTCAACGTATGGAGTGTGAGGTGGCCCAACTCCACGTACTCCTCGGCGACGCCACTAGAGAGCTCGACGAGGCTTGGGAATATGCCCTCCTCCTCCTCGACAAGGGCCAAAGCCTCCTCCTCTTCCAGAACGGCAACGGCGGGCCCGTGGTAACATCGAGGCCGACACCCAACAGCGAGCTTACCTTCGGCGTTCAGTTCCTGACGCTTGAGACCCTGGTGGCCAACCACACAGCCAATTGCGCCGGGATGTTGGTGCCAGGGGTGTCACCGTCGTCATCCTCGTTGTCCTCAGAGGAGATCAACGTCGTCGTGTCCTCCCCAGTGGGATGCCAGCAGTCGCCGCCTCCGCAGCACTAATGGGGGATGTGGAGCTGTTCGAGTTGGTGCCAATGGAGTAGTTGCCGAGAAGGGGAGGCTGCTGGAAGTAGTGATGAAGGCGGGCCCGTTCCTCCAAAACTTGATGCTAGCCGACCCGCTTCCGTAGTGGTGGCACCGTCCACCGGCACTGCAGAGCATCGAGATCCCTAATCTCCGAAGCTCGCTGTGCCAATGGTGGAAGGGAAGAAGGGGGGCGAGATCGCGCAGCCTCGGAAGGGGGGAAGGGAAAGTGGGAGGTGGGTTTTTTAAATTGAAGAAAACGGCATCCACAGTTTACCTCGGATGCTAAAATTCAAGATTTCACGAAAATGGTTTCATGGATCAACTTTTCATTGCAACCAAATGACCAATTATATAAGTTTTTCCTGAAAAAATTTTTCTTGTGGAAGATTTTACAGGGAAACAAATGAACCCTTAGTTCGTAGACCAGACAAAATGTGGAAGTTAATGAGAGGGGATGTTGTCCAGATGAACTTAAATTGGTCTATTCTTAACACTAAGACTTGTGCATGAAACAAGAATATGTGAAAGTGTAACCGCCCCCCCCCCCCCCCCCTCCACACTCACAGTGGAGGTGGGGGGGAAGACTCTTAGATGTTTAAGTAATTAGTTAAGATAATCGAGATTTAAATTGAGATAACGTGAATTGGGAATCATATATATTTTACTTATGAAAAGTAGCCAAAAGTCCTAGTAAATTTGTTTTCAAAAAACGAGATTAATCCCCAGTTGCACATCGGTTGGCAGCTTGCCGCTCATCTGACTTGTCCGCGTCATCCTCCATGGTAGCTTGAGGGCCACACCCTTCAACCACGAATCTTGCTTTTAAAGAGTACAGGCTAGATTTTTGGTTAAGATTGGTGCAGCTACCATACATAGACTTGTTGTGGCCACAGGAAGGCTGAGCAGTAGATGAACTTTGATGGGCACTTTTTTTTATTTATTTTTTGACAAGGAAATACTAGCTTTCATTCGTTTCACTGCAGAGTTCAATACAGATACCGATGAGAAAGCATTAATAACAGAAGATGGGATGTTGGAGCAATTCCAAGAGCACTGAGTATTGGAATCTTTAAGTTGGTGAGCTACGTACTATATGGGATGCTAAAGTTGCTTCCCTCGGAGCAAAGGAAACATGAATGCAAGGGTATTTCCGAAGTAATTCCCTACAATCATCAAGAACAGAGTCACATCTCTAGATGCTGTAAAGCCTTGGTTACATTCTTCGCATCACTGAAAATGTGGACACCTTTCTTGGTTTCTGCCATCCACTCCATTCCCCTTAGAATCGCTAGAGCTTCCACCTCCAAAGGAGAGTTTGCCTGAAATTTTTAGCACCTGCATTGTTCAATATTCCTATCCATGCCAATTAAATACCAGACCAGCCACTCCTTCATACTCCTTGTATGCAGCATCCACCAACAGAGTATAATCAGAATTAGCTAAAAGCTCAGCTTTCTTGGCATTGTTACTCTCTTGTGGATTAATAGGAGCTCATCTTGTTCCAAAATGTTAATCCTGGTCTGCCTTTCCAAGGATAGCTTGATCTCCACTTCCTTATGCTCAAACATTGAAGAACATCTTGCCTTCCACAGATTCCACATTAGAGCAAATGCCTGGGACACAAACATGTAGTAATTCTTTGATTGGGCAAAAGGGGTATTCATCCAGTCAACGATTCCGTCATGCAAGTGTTTATTATTCAGCTCTACTTTATAATTTAAATTGCTAGCAAACCACATTTTTTTTCTGCTTCGTTGCACTGGAAAAACAGATGGTCAATTGTCTTTTCATACTCCATACATAAGGGGCAAAGCTTGTTAGTGTGGGGGTTTATTCTGGCCAACATAACTTGAGCAGGTAGCGAATTTGTTAAAGCTCTCCAGATGAATGTAATGACTCTAGGGGGAATTTCTTTAGATAGTTTGGGTGCCAAAGAGATTTCCAAACAGGATGAGGTGCAGAAGTACCTGGGTTCGGCTTCCTAACCATAAGAAATCTATATGCAGACTTGTAATTCAAGTTGCCACCCTGGGCCTAGGACCAAATTAGTTGGTCATATTCTCCCAGAGTGCTTTGAGGAAGTTTGATTCTTAGAATGGCTTCCATATCTGATTTCTCAAATAAGGTGCTGATCAGATGGGTGTTCCACTGCCTGTTGACGATGAGTTCAAAAACCAAGTAAGGCAGAGGGCCAGAGTAATCCCCCCTGGGAATCAAAAGACCAACAACATTGTAGCCTGATTTTATCCTCCACATAAAGCCTTCTTTTAGAAATCTCCTTACATACATAATGGAATGCCAAATACAAGAAGCTTTCTTGTTGTCTTTTACCTCCCAAAAAGATTGTCTACCGCAATATTTAGCTCTCAGAAGCTTGTACCACAAGCTAGAATATTCATTCAAGAATCTCCATGTTAATTTCATGAAAGCTATCTTATCAAATTCTTTCAAGTCCCTGATGCCCAAACCTCCTGTCCTTTTGGGCTGTTGCATCTTGTCCCAAGCCAGAAGTGAGAGTTTTTTAAAGCCATTTTTTGTATCCCCACCAAAACTTTCTCAGTGTAGCTTGCAATTTAATGATCAACTTTTTAGGAATAAGTACTGTGCTCATGATGTGAGCAAGGATGACACTCAGTAGACTTGATCAAAACAGTTTTGCCAGCAGTTATTAGAGTATTAGCCTTTCACATGTTCATTTTGCTCATGAATTTTTTCTCCAAGAACCCAACTTGATCCATCCTACTCTTTCCCAACAAGAGGGGTGCACCCAAGTAGAGAGTGTGCTCATTTAGATCTTTGTAACCGGATTTCTGCTTTAAATGGTTTTGCAAATTTTTTGATGTGTTCCTGCTGAAGAAGATACCTGACTCATGCAATTTGATTTCCAGACCGGACCAGGCTGAGAACTTTTGAATAATACCCATCGTGGCCATTAAATCCTTTTCCACTGCCCCCCCAAAAATCATTATAGCATCTGCATACAACATGTGGGTGACAGTTGGGGCTTGATAGTTCAATTTATAGCTAGTGATCTCACCGGATTCAGCACCATGGGTAAATAAAGATGAAAGGCCCTCCATAGAGAGAATAACAATATACGGGGACAAGGGGCAACCTTATATCAGACCCCTGGATGGCTTGATGTTCACAATTGCTTCACCATTAAAGTTGATTGAGTAAGTAACAGATTCAATACAACCCATGATCAACTTCTGGTTCTTATTAGAGAAACCATATAGTTGCAACATCTTCTGGATGAAGGAACATTTGATACTGTCATATGCCTTTGACAGGTCAATCTTCAAGCCAAAAGCTCCAGTTTTAACACTTTTATTCAGCATGGAATGCAGCAATTCCTAGAATGCAACAATATTGTCTTTAATTTGTCTACCCGGGATAAAAGCTCCCTGATTAAAAGATGTGCAGTCCTTAAGCAGTGGCTTGATTCTGTTAGCCAGGATTTTGGCAATCACTTTGTAACAAGTGTTGCAAAGGCTAATGGGCCTATAATCTGTAACGTTCGTGGCTGAAGGGCATTTGGGAATCAGAGAGATAAGAGTGTGGTTCATTCCATCTGGTAAGGAGCCAGAACTAAAGAATTTAGTGATAACGTTTTCAATGTCATTTTTGATAATGTCCCAATGGATTTGAAGGAAGAGGGCTGTGTGGCCATCAGGCCCTGGTGATTTGTGACGAGGGAGAGAAAATATTACCTCTTAGATTTCATTAAGGGATGGAATTTTACAGATCTCTTCATTATCTGAATGAGTCAAGGATTGGGTTGGGATTGGAAGAGGTGTAGATATCATGGAAACAGTGATGCAAAGCCCAGTTGTGCATGTGGAAAGCAAATACGTTAACAGCTGCTGGTAAAAACTATCCTTATAAAATCTACTCTCAACTCTATCCCTGTACATATAATGAATACAGTACTCATCCCCAAGAGTATTATCCACAACCTTACTCAGTACCAAAGAATATTCTGGTGGGGCAGTAAAATGGAATTCCTAAAAGCCCTCTAGTGGCTTGGCATAGAATGCAGAGACCGAAGGTTGATGGTGGCTTAGGATTTAGAGATCTTCATTTGTTTAACAAAGCTGCACTCGTGAAACTTACCTGGAGGTTTATTACTGATTCCTCTTGTCTGTGGGGATCTCTTCTGAGAGCTAAGTACTGTAAATCTCAATCCTTTTGGCCTCTCAAGAGTACTGCATGTTCATCCCAGATTTCGCATGGCATTCTGACTGTCAGAGAAGAGGTTAAGAAGGGCAGCATGTGGATGGTTAAGAATGGTTTTAACATAGACATATGGTCAGACAACTGGATTCCAGGTCTTCTATACCCTCTTAAACCTTTGCCTTCTTACAGGAAATCCTTGCCTAAGAAGGTGGCAGATCTCATTTCTGAGGGTCAATGGAGAACTCACCTAATAATGGATATATTTGGTCCTGCTATAGCTGAGCTAATCTGTAGAATCAGACTCCCTCAACTTCCTACCTTTAATCAGGACTCTCTCATTTGGATCCATACCCAAGATGGAGTACTCACTGTCAAATCAGCATATAGGTCTCTTTCTAATCACCAAGCAAGAGCTAGCAGTTCATCAGCACATCTAATATGGAGAACAATTTGGCTACCAGATCTCATGAGGCAAGTTCCTCCTAATCTCATGGTATTTCTATGGAAAGCTATCTCCAATGGTCTCCCCACCTTTTCCAGACTAGCCAAGCTTGCTCCGGGCATTGATGTTCTCTGTCCTTGCTGCCAAGATAAAACTGAAACTATTAATCACATCCTCTTTGAATGCAACTTTGCCAGAGCAGTGTGGTTTGCTAGCCATGTGAATTACCGAATTTCAGGAATTGACTGCCCTTTGGAAGAAAGGATACAAAATTGGATTTGTCAACCTTATGTAGATCACAGGAGGGACTTTAAATTTCTTAGATATGCCATTGCAATAATGTGGCACATCTGGAAGGCCAGATGCCTCAATGTTTTTGAAAACAAGAATCTGTCACCAGTTCAAGTTATCTCTAAAGCCCACCAGGATATTGCTATGTGGCCATCCACTGAGGAGAATATTTCAAGACCTGCAGTTCAGCAGTCTACTCACCATATCACATGTTCTACTCATGCCATCCTCTTTATGACAGACGCCACTTTCAAGAATGGAATGTCCTCCAGTGCAGTGTTGAAGCTTTCAACTGAAGAGCCAATCTCCTGTCGAACCTATAACTACAATGCTTCCAGTTCTGTCGAAGCTGAAGCTATTGCTATCTTCTATGGAATCAAATGGGCCTCCCAACACAATTGTCCCTCCATTGTTGTTAGCGATGCCCTCAATGTGATTAATATCATCACCAAAATGAAAGCTTCTATTTGGCATTGCAGCTCTGTTCTGGATGATTGCAAAGCCATGTTATCTATGTATCCATCTGTAAATGTCAACTATGCACCTAGAACTGTTATCCAGCCAGCCCACCTTATGGCGAAGCATGCTTTGGCCGAGAGGTACTTTGGGGAATGGACTCCTACTTCCATTCCCTCTTCTGTTCTGGATGTGATTCGTTCTACTCCTGTAAGTTTTTTTCTTGATGAATGAATCAACCACCTTCCCAGTCAAAAAAAAAAAAAAAAAGCTGGTGAACTGAGCTTTTACCTCCTCAATCTGGTTAGTCCATTCCTCAGAAGGAAATGAAATTCCTGAGATGTGATTATAGCTCCTCCTATTTGTTGCCTCGATGTGATAGAACCTTTTATTTATGTCGCCCTCCTTGAACCAGTGAGCTTTAGCTCTTTGCCTCCAATAGGTGCCCTCTTGGTTTAAGAAGTCCTTTAGTTCACCATTAAGTTGCATCTCATCTTTCATACTCTCTTCTAAGATTGGGATTTTACTAAGGTGCTTAATCTCTTGTTGGATCTCTTGTATTCTGCCTTGAGGATTGGGACAGTTCAATTTCTTCCATTGTCTGATTTTTCTTTGTAGGAATTGCATTTTGCTCTTATAATTTGTCACAAGGGACCCCCTCTGAGCCAGTTCTCTCTAATCATCTCAGTAAAGTTGGGCTTTGAGATCCAGATGTCCTCCATTCTGAATATGTTCCTTCTATTTTTTCTAAAGCCATGTGTGTCTAACAGAATTGGGCAGTGGTCACTGTAGACCCTAGGGAGATGGTGTACAGATGCGTTGGGGCCATTGACTAAGACTCTGTCCAGCCTCTTCCTAATGTGGAATTTGGCTGCCCTCCTATTAAACCAAGTAAATAAGGGACCTTGAAAGCCAATGTCAATCAGACCTATGTTATTGATGAGATCATTAAGAGGGTTTATGTCATGCTGCCTTAGCCTGGCCCCTCCTTCCTTTTCAGCTTGATCAATCACCACATTAAGGTCACCCATGGCCATGATTATAAATGGAGCAGTGAGATGCATAAGGAAAACTTGAATTTTATTCCATAGAGTTTTTCTTTGAATTCGGTTGGTAGGAGCATACACACAAATAATATGCCAACTGACACCCGATCTATCCTCATTCACTGTCAATGCTAACCAATTATTTTTTGACCATTCAACATAGATATTAAGGTCATCTTTCCACCAAGCACAAAGGCCTCCAGCTTTCCCTTGAGCATCCACAATAGTAAAGGAACTGACATTACGGAGAGAGAAGAACTTATGTATTTTTTTAGTTTGACATTTTGTTTCTGCCAAAAAACAAAATTCAAGGTTAAGTGAGTGGGTCAACTGGTCAATCAGACTCCTTGTAGAGGCCCCACTCAAACCTCTACAATTCCAAGACATTAGTCTTAGTTGGGAGGTTGGGCCCGGTTAAGGCCAGCTACCTCCACTTCATTTGGATTTTGGGGGTTCCTTGTGTTGTCCTCCTCCTGATCAAACCATATCTTCTTTTTGCAAGCAATGTTTCTGGCTAGTCTCTTTAAATTTCCCTTTTTTCTATTCCTTTGAGAGTCCTCTAGAAGTCCCTTTGAATTTTCCTCTGCCTTCCTTTTCTTACGGACTTCCTGTGAGCCCCACCAGCTTTTCTTTTGCATTGTCCAAAAAAAAAAAAAAAGATTTTCTTTTGATTGGGTATATGACCATATGGGATGGGTCAGAGTAGTTGTAGCTTTCCCCTGGTCTTGCTCCTTGCTTTGAGAGGGTAGGTAAGTGCCTCCTCCAAGCATTAAATCCTGACTGTCCTTGGGGGTGGCTGTTTGAGTGTTCCTTGGAGAGCCTGACTGAAAAACGCCTTTTCCACATTGACAGACTGCACTGTCTTCAATCTGTGTCACATGTTGAGTGTTTGAGGAGTGAGTTATATTCTTTCTCTGCTGGGCTCCTGTGTTAACCGGAAAGGTATTGCCCTGCACACAGTTTTCCTCCACTTGTTTATTCCCTCCCCCTTGCTTCCTGTCTCTTCCCTGCAAACTTCCATCTCTGCTAAGCCACTTTTTGCCGTACTGTCCAGATTAGCAGCTTCCCTTAAGCAAAACTGTCAATAGCTACCTTACTTGGGAACCCGAATATAGGTGTGCTTGAACTTGAAACGATTGGAGAATTACCTCCAGTCACTTCTTTCTTCAAGTAGGCAAATTTGATTTGTGTTGCCTCTTCCATCTTTATTCTCAGACCCGAAGATGCAATTTGATGAATCTGATTTCGAATTGAGTTGAACTCCACCTCATGACCCAGTCTGCCACAAAATACACAGAATCTAGCAAGCCTTTTCAAAAATAAGTGAAAATAAGCATTTCCTTATTTTAGTTGAGCTTGCACTGATTTCTTCAAAGGTATTGTTGCATCAAAGTTTATTTTGATCCTTGCAAAGTCACTCTGTTGCTATCTGTGCTCCTAACTTCATCACGGCTCTCTGTGTTAACTACTCTTCCGGGAGTTGATGGATCCTCACCCACATATCTGCCATTTTTGGGGTTGTAATCCGGTGGTGCTGCATTTGGCCTCCCTTTTTCCTTTAAGGATTAGATCGTTGTTGTATATCCATGGTAGGTCCTCCTCCAAATTTTTTTCACATCCTCTAAAACCGTGAATCTCACAATGTAGGTATCCGAGTGATAGATACTTCATAAACTTCCACTCACCTTTTGGGTGGGTTCCAAAGTTTTCCTATCCATTCTTTGAGGCTAGATGGTGTCTAACCTCTTTATCTGTGAGAACTTTAATGATCAAACTGAGTCTCCAACGTTCACTATCACTCTGTTCAAACACTGCCACTGTATCATCTTGTTCTTTAAGTTGTTGAATCTCTGTAGGACTTCCTATCCAAACTGATTTGGGTTGTTTGTGCTCAGACTGCACCTCCACAACTAGGGTCGACTTTAACAAGGTGCAAACGGCCCAACCACCAACTACTTCCACAATAAAAGGGGAAGGAACCGGGTATGAGGAAACGGATAGAACAGAGGAGCAAGGACCGGTAGAAGCAACAGTAGAAATAACTACCCGGCTCAGGTTGGTGGGAGGGAAGAAATGGAACAAACAACGAGACTAACGGTGAAGAAAGAAGAAAACTTTAATGTGCTCTTAAAATAATTGCACTTAACGCTGGTTCGGTAATTTTCTTCATGCTGAAGTTGGATCAGGTTTCACGGCGTATATTGCATGGTTGCATCTATTGTTGTTATTCTGTTTCTTGGTTCCTTGGAGATTTAGTGCAATCACTATGCATTTGTCATATAGGGGATGTATACTCCCTTCTTGCTGTAGTTTCTAGAATTAGTGATACTGTTATAGATTTCTGGCTTACCTTGAATGGCATTGGTTCCAAATTTAGTCTTAGAGATGCTGCCCACCTAAATTTGTCACAAGATTGATTGCTTGATTGTGTCTAACGAAATGGCAAGTGCAAGTCTCTTCTTACACAATGCCTGCCTTTTAGGAATTGCTGGTGTGCAGTGTACTACAGTAATGTTGGCAGCTAGTGTAGCTTTATCAATTACTTCAAATGGCAAGTGTAATGATAGGCTGCGGGGTTGAGAATTCAGTTTATTAATCTTTTTTTGGGGAGTTATTTTGATGCACAAGGATCAGAGCAATTTGAGATCAATGTACCTCTTATTTCCCCTTTCGGCTGCTTCTTCACCTTTTTCTTCCCTTTTATTCTTCTTTTAGGTGGATGATGACTTGGGGTAGTCCAGTACTCCATTTTCTGTCCTTAGGAACAAACACAATTATATTTTCTCCATCCCTGCCTTCCCCCTCTGTAGCAATTTTGATTTTTAAATACTAATAAATAAAAATTTATTTAAATAAATAAGATAAATTGATTTAATCGAATAAAGGGAGAATAAATGGATATTTAGTGAATTAAACCAAAACCCATTAAGCTAAATTAGAAGTGGGTTGTATAAATGACCCAAGCATGAGAGAATGGGCCCAAATGTGGATAGCCCATCATAGGATGAGATTTAAATTAGTGAAATTCGTATCTAATTAATTAATTAATAGTAAATGATTAAGATAAATGTTAAATAATCCTTATATATCCTAAAAAGGAGTCCTAAGCCTATCCTAACCCATTACCCATGGATCTAGACCTGCCCTTATCTCCTTTAGATAGAAAATAGCAAGAAAAATAGGAGATAATCATGGAAATTCGGAGTTAGGAGAGGAGAAGAGAGTTTGGAAGTGTTAGGACTCTATTAACAAGCTAACCACTTCGACCCTAGCACCCCACAATTCGTTGCTGGAAGCTCTGGAGACGAGTGGGAGGCGATCTAGAGGAAGAACTTGGAGAAGAAGGGGCTAGAGCTTGGCTTTCTTCTTCACATTTTCGACTACAAACTAGGGTTTTCTTTACTACAAGCAAAGGTAGGCAATCTCTCAAGCTAAATTCGTGTAAAAATTATCCTAGGTAGAGTTCATGAACCTCTTCAAAAGCCCTCTCATTTCGTTGTATTTCACTCATCCATTTGGGCGAATTAATTGCTTGAAACCCTGCTGTTACCTTGAACCCGAACTCTCACGTTTGCTCTATACCCCCGCATGTACTTGTCCTCATGCCATGAGAAAATTCTCATTGATACTACATCATATTAGCTTTCAAACGCCCCTAGCTTCGCTCTATTTCGATCTCCCATGAGGGAGAATTAATTCTTTGAATTCATGTCAGATCCATACACCCGACCCTTCATGTTTGCTTGTGAACCTTGTTCATACTTGACTTCATATCATGAGCAAATTTTCATAAATACTAAATCTTGTTAGATTTTGAATGCCTCTAGTTTCGAAATTTTTCATCATGTATCCATTGTTAATTAAATCATCAAACCTTGACTGCGCATGTTTAGGTCACCGAGAAGTAACCCAATCAAAGCATGCCTAAGCCTTATATATTTTAAAATTAACCGTACATGTTGATAGATCTATGTGTCTACTTTCATTTAAAATTAGTTTTGTGATTTTTGGATCATCGTACGATTTTATATTGAATTTACAAGTACCATATATCAAACAGAATCCGCTCTGGAAAAAGGGCAAAAACACTTTTTAGGGCTCGGGCCACCTCCTGAGGTCGCGACGGCACGATACGCCGCGATCTCAGACGGGTCGCGACACCGGGTCCGACGCGTTATGAACGCAGCGGATCGACGCGTCGCGACCTGCCCCCCAGTTCATCCCGTTGGCCGGTTCAGCAGAACGCGACCGGGCCTTACGTCACGACTCGAAGGCGACAACCAACCCTGTCGCGACTTCAACAGAGTACAATTTTTGCAATAAAACCCTATGTTTATACCATTTCGACCTTAATCAACCCTAATTAACTAGTGTTATGAATAACTTCAACAGCATTAGCAATTAATGATTAATGATACATGAAATCAATCAATGTAAAGCTATATGCACAATCAACTATGATCTCTGGATTTCTTACACAAGCACACACTTAACGATCATATTGGCCCTTATACCCTATTGAATTATTTAATAATGTATCTGGTAATTTAGTGAAATAAATGACTATTTTTTCTTATTTAAATATATATGTCTTCGTTTTATTCGCAAGTTTTGTACAACGTTATCGTTTTCCCTCGGCCTTCGAGTACTCGAGGCACGACGGACCCGTTTTTATACACTTTCTCTTGACTTGGACCACCTCTCCATCGGGAATAATCTCGACTGGGTTAGGGACTCCTTGTCAAGACCTCCGTAAGTCTTCTTGGCTTTGGCGCACGTCCTTAGTTAGCGAGCTGGTTGTACCCTAAAACCTGTTACACCCTAGGGATCAGTACGATCCATGCCTTTAGTGTTTCCTTCTTACCTTGGATCACGCCGAACAACCTGACCCGTGTACACGGTACGGCTAAGGGGGCGGTTGTGACTTCTACCAGACTACCGGTACCTGACCTGGTGCCGTGCAACTGTTACTATCGTGTGTTTCTCGCCATTTTACGGAAATGTCCCTATCTCATCTACTATCTCGATACTCTTATCCGTTCACGTTCTCTCTATACTCTCGTCTAGTTCATCTGCTACTCTCATCTATTCTTGGTGCTCTCTTGGCCATTTTGTGATTGTCTAAGATAAAAACATGACTATGCTAGGCAACATGATAAGGGCCCGATCTAGTCCTTGGGAGGAGCACTTGAAAGGCTATAACTTGCGAGGGTCTAATGATCTGGGTGATGGCATACACCTAACACATGACACACAAGATTGATCTAAGACAATTCATAATCATTTCTGTACATGATACTTGAACTTGTGGTTGAAAGAACATCGACCAACACTTGATATCGTGACTAGTGCACTGTGTGCAACTTTACTTGCTAGTTATTCTCATTTTGTGGCCAATTCATTATCCTGTTGATATGATATACCTCTGGAAAGTACTATTGTTCTAGTCACCATGTTACACTACTCTCTTGATTGTATCTGACTGTTCTCTCTAGTTATCCTGCATTTTAAAGACATTAATTATTTAAAGCATGCTTGTGTTCATGAGATATTAAGTCCTACTGGGCGTTATTCACTCATCCTGTGTTTTTATTTAATGTATTTCAGGCGAGTATGATGATGACCACACTCATGAGGACGAGACTGAGGATGATGCTTAGGAGTGACCCATTTTCAGCAACCAAGGCTTTCTAGTAGTAGTCAGTTAGTATAGTTATGAGTTAGTGAGCCAGTTAGTCATTATGGAATAGTTTGATTTGAATAAAGTACTCTGGGCCCTAGTTTTGGCTCTGATACGTTGATGTAATAGTTAGTTCTTGAAGTTTGATGAGTTATTAATGAATGTAATGATGACTGGTGGATTATTAATGAAATTGGAGTTTATTTGGTGTTATCCAGATGTGCAATGGTTTGTTATTTATTTCTCGCTCTGTACTATTTAATAACTGTAATCCCGCTCAGATATTCCGCGTCGGGGCGTTACAGTTTTGTGGTATCAGAGCCTAGGTTATTCTTAAGTATAGGATGATATAGGTTTGACCTGCCTTGACTTAGAGTCTAATTCTGTACCTATGTGAGATGGGTAGAACCAAGGGTAATGAGATAAAATAAATGCACACACGCACAAACTTAGTGCAACTCAATGACTTACATTTAAAATTCTCTTTTGAAGGAACTTAAACACTAGTAATGGCAGCGGAGCGTGCTCAACTCCGTGACATGCAACACACAATCCAACAGCTTACTCAGGCATTGCTCCAGGCTGTTGGAGCTAATAACAACAATAATCGAGGAGCTGGTGAACTACACAGGAACTTCCGCAACTTAAACCCGCCTCGTTTTAGTGGGACCTCTCATCCTGACGAGGCCGAGAATTGGCTCAAGGAGATAGAGTGCATTTTCCGCGTCATGCAATGCGCGGATGGTGACAAACTTTTACTTGCCACATTCCAGCTCGAAAGGGACACCCACGCGTGGTGGGAGTTTGTTGAGGCAACAAGAGCCGACACACAATTCACATGGGGGGAGTTCAAGGAACATTTCAACTCCAAATTTTTCAGAAAGAGTCCAAGAGAGGAAAGCCGCTGAGTTCGCCGCATTAAAGCAGAGGCACCTTACAGTCGCGGAATATGAAGCACAGTTTTCTCGATTGGCCAGATATGTCAATCACCTGGTCAGCACCGAAAATATGAAGGCAAGGCATTTCCTCAAATGGGCTTAAGCCTTCTTATATTACTCAACTTGCACCCATGGACATTCAGACATATGCTGAAATGGTTAAGAAGGCTCAATTGCTGGAAGATGCGACCAATCTCACGGATCACATCAAGGGTAGATTGGTCAAGAAGGAACCAGCATTCGGTTCCTCCAGCAAGCCCACAAATGGCAAAAAGCGGCAGTTCAACATCACTGGAGGGTCAAACCAGAAAAGAAAGCCCAAGATATCTACACCTCCAAACACCAAAAGACCAACTGTGAGCATTGTGACAAGCCTGGTCACACTGCCGCTGAGTGCTGGAGAAAAGTAGGTGCCTGCCTGTGTTGTGGAAATCGCAATCACCACATTTCCAAGTGCCCTGTGCTGAAGGAGCAAGAGAAGGAGAATCGTCCTATGGGATAGAAGAAACCAGGCAGACTGCAGGCCTTGCAAGAGGTTGAGACCACCGAGGAAGGTGGAGTTGTCAAAGGTACTTTACCAGTCTTTTCTCAATCAGCATTTGTTTTATTTGATACTGGCGCAACACATTCATTCATATCACAAGCATTTATTGACACATTAAAGGAGAAACCTGCATCTATGGGTTTTACACTACCTGTCACCACACCACTAGGAGAGAAAGCCCAACTGAATAAGTATTTTCCTTTAGCTAATGTAAAGATTGGAGATCTCAACCTTAGGGCTGACTTGATCTGTATGCCTATGGAAGGCTACGATGTTATTCTGGGAGCCGACTGGCTATCCACATATGGGGCTATCGTGGATTGTCGAAGAGGGAAGATTTCCTTCAGTGAATTCCCTAAGTTGACCTTTACGGGACGTAGACACAAGAGGCACTTGTCTCTCGTCTCGGCCACCAAAGCACATAATATGATAAGGAAAGGGAGTGTGGCGTTTCTTGCCGCCATCGTAGTTGAAAAGAAAGTAGTTAAGATATCAGACATCCACATAGTACAAGAATACCCAGATGTGTTTCTTGATGAGTCGCCAGGTATACCACCTGAAAGAGAAGTCAATTTCTCAATTGATCTCATACCTGGAGCTGCACCGTTTCACGCTAACCCTACAGGATGTCCCTCACTGAATTAAAAGAATTGAAAGAGCAACTGATGGAACTTCTAGAAAAGGGTTTTATTAGACCAAGTACTTCTCCTTGGGGAGCACCAGTGCTGTTCGTCAAGAAGAAGGATGGATCCATGAGGTTATGCATCGATTACAGGCAGTTGAACAATCTCACTATCAAGAACAAGTACCCTCTGCCGCGTGTCGATGAGTTATTTGTTCAGATATTAGGAGCAAAGTATTTTTCTAAGATTGACCTTAGATCGGGATATCATCAGATGAGGATTAAAGATGCAGACATTTACAAGATGGCTTTCAGGAGCAGGTACGGTCATTATGAATTTGTAGTCATGCCTTTTGGACTAACCAATGCTCCTGCAACTTTCATGCAACTAATGAACAACATTTATCGGCCTTACCTCGACAAGTTCATCGTGGTTTTTATTGATGATATTCTCATATATTCTAAGACCAAGGAAGAGTATGAGGAGCATCTGAGGATTGCTCTACAAATTTTGCGGGACAACAACTCTACGCCAAATTGAGCAAGTGCGAATTCTGGCTCGAGGAGGTGTCATTCCTAGGCCACATTATTTCCAAGGATGGTATCGCTGTCGATCCTTCCAAGGTAGAGGCTGTGTTGAACTGGGAAAGGCCGACCAATGTCACAGAGATAAGAAGTTTTCTTGGACTGGCTGGTTATTACAGACGGTTCATAAAAGACTTCTCCAAGATAGCCGTTCCTCTTACGCGTCTTACGCGGAAGGAGAATTCTTATGTCTGGAGCAAGGAATGTGAGAAGAGCTTTCAGACACTCAAGAAATTACTGACATCTGCACCTGTCCTCGCATTACCAGTCGAAGGCACAGGATTCTCAGTCTACACCGATGCATCTGGAATTGGTTTAGGCTGCGTGTTAATGCAGAATGAAAAGGTGATAGCATATTCCTCAAGACCGTTGAAGCCACATGAAGTCAACTATCCAGTCCATGACTTAGAATTGGTTGCAGTAGTATTTGCACTCAAGATCTGGAGGCATTACCTATATGGGGAGCAATTTATTGTCTACTCCGACCACAAGAGTTTGAAGTACTTATTTTCTCAGAAGGAGCTCAATATGCGACAACGGAGATGGCTGGAGTACTTGAAAGATTTTGATTTCAATATTCAATACTACCCAGGTAAAGGTAATGCAGTAGCTAATGCACTTAGCAGAAAGCCAGTAGCTTCCTTATCTTGTCTAGTAATGGGTGAGATGCAATTATTAGAACAATTTGCCAGACGGGATCTGAACATTGAGCAGAGAAGTGATAAGATGATAGTTGCTAACCTTAGAGCTCAATCTGACATATTTTCCAAGATCAGAGAGCATCAGGCAAACGATCCATTCCTAGTTCGAGTCAGGGAGACTATAGCTGACAAGCCAGACTTCTCCATCGCTGAAGATGGAAGGATATTATTCCAAGCCAGGACATGTGTGCCCGACAATGAAGAGTTGAAAAGGAAACTAATGGATGAAGCCCACAAGACCAAGTACACAATTCATCCAGGCATAACCAAGATGTACCAGGATATGAAAAGGTCATTTTGGTGGCCAAACATGAAGCGTGAGGTGGCTGAGCATGCCGCACACTGCCTCACTAATCAGCAGGTAAAAGCAGAACACCGTCATCCTGCGGGTGTACTTAGACCCCTGGACATACCCGAGTGGAAGTGGGAAAGCATAGGAATGGATTTCATCATGGGTTTACCCCGAACTCGTGGTGGACTCGATGCTATCTGGGTCATTGTGGACCGTTTGACTAAGTCCGCACATTTCCTTGCAATTAAGAGTACATGGAGTGTGGATATACTTGCATCATTGTATGTAAAGGAAATTGTGAGATTGCATGGAGTCCCAGTATCCATTGTCTCAGACCGTGATCCCAGATTCACTTCTAGATTCTGGATGGGACTTCAGACGGCATTGGGAACCAATTTAAATTTCAGTACTGCTTTCCACCCACAGACGGATGGACAGACTGAAAGAACAAATCAGATAGTGGAAGACATGTTGCGAGCTTGTGCTATAGACTTTGAGGGGTATTGGAATGAACAGTTGTCTCTAATAGAATTTGCCTACAACAATAGCTATCAGGCCAGCATCAAAATGGCACCATTCGAGGCACTGTATGGCAGGAGCTACAGATCGCCAGTCTGTTGGAACGAAGTAGGTGAGCAGCAATGGCTAGGACCAGATATGGTGCAGAACACTAGCAGGGACATACAGATTATCAGAGACAGGATTAGATAGCTCAATCCAGGCAAAAGAGCTATGCTGATAAAAGAAGAAGAGACTTAGAATTTCAAGCCGGAGATCATGTAATGCTAAAAGCATCCCCGACCATAGGATTCCAAAGGTTTGGGATGAAAGGCAAGTTGAGACCAAAATTCATAGGTCCATTTGAAGTATTGGAACGAATTAGCGAGGTAGCTTATCGGCTAGAACTACCTCCCCAGTTTTCAATAGTACACAACGTCTTCCATGTGTCCATGCTGAGGAAATACGTGTACGATCCGTCACACGTAATCAATTATGATGATATCATTCTGAACAAAGATATGACCTATGAAGAAAGACCAGTGAAGATCTTGGATAAGAAGATGCAACAGCTTCGGAATCAATCTATACCCGTGGTCAAGATACTGTGGAGAAATCACGAAGTTGAAGAGGCCACATGGGAACCCGAAGCAACAATGCGATGGAATTATCCGGAGTTATTCAGTAAGTCATTTTTCCTCTTATGATCATATGAATTTGAGGACCAAATTCTTTTTAAGAGGGGGAGGATGTAGCAACCTTGATTTTTAAATACTAATAAATAAAATTTTATTTAAATAATTAAGATAAATTGATTTAATCGAATAAAGGGAGAATAAATGGATATTTAGTGAATTAAACCAAAACCCATTAAGCTAAATTAGAAGTGGGTTGTATAAATGACCCAAGCATGAGAGAATGGGCCCAAATGTGGATAGCCCATCATAGGATGAGATTTAAATTAGTGAAATTCGTATCTAATTAATTAATTAATAGTAAATGATTAAGATAAATGTTAAATAACCCTTATATATCCTAAAAAGGAGTCCTAAGCCTATCCTAACCCATTACCCATGGATCTAGACCTTCCCTTATCTCCTTTAGATAGAAAATAGTAAGAAAAATAGGGGATAATCATGGAAATTCGGAGTCAGGAGAGGAGAAGAGAGTTTGGAAGTGTTAGGACTCTATTAACAAGCTAACCACTTCGACCCTAGCACCCCACAATTCGTTGCTGGAAGCTCTGGAGATGAGTGGGAGGCGATCTAGAGGAAGAACTTGGAGAAGAAGGGGCTAGAGCTTGGCTTCCTTCTTCACATTTTCGACTACAAACTAGGGTTTTCTTTACTACACGCAAAGGTAGGCAATCTCTCAAGATAAATTCATGAAAAATTTACCCTAGGTAGAGTTCATGAACCTCTTCAAAAGCCCTCTCATTTTGTTGTATTTTGCTCATCCATATGGGCGAATTAATTTCTTGAAACCTTGTTGTTACCATGAACCCGAACTCTCATGTTTGCTCCATACCCCCGCATGTACTTGTCCTCATGCCATGACAAAATTCTCATTGATACTACATTGTATTAGCTTTCAAACTCCCCTAATTTCACTCTATTTTGATCTCCCATGAGGGAGAATTAATTCTTGAATTCCTGTCAAATCCATGCACCCGACCCTTCATGTTTGCTTGTGAACCTCGTTCATACTTGACTTCATATCATGAGAAAATTCTCATAAATACTAAATCTTGTTAGCTTTTTAATACATCTAGTTTTGACATTTTTCATCATGTATCCATTGTTAATTAAATCATCAAACCTTGACTGCGCATGTTTAGGTCACCGAGAATTAACCCGATCAAAGCATGCCTAAGCCTTATATATTTTCACATTAACCATACATGTTGATAGACATATATGTCTACTTTCATTTAAAATTGATTTTGTGATTTTTGGATCATCGTACGATTTTATATTGAATTTACAAGTACCATATATCAAACAAAATCCGCTCTGGAAAAAGGGCAAAACCACTTTTCAGGACTCGGGCCACCTCCTGAGGTCGCGACGGCACGATACGCCGCGATCTCAGAGGGGTCGCGACACCGGGGTCTGACGCATTATGAACGTGGTGGATCTACGCGTCGCGACCTACCCCCCAGTTCATCCCGTTGGCCGGTTCAGCAGAACGCGACCGGGCCTTACGTCGCGACTTGAAGGCGACAACCAACCCTGTTGCGACTTCAATAGAGTACAATTTTTGTAATAAAACCCTATATTTATACCATTTAGACCTTGATCAACCCTAATTAACTAGTGTTATGAATAACTTCGATAGCATTAGCAATTAATGATTAATGATACATGAAATCAATCAATGTAAAAGCTATATGCACAATCAACTATGATCTCTTGATTTCTTACACAAGCACACACTTAACGATCATATTGGCCCTTATACCCTATTGAATTATTTAATAATGTATCAGGTAATTTAGTGAAATAAATGACTAATTTTTCTTATTTAAATATATGTCTTCGTTTTATTCGCAAGTTTTGTACACCGTTATCGTTTTCCCTCAGCCTTCGAGCACTCGAGGCACGACGGACCCATTTTTATACACTTTCTCTTGACTTGGACCACCTCTCCATCGAGAATACTCTCGACTGGGCCAGGGACTCCTTGTCAAGACCTCCGTAAGTTTTCTTGGCTTTGGCGCACGTCCTTAGTCAGTGAGCTGGTTGTACCCTAAAACCCGTTACACCCTAGGGATCAGTACGATCCATGCCTTTAGTGTTTCCTTCTTACCTTGGATTATGCCGGACCACCTGACCCGTGTACAGGGCACGGCTAAGGGAGCGGTTGTGACTTCTACCAGACTGTCGGTACCTGACCTGGTGCCGTGCAACCGTTACTATCGTGTGCTTCTCGTCATTTTACGGAAATGTCCCTATCTCATCTACTATCTCGATACTCTTATCTGTTCACGTTCTCTCTACACTCTCGTCTAGTTCATCTGCTACTCTCATCTATTCTTGGTACTCTCTTGGCCATTTTGTGATTGTCTAAGATAAAAACATGACTATGCTAGGCAACATGATAAGGGCCCGATCTGGTCATTGGGAGGAGCACCTGAAAGGCTATAACTCGCGAGGGTCTAATGATCTGGGTGATGGCATACACCTAACGCATGACACGCAAGATTGATCTAAGACAATTCACAAACATTCATGTACATGATACTTGAACTTGTGGTTGAAAGAACATTGACCAACACTTGATATCGTGACTAGTGCACTGTGTGCAACTTTACTTGCTAGTTATTCTCATTTTGTGGCCAATTCATTATCCTGTTGATGCGATATACCTCTGGAAAGTACTATTGTTCTAGTCACCATGTTACACTACTCTCTTGATTGTATCTGACTGTTCTCTCTACTTATCCTGCCTTTTAAAGACATTAATTATTTAAAGCATGCTTGTGTTCATGGGATATTAAGTCCTACTGGGCGTTATTCGCTCATCCTGTGTTTTTATTTAATGTATTTCAGGCGAGTATGACGATGACCACACTCACGAGGACGAGACTGAGGATGATGCTCAGGAGTGACCCATTTTCAGCAACCAAGGCTTTCTAGTAGTAGTCAGTTAGTATAGTTATGAGTTAGTGAGCCAGTTAGTCATTATAGAATAGTTTGATTTGAATAAAGTACTCTGGGCCCTAGTTTTGGCTCTGATACGTTGATGTAATAGTTAGTTCTTGAAGTTTGATGAGTTATTAATGAATGTAATGATGACTGGTGGATTATTAATGAAATTGGAGTTTATTTGGTGTTATCCAGATGTGCAATGGTTTGTTATTTATTTCTCACTCTGTACTATTTATTAACTGTAATCCCGCTCCGATATTCCGCGTCAGGGCGTTACACCCTCCCTACTGGGAGGTGGAGATCATATCCTCTTAGCTTAAACATTCCAGTCTATGAAAGGTTCAACTTCAATCCCCCCTCGCTTCAGATGAACAAAAAGAGAAGATATATCAAAGTTAGAGTAGTGCAATATTAGCATACGTTTTTTGTCAATCTTACATATATCTGTGTAAATGAAGCTTAAAAGGTTCATTCCCTTACCCCACCGTCCAATATTACATGTTTCTTAATCAGTATACTCTTAGACCTTAAAATGTATTATTGTGGAATGCTGTTGTATCTTCAGCAGAATATTCCATGATGGAAAAGTTGTCTAGGTCTCAAGGAAGATCTTTTGGGATAGGTTTTAGTTGAACTGTTTTTTTTTTTCCTTCTCTCACTTCTCTGTTAGGCAGTCTCATTCTTTATCTTCCTTTTTGTTGAAGTTATACTACCTTATAGCAACTTATTGAAATCTATGGTTTCAATTTCTCTTGTAGGTCAAGAACAGCTGTAGCAACATTAGAGCGGTTGAAAATTTTGCTTCAGGTGATTGGGTTGGTCTTCCTTCAATGTTTGAAGCTTTGCCACCTCTGAAGCTTCCTTTTTTTCTACATTTTCCCATCATGTTTAGATGGGAGCAATTTTCTGAAGTGACTGGAGCAGTAGTGGGATGACATGTCACTTATCATGAGAGAAACTTACTTTCATAGCATATAGGACTGTTTGAAAGATCATTTTCTTGGGCTTCACAAAAATGCATACCTCAATGTTAAAAATCCTCCAAACAGGTGCTATTTACTGGCATACAATCATTCATCCATGAGCTGTTGGAATTTGGATCTTTTCCCAACCTGATTCTTTTCTATTACAATCTCTCAAAATATCTTGTTCCTATGGTATGGGATTTGTCCCCCATTTCTAGAGCCCAGCTTTCTGTATCATGCATGATCCATCTGCCCTGGCCTTGTGTATCTCTGGACTTGATGCAGAAAATACATGGTCACATCACATGTCCTTGTCAGAAAGCAACGGCAATCCCCTCTTCAAACCCATGAGGACCCTCTAGACTTTTGGTCTTGTCCAATTCTCCCATGTAGTAGCTTGCCACTTACTGTCTGGAACATTGGCATAGTGACAAGTGTTGCTGTCCGGTATTTCCCTTTCATGCAAGCAGCAAGTAATCTGTACCTGGAAGATATACAACCCTAATTTCTTGCATGTGCACATGTGTTACAAATCCATTTCTTGAGTTGACTAGAACTTCCAGGGTCAAAATAACACCATGTCTTTCCCATATTCTTCTACGTATTTTGGCTTTGTTGCTGGTCACATCAAGAACCAGAAATCCCTACATCTGGATGTAGGTAGCTCATTATCGTGGATGATGATCTGGCTGCAACTATGTTATTTAAACTCACAGCTCATGGACAGTTTGGAAGTTAGAGTTTCATTAATATTTCTTCATGTCTGCACTTAGAGCCTATTTTCCACCTGAGCTTGGTTCGTGGGAGGGCTGGGCCTTTCTGGATCCCATGGCATGGAAAGGCTACATTATGCTCAAGTACTTTCTTGGGCTTGCAAATAGATTGCTTGTTATTTCACTACTGAGGAATGACATGTGCATCACATCTGTTTGCACAGAATTAAGTGCTACAAGTTAAAGTCTCATGGTTGCTTGTTGTGTCTGTGTGTTTTTGAGCTTCTCTGTTAGGTTTCTAGTAAGCTGGTCTCTGAAATGTCATATATGCTTTGTGATACTTGAAATTGTATCATTTGAGAAAATTAATATTTTACTCACTGTCTTTCAATGGAATAATCACTTCAAGTTTGAGACATCTTTAAGATTCTCTGAAAGTAGGTTCAAAATCCACACAATATCAAGTACGATGGAACAATCCTAGGATTGAAGTATATATATGGAAAACTGAAGGTTTTTGAGGATTATTTAAAGGGAATGGAACCAACTGCATGTGCTCGTATTGTCCCAAATTCAGCAGTCAAGTTCTTTAGCTATGAGCAAGAAGCAAGGTCTGGCTTCATGTAGTGTCTTAATCTCTTAGTCCACCTCTTTTTCATTACATGCTCTACATAATAATAGATTTGTTACAGTTTATTTCTACTTTGACAAAAATCGATCATGCTTTATTTTCATTGATTTATCCAGCTATCTGGTTCTCTTCTGTTTTAAGTCCATAGCCTGTTTTCTACTTCTAAAGTACTTTTGTGTCAAGGTTGGCTGAATTTGTGATTCACATTGGACCAGTCCTCCCATGATCCAGTTCAGTTGATCTGAACTGGTTTCCCCAATTTCAATATTTTTTCTCTGAAAGATAGGGTTTTCAAGAAATTTTCATTAACTTTAAGCTACCAAGTAAGGGATCACACCATATTATGTGGTCTTTGAAGCATTAATTCTCTGTTGACAATAGATTGTATGCCTTATAAGTCAAATCATGACATAAAATTGAAAATAAATTGTGGCCATTGTTTATCATAAGATGTTTTGTACACCATAAAGGAAAATAAAAGGTAATTCATTCGTTCATTCAATTCATACCCAAACCATCATGTAAATAGCACATAAAAGTGATGACCTGTTTGGTATTGTTCAGACTGTCTTATAGACCGGGAACCCCATGATCTAGTACCATATGGCCGGTCCAGACCAGTCTGGTATGACTTGGCAAACACTGCTCCTGATATGTTCAATAATGTTCCACATCCAGAATTGTCCATTTGGCTGAATGTGATGTGAAATGAATCTTGATTAGCATTGACAAATAAGTAATGTTTGCGAATCAAATTAATCTGGTCATGTATCTTCCACTTTTTCATGGCTGAAAAACCTTGTCAGGGACCTCAAACAAGTCTCCATATTGTGATTCTCAACGTTTAGATGCTCTTGAATGTTACTTTCTCAAATTTTCCTTTTAGTATCCATGGAAAAATCCTTTTTTTCCCCTTTAAAATGTAATTAAAGGTACTTGAATCACACAGCAGGATCTGTGGGGATGTAACTAATTGCATGTGAGAAGTGTTGAAAGATGGATTACAAAAAAATCTTTTCTTTTTCTGTTCTCTATAACATGAACTTCCACAAGTCTCATTAAAGTCTGGTTTTATGCCTATTTGCGTTCTTTTTGTTCTCTTATCTGAAAAACACTGTGTATATGAATAGGGGGGAGTTCATCAGTTGAGCAAATTAGAACAGGAAGGCTATGAAAAGTTTAGTGCAAGTAACATGGAGCCTAAAGCATTCCTGTTTCGAGACCTCTAGAATTTCTTTTCCTGATGCTCTACCAGAAATTGGGCCAAACGTTTGCCATGAATGTTTTCTTCATTAAGGGTGCCTTCCCTGCCATACCATTTGACTGTACAGGCCCTCCCGAGGGTTCTGTCTTTATCTTCCTGATGATGGCATGACGTAGGCTGTAAATTCTATCAATGACAACACCATTTGATGCTGTTTGCGTACATCACTTGTTGAATGTGGGGCATGTTGGAGTGCGATACATGTTATATATGAGTGTAGAATGGTAGGAAGGGCTAATCACAGATACAAGTACGGTGCGACACTGATGTGAGCTCCTTGAAGAAGGCAAGGGTGATCAAGATGCCACATCTGAAGGGGTCAGATGGAGCATATGTAGTAGTTATTTTAGGGGAACAACCAGTGGTGCTGGAGGCAGATCGTTGGCTTTGCTAGATGATCAGGACATATCTTCATTCCACTTGGTGGAGACGGGCCTGAAGCATAGAAGGCAAGATCGAATTGGACCCCTAAATCGATCTGGGCCGATCCCGATCCAGATCGGGATCAGATCGGCCTATCCTTAGGAAATCTGGCCGATCCTGGATCAACCAGATTAAAAAAATAATTATTTTTTTAATAAGGAAAAATCAGAAAAAATGCAAAAAAAACAGTAAATTCAAGAACTTCACATTTTGTAAAAAAAAAATCACATACAAGAAATATTACAATACAGAGCAATGATAATTTTGATACCTTATTTACCTGAACATCATTTAAGTAAATGTTACGTAAGATATTACATATAAATAAGGAAGTAACCCTCTCCCCATTTGAATCCAGTAAAAAAATCAAAAAAGTCATATCTCTTACTAATAAAAAGTCAACTCTCTCATCTAAGAAGAAAATCACGATTTTGGTAATCCCATCAAAATGCCGGCTTTCTAATCCCTCATAATTTGGTTTAATTAAAATTTTATACTTAAATAAACCACATGAAATACTAAAATCTAAAGTCTAGTGAAATAAGTCAAACATATGCTTGACTTCTCTAAGGGACTCACTCTCCTACTGACAATATTTAGTCCATTATCAATAGGAGAGTGAGTCCCTTGGAGAAGTCAAGCATATGTTTGACTTATTTCACTAGACTTTAGATTTTTAGTATTCCTTGTGGTTAATTTGAATTATGAAATTTTTAGTTAGGCCAAGTTATGAGAGATTAGAAAGTCGGCATTTTGATGAAATCATCAAATCACGATTTTTTTCTTAGATGGGAGAGTTGACTTTTATTAGTAAGAGATTTTTTTTTTTGATATTTTTATTGAATTCAAATCGGGGGTACTTTCTTATTTACATGTAATATCTTAAGTAAATGATATTTACTTAATGATGTTCAGGTAAATAAGTACACATCTGGTTCTTGAATCGGCCGATCTAGACTGATTTCAAACAATCCTAGCTGATTTGGACCGATTTTGGCCGATCCGGCCAGGATTCTATTAAATTTAAGAGATCACCCCCCCCTCCCCCAGAATCCGCAATCGGCTGATTCTGCCTTCCATGGCCTGAAGCGCATAAGGGATTAGGCCATGGTAACATGCAGTGCAGATATGCTATGGACAGGCATCATCAAGATGGCTGATGATGCTTTGGATCTTGACATCGTGGCATGAGTCATGGTAATCTTTTCTTGTTATGAGTATGCATTACTGTGTGGTGTTAGAACTCAGAAAAGAGTAAGACTTCATTTCTTGATGTGGCTGGTTAAGGTGTTTTTTAGGGTTGTGGGAACGGAGGAAAAAAGGTATGTGATAAACTTGATGCCTGGAGGCATGGGAACCTGTCAGAATCTTCACAAGAAATCTGTAGGCTTGTTCAATGCCCTTTCCACTGATTAATTATATCCATGACCTTATCCAATCATTCGTTTATCATTTTTAAACCAGACAATGTGGCTAGCACTAAATAAAAAATTGGGAAATGGAATCCATGACCATATCCAATAGTTTGTATAGAATTTTTAATCTGGTAACTCTATATCATAAAAGTATAGACTCTAAACACTAAACTGTGGCTGGAATTGGTTTGGTTTTGGCATATTTTGGTCTGTTGGTTGGTTTTTTATGAACTTCATTAGATGGAAGAAAATAATTATTATGTCAGGACTGTGCATGCACCATATCCCCTATTTCGCTTCTATCTCTCTTTTTATTATATCCATGTGGAGATGGCACATATGCATGCTTCCCTTTTGCTGTTTTGACTTCCGAAGCTGTCACATTATTTTGAGTTAACATTCTTGTGTGTACCTGTAAGGAAGACATTTATTGAGAATTTTGGTGAGTTCTTTTCAAGGAAGATGTTTATTGAGAATTTCAGTGAGTTCTTTTCACAGATTTCTTAAGAATTTGAATGTTAAAAAAGGAATTTCTAAATAAACAGAGAACATTAAACGTGATTCAAAATGCTCCCCTGCTTTATCATTAACTCTTAATATACATATCTTAATTTCCTCATCTGTTCGTTCTTTATCCCAGTAGATGTCTAGCAATATGGTTTACTATTGGGGGTGTCTGACAATCCTCTCATGTGTTTATTCATTTGCTAACTTGTGATACTCTTTTTCTTGTGCATATATTTTTTGTTAACGTTGTTTCCTCAAATTATAATTAACTATGTATATTAAGTTTCTTAACACTTGTTTTGTGGAAAGTGTCTATCATTGTTCTCTGTTGTTTGTTCTTCTGGGTATATTCATTTGCTAGCTTCCTCATGTTTTTTTCTTCTCATATTACGTTTTGAGCATATCTCACTCTTTTCTTACTTTTAACAGTGGGATTTTGTGGCTTTACCGGCAGCTGACTGGAAATGGTATTATCATTATCTCTCCTTGTTGTCATTTTTTCAAGTGCATTTTCTTTTGAGGCTTTTCATGTTTGTGGAACTATATTATTATTATGTTGCTGACAGACACAAGAAACCGGGCATTTTTCTCTTAGCCTTGGTAGGAGTGTGTGTGGGAAAAAGTCATTTGTTGTCTTATCTCTAGAAACTATCAACAGTTACCTTCCAAATTTTTTCAACAGTTAACAGCTAATTGTCTTTATTGTCTGTTGACAAACATCCTGTGCCTCTCTCTACTCATCATTTCCCTCTGTTCATCCCTTTCCATATTACATGAGAAGAAAAGTAGTAGGGGTCTGTATAGTCAACCTCACATCTCCCTAATTTAAAATTGTTTCTTTTCTTCGTCTAGGCTTCTGATATCAACAGATTATTGTACCTGAGTTCTTTGAGCTTAAACTGCGTCTAAGAAGATAATTTCCTATCTGCCAACTGACCTTGTAAGGCTGAATTTTGGCACTTAACTTCTCTAAAATTTTCTGGCTAGGGACCTAGTTGACATCTGGCAGTCACACAACTTTGACAAGTCCTTAGCTCCATCCTGGATCTGCCCCACTGCAGATTGATGGAATGAGACATGACAGTGACAACCAGGATGTGGCTTCTGTTGAACAATTGGGGCAAAGAGGAATCTTCCTGATATTTGATTGTATCATTTATAAGATAGTTACCTGCTAAATAAAATAAGTGGTTTTCCATGTGGAATTCTTGCAGAAGATGCACAACTCACTCCTGTTTTACGCCTTGGTGCAGGAGCTTGTGCTGCAATTATTGCCATGGACATGGTTCGAGGCAGGATAACTGTCCAGGTATACTAAATTCTTATTCACTGTATTTCTCCTAGTTTCTCTGCCATTTTGTTCCCCACCTACATGCCAATCCATGATACTGGGATATTATTCTCTAATGCCATTGCATCTTCCATGCATTCTTCAGACTGAGAAATCTCCTTACCAGTACAGAGGAATGTTCCATGAATTAACAACGGTCTATCAGCAAGAAGGATTTAGGGCATTGTAGCTCCCTTCTGTAATTGGTGTTGTAAGTACGCTTATCTCCATTCCAGGCTTGGATTCGATATCCCTGTCTGGACTGGAGTAATGTTCAATTCAGTTGATGTGCTTATTCGAGCATCCATGTCAGTTCATACCTAAGAAGCCAGTCACTTTATTCTAACAGTTTTGCATTTCTTATTCTCATACATATATGGGGCATTAGTCAGCATGATTGATGGTTTTGATTTAAAATGTAAACGCACTGATACAGGCAGTGCAGGACACACCTGGCTGTGGATATGCAGTGTCATCAGTTGATTGTTCTTGGGAGGAATTCATCCAATCCATGTCATGGAAATTGTCTCTCTTTCCTTGTTTGTAGATTACAACAGAACATTTATAAGAATGGAAATATTGAGTTTTCTGATATTAATTTGTGCTGTTATATCCCTTCACATACACCACTTTAACTATCACAATTATTTTTTTATTTTCATCTTTAATCATTTCTTATTATATTGGAGCTCACACCTGGTTTATTTTTCTAGATTCCGTTCATGGGTCTTAATTTTGCAGTTTATGAAACTTTGAAAGAGTGGCTTATGAAATACAATCCATATGGACTTGTTCAAGATGATGAACCGAGCTGTGTAACTACAAGGCTTGCATATGTGGAGCTGCTGGTGGGGCAAACTGTTGCATACCCACTCGATGTCATGCATTCGTACAGTACAAGAATGCAAATGGTGGGATGGAAGGATGCCACTTCAATTGTGACAGCTCAGGGTAGTAACAAAGCCCCCACTTGAATACTCTGGAATGGTTGATGCTGTCAGGAACGAAGGTTTTGGAGCCTTGTACAAAGGCTTGGTTCCTAATTCAGTCAAGGTTCACGTCAGATAACAAAGCCCCATCTATTTGCAGTAGTTTATTGATGCTAAGTGATATTTTTTTTGAAACCCAAATTCACACGTACGGAGACTGCTGGTAGAAATGTAAGTGACCATCGTTGCCTCTCTCCAATTTGAACTCATACATTAATGCAATTCGTGTATCAAGCTGAATGAGATATTTTCCGACCATGGATCTGTGTATAGCGTGTGCTTGTGTGTTAATGTTCACTATACTCCATTGGCACCGGATAAGTAAAGTATCTTCTGTTTATTTCCAGAAGGAATATAATAACTTTGATGGAAACTATTTTTCCATGCTGAAAAAGTGACGTTCAAGTACAAAAGAAAGATTTACTGAGTGCATGCATTTAGTGGCGCTTAACATCGTGCCATGGGGGCTATCATGTGGAGTTGGGATCCTCTCGCAACGCGGGAGGACCCAAGTCAGTCAGTCATCAATAGACTGCTGATGCGTGGGCAGCCCCTCCTCCCCACTTCCCTCCCTCCTCCCCATTGCCCATTTCACCGGGTGACCGGTTCTCCCCCCCTCCGTCCCTCCTCCTCCCCATCCCATTTAATTAACCGGTCACCCATTCCCCCCCCCCCCCCCCCCACACACACACAAGCTTCCCACCCAGTTACTGTTGCGCCAAATGCGCAACAGTAACACACCATTTGTTTATTCTTTTTTCTTTAGTTTAAAATTTTTATTTAAATTCGATTGTGAAAGATATTATTTTTTATTTTATAGTTTTTTTCTTAAATATAAAAATAAATATCATTAAAATATAATATTAATGTCTATCGGATTCGAGACTGTAACACTCTGAAAAATTTTAATAGTGAAAAATATGAATAATATAGTTATTAGATCTCATTATTATTATGGGATTGAAATAATTAATATCTGAAATTAATTGATACTAATAAACGTTACATTAGTGTCGTACAGAGAGATGTGCGTTCCAACAAGGCGACATCAAAAAATTGTAACGAAAATAAAATTCGAGAACACCATAATTTCTAAAAAAATATGGTGACATCAAAAATGTAAATATCCAGATTTTTTGACGTGCGGATTTCGAAATTAAGTCGATGCAAATATTTTCCTGATGATTTTTCACCCAGTGCAAAACAAACTCTAAAAATTAAACTAAAATCATCATAATATATAAAACCATTACATTAGCCTATGGCTGCAATTTTAACACAAATGTATATCATTTGAATGTGTTTTCAATAGGATCTTTGGGCCAGCTGATTTTTAAGCTATCTACGGTAACAATTTTAACCAATTATTTTTTCCTTAGTTTTAAATTTTTATTTTAAAATTGGATTGTGAAACATGTCATTTTTATTTTATAAATTTTTAAATATAAAAACAAATATCATTAAAAATATAATATTAATGTCTATCCAATTCGGCACTGTAACGTCTTGAAAAATTTTAATAGTTGAAAATTATAAATAATATGATTATTAAACCTCATTATTATTATGAGATTGAAATAATTAATATCTGGGATTAATTGATATTAATAAACGTTATCTTAGTGCCGTACAGAAAGATGTGTGCTCCGACAGGGCGACACCGAAAAACTGTAACGAAAATAAAATCTGAGAACACCATAATTTTTAGAAAAATTTGGTGACATTAGAAATATAAATATCCGAATTTGTTGACGTACATATTTCGAAATTAAATCGATGCACGGGCTACGTGTGACAATAAAAACTAAGAAGTTTTACTATGACACATCAATGGCCTGTGTGTCATCATGCATGGGAGTTCTGCTGGGTTATAACCCCCCCCCCCCCCCCAACACAATCGTACAAACCATTCCAGTGTTTGCTTCTGTTGGTTTGGCCATTGTGGTGCGTATGGTTGATTTCGGGTGAATATGGTTGTATTCAGGTGCTTATGTTGCATTCAGGTGCATATGGTTGCATTCATGTGCATATGGTTGCATTCAGGTGCATATAGTTGCATTCATATACATATGGTTGCATTCAGGTGCATATGGTTGTATTCATGTGCATATTATTGTATTCAGATGTAAATGGTTGCATTTAGGTACATATGGTTGCATTCAGGTGCATATGATTGTATTCAGGTGCATATGGTTGCATTCAGATGCATATGGTTGCATTCAGATATATATGGTTGCATTCAGGTGCATATGGTTGCATTCAAGCGCATATGGTTGCATTCAGGTGCATATGGTTGCATTCAGGTGCATATGGTTGCATTCAGGTGCATATGGTTGCATTCAAGCGCATATGGTTGCATTCATGTCCATATGGTTACATTCAGGTGCATATGGTTACATTCAGGTGCATATGGTTGCATTCAAGCGCATATGGTTGCATTCAAGCGCATATGGTTGCATTCATGTGCATATGGTTGTGGTTGCATTCATGTGCATATGGTTGCATTCAAGTGCATATACTTGCATTCATATGCATATAGTTGCATTCAGATGCATATGGTTGCATTCAGGTGCATATGGTTGCATTCATGTACATATGGTTGTATTCAGGTGCATATGGTTGCATTCAGGTACATATGGTTGCATTCAAGTGCATATGGTTGCATTCATGTCCATATGGTTGCATTCAGATGCATATGGTTGAATTCAAGCGCATATGGTTGCATTCATGTGCATATGGTTGCATTCATGTGCATATGGTTGCATTCAAGTGCATATAGTTGCATTCATGTGCATATGATTGCATTCATGTGCATATGGTTGCATTCATGTGCATATGGTTGCATTTAGGTGCATATGGTTGCATTCAAGTGCATGTGGTTGCATTCATGTGCATATGGTTGCATTCAGGTGCATATGGTTGCATTCAGGTGCATATAGTTGCAACCATATGCACATGAATGCAACCATATGCACATGAATGCAACCATATGCACCTGAATGCAACCATATGCACATGAATGCAACCACATGCACTTGAATGCAACCATATGCAACTGAATGCAACCATAAGCACATGAATATGGTTGCATTCATGTGCATATGGTTGCATTCAGTGCATGTGGTTGCATTCATGTGCATATGGTTACATTCAGGTGCATATGGTTACATTCAGGTGCATATGGTTGCATTCAGGTGCATATAGTTGCAACCATATGCACATGAATGCAACCATATGCACTTGAATGCAACTATATGCACCTGAATGCAACCATATACACCTGAATGTAACCATATGCACATGAATGCAACCACATGCACTTGAATGCAACCATATGCACATGAATGCAACCATATGCACATGAATGCAACCATATGTACTTGAATGCAACCATATGCAACTGAATGCAACCATAAGCACATGAATGCAACCATATACACATGAATGCAACTATATGCACATGAATGCAACCATATGCACCTGAATGCAACCATATGCACATGAATGCAACTATATGCACTTGAATGTAACCATATGCACATGAATGCAACCATATGCACTTGAATGCAACACATATGCACATGAATGCAACCATATGCACTTGAGTGCAACCATATGCACCTGAATGCAACTATATACACATGAATGCAATCATATGCATCTGAATGCAACCATATGCACCTGAATGCAATATATGCACCTGAATACAACCATATTCACCCGAAATCAACCATATGCATCTGAATGCAACCATATGCATCTGAATGCAGAAATATGCACATGAATGCAACTATATGCACTTGAATGCAACCATATGCACATGAATGTAACCATATGCGCTTGAATGCAACCATATGCGCTTGAATGCAACCATATGCACCTGAATGCAACCATATGCACCTGAATGCAACCATATGGACATGAATGCAACCATATGCGCTTGAATGCAACCATATGCATGCACCTGAATGCAACCATATGCACCTGAATGCAACCATATGCACCTGAATACAACCATATGCACATGAATGCAACCATATGCACCTGAATGCAACCATATGCACCTGAATACAACCATATGCACCTGAATACTACCATATGCACATGAATGCAACCATATGCGCTTGAATGCAACCATATGCACCTGAATACAACCATATACATATGAATGCAACCATATGCATCTGAATGCAACCATATGCACCTGAATACAATCATATGCACCTGAATGCAACCATATGTACCTAAATACAACAATTTGCATCTGAATACAATAATATGCACATGAATACAACCATATGCACCTGAATGCAACCATATGCACATAAATGCAACTATATACACCTGAATGCAACCATATGCACATGAATGCAACCATATGCATCTGAATGCAACATATGCACCTGAATACAACCATATTCACCCGAAATCAACCATACACACCACAATGGCCAAACCAACAGAAGCAAACACTGGAATGGTTTGTACGATTGTGTTGGGGGGGGGGGGGTTATAACCCAGCAGAACTCCCATGCATGATGACACACAGGCCATTGATGTGTCATAGTAAAACTTCTTAGTTTTTATTGTCACACGTAGCCGTGCATCGATTTAATTTTGAAATATGTACGTCAACAAATCCGGATATTTATATTCTAATGTCACCAAATTTTTCTGAAAATTATGGTGTTCTCAGATTTATTTTCGTTACAGTTTTTCGGTGTCGCCCTGTCGGAGCACACATCTTTCTGTACGGCACTAAGATAACGTTTATTAATATCAATTAATCTCATATATTAATTATTTCAATCTCATAATAATAATGAGGTTTAATAACCATATTATTTATAATTTTCAACTATTAAATTTTTCAAGACGTTACAGTGCCGAACTGGATAGACATTAATATTATATTTTTAATGATATTTGTTTTTATATTTAAAAAATTATAAAATAAAAATGACATCTTTCACAATCCAATTTTAAAATAAAAATTTGAAACTAAGGAAAAAAAAACAATTGGTTAAAATGGTTACCGTAGATAGCTTAAAAATCAGCTGGCCCAAAGATACTATTGAAAACACATTCAAATGATATACATTTGTGTTAAAATTGCAGCCATAGACTAATGTAATGGTTTATATATTATGGTGATTTTAGTTTAATTTTTAGAGTTTTGTTTGCACTGGGTGAAAAATCATCCGAAAATATTTGCTTCGACTTAATTTCGAAATCCGTACGTCAAAAAATCTGGATATTTACATTTCTGATGTCACCATATTTTTTTAGAAATTATGGTATTCTCGAATTTTATTTTGTTACAGTTTTTCGGTGTCGCCCTGTCGGAATGCACATCTCTCTGTATGACACTAATGTAACGTTTATTAGTATCAATTAATTTTCAGATATTAATTATTTCAATCCCATAATAATAATGAGATCTAATAACTATATTATTCATATTTTTCAACTATTAAAATTTTTCAGAGTGTTACAGTCTCGAATCCGATAGATATTAATATTATATTTTTAATGATATTTTTTTATATTTAAGAAAAAAACTATAAAATAAAAAACAATGCCTTTCACAATCGAATTTTAAATTAAAAATTTTAAACTAAAGAAAAAAGAATAAACAAATGGTGGTTACTATTGCGCATTTGGCGCAACAGTAACTGGGTGGGAAGCTTGTGTGTGTGTTGTGGGGGGGGGGGGGGGGGAAATGGGTGACCGGTTAATTAAATGGGGAGGAGGAGGGACGGAAGGGGGGGAGAACCGGTCACCCGGGAAATATGGGCAGTGGGAGGAGGGAGGGAAGTGGGGAGGAGGGGCTGCCCACGCGTCAGCATCTATTGATGACTGACTGACTTGGGTCCTCCCGCGTTGCGAGAGGATCCCAACTCTATCTTGTGAGTTAGAAGATAAAAGGAGCAGCAAGCAGTGCAGCAGCGGCGGCGGCGGCGGCTTGGTGGCAATAGCTAGTGGTGACAGCAATAGGTGACGACAACTGGCAGTGGAATCCCAAGTCACTATTTTAGGGTCAGTTTATATTTTGGAGTAAAAGTTTATATTTTAGAGCCTAAAAATTTATATTTTAAAATCTAAAGTTTATATTTTGGAACCTAAATTACTATTATAAATCTAGTCATTATTTTTAAACTCAAGATAATATTTTGGAGCTCATAATTTATATTTTGAAGTCTAAAAATTTATTTTTGAGAGTCTAAAATTTATATTTTGAAATCTAATTACGGTGGTTAATCCCTGCCATCCGTCACTTGCCAACTCACGTGATATCTAACATGACACTGTGCGGACGTCATTTTACTGTACTTACAAATACAACAAGTGTATTAAGAGAAAGAAGGCAATGGACAGTTGAGTGGATGATCATCCAGAGGTAGCAGTTGGAAACATGGGTCAGATCGAATGGTCTGCACCAGGGAGCAACAAGACCGTCCTCTTTATTGAACTCAAATCGGCCAGCCATGTATCAGCTCTTTTTTATCCGATTTAAGACTTTTTTTTGATAACGAGGAAATCCCGTCCCGTGTGGCTTTGTGGGCTCAAGGATTGGTGTTCGTGAACTCCAAGGCTAGGACTTGGCAGCTCCTACTTTCCGTGTACCCGTATTGCCCTTACCCCACTTGACCGGAAAAACTCCGGATCTACACACCTCGAGGATTGCATGTACATCAGGTAAAATCCCCCCCCCCCCCCACCAGCGAAGGGACCTCCTGCTTCAAGAGTAACCGATCGACCCAACCGGGTGTACTTTTCCTGTTTCGGCGACCATATATCCCAAATATTTATGCGTTGATGTGGTGTCCAGCGCATCTTACCCGCATTGGTCACCCCGCCCTGTGGAAAGTTCATCTCTCTCTTCACATTAATGATAAATGATAACAAAATTCTTTATCATTTATCTAATAATTACAAAATTTTGTTTGAGGCTACTGGAATTTGAGAGAGGGGTGGGAGGTGGCTGGGGGTCGTAATATAGCTATAAAGTGTTTTGAT
Organism: Colocasia esculenta; assembly: GCA_014218235.1. Taxonomy (NCBI): domain Eukaryota; kingdom Viridiplantae; phylum Streptophyta; class Magnoliopsida; order Alismatales; family Araceae; genus Colocasia; species Colocasia esculenta. The sequence continues at coordinate 56,114,552 of CM024756.1, forward strand.
ATTCGTAGTTTTGATCATTTGATAGCAAGATAAGTCATTGTGGTAGGGTTTTCCTGTTTGGGCTTGGAGCCAAACGGATCTCCACTAAGAGAAGAGAGGGAAGACTATCGCTGGTGCAGATGAAGCCTGCAAAATCAGAAGAGGATCAGGGGGACCCGGTTGAAGACTGGGAGGAACCCTCCGATGCCTAAGTCAGATTAGACTATAGAGAGGCTTGTAGAAGAAGGTTTGCTGGTGTGTGGCTCGTGCAAGGGCATGTGTGTAACAGAGGTTGCGTGCCTTTTGCATGGGGATTACCTGTGCCTTTTATAGGTGAGGGAGACCAAGAGTCCGAACAAGACCTCCCCCTATGATGATTGAGGGGGTGCGTCGGCTTAGGTTCCCAGGCGAAGAGTTGCCCGTTGAGACGCCTGTTGGGATCCCTTATGGTTAATGCCGCACCGTGGGACGCATGTCGCGTCGCCTCATTAACTGCCTGAGCGGCTAACAGCCACTTCGAGGGTTCTTGGTTGGAGGATACCGAGCAAGGCTCCTGTTCGGTGGCCAGCTACGCTGCTTGGTGCTCGGATGCGCAACTGTGCTTGGTCAAGCTTCTTTGAAGATCCACGTAGGCCCTGCTCGGCAATCTGCGACTTTGACCGAACAAGTCACAAGGCGCCTGGAGACCACACTGGGGACCTTAAGGAATCTTGGTGGCCGGAACGTGCTTGGAATCTTTGGGCTGAACCTGAGGACACGTGGCACGCTGCCTGAGGGCCACGCCAGCCTACTGGGTCATGATGGGCCGTGATGGGCCATGATGGGCCCTGCAAGCCTAGGGGGCTAGAAATAGCCACCACACTTGCCCCCCATGCTCTCAAGCTGGCTTGGGTACCACGGCACTTGAGAGCAAAGGTCTGCTCGGTTGTCACTCGCATTAAATGCGATACCAACCGTGATGGGGAGCGTTCCCGCGCGACGCCGTTTAGGTGCTCTTCTTGGGGATGGAACTGCCATCATTGCAGGGAAGACGTGTCGCCTAGAGAACGTTGGTTAGCGCGTTTGAACGGTCCGCTTGGGAAAAAACCGCCATTTCGCTTTTGGAATCGCACTCCTCTTTCCTTATAAGGATGAGGAGGGGAGAAGGCGAGGGTTATGCCTTCCAGTTTCGTCTGAACCTTCGACACTCGCACTCGTTGCCTTCTTCCTACTCCTCCATTGCTTCCTCTTCGTCGCAGCTTCATCTTCCTCTTCCTCTCCATCCTTCCTCCAATAGAGATGTTCGCAAAAGGGAGAGTGTTGCGGTCGCCGGAGCGAGCAAGGCGGTGCCAGGGGCATCACGGGGGTAGAATTACCACTTCTTCGAGGGCCTCCGCCAGTGGTACAGGATTGGCAAGGAGTATGATGATCTCCTTGCCAAGGAGGAAAGTCCTACCTGGTGAACAAGCCAGGTTGCTTCGCCCTCTCCCTCTACATTTTGGAGGCTGGATTCCAGCTGCCGCTGTCAGAAGTGGCGAGGGCGCTGCTGAACACGTGGGGGATTGCCCCCATCCAGCTGACCCCAAACTCCTGAAGGACGATTTGCGCCTTCTGCATTGTCTGCAAGCTTCGGGGAGTGCAGGGCTCCGCGGACGTGTTCCGGGCACAGTTCAACCTCACCGCCTCACCGCAAACGAGGCTCAGCGTTTATTATACCAAGCACCGCCCGAACAGGATGCAGATCCTGTTCGGAGGCAAGCACTCCAACAATAAAGGATGGATGCACCGTGTTTTCTTCGTCGGTCGTAGTGCTGATGCGCTGGAGTGCGGGTTCCCCACTCATGTTCGGAAGCCTAGGAAGGAACGCCACCCCTTCCTGATTCAGGATGAGGTGAAAGCCTCAGACAGCCTGAACACGGCATTGGTGAGGAACGCCGAACTTTGCTTGACAGAGTTCCTACTCGTCAAGCACAGTCTGAGCCGACCATGGAGTAAGTGTCCATCTCTGCTTTAACCTTTTGAGTCATGTTGAGGCTGTCTTCTGACTTTTTTTTTTGTGCAGCCACCGAAGAATTGGCCGCTGGTCGGGACCAGGAAGAAATGGCGGGCTACGCCGAGCAGATCACTGTCACGTCATACGTGATCTATATGGGAAAGGACGCCCCTGCAGCGGCTGTGGAAGCCAAAGAGCGCCGCCTGGCGGGTCCCTGGGCCATTGAAAAAAGACCTCCAAGGATAAGTCTAAAGAGGAAGTCCGGGGCCAAGGCGGCGTCGAAGGCCGTGGAGAGAGAGGCCGAGGAAGAGGAGGATGAGGAGGAGGTCCCCCAGCTCCAAACCAAGAGAAGGAAGCTGGTGAAGGCAGTTGATCTGTCGAGGCCGCGCAGCACACCCGAGACGCAACCCCTGACCACAGAGGGGGTTGTCTCCGAGCTGGGACTAGTCGTGGTGAGCGACCAGTATGATGATGGCTCCTCAGAGGAGCGAGTGGGGGTGCTCGCGTCCCAAGGCCTCGTGTCAGGCCGAGCCGAGGAGGGAGGCACAGCGGAAGCATCCAGCATCACGGCGGGAGCACCAGGAAGCGGAGCCGTTGCTATGCAAGGAACATCTTCTGAGGAGGAAGCCAGGGTGACGCGCATAGAGGGAGATGCAGCAGAGGCGCTCAGTGTCGTAGCGGAAGCACCGGGCGCTGCAGCGGAGGGCGTAGCTGTTTCCGCTCAGGAATCTTCCTCCGAGGTGGCAGTAGTGGTGTCTCGTGCGGAGGACGCGCTTAAGGGACAACTGCCCCCATTCCCTCCATCGAGGCGGCCATGGGGCACCAGTCACAAACGACAGAGGTGGCTCCGCCCGAGGCCGATTAGATGAACGTGACCGAGGAGGGACCTCGAGGGTCACATGCTGGGACACAGGCCAGGAGATGGTAGCTGACGCGGGCGTCAGCAGTGCAGGTGGTGGAGAGGATCCTGCTACCGCGCAGATCCCCGCGGCCTCCATTGATCACGCCGTGTCTGAAGAGGACTGGGCACCTCTTTCTCAGGTGCTGAGGATGAGGTTGTCATGCCCCGCCAATTTAGCAGCGGAATAAATCGGGGAGGCATGAACAACGTGTATGGTAACGACAATCACACGTACAGTCATAAATATTAGAGCTTCTAATGAACAATATTTGCAATAAACTCCTCATTTTATTGATAATTCAACTAAACTATTACAACCACTAGTTCAGAGCCAAAACATAGGGCTCAATAATATCATTACATTTGAAAGGATAACTGAGCAAATAACTAACTAAATTCTATGATACTAAGGTCACTCCATCGCTATGACTCCAGTCGCTCATCACTCCAGTCGATTCCCGTTGATATGTGTAAGGTCTACAACCACTTACCTGAAAACACAATAATAAATAACGAAGGGTGAGCAATAACGCTCAGTAGGACTTAATATCTCGTGCAAACAAGCATGCTTTAAGTGATTAATGTCTTATAAAGCAGGTTAACTAGAGAGAACGATCAAGTATAGTCAAGAGAGAGATAACACACGATAACAAGTGAACGATATTACATTCCACAAGATTATTACAAAACTAGGATGAAAAAGAATTGACTATATAACGAGATAGCGTACAACAAGATAGCGTGTAACGAGATAGCGTGTAACGAGATAGCGTGTATGGTTACACAACGGTGGACTAGTAGAATACGCCAGTAGTCACTTCTAGGACAGTAGCCGTTTAGTAACAGTCTGTGATAGCACAGTAATCGCATAGTACGTCTGAACTCCTCAGACTATAGTAATAGCATAACAGTCAGATGTCTAGCCAACTTAGAACAGTTAGTCAGAACTGTGCAATGCAGAACACCGTCAATAGCCCCTGCAGGTATTTTCGGGAGGTTCTCTGCCCCCAAGACTAGATTGGAGCCCCTCGGACACTCTCCGTGCCCTGCACAGTACGCATTGGAAACAGTAGGGTCACATGACCCATATTATGGCGCTAGACAATCACGTATAGTACAAGCAATAGGAGCCACAACAGCTCAAGAGTCTCAAGAGAGTACTAGATGGATAGACGAGATAGTAGAGTGAACATGAATAGATGAGAGTACAAGGATAGTAGATGAGATAGGGGTATAAACGTAAAACAACGTTAAACCACGATAGTAACAGTTGCACGACACTAGGTCGGGTACCAGCAGTTTGGTAGAAGTCACATCCGCCCATTAACAGCGTTATGAACACTGGCTAGATGGTCCGGCGATGATCACAAGATAAGAGAGAACACACTAAGGCCGTTTGGATCGTTCTGATCCCTAGGGGTGTAACGGAATTTAAAGGGTACAACCAGCTCGTCGGCAATGGATGTGCGCCAAAGCTAAGAAGACTTATGGAGGCCTTGACAAAGAGTCCCTAGTCCAGTCAAGAGTCTTCCCGATGGAGAGGTGGTCCATGCCAAGAGAAAGTGTGTAATGAAATATTGTCCGTCTTGCCACGAGTGCTCGAAGGCAAAGGGACGCGATAACGGTGTACAAGCACGCGAATAAAACGAAGACAAGTATCATTAAATAAAATGGGGAATTTAGTAATAATTTCACTTAATTACCAGATACATTATTGAATAATTTAATAGGGTCACATGACAAACATTGATGTTAAATGTGTGCAAGTGTAAAGAAATCGTGAGAGTATGATAAATCGTGCACATAGCTTTTAATTAATGAGAATTATTTAAATATTAACAAATAAAATATCCAGGTCATTTACTCAGCTTAAAAGTACATGCTTTAACTTGTACAAGGGTTAAATAGCATATAGAACAAGGGCATAAGCACAATTTATAGTTCTGGTAGAAATTCTAGAAACGCGACGGGGGTGCCTGTCGCGATCAGGTTGCGACGGGGGGTCCAGGCGCGACAGCGAGAGAACGCGATGGGGGTGCTTGTCGCGACTTCATGTCGCGACGGGGCGGTCTGGCGCGACAACCGAACTGACCGCCCTGGCCCGATTCGGGGGTGGGGACACGACAGCGCAGGCCGTCGCGTTCAGGTCGTGATGGTCCGGCCGACCGCGACCCCTCTGAGGTCGCGACGGGTCGGGCCGTCTCGACTTCAGAGGCGCGGGCCGACCTAGAAAAGGGGTTTTTCCCTTTTGGGTTTTGGTCCTTCCCTCCAAAGTGTGATATAGTACTCTTCTAAATTCAATATAAATTCATACGCTGATCTAAAAATCATGAAACTAGTTTTAAATGAAAAAAGACTCATAGATCTATGAACATGCATGAGTAATTAGGAAATGGACAATGTAAGGCCCTTGATTTTTCATCTTACTTACTTAAGTATGTGTATATGCGTATAAGTGTATACTATGATGTATAGATTATTGTGTATAAGTATTTATTTATCCAATTGTATGAATTAGTATTATTGAAATGGTACATAGTGTATTCAAGTATATATATATATATATATATTTAAGTGTGTAGTATTATAAATTCTGTATAATTAAAGTGAATTTTGTCGACCAGTCGGCGTCAACATCGGCTGACGTTGACCAGGGGTAGGCGGCAATATCGATGGACGCCCATTTTGGATAGGCGACCATAGACATGGACGCCAATATCCCAAACCTGTTGCGTTTCCAGATCCAGAAACGCCTCCGGAAATCTAGCACCTTGTTTTGGAAACCCTTCCCAACGGCTCTGAGACTTGCCCCTTTAACCTATCCGACCCCCAACCCTTTAAAATACCCAGATTTCAGCCAGATCCACCCCTTTTGGCTCTTGGGTCAAAAACCTATCTTTTCTATGCAAAAACCCTAACTTGAACCTGAGAGATCCGGCTTCGAGAGGCTTCGTCTGGCGATCTGCATCGACTGGTGTCAACCTTGAACATCTGGGAACGACTCCCCACACTGTGTGCTGTAAAGATCAACAGAAGATCCGAAGAAGGAGGGATTTGGAGACTCTTTGGCACAGGCCGAGGAGGGCTTCTCCGGCTTGAATCATCGTTTGTGGATTTTATAGGAGGCAAGTACCCCATTCACATCAACCCTACATGTGTCTAGTATGTCCCAGAAATTTTTCAGATTTTTCTCGTGTCCTGGAACCCCCCCCTTCAAGTGATTTGTTGGCTTTCAGTCTGTGTTTGTGCAGACAGGATATTAACGGCAAGACCCTTGCCGCTAATATCATGTGTTGGCGGCATCATATAATGCCGTTAACCTATAGACGGATACCCCATGCCGTCTAGTTCTTCAGACTGCAACAGTGTGCAAGTCTGTCCCTATATAAATTAATTTCGAGTTTTTTTTTCCGCATGAGGATATACAGTAAAATTCATATAATATGTAAATATATATGTTTGGGTGTACTGTGAGTTATTGTGCATTTTTGAAATTTTCACTAATTATTAGAATTCTTGAAATGTGCTACCAACAAAATTTTAATCTTGGAAAATGTCGTTTATGAAATATGTGTAGAATTTAATTGCCATGAATTTTTTGTACATTGTTCATGAGATCTGATACACGATATAAAAATTTGAACAATTTATAATATCTGTATAGTTTATTTAATTTTCTGAACCGAAAAATAGTTAATATGTCTACTCAATGTAGAAAAGTTAAGAATTCATGCGAAACTAGTTAAATTCTTAAAATTTGTGATAAAATTTGTACTATCAGTATTCATGTATGAAATAAATTGAGAATCCGAATAAGGAAAATTTGTGTCAGTTTGGCTATTTTACAGTTGATAATATCACTGTTAGAATTTTCAGAAAATATGTGTAACTCAGAAAAATGTAAATTTTGGTATGCATGATGGTTAAACTATGATGAATTTCTGGTTAAATTTCTGTACTGAACAGATGACAGTAGCTATATAACTTGTTTATGTTAGATATTAAATATTAATACATGCTAATATGATTAATGTTTAATTCTGCAAAAAATTTCAGCATGATTAGAATTGTTGTAAAAATTTGATTAATACTGAAAACAGTAGTACCATGCTAGGTAATACTGAAGAATGTAAATGTGTGAACATGAGATGAATGCGTAAATATTTTATATTTAAAAATGTGTTGAAATTGAGAAATGTATTAATGTGCCAATGGGTGACACTGCTACCTTAGAGGGCTGTGGAACTATACTGTGGTAAAGTCCCCACGGGAAGTTCAAAGTGTGTGATGTCCCATGGGCATTGGGATTAAATCCTGGAGGCGAACAAGTATCGCTGGTTAGGGTGGAGAGTGCTTCTCCCGGTTCTGCGCAGTAACTAAGATTAATCACTGGAAATGCCTAGGTGATTGATATGTGATGTGATCAGTGTGTGTCCTTCTAAAGTGGTTTGGGCTATGTGTCACGACATTAAGAAATTGTGAAAATGTGTTTAAGTGAAAAGAAATGTGTAAATTGTGAAATTGTGTAAGTGAATATGTGTTCATGAAATTCTTATGATAACATGCAAAAAGGATAAATTTCTTGTGAATGCGACATGATAGTAGTAAAACAGCGAGCTTTTCACTAAAATAAATGTGTTAACCATGTGAAAACTTATCTTAGAATTCATGTTAAATTAGTTGTTATGAAATGTGTAAATATTGTGTAAAATGATCAACATGTGGCTTATGAATGATTGAATGAAATCAGTTTAGCATAGTGAAAAGTGTAGAAAGCATGTGATAGGATTAGTTTATTTGTATAAAACTAAATCCCATGTGTAAAATGTGTAGAAATCATGAATAGGTTTCTATTTGAAAAATTGTCACTTCCATGCATTATGTGTAAATGATATAGCATAAGGATATGGAGATTACTTGATGCATGTATGTTTAGTGTGCTTGGTGTTACTTGTTGAGTTCCTTTGAACTCATTCTTGCTTCGGCGTACAGGTGCAGACGTTTCTACTTCTTCCGAGGAGATCGTTAGGAGCGACTCGGAGCGAGAGTAGGAGAGATAGTTGTGGAGTTAGCATTGTAATTTTCATTACTTCATAGTATGTAATAAAGACTCTGCGTAGTCTCATGTGGACAATGTATTTATTTTATTTCAGTTATGAACAGTTAGCTCTCTTTTATACTATACGGACTGTGAATAGAATGTGGATGATGGAATAAGATTTCTTTTCGTTTCTTTAAATTCCGCTGTCATGAGATATATTATATTTGTGTATGTTTCAGCCTATTGTACTAGTGTTGGGTAAATGTCCCACTGTAGCGATGCTTTTTATATAGACGTGGGTTGGTGGAACCGTACCGATATAAGAGGGTCGTTACAGACAAGGTTTGTGCTTGCTTTAACAAGGTTACTTTTCGGTGACCTAAACATGCACAGTCATGAAAGAATGATTTAATTAGAATACAAGATAGATTAGGGCAAATAGGTGTGTTTGAAAGCCAACATCAAGTAGTATTTATGAGAATTATTTTAGGACATGGGATCATGTACAAGCGAGAATTGAACACAAACATGATGGTTCAGGCACAACATGTTAATAGAAGTTTGGGCATTTAATTCACCCTCATGGAAGAATGAAATAGAGCGAAATCAGAGGACTTTCAAAGAGGATCATGAAGACTACCTATGGTAATTTTTACACGATTTAAGCTTGAGAGATTGCCTACCTTTTTTTGCTGACAAGAAAATCCTAGGGTTTTGATGAAGAACAAGATGAAATCCCCTTTGTCCAAGCTTCCTTCTCCTTGCTCCTTCATTCTTCAGCCTTTCCCCTCGTCTCCTAGAGCTCCAATAATGATCTATGGGGTGATAGGGCCGAATTGGGGTGTGTATAGCTTGTGTAAGAGTCCTAAAACCTTAAAACTCTTCTCTCCTCTTCAAACTCCGAATTTTTCACTATTATCTCCCTATTTCTTGTATTATCCCACCTAATAGGATAGATGAGAGGTCTAATTTTATGGGTAATGGGTTAGGATGAGCTTAGAACTCTTTTTAGGATATTTACAACCTATTTTAGTATTTATCTTACCCTTATTTAATTTATGTATTAATAACCCCGAATTTGGCTTAATTATCTCCCATCTCATGATGGGCTCTTCATATTTGGGCCCAACAAGTCATGTTAGGACCATTAGTAAAATGGATTATTAATTTAGCTTAATGGGTATTGATTTAATTCTATCTATTCACCCTTTATTCTAATTTAAATCTATTTATTAAATAAACTTCTATTTCGATTTAATTTTAATTATCCCAATATTTCTAATCTCTATTATTTGGGCTCTTACTCTTGGCCAACAACTTAAGTATGGCTTAATTATACAACCCATATACTTAATTTGCTTAATGGGTTTTAATTATCCTTTTATTAGGAATTTATTCATGGGTCAAGATTTGTCTATTGGTCCAAATATCATAATTTACTATCAACCCATATTATTTAAAGTCTACCCATATATTTATTTTAATTTATAATCCACTTTGGCTCATAAAATAATGGTTCTCCGACTTATTCCTTAATTACGATAATAAGTCACATAAATTCTTAAACTTGGTCTAAATGATTTTTCTATTCCTAAATTTCTTTATAGGTCATTAGAGAATAGTATATAAAATATAACTACTATTTTACGGAATTTTTATATGAGTATTTATACATGAAATAATAGCACGTATATATTTTGAACTAGTTTGATTTATTATTTGATAAAATTTTTAATTTTACTATATTTTCTAATTAATGAATTTTCTGGAGTACTACATCCTCCCCCACTTAAAAAGAATTGGTCCCCAATTCATATGATATAATACGACTACCAAGTTATCCTAAATATTTTATTCCATCATCTCCCCCACTTAAGGCTTGCTATCGAGAAATAATATGAACTTTAAACTAAGGGTTTAGTGATGGTACCTTGTCCCATTGATTGGCATGATTTATATCCACAAGGACATGTGATCTTCTTTGGCGTGGAGTTTGGTTCTTCTTTATTGGACAGTTGATGACTCGATGTTGTTGACTTCTACAACGCAAGCATCTGCCCAATTTCTTCCAACAGTTATCAATCTAATGTCCTGACTTTTTACAAAATTTACAGAATTCCTTCCGCTTCACTTCCCCTTTCATTCTCTTGCTATCTACTGTATTTCTTCCTTTATTATCATTGGGATGGGCAGCACGTTCCCTTTTCAACACCTTCTTCTTATGGATCTTTTCAAGAAGTCCCATGGTGTCCTCTACTATTTGAGCTCTCAATACCATGTCTGAATATACTACAATATCTAGTGGAGCCAACTTTTCCCAGAACATAGGTCTCAACCCTTCTAAGAATCTCTTTGCCTTCATCTTTTCCGTACTCACCAAATGTGGTGCATATTGTGCTAGTCTTTCAAATTGTGCTTCATATTCTGCTACATACATCATTCGTTGTTTTAACTCTGTAAATTTATTTGCCTTCTTCTCACGAATTCTCTCAGAAAAATATTTGGTGTTGAAGAGTTCTAAAAATTCATCCCACTCTATGTTGATGACGGGTAATCGTCGACTGGAAGCTTCCCACCAAGCTCTAGCATCACGGTCCAATTGGAAGGTTGCCAGAAGGACTTTTTCCTGCTCTGAACATTGCATAACTCTAAAGATTCGTTCCATTGCCTTCACCCAATTTTCAGCAGCATCGGGATCCGGAGTTCCATTAAACTTAGGAAGATTCATTCGTTGGAAATTCCCATATAAGTCTCCTGCCCCATTTTTTGCTCCTACTTGAATCACGTTGTTAAGGGCTTGAGTTAACCCTATACGGTCCTTTGCAAGTCCCGCATTTGTGCACGCTCGCTAGCCATCTCCACTAATCTCCTGCAATCAATAACATTTAGTTTATTTCTTATTTAGACCTTGGATGCTAGAGTATTACTAAGTTGATACATATATATAGATAAATGTATTCAGATCTTAACCATGGTTCTACCCAATTCTCACATAGGTATGGTGGTTGACTTAGACACGTGTTAGGGCAGTTCACCTAGAACATCCTAGACTAAAATATCTTAATAAGGACATCTTAGGCTCTGATACCAACTGTCATGCCCCGCTAATTTAGTAGTGGAATAAATCGGGGAGGCATGAACAACGTGTATGGTAACAACAATCACACGTACAATCGCAAATATTAGAGCTTCTAATGAATAATAATTGCAATAAACTCCTCATTTTATTGATAATTCAACTAAACTATTACAACCACTAATTCAGAGCCAAAACATAGGGCTCAATAATATCCTTATATTTGAAAGGATAACTAAGCAAATAACTAACTAAATTCTATGATACTAAGGTCACTCCATCGCTATGACTCCAGGTCGCTCATCACTCCAGTCCATTCTCGTTGATGTGTGTAAGGTCTACATCCGACTTACCTGAAAACACAATAACAAATAACGAAGGGTGAGTAATAACGCTCAGTAAAACTTAATATCTCGTGCAAACAAGCATACTTTAAGTGATTAATGTCTTATAAAGCAGGTTAACTAGAGAGAACGATCAAGTATAGTCAAGAGAGAGATAACACACGATAACAAGTGAACGATATTACATTCCACAAGATTATTGCAAAACTGGGATGAAAGAGAATTGACCATATAACGAGATAGTGTACAACAAGATAGTGTGTAACGAGATAGCGTGTAACGAGATAGCGTGTAACGAGATAGCGTGTATGGTTGCACAACGGTGGACTAGTAGAATACGACAGTAGTCACTTCTAGGACAGTAGCCATTTAGTAACAGTCTGCGATAGCACAGTAATCGCATAGTACGTCTGAACTCCTCATACTAATAGTAATAGCATAACAGTCAGATGTCTAGCCAACTTAGAACAGTTAGTCAGAACTGGTGCAATGCAGAACACCGTCAATAGCCCCTGCAGGTATTTTCGGGAGGCTCTCTGCCCCCAGGACTAGATTGGAGCCCCTCGGACACTCTCCGTGCGCTGCACAGTATGCATTGGAAACAGTAGGGTCACATGACCCATATTATGGCGCTAGACAGTCACGTATAGTACAAGCAATAGGAGCCACAACAGCTCAAGAGTCTCAAGAGAGTACTAGATGGATAGACGAGATAGTATAGTGAACGTGAATAGATGAGAGTACAAGAATAGTAGATGAGATAGGGGTATAAATGTAAAACAACGTTAAACCACGATAGTAACAGTTGCACGGCACTAGGTCGGGTACCGACAGTCTGGTAGAAGTCACATCCGCCCATTAACCGCGTTATGAACACTGGCTAGATGGTCCGGCGATGATCACAAGATAAGAGAGAACACACTAAGGCCGTTTGGATCGTACTGATCACTAGGGGTGTAACAGGATTTAAAGGGTACAACCAGCTCATCGGCAATGGACGTGTGCCAAAGCCAAGAAGACTTACGGAGGCCTTGACAAAGAGTCCCTGGTCCAGTCAAGAGTCTTCCCGATGGAGAGGTGGTCCATGCCAAGAGAAAGTGTGTAACGAAACGTTGTCCGTCTTGCCACGAGTGCTCGAAGGCAGAGGGACGCGATAACGGTGTACAAGCACGCGAATAAAATGAATGTCATTAAATAAAATGGGGAGTTTAGTATTAATTTCACTTAATTACTAGATATATTATTGAATAATTTAATAGGGTCACATGGCAAACATTAATGTTAAATGTGTGCAAGTGTAAAGAAATCGTGAGAGTATGATAAATCATGCACATGGCTTTTAATTAATGAGAATTATTTAAATATTAACAAATAAAAATATTCAGGTCATTTACTAAGCTTAACAGTACATGCTTTAACTTGTACAAGGGTTAAATAGCATATAGAACAAGGGCATAAGCACAATTTATAGTTCTAGCAGAAATTTTGGAAACGCGACGGGGGTGCCCGTCGCGATCAGGTCGCGACGGGGGGTCCAGGCGCGACAGCGAGAGAATGCAACGGGGGTGCCTGTCGCGACTTCATGTCGCAACGGGGCGGACTGGCGCGACAACCGACCGGCGGCGTGGCCCAGTTCGGGGGTGGGAACGCGACGGCGTGGGCCATCGCGTTCAGGTCGCGATGGTCCGACCGACCGTGACCCCTCTGAGGTCGCGATGGGTCGGGCCGTCGCGACTTCAGAGGCGCGGGCCGACCTAGAAAAGGGGTTTTTCCCTTTTGGGTTTTGCTCCTTCCCTCTAAAGTGTGATACAGTACTCTTCTAAATTCAATATAAATTCGCACGATGTTCTAAAAATCATGAAACTAGTTTTAAATGAAAGAAGACTCATAAATCTATCAACAGGCATGAGTAATTAGAAAACGGATAAGGTTTGTGCATGCTTTAATAAGGTTACTTTTTAGTGACCTAAAGATTCGCAGTCATGAAGATTTGATTAGCAATGAATACAATATAGAAACAAGGGCAAATAGGGGCGTTTGAAAGCTAACATCAAGTAGTATTTATGAGAATTATTTCAGGACATGGGATCATGTACAAACGAGAATTGAACACAAACATGATGATTCGAGCACAACATGTTAATAGAAGTTTAGGAATTTAATTCGCCTTCATAGAAGAATGAAATAGAGTGAAATCAGAGGGCTTTCAAAGAGGATCATGAAGACTACCTAGGGTAATTTTTACACGATTTAAGCTTGAGAGATTGCCTACCTTTTCTTACTGATAAGAAAATTCTAGGGTTTTGATGAAGAACGAGATGAAATCCCCTTTGTCCAAGCTTCCTTCTTCTTGCTCCTTCGTTCTTCAGCCTTTTCCCTCGTCTCCTAGAGCTCCAGTAACGATCTATGGGGTGATAGGGCCGAATTGGGGTGTGTATATATAGCTTGTGTAAGAGTCCTAAAACTTTAAAACTCTTCTCTCCTCTTCAAACTCCGAATTTTCACTATTATCACCCTATTTCTTGCATTATCCCACCTAATAGGATAGATGGGAGGTCTAATTTTGTGGGTAATGGGTTAGGATGAGCTTATGACTCTTTTTAGGATATTTACAACCTATTTTAGTATTTATCTTACCCTTATTTAATTTATGTGTTAATTAACTCCGAATTTGGCTTAATTATCTCCCATCTCATGATGGGCACTTCATATTTGGGCCCAACAAGTCATGTTAGGACCATTAATAAAACCCATTATTAATTTAGCTTTATGGGTATTGATTTAATTCTATTATTCACCCTTTATTCTAATTTAAATCTATTTATTAAATAAACTTCTATTTCGATTTAATATTAATTATCCCAATATTCTAACCTCTATTATTTGGGCTCTTACTCTTGGCCCAACAACTTAAGTATGGCTTAATTGTACAACCCATATACTTAATTTGCTTAATGAGTTTTAATTATCCTTTTATTAGGGAATTTATTCATGGGTCAAGATTTATCTATTGGTCAAAATATCATAATGGGCTATCAACCCATATTATTTAAAGTCTAACCACATGTTTCTTTTAATTTATAATCTACTTTGGCTCATAAAATAATGGGTTCTCCGACTTATTCCTTAATTACGATAATAAGTCGCATAAATTCTTAAACTTGGTCTAAATGATTTTTCTATGCCCAAATTTATTGATAGGTCATTAGAGAATATTATTTAAAGTATAACTACTATTTTATGGAATTTTTATATGAGTTTTATACATGAAATAATAGCACGTATATATTTTGAACTAGTTTGATTTATTATTTGATAAAATTTTTAATTTTCCTATATTTTCTAATTAATGAATTTTCTGGGGTACTATAGAGGTCCCCAGGGCGGCCTTCGGAGGCGACCTTAGAAGCTGCTCTGGGACGTCTCCACGGGAGTTCGCCTAGGAACCTCCCCCCTGCCCCACCGCTTCCCAGCTCGAAGTGTTGGGTGTAGTGTTAGGGTTGAGCCTGGAGGACACTCTCGAGCGCTCGGAGGAGGTCTACCAGGAAGAGCACCACGCAAACGAGGATGACGTGGTCGACGTGGGGGTGCTAGTGGATGGTGTAACGTGTTCGCTGGGGGTTCTGGAAGAGGCTGGCTCTGCGGGCCCAGGACCACCAACTGATATGGGATGCCGAATTCGCATTTTGCGAGGAGCTCCAGGCACAGCACGACAGTCGGGAAGCTGAACGGCAAAGGAAGGTGAAGAACCTTCGGATAGCGCTACGGGATTTCGAGCTCGACCTCGCCGTTGATCGGGCGGAAAAAGAGGCGCTTGCCAAAGTTCTGTCCGAGGCCGAGGCCCGTAGGGTGGCTGAGTACAAGGCGGGGCCTGAGTTCCATGAAGATCTGGAACAATATGACGCCACTTGCTACAAGGTGGGCCTTCAGGTCGGTGAGGACCGAGATTGGAGGTTGGCTACGGACGATTATGCTCATGAAGCGTTCGCGGCCGCCCTTCGAGAGTGCCAGCACCGTACCGGAGACCCCCGCCTGGAAGGAGTTTGTTTTGAGAATTCAAAGCCAGGCGGATGGCCCCTGGGAGTGACGAGGCCGGACCCTCGGAGCAAGCTCCCTGAACTGTATCTTCCTCTTTCTTTGCCCCCCAGTGGGCTCTTTGTATAAACTTTTGAGGAAATGAAATATACCTCTTTTGGGTATGTGCATGGCTCTCTTATCTTCTTCCCTTGCTGTGTTCTGTTCGAACCAGGGTTCGTTGGTCATTCAGAGGCTTTACGGATACCGCACAGGTTTTTAGGAACTGAAGAGTTCCGACCTGGGGTTCGTTTTGGACGCCTAAGGTTTTTTGGGTGTCGCACTAGTCATTCAAGCTGAGGAGCTTTGACTAGGGATGACCCGAACAACTTCACAGACCAAAAGAATGGGAGGAAGAGAGGTCGAATGCCGAACAAGAGGCTTTTATAAATAATAAGCTTTTATATTAGATACATGCCAGGTTCTGGGTATGTCTTTGCCGCTAGGGGTAGTCAGCTTGTAAGAGCCTTTCCCAAGAACCTGTGTGACCTGATAAGGTCTTTCCCATTTCGGGGCGAGTTTTCCAGTTGCTCTTCGGGGGTCTGATGCCGAGCAACGGCGTAGTACGGGGTCTCCTTCGAAGAAGCACCGCTCCCGAACTCGGGAGTTGTAATACTGCACGAGGCGTTGTTGGTAGGAGACTAGTCTAATGCTGGCGTCGCTCTGACGTTCGCCGGAGCATGTCTAGGTTCTCCCTCAGTGCACGGTTATTGGCTGCGTCATCGAAGTGGATAGTTCGGATTGTGGGGAGAGCCACCTCCAAAGGCACTACCGCTCTCTGTATCATAGGTCAAGTGGAAGGGGGTCTCTCCGGTGGCCACCCGAGTAATTGTTCGTTGACCCATAGCACGTTGGGGAGATCTTCTATCCAAGAACCTCCAGTGGCTTCAACCCTCGTGCGTATCCATGGAGCAGTGTTCGGTTGGCATTCTCCACCAGACCATTTGTGTAGCACCCTTGATTTTTAAAACCCGAAAAAAAAAATAAAATTTCTATTTTAATAAATGAGAAAATAAAATTAATTGAATAAAAAGGGGAATAAATAGAATATAGTAATTTAAATCAAAACCCATCAAGCTAAATTAGCAATGGGTTGTACTAATGGTCCTAACATGGTTTGCTGGGCCTAAATAAGGAGAGCCCATTATGAGATAAGAGGTAATTAGGTGAATTCATACCTAATTAATTAATAAATGAAAGGGGTTAAGATAAATATTAATAACCCATAAATATCCAAAATAAGAGTCCTTACCCAAACCTAAACCCTTTGGCCATGAAATTAGGCCCCTCCCTATCTTATTAGATGGATAATGGTAAGAAAAATAGGTGATAATTATGGAACTCGTAATTAAAGGAGGAGGAAAGAGTTTTAGGTGAATTAGATCTCTACAAGCCATCAAAACACCCCCCATTTGACACTAGCACCCCATAGCTCATGGCTGGAACTCAGGGGGACGAAGTGGAGGAGTCTTGGATGTGGGAGCTCGGAGGAGAAGGCTGGAGCAAGGGTTTTTCTCTTCCTTTCTTCGTCACCGAACCCTAGCTTTTCTTGTGAGCACCAAAAGGTAGGCAATATCTCAAGCACAAATCATGTAAAAATTATCCTAGGTAGCCTTCATATACCTCTTCAAAAGCCTATGGGTTCGTTGCATTCTGTTTGTGCATTTGGGCGAATTAATTCATGAATTCCTGTTGTTACCATGAACCGAAATCTCATGTTTTCTCAAATCCCCTGCACGTACTTGTTCCAATACTATGAGAAAATTCTCAATGATACTACCATGCAATATATTTCAAACGCCTCTAGTTTCGTGCTATTTTGATCTCTCATGAGGGAGAATTAATTCTTTGAATCTCTATCAGATCCATGCACCCGACCCTTCTTGTTGGTTTGTGAACCTCATTCATGCTTAACTTCATACCATGATAAAATTATCATAAATACTACATGTTGTTCGCTTTTTAACGCCCTTGTTTTCGGAATTTTTCATCATGTATCATCCCTAATTAATTCATTGAACCTTGACTGCGCCTGGTTAGGTCATCGAAATGTAACTTGATCACAACACCTTTAAACCTGTCTATTTTCAATTAATCATGCATGTTGATAGATCTATATGTCTACTTTCTTTTAAAACTAGTTTTGTGACTTTTGGAGCACAGTGCGATTTTATACCGAATTTAGAATAACCCTGTGTCAAGAAGGTTCTACCCAGAGAAAAAGGGTAAAAGGCCGGACATCCCTGTTATCGCGGCGGCGCGACCCGCCGCGATACCGGGAGGTCGTGGCCGGCGAAGGTGACGCATTCAGAACGTGGCGGTCTGCGCCGCCGTGATTCCAGCACAAACCGCTGTCGCGCCCGGGATGGCGACTGCGACAGTAATCGCGTCCGTGACCCCCGCCGCGATTTAAGCTTTTCTGCCAGAACTTAAAATTACGCTTATATCCCGGCTTTATATGCCATTTAACCCATGTATAAGTTAAACCATGTACTGTTAAGCTTGATAAATGGCCTGAATATTTTTATTTAATAATATTTAAATAATTCTTATTAATTTAAAAGCCGTGAGCACGACTTATTCTATTCTCATGATTTCTTTACACTTGCACACTAAACATTATTTATTGCCATTTGACCATATTAAATTTCTCAATAATGTATCTGGTAATTAAGTGAAATTAATTACCTAATTTTCTCTATTATTTAAATGACACATGTCTTCGCTTTATTCGCGTCATTGTACATCGTTACCATTTTCCCTCGGCCTTCGAGCACTCGAGGCACGACGGACCCATTTTCTACACACTTTTTCTTGACTTGGACCACCTCTCCACGGGAATACTCTCGACTGGACCAGGGACTCCTTGTCAAGACCTCCGTAAGTCTTCTTGGCTTTGACGCACGTCCTTAGTCAATGAGCTGGTTGTACCCAAAACCCGTTACATCCTAGGGATCAGTACGATCCATTGCCTTAGTATTTTTCTTCTCGTCTTGGGATCACTCGGAACCATTTGGCCATGTTCACGACACGACTAAGTGGGTGGTTATGACTTCTACCAGACTGCCGGCACCCGACTTGGTGCTGTGCAACCGTTACTATCGAAATTTCTCGTTGTGTTTACGAATTGTCCCTATCTCATCTAATCTCTATATCCTCTTATCTGTTCACGTTCTCTCTACACTCTCATCTATCTCGTCTAGTACTCTCTTATCTCTTCTTGGTACTCTATTGGCCATTCGTGTGATTGTCTAAGATAAAAGAAATGACTAATGCCAGCGCAATAGGGCCCGATCAGGTCCTGGGGGGAGCATCCCAAAAAGCGTCAGTGCCCATGGGAGTTAAAATGATCAAGGATGTGTTACGGCATGCATCCAACGCCAGTTTACTATTTAGATTAATCTATGACAATCAAAGTGCTATCTCTACAAGTGCAAGCGTGATTGTTACTAGTGCACCGTTGTGCAAATTACATGTTATATCGTTACATGGCCATTCTATTATCATTCTCGTTGTACTATTTCCCCTGTGCCAGTTGCAATTGTTCTCTCGTTATCGTGACATGCTCTACATGACTTTACTCTCTAGTTAACCTGCCTTTAAAACATTAACTATTAAAGCATGCTTGTGTTCATGAGATATTAAGTCCTACTGGGCGTTATTCGCTCATCCTGTGTATTTATTTAATGTGTTTCAGGTGTGTCGGATCATGACCACACTCATGAGGATGGGACCGATGAGGAGGCTCAGGAGTGACCCTTCTGCAACCAGTGATATCTAGTAGTAGTCTGTTAGTATAGTTATGAGTTAGTGAGTCAGTTAGTCATATGTAATAGTTGATTTTCAATAAAGTACTATGGGCCCTAGTTTTGGCTCTGATACGTCGATGTATTAATCAGTTATGAAGATGATGAGTTATTAGTGAATGTAATGGAGATTGTTGGATCATTAATGAGATATGAGGTTGTTTGATATTATTCCATTGTGTAATGGTTTGTTACTTATTTCTCACTCTGTACTATTTAATAACTGTAATCCCGCTCCGATATTCCGCGTCGGGGCGTTACAGTTTTGTGGTATCAGAGCCTAGGTTATTCTTGAATATAGGATGATTTAGGTTTGACCTGACTTGGCTTATAGTCTAAGTTCCATACCTATGTGAGATGGGTAGAACCAAGGGTAATGAGGTAAAATAAACGCACACACGCACAAACTTAGTGCAAACTCAACGACTTACATTTTAATTCTCTTTTGAAGGAACTTAACAATGGCAGCGGAGCGTGCTCAACTCCGTGACATGCAACACACAATTCAGCAGCTCACTCAAGCTTTACTCCAAGCTGTTGGAGCCAATAATAACAACAACAACAACCGAGGAGCTAGTGAATTGCACCGGAACTTCCGCAACCTGAACCCGCCTTGATTCAGCGGTACCACAGACCCTGATGAGGCCGAGAACTGGCTCAAGGAGGCTGAGCATATTTTCCGCGTTATGCAATGCGGGGATGGAGATAAGCTTTTACTTGCCACATTCCAGCTGGAAAGGGACGCCCGTGCGTGGTGGGAGTCCGTTGAGGCTACCCGAGCAAATGCACAGTTCACATGTGAGGAGTTCAAGGAGAATTATAACTCCAAGTACTTCTTTGAGAGAGTCAAAGAGAGGAAGGCCTTTGAGTTTGCTGCATTGAAGCAGAGGAACCTCACAGTTGCTGAATACGAAGCACAGTTCTCCCGATTGGCTCGATACGCCAATCATCTGGTCAGTACAGAACGAATGAAGGCAAAGAGATTCCTTAATGGGCTCAGGCCCGCTTACATCACGCAACTTGCACCATTTGATATTCAGACCTATCCAGAGATGGTCAGGAGAGCACAATGCCTGGAAGATGCGACTGAACTCACTGAGCGCATCAAGGGTAGAATGTTCAGGAAAGAGCAAACTTCTGGAGCATCGAGCAAGCCTACTAACGGCAAGAAAAGGCCGTTAAGTATCACTGACGGGCCAAGCCAGGAGCGGAAGCCCAAAATCCCCACCACTACTACTCCGAACAACAAACCAAGATGGAAGCATTGTGACAAGCTTGGTCACACGACAGAAGAGTGCTGGAGGAAGGCAGGTGCATGCCTTCGATGCGGGAGCCGAGATCACCGGATTTTTGAGTGTCCATTACTGAAAGAGAATGAAAAGCGTCCTACGGGACAGAAGAAGCCAGGCCGACTGCAGGCTCTGCATGAAGTGGACACCACCGAGGAAGGTGGCGTGATGGAAGGTACACTACCAATCTTTTCTCAATCAGCATTTGTTTTGTTTGATACTGGCGCAACACATTCATTCATATCACAAGTATTTGCTGATACATTAAATGAAAAACATGCATCTATGCAATTTGAATTGCCTATTACTACACCATTGGGAGAAAATGCTCAACTCAACAAATACTTTCATTTAGCTGATGTTAAGGTTGGTGAACTTAACCTTAGAGCTGACCTGTTCTGTATGCCCATGGAGGGCTACGATGTCATTCTGGGAGCCGATTGGCTATCCACGTATGGGGCTTGGTGTTGATTGTCGAAGAGGGAAGATTACTTTTAGTGAATTCCCTAAGCTGATCTTCATAGGACGTAGACACAAGAGGCACTTGTCTCTCGTCTCTGCCATAAAGGCACAAAACATGATAAGAAAGGGCTGTGTGGCATTTCTTACCGCAATTGTAGTTGAAAAGAAAGCAACAAAGATATCAGACATTCACATAGTGCAAGAATATCCTGATGTATTTCTCGATGAGCTAGTAGGCATTCCACCTAAGAGAGATGTGAATTTCTCAATTGACCTCGTACCTGGAGCTGCACCGGTTTCACGGCAACCCTACAGGATGTCCCCCGCTGAATTAAAGGAGTTGAAAGAGCAATTGATGGAACTTCTAGAAAAGGGTTTTATTAGGCCGAGTACTTCTCCTTGGGAGCACCAGTGTTGTCGTCAAGAAGAAGGACGGATCTATGAGGTTATGCATTGATTACAGGCAGCTGAACAATCTCACTATTAAGAACAAGTACCCCCTGCCGCGTGTCGATGAATTATTTGATCAGATATCAGAGCTAAAATTTTTCTAAGATTGACCTTAGATCGGGATATCATCAGATGAGGATTCAAGATGCAGATATTTACAAGATAGCTTTCAGGAGTAGGTACGGTCATTATGAATTTGTAGTCATGCCTTTTGGACTAACCAATGCTCCTGCAGCTTTTATGCAATTAATGAACAATATCTACCGGCTCTACCTCGACAAGTTCGTCGTGGTATTCATTGATGATATTTCTCATATACTCCAAGACCAAAGAAGAGCACGAGGAGCATCTGAGGATCGCTCTGCAAATCTTGCGGGACAACCAACTCTACGCCAAATTGAGTAAGTGTGAATTCTGACTCGAGGAGGTATCGTTCCTAGGTCATGTTATTTCCAAGGACGGTATTGCTGTCGACCCTTCCAAGGTAGAAGTTGTGTTGAACTGGGAAAGGCCGACCAATGTCACCGAGATCAGAAGCTTTCTTGGACTGGCTAGATATTACAGACGGTTCATAAAAGACTTCTCAAAGATAGCTATACCTCTTACGCGTCTTACGCGAAAAGAGAATCCCTATGTCTGGAGCAAGGAGTGCGAGAAGAGATTCCAGACACTGAAGCAGTTGTTGACGTCTGCACCTGTCCTCACATTACCAGTCGAAGGAGCAGGATTCTCAGTCTACACTGATGCATCTGGAATCGGTCTAGGCTGTGTACTAATGCAGAATGAGAAAGTAATAGCTTATTCTTCAAGGCAGTTGAAGCCACACGAAGTCAATTATCCTGTCCATGACTTGGAGCTAGCTGCTGTGGTATTTGCACTAAAGATCTGGAGGCATTACCTATATGGGGAACAATTCATTGTTTACTCGACCACAAGAGTTTGAAATACTTATTTTCTCAGAAGGAGCTCAACATGCGACAACGGAGATGGCTGGAGTACCTAAAGGATTTTGATTTCAACATTCAATATCACCCAGGCAAAGGTAATGCAGTAACTGATGCACTCAGTAGAAAGCCAGTAGCTTCGATATCCTGTCTAGTCATGGGTGAGATGCAATTGTTAGAACAATTTGCCAACCTGAATCTGAACATTGAGCAGAGAAATGATAAGATGATAGTTGCTAACCTTAGAGCTCAACCCGACATCTTTGTCGAGATCAGAGAGTAACAGGCTAATGATCCGTTTCTAATCAGAGTAAGAGAGACCATAGCTGACAAGCCAGACTTCTCCATCACTGAAGATGGAAGATATTATTCCAAGCCAGGACATGTGTGCCTGACAATGAAGAGCTGAAAAGGAAACTGATGGATGAAGCCCACAAGACCAAGTACACAATACATCCAGGTGCAACCAAGGTGTACCAAGATATGAATAGGTCATTTTGGTGGCCAAACATGAAGCGTGAGGTAGTTGAGCATGCCGCGCACTGCCTCACTTATCAGTAGGTAAAAGCAGAACACCGTCATCCTGCGGGTGTACTTAGACCCTTGGACATACCTGAATGGAAGTGGGAAAGCATTGGAATGGATTTCATCATGGGTTTACCCCGAACTTGTGGTGGACTTGATGCTATCTGGGTTATTGTGGACCGTTTAACCAAGTCCGCACACTTCCTTGCCATTAAGAGCACTTGGAGTGTGGATGTGTTGGCAGCATTGTATGTAAAAGAGATAGTCAAACTACATGGAGTTCCAGTATCCATTGTCTCGGATCGTGACCCACATATTCACATCTAGATTTTGGAAGGGACTTCAAACAGCGTTGGGTACTAAACTCAACTTTAGCACCGCTTTCCACCCACAGACGGATGGACAGACTGAAAGAACAAATCAGATAGTGGAAGACATGCTACGAGCTTGTGCTATTGACTTTGAGGGGTATTGGAATGAACAATTGTCACTGATAGAATTCGCCTACAATAACAGTTATCAGGCCAGCATCAAGATGGCACCATTTGAAGCATTATACGGCAGAAGTTGCAGATCGCCAGTATGCTGGAATGAAGTAGGTGAGCAGCAATGGCTAGGACCAGACATGGTGCAGAACACTAGCAGGGACATACAGATTATTAGAGACAGAATTAAGATAGCTCAATCCAGGCAGAAGAGCTTTGCAGACAAAAGAAGAAGGGACTTAGAATTTCAGACTGGAGATCATGTAATGCTGAAGGTATCCCCGACCAGAGGATTTCAAAGGTTTGGATGAAAGGCAAGCTGAGACCGAGATTCATAGGTCCATTCGAGGTATGGACAGAGTTGGTGAGGTAGCATACTGTCTAGCACTACCTCCCCAGTTCTCGACAGTACATAATGTTTTCCATGTATCCATGCTGAGGAATACGTGTATGATCCGTCACACGTAATCAGTTATGACGACATCAGTCTAAACAGAGATATGACTTATGAAGAAAAGCGGTAAGGATTTTGGACAAGAAGATTCAACAGCTTTGGAACCGACCCATATCTGTGGTCAAGATACTCTGGAGAAACCATGAAGTTGAAGAGGCCACGTGTGAGCCCGAAGCGACCATGAGACGAAACTATCCGGAATTATTCGGTAAGTCATTCTTCCTCTTACGATTATATGAATTTGGGGACCAAATTCTATTTAAGTGGAGGAGGATGCAGCACCCTTGATTTTTAAAACCTAAATAAAAAAATAAAATTTCTATTTTTAATAAATGAGAAAAATAGAATTAATTGAATAAAAAGGAGAATAAATAGAATAGAATAATTTAAATCAAAGCCCATCAAGCTAAATTAGCAATGGGTTGTACTAATGGTCCTAACATGGTTTGCTGGGCCTAAATGAGGAGAGCCCATTATGAGATAAGAGGTAATTAGGTGAAATTGTACCTAATTAATTAATAAATGAAAAGGGGTTAAGATAAATATTAAATAACCCATAAATATCCAAAATAAGAGTCCTTACCCAAACCTAAACCCTTTGGCCACGAAATTAGGCCCCTCCCTATCTTATTAGAAGGATAATAGCAAGAAAAATAGGTGATAATTATGGAAATTCATAATTGAAGGAGGAGGAAAGAGTTTTAGGTGAATTAGAACTCTACAAGCCATCAAAACACCCCCCATTTGACCCTAGCACCCATAGCTCATGGCTGGAACTCAGGGGGACGAAGTGGAGGAGTCTTGGACGTGGGAGCTCGGAGGAGAAGGCTGGAGCAAGGGTTTTTCTCTTCCTTTCTTCGTCACCGAACCCTAGCTTTTCTTGTGAGCACCAAAAGGTAGGCAATCTCTCAAGCAAAAATCGTGTAAAAATTATCCTAGGTAGCCTTCATGTACCTCTTCAAAAGCCCAATGGTTTCGTTGTATTCTGTTTATCCATTTGGGCGAATTTAATTCATGAAGTCGTACTGTTACCATGAACCCGAAATCTCATGTTTTCTCTAATCCCTGCACGTACTTGTTCCAATGCTATGAGAAAATTCTCAATGATACTACTATGCAATAGCTTTCAAACGCCCTAGTTTCGTGCTATTTCGATCTCCCATGAGGGAGAATTAATTCTTTGAATCTTTGTCAGATCCATGCACCCGACCCTTCTTGTTGGTTTGTGAACCTCATTCATGCTTAACTTCATACCATGATAAAATTATCATAAATACTACATCTTATTAGCTTTTGAACGCCCTTAGTTTCGGAATTTTTCATCATGTATCCATCCCTAATTAATTCGTTGAACCTTGATGCGCCTGGTTAGGTCATCGAAATGTAACTTGATCACAACACCTTTAAACCTTGTCTATTTTCCAATTAATCATGCATGTTGATAGATCTATATGTCTACTTTCTTTTAAAACTAGTTTTGTGACTTTTGGAGCACAGTGGA
Organism: Colocasia esculenta; assembly: GCA_014218235.1. Classification (NCBI taxonomy): domain Eukaryota; kingdom Viridiplantae; phylum Streptophyta; class Magnoliopsida; order Alismatales; family Araceae; genus Colocasia; species Colocasia esculenta. Next base: position 56,139,855 of record CM024756.1, read on the forward strand.
TTTTATACCGAATTTAGAATAACCCTGTGTCAAGAAGGTACTACCCAGAGAAAAAGGGTAAAAGGACCATCCCTGTTATCGCGGCGGCGCGACCCGCCGCGATACCGGGAGGCGCGGCCGGTGAAGGTGACGCATTCAGAACGTGGCGGTCTGCGCCGCGTGATTCCATCACAAACCGCTGTCGCGCCCGGGATGGCGACCGCGACAATAATCGCGTCCGTGACCCCGCCGCGATTTAAGCTTTTCTTTCTGCCAGAACTTAAAATTACGCTTATATCCCGCTTTATATGCCATTTAACCCATGTATAAGTTAAACCATGTACTGTTAAGCTTGATAAATGGCCTGAATATTTTTATTTAATAATATTTATAATTCTTATTAATTTAAAAGCCGTGAGCACGACTATTCTATTCTCATGATTTCTTTACACTTGCACACTAAACATTATTTATTGCCATTTGACCATATTAAATTTCTCAATAATGTATCTGGTATTAAGTGAAATTAATTACTAATTTTCTCTATTATTTAAATGACACATGTCTTCGCTTTATTCGCGTCATTGTACATCGTTCATTTTCCCTCGGCCTTCGAGCACTCGAGGCACGACGGACCGTTTTCTACACACTTTTTCCTTGACTTGGACCACCTCTCCCGGGAATACTCTCGACTGGACTAGGGACTCCTTGTCAAGACCTTCGTCTTCTTGGCTTTGGCGCACGTCCTTAGTCAATGAGCTGGTTGTACCCCAAAACCCGTTACATCCTAGGGATCAGTACGATCCATTGCCTTAGTATTTTTCCTTCTCATCTCAGGATCACTCGGAACCATTTGGCCATGTTCACGACACGACTAAGTGGGTGGTGTGACTTCTACCAGACTGCCGGCACCCGACTTGGTGCTGTGCAACCGTTACTATCGAAATTTCTCGTTGTTTTACGGAATTATCCCTATCTCATCTAATCTCTATATTCTCTTATCTGTTCATGTCTCTCTACACTCTCATCTATCTCGTCTAGTACTCTCTTATCTCTTCTTGGTACTCTATGGCCATTCGTGTGATTGTCTAAGATAAAAGAAATGACTAATGCCAGCGCAATAGGGCCCGATCAGGTCCTGGGGGGAGCATCCCGAAAAAGTGCTAGTGCCCATGGGAGTTAAAATGATCAAAGATGTGTTACGGGATGCATCCAGCGCCAGTTTACTATTTAGATTAATCTATGACAATCAAAGTACTATCTCTACAAGTGCAAGCGTGATCGTTACTAGTGCACCGTTGTGCAAATTACATGTTATATCGTTACATGGCCATTCTATTATCGTTCTCGTTGTACTATTTCCCCTGTGCTAGTTGCAATTGTTATCTCATTATCGTGACATGCTCTACATGACTTTACTCTCTAGTTAACTGCCTTTAAAACATTAACTATTAAAGCATGCTTGTGTTCATGAGATAAGTCCTACTGGGCATTATTCGCTCATCCTGCGTATTATTTAATGTGTTTCAGGTGAGTCGGATCATGACCACACTCACGAGGATGGGACCGATGAGGAGGCTCAAGAGTGACCCTTCTGCAACCAGTGCTATCTAGTAGTAGTCTGTTAGTATAGTTATGAGTTAGTGAGTCAGTTAGTCAGTATGTAATAGTTGATTTTCAATAAAGTACTCTGGGCCCTAGTTTTGGCTCTGATACGTCGATGTATTAGTTAGTTTATGAAGATGATGAGTTATTAGTGAATGTAATGGAGATTGTTGGATAATTAATGAGATATGAGGTTGTTTGATATTATTCCATTGTGTAATGGTTTGTTATTTTCTCGCTCTGTACTATTTAATAAATGTAATCCCGCTCAGATATTCCGCATCGGGGCATTACAATTTGCTTGGGGAAGTGCGACTGAGGTGAAGTGGTTGTAGATGCCGAGCTCCGAGCACTTCTGCTTAAAGAAGGTGCTGTCAAACTGCTTTCGTTGTCAGAGGTAATCACCTTTGGGAGGCCAAACTGGCAAAGGACGTTCTTCCAGACGAACTTCCATGCGGCTTGCTCGGTGATTGTGGCAACGGGTTCCGCCTCGATCCACTTGGTGAAGTAGTCGATGGCTACGATTAAGAATTTTTTCCTCCCTGAGCCTCTGGGAACAGACCATAATGTCAATTCCCCATCTTGCGAAGGGACGTGGTTCAAACAGGGTGTGCAGTTGTTCGACTGGTTGCTTGATAAGCTGTCTAAACTTCTGGCAATCTGGGCACCTTTTTGCGTAGGACATGAAATCCTTCTACAGTGAAGGCCACCAGAATCCTACTCTGAGGATGCTGCATGCCAGTGTTCTGCCCCCCAAGTGGCTCCGCACAGGCCCTCGTGGACTTCTTCGATGGCCGATGTTGCCTCTATAGGGCTGAGGCACCGTAGAAGAGGTCTTGAGAGGGATCGTCGGTAGAGTTGGCCTTCGATGATGGTGAACCTCTGGCAGCGCAGCCTGATTTTACGAGCTTCATTTTGATCGGACGGAAGCTCTCCTCGAAGCAGATAGGCGATGAGAAGGTCCATCCAGCTCGATGCTGGCGGTCCGATCTCAATAGCCATAATATCTACCTCGGTGCTTGGTGCAGCAAGCTCTTCTATGAATATGGAGCGAGAGGGGGTGATGTCACCTGAAGATGCCAGTTTGGTGTGAGTGCATCGGCCGTGTGTTCTGCTCCCGCAGGACGTGTATGACTTCGAAGTAGAGGAGATTCTCTGTTTGGCGTTTGACTTGCTGGAGGTACTGTGCCATGCGGGGCTCCCTAGCTTCGAAAGTCTGCTCACCTGGCTGGCGACCAACTGAGAATCACTGAAGACCTGTAGCCAGAGTACTCCGAGGTGCTTAGCCATGCGGATCCCAGAACAGAAGCGCTTCGTACTTAGCCATGTTGTTGGTGGCGGTGAAGCGGAACTTGAGGGCGTACTGGAATTCTAGACCTTCTGGGGAGGTAAGAAGCAAGCTTGCTCCACTTCCGGTACATAGGAGGATCCATCGACGTATAGCTCCCATGGGGGCTCGTTGCCAACGGAGGGTCTTCTCGGTGGGAAGGGTGCATCTGCCACGAAATCCGCTAATGCTTGTGCTTTGATGGCCGTCCTTGGATGATAGTGATATCGAATTCCCCGATCTCGATGGCCCACTTAATGAGCTTCCCAAAGCCTCTGGTCGTTGAAGGATGAGCTTCAGTGGGTTGGTCGGTCAGCACCGTGATCGGTGGGCTGGAAATAAGGCCTGAGATTCGTAGTAGCCATCACGAGGGCCAGAGTGAGTTTTTTTGCTCGAGGATATCTTCTTTCAGCTTCTTGGAGCACCCTACTTATGTAATAAATAGGATGATGCGTCGTTGCTCTTCTCTGATTAATACCGTGCTGAGGAATGTTCGGTGACTGAAAGGTACACAAATAAGAATTCTCCAAGCATAGATTTTGAGAGAACAGGTGGGGCAGCCAGGTACGCCTTCAGCTCAGTGAAGGCTGCTTTGCAATCCTTGGTCCACCGTACTTTCCCTCCTTGCGGTGAGGCACCTTGGGGACTCGCAACAATTTGAAAAAGTTAAAACTCCTCTCTGCTGCTAGGGACATGAAGCGATTGAGTGCCGCGAGGCGTCCAGTGAGCCGCTGGACGTCGCGCACGGTCTTGGGGCTGCTCATCTCCAGTAGACCCGGATCTCAGGATTGGCTCTATTCCTCTGTTAGATACGAGGAAATTGAGGAACTTTCCCGAGCATACTCCGAACTCACACTTTGCAGGATTGAGCTTCATATTATACTTTACAGGGTTGCGAAGGTTTCTTTGAGGTCGGTGACGTGGTCGGCGCTTGGGAGCATCTTGACCAGCATGTCATCGACGTAACCTCCATATTTCACCCAATTTACTGCTCGAACATCTTGTTGACCAGTCGCTGGTATGTTGCGCCAGCATTCTTCAGGCCGAACGACATCTGGTAAAACAGTAAAGGCCGAGGTCGGTGACGAACATTGCGGCGTCCTGGTCTGGAGGATGCATGCTGATCTGGTGGTAACCAGAATAAGCATCTAGAAAGCTAAGGAGCTCATGCCTGGATGTGGCATCCACCAGTGGTCGATGCACGGTAAGGGGAAGTTGTCCTTGGGCGTACCTTGTTGAGGTCCTTGTAATCCACGCACACTCGCCATTTGCCATGGCTTTGCGTACGAGGACTACGTTGAGATCCATCTGGATATTGAGCTTCTCGGAGAAGCCCAACAGCTCGGCTTTTGACGACGTGATCCTGGATCACGGTCTGCCATTCGCGATTGACGGGTCGCTATATTTGTTGGACCGGTGGTATTTTTGGGTCAAGGTGTAGGTGATGTGTCATCACCTTTGGAGGGATGCCGGGCAGCTCATCATCTGACCACCGCGAACATGTTCAAATTGGCCAGCAAAAAAACCTTGTAGCATTGTTGTTCAGCTTCGGGAAGCAGTGCGCCAATATAAAGGACGTGCTTGGGGTCATCGTCCACCTGCACAGGAAGCAGGTCCTCGGCAGGAGTTCCTCGGTTGGTGGAAGGTTGGTCAGCTGGTGTGGGTATAATTTTCGGGTCTACGATGGGCTGCTTGTCTCTCAGGGAGAGGACACATAGCACCGTCGGACTCGTGTTGACTTCCGAGCACCTCGCCAATGCCACACAGAGTGGGGAACTTCATCTTCTGATGGAGAGATGAGGGTACTACCTTGATCTGGCTAATAGACCCCTGCCGAGGATGACATTGTACCCTAACATGCTTCGAATGACCAAGAAATCCACCATCTTAGTCACGCTTTTTGGTGCCATCCAAGGTGATTGGGAGCAGGCTCGTCCCATGGGTTGAACTCCGAGAAGCCGAACAGAGGCGATTCTACTGGGTGTGAGCTGGTCGGTCTTCAATCCCATCATTAAGAAGCAATCGTAAGCCAACATGTTAGGGGCTCTTCCATTATCCACCAAAATCCGACGCACAGCACAGTGATTGATGGTGGCCGAAACGACCAGCGCATCAGTGTGTGGAGTTGAAACTCCTACAAGATCCTCATCCGAGAAGGTTATGACATCCTCGGATTGCTGTGTGTGTAGGGCTGGAGGGATAGGGGCTTGGACGAGGCACCGGGGGCCTCTCTACCAAGTGCACCCACCGAGCGTAGTCCTGTCGACTCTAACTACTTTCTCCGCCTGTGCCGAAACCACCTGCGATCAGATTGATCTCCTGCCCATTCGGTTCGTTATCAACGGGCTGCTCGGGGTTACGCTTTCGACGTCTTAGGCGATGATCTTCATTCCGGCACATGTAACACCTTAAGTAACTGTGTTTGATCAAGGACTCGATCTCATCCTTGAGTTGAAAGCAACACAATACTTGTTCTGGTTGAACCTGTGGGGATCAGAACGCATCCTGGGTGGCCACCAGACATATTGCTCTTCCCAGATTTCGGCCAGGATCTGTTCGGGTGCCACCGTGAGGCGAGTATATTCGGTGAAGGGTCATGGATGGCGCGGCAAGTCCCCGTTGCGTCGTCCCCTCTTCCGATCTCGGTCGGAACTATTGTCGGAAGGCCTCTTCTTCTCTGATTGGTCGCCCTGCTCAGTTCGGCCGGCGGCCAAGCTCTCCTCGCACGCGGCATGGCGCTGGGAGGTGGAGAGAAGCTCAGCGAGGGTCGACGGCTGCTGTACCCCGAGCGTCTTTGAAGGAAGCCGTCGCGAGGCTTGGATGAGGGCACTGGTGGCCAGAGGGACGTCGAGGTGTGGGATGTGAAGCGCTTCAGTCTGGAACTACTTGATGTAGTCCCAGAGTGCTTCGCCCTTCTTCTGTCGAACAGACAGAAGAGAAGCTGCTGTGTGCGGCTGCGACCTTCGCCCAGAAAGTTGTCCCGGAAGGACTTCTTCAACTGGTAGAAGGAAGGAAGGAAATGGAGCCGGCGGGGAGGGCTTCAAACCATGCTCGCACAACTTCCTTTAACGTGGCTGGGAAGGCCTGGAACTTGGCCGCATCCGATGCTCCGTGGAACACCATGTGCGACTCAAACCCATGGACGTGGTCCGCTAGGTCAGTGGTGCCGTCGTAGGGCGCGATGGAAGGTTGGGGCAGTTTTGGGGAGACCCGGGCCTCTAGGATCTCCGCGGTGAGTGGGGAGCAGAAGGTCAGTTCATCGTCCCCCAAAACTCTGCCTTTTTCCTTTTGGACCATCGCGTCCATGCGGCATCCAGGTCGGCGATGCGGCAGAGGCGTTTGACCAGTTCCTGGTTGGAGTGTGGCTGGCCCTCGCACCTGGATGCGCGGGAGTTGGCACCGATGATGTAACGTGGGGGAGGCGGAACCGCCGCAGAACGGCGGGGTGAATTGTCCTACCGCTTCGGCGTTCGGCGTGATGACGGGACCCTCCGTGACCATTGGGGGCGACTCTGCGTGCTGCTCTCGCCAGGGCGATGGTGTAGGAGGTCGCCGACGCGATGATTCTGCTTGCTGTTCCGATGGTGGGGGTACCATCAGGGCCGACTGCTACCCAATTGTGCCTGAAGGCCCTGATAGACGCTCAAAGCTGTTGAACTTGGCCGCAGAGTTCCGCTACCATCCTGGGCAGTGGCCGAGTGCCGGCTGCAGGTCTGTTGTCAATCACACTGGCGGGGGGAGTGTTGTCGTCGACAGAAGGGCTTGATCACGCGAGCCTACAGTGATTAGCGAGAGCGCGTCGCCCTACTGTCGGGGTTCTGGTGAAGGTTCATACCGTGAGCCATGGCTTCTGTCATTCCCACAGGTGGCACAAAAAATGTGTAGGGTTTTCCTGTTTGGGCCTGGAGCTAAACGGCCTCCACTAGAGAAGAGAGGGAAGATTTGTCGCCAGTGCGAACGAAGGCTTGCCAAACCAGAAGAGGATCAGGGGAACCCAGTTGAAGAACCGGGGGGAACCCTCTGATGCCTAAGTTAGATTAGACAATAGAGAGGATGGAGAAGAAGGTTCGCTGGTGGTGGCTTGTGCGAGGGTGTGTGTGTAACAGAGGTTGCGTGCCTTTTGCAAGGGGATTACCTGTGCTTTTTATAGTGAGGGAGACCAAGAGTCCGGATAGGACCTCCCCCCATGATGATTGAGGGGGTGTGTCGGTTCAGGTTCCCAGCGAAGAGTTTGCCCGTTTGAGATGTCTGTCGGATCCCTTACAGTTAATGCTGCCCGTGGGACGTGTGTCACATCGCCTCATTAACTTCCTGGGCGGCTAACAACTGCTTTGAGGGTTCTTGGTTGGAGGATACCGAGCAGGGCTCCTGTTCGGAGGCCAAGTAGGCTGCTTGTGCTCGGATGCACGACTGTGCTTGGTCAGGCTTGTTCGAAGATCCGTAACAGGCCCTGCTCGGCAAGCTGCGACTTTGACCGAATAGTTCACAAGGCGCCTGGAGACCACACTGGGGACCTTAAGGCATCTTGGTGGCCGGAACGTGCTCGGAAGCTTTGGGCTGAACCCAAGGACACGTGGCACACTGTGTAACATCCCGTTACCTTTAGGGGTTAGCTCTCCCGACTGTGGTCACGACATAGCGACCCATTGCATTCTGAAGGCGACATAGGTGACCGTGGCGCTCTGGTTGGGAACGTACCTGCCGCCCCTGTCATGACAGGACCCTGACAGCGGACTGTCTCCTTGTCATCTTTCTGTCAGGACAGTTGCACCACGTGTTGAAGTGCATGCATGAACGCGACATGGTTGGCCGTCGCGATCTTGCTGTCAGTTTTGCATGCACGTCGATTGGGTGGTTGACTGGCTGACTGCTCCAGATCACGACACAGGTGGATGTCACGTTAGCGTTGGTAATGCGACGCCCAAGTCCGTCGCGTTCTTACTGTCTGTGTTTAAGATGCTCAGGCTGAGAACAGAACCCCCATTTGGCCCTTTTGCTTGGGTTCTCCCTCTCCGGTGATCTCCTTGGTGTAGTGCTCCGTGAGGAGCTTGGGTGGACTTGTTGTGGCTTGGAGTGTGTGATCTCTTGTGTGGCTTGTTTGGTAAGTATGTGTGTGATGTGTTTATGAGGATTGGAGCTCAATTGTACTATTTCTTCCTCTTCTCCCTTCCTCACTGTAGGTTGTTCTTCCTTGTGGTGCATGATCTTCTTCATCGGCTCAAGGATGAGGTCGTGCTTGGCTCGTGAGAGGTGGCTCATGAAGCATTGGAGCTCGAGGTGTTGGGGTGCAAGCCTACGAGAGGCCCCTCCGGGGTGGTTCTTCGTTTGGAGGTAGGGAATCCAAGCTTTCCCCCTAGTTCTAGCTTGCTAGGACCCAACCCCTCTTCCTCCAAGCCTAGATTGCATGTTTAGGATGTGCATTATGTCTTGGATTTTCTTGAGGATGGCTTTATCATGCTTGGACCATGCTTGAGAATGTGTGGGTTTAATGAGGGTTTACTTGATGCATTGAGATATTGTGAGTGTAGGTTTGTAACGACCCTCCTCATACCGGTACGATTATACCAATCCTCATCGTATAAGAGCGCCGTCACAGTGAGATAATAACCCAACACTAGCCGATAGGTTGAAAGTACGTGGATAGCAATTGATACATTGGAAATAAAAATAATTACTCAACATTTATTCCATCACCATCACACATTCACAGTCTATATAGTGAAATAAAATGACAATGTCCACATTATTACATGATCAAAGAACTACATGTCCAATATTGTCCATACAATTCTTTATTCAAGCTATGAAAATAAATTACAACTGATAATCGCTCCTCAAAAATTACTCCTCCAAAGATCAACATTCGCTAAGCCTTCCTCCAAAAAGTGAATACCTGTTTCACCTGTACGTCGAAGCAAGGTGAGTCCAAAGACTCAGCAAGCAACCAAATGCTTAATCTTAACATATCACATTCATGTTAGGCTATTAACACTAAAGAATACATATTATCATTTAACTACAAATACACCATATACTTACTCTTAACTATCACGCATATTTTAATCACTTAAACATGCTTTAGTCTATCGTGTGTTTATTCTAAATCATGGGTACTATATTATGCACTGGTACATATTTTCTACACCTAACATGTAGCATGATTCATCCATCCACACATTATTTCATTTCATGATATATTTCTACAACTAAACATAGAATTGAGCATAAAGAAAAGAAACAACCTAACATGATGACTATTTACTTTTCACATGCACTTTTCACATTACATTGTACATTTTGCTTTGTTGTTTTAATATAAATAAATCTCATACACATGGTTTCATATTTTATAGCATTAATTGAAAAGTTAAAACATGGTCAAATTGGTTGCAACATAAGCACTGAGCATGGAACTTTATACTATTGAACATTAATCTAGCATGGAACTACATTCTTACATGTATTTATCACATTCATAGCCACACTTTACTTGCTGTTTTGACATGAAACAAACTCAATTACATAGAATTAGAGCTATTTACACTTATCTTATTCATTAGCAATTCCCACATGTTCACCTTTTTGTTTGCATAATTCGCATGGTTACACACACACACACACACCACACACACACACACATATATATTATATATATAATATATATATATATATATATATATATATATATATATATATATATATATACTCACATACATTATTACAAGAAGATTAATGAATACATGACATGATATTAACATGATATTGCATTTAGTATCAATGCATGGAAGTATGAACATATGCACTTCATATTGGTTTCACATGAAATCACATTCTCATTCATAATTACTCTCTCTCTTACATATCTTTTCACACATTCTTCATATCATTTACCCTTTTGTTTTCACTTATCACATATTATATCATTTGCACTCATCGCATGCCACATTCACATATCATCTCACACTTTATTCATATTCATTACTTAAAATGCCATGACACATAGTCCTAACTACCTAATAGAGGACACAAACCAATATCTCATAACTCATAACTCATCTCATAGCACAACTCATCGCATCTCATAACACATATCTCATACACAAACTCATAATCACATACCCACCACCTAGGCAATGTAGTGGTGAATCTTGGTAACTGCGCAGACCAGGAGAAGCCTCTCCACCCTATCCAGTGGTACTTGTCCACCTCCAGGTTTTTCCTAATGCCCTTAGGTCATACTTTTACAAGTAGAGCCTTCCATAGGGAACTTTTCTATGTACAGCTCTCGAAGCCTCTAGGGTAGTAGTGTCATTTTTGGCCCAATTATTACACATTCACTTTATCATATTTCCACATTCTATTTACATATTTTACATATACTATTTAATCACTTTACATATCTTATTTATCATTTGCACATGTCTCAATTAGCCTAATCATGATACTACAGTTTTCAGAAATAAAACAACTCATAATTCAGTCTTAAACATGCTGTTAATTTCTGAATTACACAAGATTAGTTCTACCATATCAAATGTGAATAGTTATTTTAGTTTAACTAATAATTACAATTTCTGTCATCAGATTAGTTCCAAATTTTTATCATAGGTCAATAACAGTAAACATATCACATATACAATTTTCCAAATTTTTCGAACAGTAAACATAATTTCTACAATTTAAACAATATTTCAGGCAATTTCATTGAAATATCTTTATACATGGTACATATGAACATGGTTGGGTGCTAACAGTTCAGAATTCAAATAGCAGACCTCATGCTGTCATGTAAAAATTATAAGACTCTAACTTACAGCAAATCTATTTTTACCAGATTTAATCATGTTTATGTGATGCTCATAATGCAATTATTGAAATTTAATAATTAACACAGTCCACAGAAAATTAGGGCAACCTCATGATATGACCTAATGACTGTTTACAATCACCCATAAAATTTACAGCATGTACTACGTCCAGAAATTGTTTAAATAGCTTAAAAAGATCAAAAAGCAAAATTTCAGGACACTGAAGAAGTAGACGTCAAGGATGTGGCCATTTAATTTCAACTGCAGCATCCCTTGCCATCAACTCAAGAACTTGACTGCAGCAGATACGTTTGGGTTGAGTGTGTTTTGAAATTACCTAAAGTTGTATTTTAATGATGACCAATGAACATCACTCATACTTTGATTTTGATGATGACATATTGTGATTTTGATGATGACTTGTATGGTTTTGTACTTAATGGGTTGAACATGTTACATACATCATTTATGTAATAACAATGCTCAAAAAGCATGTTTCAAATACTTTACATCTCATATTTTAATGATAATATCTTGTACTAATGGTTTATGTGTTGAATTCTCAGGGACATACAATTCTTATCATGGTAGTGTCGACACACCAATTGATGGTGTCGACACTGGGTATCATTCCCTGAAGCAATTCATGAAGACAGGGTTTAGTGTGTCGACACAGTCCCTAGCAGTGTCGACACTAGACCCAGTCTCCAGAAGACCCAGTTGCCTGACTGGGACAGTGTGTTGACACAACCAGTGGCAGTGTCGACACTAGACTCACATCCAGAAGACCAGTTTTGCGCAAATGGGACAGTGTGTCGACACACTCCCTGGTGGTGTCGACACACTTCGGCTGAAACTCAAAACGTGAATTTACAAAGGATCTGCCTAGGTTTTGTGCCCACATACCCTAAGGCTCCTTATGACATATGGGCTATAAAGACCCATGTTTTTTGGTACTCCAAAGACATCCCACACAAGACAAGAGCCAGAGCATTCTAGAAGAAGGGAGGAAGAGCGGAAAAAGGCATCTGCATCCAGAGGAGCAGAGCAGTGCCGCCAGGGAAGAAGAAGGAGAAGAAGAGAAGGAGCTCGTGATTGCAGCAGTGCTGGTCAAGAAGGAGATCCAGCCGAGTTTGTACTTGGTTAGAGTGTCAATATCTCTGGGGATCTGTGTATGTGTTTCTACACAGATCTCCTAATTCTATTTGTCTCTACCATTTCTATTATACTGAGATAGATCGTGCTAGAGGATCTATACTCTAAGTGTGCTTGTTCTAGCAGAACTTGGATCTATTGTGATCCAGAGGTTTGAGTACTTTGTACTCTGTTTTGGAGCCCTAGTGCTCTGGGTTGGAGCCGTTGTGCTCTGGTGTTTGAGCCTTAGTGCTCAAGGGCTTGTGAATTTGCTGATTCACAAGTGGTCTTTAGAGTAGGTCATTGTGCCTATCTCCTGGGTTTCTTTGAGTCGTTGCACTCAAAGAGGTTGGAGTCATTGTACTCAGTTTGTACTGCACTTGTGCTAGTGGTTCCTCCTCCGTTGTGAGGAGGTGGACATAGGAGACACAAGTTGTGTTCTCCGACCACCTTAAAATCTTCAGTGCATTGTGGTTTGATGTGTGTTTTGCTGTTCTTATTCACTATATTCACACACCACACTTGGATCTGATCGAATTGTGTGTTTTTACTTATTTTAATTCCGCTGCCATATGTAGACATGCGAATTTGGCTCCACCGCAGAAAAATTTCAAGTTGCGCCATAACGCCCAAAAGTGGCCTTCTTTTGCCTCGCAAGAGTATTTTCCCAATATTTCTGGATATCGTCCATTCTTGGACGTTTTTCATCGAACCGCCTTTCAAATCGCGTCCTGGATCCCTGACACGATTCAGAGTCTGACAGCGGCCCAGAAAGTCATCACGCGCAGGCCCGTAATCATGATAAAATCTCTGAATCGCGTCCTTGTCAGACGCGCGATTCAAAGAGGTCAAATTCGAAATGTCACGTCAGCAGACAGTGCATTCGTAAGTCGGTTGCCTTGAAACCATGCAAGTCTTAATCGCGTTCGGCGTCCCGCCGCGATTCAAGTTGCGACGGCATGCCCCGATGCGATTCAGAGAGACGGTGCAGCAATTCCCCATGCGCGGCCGACATTCTAAATCGCGGCCTGCCGCTCAGACACAATTAAGCCTTAAATCACATCTGCTGTCCTGGACGCGATTTTGCTCCAGTGCCTATAAAAACGAAGTCGCAGGGTCAGGGGCTGGTTCAGCTTCTTTTTTAGAGAGAATAGAGAGAGGAGAGAAGAGAGAGAGAGAGAGAGAGGGGGGATCTCAGAGCGGAGAACCCCTGCTGGTTTTTCTCGCCTCGACGTTCGGCCCAAGGAGATTCCCATGCCAACCGACGCCATCCTCATCCTTTAGAGCTCGACGCCGTCTTATTCCTCGCCACCCACGCATACCGGAGCGGAGCACCTGCCCCTTCTTCCTCCTCTCCGTCCCCGTCGCCCAACCGACAACGCCGTCACGCTGTCTGGCATCCGGTGAAGCACCCCCTCCTCTATTCACTTTTTCCCTCCTCCAGACCCCACGTGGTCCTTTATATTTCACCTCCTCCGCCCCCATGCGGTCCTTTACATTTCATCTCCTCCGGGCTCCACACGCCCCATACACACACATGCATACACACGCACCACATTTTTAGGGGTTTAAAAGCCACCACAAAAGGTTTGTTCTTCCCCTTTCATTTATGTCATTTTTAGGATTTGTGTACTGCACACCCGTCTAATCCATCTCTTTTATTTGTCTTTCCTTTCAGGGTAATCAAATAAGGAAACGCCCTCTACCACGACCGGCCATGCTCGTAGAGGAAGAAAGAACCCACATCATCCCCGCGCAATCTCCCCGCTAAAAGGTACGCTCGCGATCACTTTCTTCCACTCGCACCCGTCACCGTGCATCTCCATTCGGCACCCTCGTGTGCCTGGTGATCACGATCTTTTTGTTTTATTGTCTTTTCCGCTTTTCACACATACACATATCCACTTGCACATATCCACTGTTCATTCCCCCCTTCTTTGTGGGCGCCGCGAAATGGTATCTACACCATACACACAATTTCTTAGTTCGTTTATCAAAGTCACCTATCCGATCCCCAACAACTGGTATCAGAGTGGGTCAGAGTCAAATCTATACTCTGAGGTGCTTTGGTGAATTTTCTGTATTTCAGATTTTGATCACTTGCTCAGATTGTTGTGTGTTTTGGTTTGATTGTCTTTATCATGGACTCTAGAGGTTTTGTTGCTGAAGGTCATTCAATCAATAGGCCTCCATTTTTTGATGGTACTGACTATCCTTACTGAAAGAATAGGATGATGGTTTTTCTTAGAGCACAAACTATGAAGTATGGAGAATTGTTGAAAAAGGACCAATTGAAGTCACTGGAGATGAACATCAATGGACCAGGGAGCAGATCAGAAGGGTCACCCTGAACTACAGCGCCATGAACATGCTGCAATGTGCCATCCATCCAAAGGAGTATTCCAGAATCTCTATGTGTAAGTCTGCCACGGAGATGTGGGATAAATTAGAATTGCTTTATGAGGGCACATCTCAGGTGAGGGAGACTAAGGCTAACATGTTAGTTTCTGATTATGAATTGTTTATCATGAAATCTGATGAAACTATATCTGAGATGTTTGCTAGGTTCATGGTTATCATCAATGGTCTTCGATCTTTGGTAAGGAATACTCAAATGAAGAATTGGTAAGAAAAATCTTGCGCTCATTATCTCCTGTATGGCACACTAAAGCAACTGTCATTGAAGATTCAAAGGATTTATCCAAAATCACATTGGATGAACTCATTGGATCATTAATGACATATGAGTTAAACATTAAGAGATCAAAAGAACACATGCTAAAAACAAAAACCATTTCTCTTAAAGCTTCATCAAGTAATAAAGGAAAATCTAAAGAAAATTCTGAATCTGAGAAATCTGAATCTAATAATGATAATCTTGCTTTCATCACTAGACAATTTAAGGCATTTCTGAAATCAAACAAGAAGAATTTTGGTAATAAGCAAAATGTCATGTCTAGTAAAAAGAAACATCTCTCTCATGTTGATCATAAGAAAACTGATGAAATTCCTATGTGTTATATGTGTAACAAATCTGGGCATATGAAGGCTGATTGTCCAGAAGGTAAGAAAGAAAAGCACATAAACCACAAGAAGGAGTTTCACAAAAAGAAGAAAAGGCCATGGTGGCTACATGGTCAGATGATGAAAGCTCAGACTGCAATGAAAATCCTCAACTTCAGATGAAAATGAAGTTTGCTTCATGGCTGGAAGCAGTGAAGAACATGTAGATATATCCTTTGAACTATTTACCATTGAAGATTGGCAAGAAGCATATGGTAATTTAATTGAAAATCTTTCTGATGTTAGAAAAGAAAATAAATATTTGAAAAGAAAAATTGAAAGCATTCTTCATGATACTTCATCATCTGTAAAGATTTCTGAATTGGAAGCTCAAATTTCAGACCAAATCAAAGAAAATGATGAACTGTTGATTTTTGTTGATGATCTGAAATTGAAAATTCAAAAATTGAACAAAGAACTCATCAATTCTATCAAGAAATTTGAAGAAAAAGAAAAGAAATCATGAAAATTTGAATCAAATTGAAAAACTTAATCTTTGCATTAAAGAAAAAGAAGATATCATCAAGAACTTCACTCAAGGGAAAGACAATCTGAATGCTCTACTTGGAGTTAAGATGAATTCAAAGAAGTTTGGTTTAGGTTTTGAACCACAAAATTTAAAGAAACTGAATCATCTTCAAAGCAAACAAATATCAAAACTCCTTTAATAAAATTTATCAAGGCAAGCTTATCTGAAAACAAAGGAAAATACAAAAACAAAAAGAACCTGAGAGGTCACACATACCCTACCTAGGTCGACACACACTATGCACAAGTAGACCTATCCCAGTCAGAGGTCGACCTACCCTTCTTATAAAAATCACAAAAACTTCAAACCAATCAATAATCATCTTTCTCATGGAAATTGGAATGTTTTCTCCTCTTACAATTCAATATGGAATAAGTCTTGGAACCAAAGGTACAATAGTAACCAATGGTTCAATCCTTATTTCTATCATTTATCTTTTCCTGCATATCAACAGCAATACATGCCAAGTTTTTCACAATAGAACAAGTCAACTAAGAGGTATAATGTTCAGAAAATTGAAAAACAAAAATTGAATCTTTTGTTTCAAAAAACACTGTGAAGAAAAATACACAAATTTGGTTAGAAAGGATTTGTTATCTCTTCTCACTCAGGATGTTGGTACCAATCTCATGTGGGTACCAAAACTTTTCTTGTCTAATTTGTTATGTGCAGGAAAGCCGTGCATCCAATTCTAACAACATCTAGATTCTTGACAGTGGATGCTCATGGCACATGACATGAGACATAAATAAATTTTCATACTTGATTGAAAAGGAAGGTGGATCAGTCACCTTTGGAGGTAAGAATAAAGGAAAATAATTGGCAAAGAAAAATTGGTAAGTCTTGCATTACTTTAAGTGATGACGTTTGTTTAGTTAAGGGTCTGAATTACAACTTTCTTAGCATTAGTCAATTGTGTGACAATGGTCACAAGATTTTTTTAAACATGATTCATGCAAAATAATTGACTCCTCTTCTGAGAAAATTAAATTGATTGGAAAAAGAGAAAATAATGTCTACATGATTGATTTGTGTGAAAATTCCTCTTTAAATGTTTGCTTGATTGTAAATAAAAATGACACTGCTTGGTTGTGGCACAAAAGGTTGGGTCATGCAAGTTTCACAACCATTAGTAAACTCATAAGAATGAATCTTGTAAAAGGTCTTCCTGAATCTTTCCCAGTCATTGACAATCCTGTTTGTGGGATATGTGCTCAAGAAAAACAAACAAGAAAATCTTCTAAGTGTTCAATGACGTACTTACATCTAAACCACTTGAGTTGCTTCATATGGATCTTTTTGGTCCAACCAGAACTCAAAGTCTCAGTGGTAATAGATATGGTTTTGTGATCATTGATGACTTTACAAGATATACTTGGGTCTTATTCTTATCCCATAAAGTGATGCATGTTCAGAATTCATGAGATTTTACAATTCTGCCTTAGTGAGTTTATCTTTCAAACTGAATTCTATTTGACAAATCATGGGGGTAAAGTTGAAAATAAATCATTTTCTGATCTCTGTACTGAACTGAAAATTCTCCATACGTTTTCTTCCCCTAGAACTCTAGAACAAAATGGAGTTGTAGAAAGAAAAAATAGAACTCTTGTGGAAATGGCCAGAACTATACTCATTGAAAGTAAACTGTCTAAATATTTTTGGGCAGAAGCTGTAAATATAGCTAATTTCATTTTGAATAGAGCATTAGTAAGACCAAAGATCAGAAAAACCCCTTATGAGTTGTTCAAGAATAAAAAGCCAAGTGTGTCATATTTCAAAATTTTTTGTTGCAAATGTTTTGTTCACAATAACAACAAAGAAAATCTTGATAAATTTGATGCAAAAAGTTTTGAATCAATTTTCTTAGGTTATTCTGAAACTTCAAGAGCTTACAGAGTTTATATCTTGAAAAATAAGACTGTGGAAGAATCTCCACATGACATTTTTGATGAAAATTTGTAAAAGATTGACATTTCTGATTTGTACAGAACTCAAATATGTGATGATGAAGATGAGTTTCTTGAACATCCATCTACAAATCTTGAAGATCAAGAAGTACCAAATGTACATGAGGTTCTTGAAATGCCAACTTCAAGTAATTCAGGTAATCATGTTCCTAAAATCATGCAAACCCTGAGGTAATTTCTGAACCCAGATTTTTAAGAGATCATCCACTTGAAAGCATTGTTGGTAATTTGCAAGATGGAATAAG
The DNA here is from genome assembly GCA_014218235.1 of Colocasia esculenta. Taxonomy (NCBI): domain Eukaryota; kingdom Viridiplantae; phylum Streptophyta; class Magnoliopsida; order Alismatales; family Araceae; genus Colocasia; species Colocasia esculenta. Next base: position 56,157,512 of record CM024756.1, read on the forward strand.
AACCAGATCATCTTTTCATTCTGTCATAGTTGAAGATTCTTTGGCACTACTTTCCAAATTGAACCCAAAAATGTTGATGAAGCTTTATCTTGTGAAAACTGGATAAATGCTATGCATGAAGAGCTTCATCAATTTGAAAGAAATCAAGTTTGAGATTTAGTACCAAAACCTTCAGATTTAACTTCTGTCATTGGAACTAGATGGATTTTCAGAAATAAATTGAATGAATCTGGTCAAATTGTTAGAAATAAAGCTAGACTTGTTGCTCAGGGGTATAACCAAGAACTTGGTATTGATTTTGAAGAGTCTTATGCCCCTGTAGCAAGACTTGAATGTGTTCGAATATTCCTTGCATTTGCTGCTTCATTGAAATTCAAAGTCTTTCAAATAGATGTCAAGAGTGCTTTCTTGAATAGTTACATAAAAGAAAATATCTTTGTCAAACAACCCCTGGTTTTGAAAATGAAAAATTTCTCAATCATTTTTTTAAACTTAATAAGGCTCTTTATGGTTTTAAACAAGCTCCAAGAGCTTGGTATGACCGGTTGAGCTCCTTTCTTGTATGTAAAGGTTACATAAGAGGAAACATTGATCAAACTTTGTTTACAAAAATTGCAAAAATAATTTCATTGCTGTTCAAGTTTATGTTGATGATATCATTTTTGGATCAATAGATAATACTTTGTGCAATGAGTTTGCCCATCTTATGCAATCCGAATTTGAAATGAGTCTCATGGGTGAACTTACATTCTTTTTAGGTTTGCAGGTACATCAAACTATTGAAGGAATTTTTCTGAGTCAAACAAAATATGTCTAGGAGTTGCTCAAGAGGTTTGACTTCCAAAACATCAAGCCATCCAACACACCAATGGCCACAAGTGTAAGACTTGAGAGTGATACTTCTGGTAAGCCTGTTAATCTACATTTACGGAGGTATGATTGGATCTCTTCTTTATTTAACTACCTCTAGGCCAGATATTCAATTCAGTGTCTGCATGTGCGCAAGATTTCAAGCAAATCCTAAAGATAGTCACATGTCTGCCGTTAAAAGATTTTTCAAATATCTTCTTTCTTCATGTGATTTGGGTCTTTGGTATCCTGCTGGATGTAAATTGGACTTGATTGCATATAGTGATGCTGATTATGCCGGGTGCAAACTTGATAGAAAAAGCACTAGTGGGTTATGTTTATATCTAGGAGGGTGTCTTATTTCTTGGGCTTCCAAAAGCAACATTCTGTAGCTCTTTCAACTGCAGAAGCTGAGTATGTTGCTACTGGTAGCTGTGGTACCCAAGTCCTTTGGGTCAAACATCAACTTCTAGATTATAATCACACATTAGGTTGCATTCCATTCTTTGTGACAACACAAGTGCTATAAATCTGTCCAAAAATCCTATTCAGCATTCTCGCACACAACACATTGACATTCGGCATCATTTCCTTCGAGATGAAGTCTCAAAGAATTCTTTTGAACTCCACTTCATTGACACAGAAAAATAAATTGCAGACATTTTCACTAAGCCTCCTGCAGAACCTAGATTCACTTCTCTTAGAAGGGAACTTGGTTTATGCAAGTTTTCACATGTCTGAAATCTTCATCTCATCTCTTTGTGCAAATAAAAGCCATTCTCTCTTGCAAATAAATTCCTACTTCTCAGTTGCATTGAAATTTTGGTATATCAAATAGTGATTTGAAGAAAGGCAAGTTAAGCTTGTTTGGACACTTTCACTATGCGTGAGTATATGTCTCCGCCAAGTATCAAGATTCCTTTATGCAATTGTTGAGGGGAGTATTTTTTGAGGGGGAGTCATTGTCTATTCTTCACTAATTTCTATTTACTAAGCCCAATCATCAGAATTTTGAGTCATTGTGCTATTTTCTTATAAGAGAATTAAGACATTGAAACTAAACTCATTGTACATTTAATTTAATTTCAAAGATTCATTATCATTTCAAGGTTAAGCAATTTTAATACTGAATGTTTTTAAAATGATTTTTAAAACACTATTATAGGCACATGAGTGGCTTTAATATTTCACATGTGTATGTTTAAGCTTCATTTTTACCACATGTTAAGAATAATTTTTCTAAATTCGTAGTCATGACTTTTCTGGTCAAAGCAAACATATTCCTGCAAAACATCAAAAGAAAATGATCAACAATCTGGAAAGATACAAATAGAGCAATGCAAATTCTTGAACCACTGAGTAACCGAGCCATTTCACCTAAAAAGTGATATGTTTCACGTCAAAAAGTGGAAATAAAAAATTTTCAACTCTGTATAAGATAATGAAAGTTAAACCACTGAGTAATCAGGAGATCTTGCATCTAATCAATGTGATCTCTTGCACTGAAAAGTGAGATTTAACTAATTTATTCTTGTATTCTTTCCCAGTTAAAAATGAAAGAAAATCAAATTGACAGGATTGAAAAGCTTAAGACCTTCATAAAGTTCATGTATACTTGAGTTTAGACCTATTATTTTACATTGTGTTAAACTTAAAGCTCCTAACATCCTTGTTAAATATTTTTGCTCATTCATATAGGTCACTTTTCTTCACATTTGCATCATTATTTTAACTATATTCAGATCATTATATTTTGCTATACTTTGTGTTGAGTGTGTCTTTGTGATTAAATTTGTTGCACAATAAAAAACACAATAATTTCTCTCATATGTCATATCACTCTGCCTCATTTATTTTGATCATTTCTGACCATTCATTTCCTACATTTCATTTATTGATCTCTTACAATCTTTGGTTCTCTCTCTTATCTATCTTTTTGATGCTGTCAAAAAGGGGAGAAGAAAGGTTTCTAGGGGAGAAAGTTCTTTATAGGGAGAAAGTTCAAAGGGTGTATATGGTCAAGAGGAGTTGTGAAGTCAGGTTATTGGGAGATTGTGCATAGGTTTTGTCATCATCAAAAGGGGGACTGCATACTGTTGGGTTGAGTGTGTTTTGGAATTTTCTAAAGTTGTATTTTAATGATGACCAATGAACATCACTCATACTTTGATTTTGATGATGACATATTGTGATTTTGATGATGACTTGTGTGGTTTTGTACTTATGGGTTGAACATGTTACATACATCATTTATGTAATAACAATGCTCAAAAAGCATGTTTCAAATACTTTACATCTCATATTTTAATGATAATATCTTGTACTAATGGTTTATGTGTTGAATTCTTAGGGACATACAATTCTTATCATCGTAGTGTCGACACACCCATTGATGGTGTCGACAGTGGGTATCATTCCCTGAAGCAATTTCATGAAGATAGGGTTTAGTGTGTCGACACAGTCCCTGGCAGTGTCGACACTAGACCCAGTCTCTAGAAGACCCAGTTACCTGACTGGGATAGTGTGTCGACACAGCCAATGGCAGTGTCGACACTAGACTCAGCATCCAGAAGACCAGTTTTACGCAAATGGGACAGTGTGTCGACACACTCCCTGGTGGTGTCGACACACTCCGGCTGAAACTCAAAATGTGAATTTATTTGGACACGTGGCCGCTTGGGGTTCAAGGGAATCTGCCTAGGTTTTTGTGCCCACATACCCTAAGGCTCCTTATGGACATATGGGGCTATAAATACCCATGTTTTTGGTACTCCAAAGACATCCCATGCAAGATAAGAGCCAAGAGCATTCTGGAAGAAGGGAGGAAGAGCGGGAAAAAGGCATCTGCATCCAGAGGAGCGGAGCAGCGCCGCCAAGGGAAGAAGAAGGAGAAGAAGGAGAAGAAGAAGGAGAAGAAGAGAAGGAGCTGGTGATTATAGCAGTGCTGGTCAAGAAGGAGATCCAGCCGAGTCTGTACTTGGTTAGAGTGTCAATTTCTCTGGGAATCTGTGTATGTGTTTCTACACAGATCTCTCAATTCTATTTGTCTCTACCATTTCTATTGTACTGAGATAGATCGTGCTAGAGGATCTATACTCCAAGTGTGCTTGTTCTAGCAGAACTTGGATCTATTGTGATCCAGAGGTTTGAGTACTTTGTACTCTGTTTTGGAGCCCTAGTGCTCTGGGTTGGAGCCGTTGTGCTCTGGTGTTTGAGCCGTAGTGCTTAAGGCTTGTGAATTTGCTGAATTCATAAGTGGTCTTTGGAGTAGGTCGTTGTGCCTATCTCCTAGGTTTCTTTGAGTTGTTTCACTCAAAGAGGTTGGAGTCGTTGTACTCAATTTGTACTGCACTTGTGCTAGTGGTTCCTCCGTTGTAAGGAGGTGGACGTAGGAGACACAAGTTGTGTTCTCCGAACCACCTTAAAATCTTTAGTGCATTGTGGTTTGATGTGTGGTTTGCTGTTCTTATCCACTATATTCACACACCACACTTGGATCTGATCGAATTGTGTGTTTTACTTATTTTAATTCCGCTGCCATACACACAATTTCTTAGTTCGTTTATCAAAGTCACCTATCCGATCCCCAACAATACTGCCGCCAACCTGCTCCCAATAGCACACACAAACACTCCATACAAGGGTGAATTTGGGGTTCCAAGACTCGAGGAAAAATCTAGAAAATACCTTGGACTTAGGGGACATGTATAGGATTAAGATCTAGGATTTACTTGCCTCTAAAAAAATCTACGAAGATCAAGAATCGCCGGTGAAGCCCTCCTCGGCCCTGCCAGGAAGGTGCTCAGAAATGCCTTAGATCTGGTTCTTTTGTGGATGCAGACGGTTTCTCGGAGTTGGGATCTCTTCTCCTATGCATAGGCTATCCTCCAGGTTGTGTAGCTCCTTGGGGAACACCTCCAGTCGACGGATCCGGCCCTCCAAAGATCAGCTTTTCCTCTTCTCGGTCCAAGGGTTTCACCAAATTCTAAAAACCTTCTCCTCGACCTAGGATGGTATTTTATAGGCTTGGGGTCAGGGTACGCAATAGGGTAGGTTTCCTACGCATTAGGATGGGTTTCCTAATCTAGAATCGGCCAAAACACGAGCATTAACAAATCTGGAACCGTTACGCAGGAGGATATTGACGTCAACATCGGTTGTAGTCAACTGCACAGTTGACGTCAAGGGTCTGGCCGCCAACAGGGGGTTGGCGTCCATGGGGTGGCCGCCAACATGGCCTTGGTGTCCAGGGATGTGGACGCCAATTAAAGGCCTGGAAGTTGGCGTCCAGGTCTTGGCCGCCCACTGCACAGTGCAGTCAAACCCTGCCAAACCCTAAATAAATGCATAAATACACCAAAACAATTTAGTATATGTAAAAATAACTACATATATCCTTACCACATAAAGTACCTGCATTACATAATATTTAATTAAATACAACTTACACTAATCATAATTAAGGATAATATTCATCAATAACATACATATACGCACATATACATACCCATTGCATGATTATATACATCATGCATGAACTTATAATGAAATGAATTCCTCATTAGTTAAATTCTAAATGTATATTATCATTCAAGTACCTTCCATACCATAAATAGTTTAACATGCTTAAAGTAGATAGATTTCATTTAAACACAATAACATATGTATAAATACGCACACAAGTATACAACATAATTATATATATTATGCATAAAATAGATAAATACAACATGCATATCGGTAATTAGATTAAACATGCATGATATTACTTAAGTATTATATGCCTAGGATTTTAGTATACACAATATACACAAAATCAACTAATTGCTTATTCTCACCTAAAATACCATGTATATACATGCATGTGTTCATGAGAAGTATAGAATTATAATATGCACAATTGAATACACATGTATATACGCCACAAGTAAGACACATGCACAATATAAAGAAAGAAAATTTTGGGGTATCACAAGGTTGTTTTCCTTACATGCATGAAGGGTTGTTTGGGGTGGTTTGAATGCAATTGATTTGTTTCTATCGTTTTCCATGCTCCCCTCCCCCGTTTGTACCATGTGGTTTAGTTGGGGTGGCAGAGGGTGCTCTGTTTGGGCACTCGCTATGGTCGCGACGGGGTTCCCAGTCGCGACCAGGTCACGACGTATCGTCGCGTCGCGTTCTCTCTGAACGCACCCGGCACCCGTCGCGTCTAGCAAACGCGACGAGGTACGTGGTCAGCGTTCAGGAGTTCGGGGTCTCGCTGGAACGCAACCGCCATCGCCATCGCGAAGAGATCACGACGGGGTGCGTGTTGGGTTCGGGAGACCAGGCTTGTTGCGGCGCCCATAGCCGTCGCGATCTTAACGCGACGGGCTCAAGGGTCGCCTTCATGTCTCCTTGTCGCGACAGGCAGAACCATCGTGTTCTGGTCGCGACGGGTCGATACGTCGCCTCTCTGACTGAGAGCTGATTGCCGACCTGTTGTGTTTCTGTTTCCGCTGTGACTCTGGTTTCTTGGCACCTGTGCTGTTCCTAGTGCAGTGCTACTCTAGTCTCTTCGCCCGGTGCTCGGCACTTGAGGGCTTGTCCACAAGGCAGGTTGTTACCGTTACCTGGGACCCCCAGCCCCGCACGTCTCTTAGAGGGAGTTCTTCGGGTGGCGGGCGTGCTCAAGTCACAGACTTGGAGCAGAAGGGGAAAACGGTGGGGACAACGGCATGGAGTCATTTGTAGAGTTCTCTTAGCTGGTCTGGTTTTCCGAGATAGTGTGGTGCTCTTACGGTGCGGACCAGCTAGTCCTTTCTCACTGCCTCACTCTACGTGGTTCCGGAACCATTTAGAGGGGTCAGGCGTGGGACCGTAGTCCGGCCAGACTACGACAGTTGTGGTTTTTCTTAGTCCGCATCTCATCCAATGAGAGGTGCTAGACATGGACCGTTGGTCGAGGGTAAGGCGCGTGGCGCACCTGACCGGCTGACTAGTGTAGCATTCTGTAGCTAGTGTGCTTGCCCAGGCAGTGTCTATTGTCTGTGTTTATAGCTGGGTTCTTATGGTACCTTGGTTTACACGGGTTTTTCTGTCTCGCTGTGTAGCCTAGACCGACGACCGTGTAGTTTCTTTCACGCTTTCGCACTTGACTCTGTTTAGTAGAATAGACTTTACTACTTTATTTATTTATTGCACTTAGTTCTATTCTGCTGTTAGAACCAGTGCGAGATTGGTAGTCCCTACTGGGCTTCTTCGTGAAGCTCACTCCCTGTTTTGTAGGTGAGACTTCACAGCAGTTCCCTCCACGGCGGACTGAGGAGACGGGCCCGTAGTAGTCGGCGTCTCTAGCGAGCAGTGTTCCCCCAACAGTTGTACTTCACCCTCGGGGTATGCCCCTAAGGGACGTGTTCATTCCCATTTATTTCAGCACTTGTACTTTATTTACTTTGGGACTGTACTAGACTGTTATCTAGTGTTGGACACTTTTGTTCACTTGTGGTGCACTTTAGTACGTTTGTTGTTATTTATCTCTATTACATATCTTGTTAGACCGATCCGTTAGCCCTTCCAGGTCTCCGGATCCGTGGGCGGCGGTCCCGATGTTCGGATTCTTGGTGGGAGCCGAGGGTCCGGGCGCCAGGGTCGTTACAGTGGTATCAGAGCAAGGGGTCTATCAAGACTTGTAGTGGAAATAAGTAATAACGTAAAGTCCCTTAGGAAGTACAAGTAACACTGCTAAGCCGCGGGAGTTTATTTGTTAACTTTTTATTGTATCTGTTTTGCAGAACATGTCTCCACGCACTCGCAGGTAGGTTCGTGAGCTGGTGGAGCATCAGGAGTTCGAGTCGGACGGGTCGGTTGCAGCCGAGCACATGTCGATCGATGCTTAACCCCAGTAGTTCGAGCAACTTGGTGACCCATTGCCGCAGGGCATTTTGTTGCGGCAGGGAGAGCCACAGCAGCAATAGCAGCCGCAGCAGCAACAACAGTGGTTTCCTCCCCAGCCCCCGCCGGTCGTCATGGAGCAGCGGTGGAGAGCGATGTTCCAGGGTCATTGGCAGTACCCGCAGTACCCGTAGTGCCAGCAGTACCCCAGTACCCTCAGTACCAGCTGTACCAGTAGATGCCAACAGGAGGTCAGCAGTTCGCAGAGATGGCAGCAGAGGAGCAGCCACCACCGACCCCACAGGCAACACCGGTTCAGCCAGAGGTACCCCCAGTGGTACGGCAGCAGACTACAGTTGCAGCGGCAGCACCCGAGGACCAGACATCGCTTCTGGAGAGGTTTCTTCGTCTTCGGCCTCTAACCTTTTTTGGCGACCGTGATCCAGACAGGCAGAGAGTTGGGTCCATGAGCTCGAATGCACCTTCGAGACCATGGACTATGCAGAGCTGGATCAGGTCAGGTTAGCAGTGTATCAGCTGAAGGGTTAGCCCAAGAGTGGTGGAGAGCAGTGAAGCAGACCAGTTTTCAGGTCAGGAGGCTGGACCAGATCACTTGGGTAGAGTTCCTGGTGGCTTTTCACGGTGACTTCCTCCCCGACTACGTTTTCCGTGAGAGGAGGGACCTGTTCCATGAGTTGGTGCAAGGAGACTTGACCATGGGACAGTACCACCAGAGGTTTTTTGCAGCTGCTTCGACATGTTGCCCACATGGCAGCTAGTGAGCAGGCTCGTACCGAACGGTTCATTAGCAGGCTACGTTCAGACCTGAGGTGGGCCATGCCTGGTCACCTCTGTGACACCTTGGCAGTGGCAGTGGCGAGAGCGACGGCCCTGGAGAGAGAGTGTCGGTTTCAGCCGCAGCAGAGCGGGGGCTCAGGGAGGTCTTCTCCATACCAGCGCCCTTCGGGCAGTCGAGGGAGTGTTTCCTCTTCTTCAGGGACAGGCGGTGCTGGCCTGACCTCGAAGTTGAAGAGGTTGTTCGCTCGTGGAGGCAAGCGTCAGTATAGGCAGCAGCAGCAGCGATGTCAGTCGGAGCAGCAGCCATTAGAGCAGTCGGTGCAGCAGGGAGCAGAGCAGAGCCAGCAGGACTCGAGTTGTTACCACTGTGGGTAGCTGGGTCACTACAGGCGAGAGTGTCCGTTGAGGCAGCAGTAGCAGGCACCTCAGGTTCAGTACCGTCCACCCCTGCCAGTGCAGCGCCAGCAGCAACACTAGGGTCAGTACCAGCAGCCGTAGCAGCAGCGCCAGTAGCAGCACCAGGGTCAGTACCAGCAGCCGTAGCAGCAGCGCCAGCAGTAGTAGCCTCAACGAGGACGTCGTCGCGGTCGAGTGATGAACATCACCAGAGAGGAGGCAGAGGCCTCTAATCTGGTTGTCGGTATAGTTCCTATCCTTAGTAGAGCTGCTAGAGTTTTGATTGATCTGGGTGCCACACACTGTTTTACTTCTGAGGAGTTCTTTGCTTCCTTGTCTGAGTTTGCTCCAGAGCAGGCCTGTGACCTTACAGTTGAGCTGCTAACGGATAACTTTATGTGTACCCTTGGTTACTTGGAGGGTGTCACCATCGAGGTACAGGGCCACCAGCTACCAACCAGACTGTTTGCCTTGCAGCTCCATGACTTTGATGCCATCCTTGGCATAGACTGGTTGGAGGCGCACTCTGCACTGGTAGATTGTCAGTGGAAGATTGTGAGGTTCGAGATACCTGGAGCACCTGTGCTTTGCTTCCGAGGTACCCGGTCTGTCCTCCGACCCTTTGTCTCTTTCTGTAGAGCTCGGTGCCTCATCAGAGATGGTTGTGTTGCTTTCTTGGCCTCTGTGTGTCTCGGATTCTGGTGAGATTTTTGTTTCAGATGTGCCTATGGTTTGTGAGTTTGCCGATGTGTTTCTGGAGGATCTACCTAGCTTGCCGCCTGAGCGGGAGGTAGACTTCTCCATTGAGTTGCTTCCGGGGATGATGCCTGCGTCCAAGGCACCGAACCGGATGGCACCGGTGGAGCTGCGGGAGTTGAAGCGCCAACTAGAGGAGTTGCTTGCGTTGGGCTTCATTCGTCCTAGCCGTTCGCCGTGGGGAGCACCTGTTCTGTTTGTGAGGAAGAAGGATGGCAGCCTCAGAATGTGCATTGATTATCGACAGCTGAATCAGGTGACCGTAAAGAACAAGTATCCTTTGCCCAGGATCGATGACTTGTTCGACCAGTTGCAGTCAGCTTCAGTGTTCTCGAAGATCGACTTGAGGTCGGGTTACTACCAGTTGCGGATCCGCGAGTCAGACATAGCCAGATCAGCTTTTTGCACCCGCTACGGCCACTTCGAGTTTGTCATGATGCCTTTTGGGCTCACGAATGCACCTGTAGCGTTCATGGAGCTGATGCACATTATTTTCCGAGAGTACCTGGACCGGTTCGTGGTGGTGTTCGTCGACGACATCCTGGTGTACTCAGCGATGGCAGAGGAGCACGAGGTCCACTTGAGGCTGGTGTTGCAGGCTTTTAGGAGTCACCAACTTTACGCCAAATTCAGCAAGTGTGAATTTTGGCTAAAGGAGGTGCACTTTTTGGGTCACGTTGTTTCTGGTGCAGCTGTGGTGGTTGATCCCGCCAAGGTTGAGGCTGTGGTTTCTTCGGGCCAGCCCACTACATTGCAGAGGTTCGCAGTTTTTTGGGGTTGGCAGGCTACTACAGGAGGTTTGTGCAGGACTTCGCCAGAGTTGCAGAGCCTTTGACCCGGTTGACTAGGCGGGAGACTCAGTTTGTGTGGACAGCAGAGTGTGAGCACATTTTTCAGGAGCTGAAGAGCCGGCTGACTTCAGCTCTGATCCTTGTGGTACCTTCCGACAGCGGTGGCTTTGTTGTCTACACAGACGCGTCAGGTACTGGTTTGGATGTTGTGTTGATGCAGCACGGTCGAGTAGTTGCTTATGCTTCCCGTCAGCTGAAGAAGCATGAGCAGCACTACCCGACACACGACCTGGAGCTTACAGCGGTCGTGTTTGCCTTGAGGTTGTGGAGACGCTACTTGTACAGTGAGGTGTTCGAGGTTTTCACAAATCATAGAAGCTTACAGTACGTGTTCACGCAGAGAGATCTCAACCTCAGGCAGCGTAGGTGGCTCGAGTACTTGAAGGACTACGACTTTACCCTTTCCTATCACCCGGGAAAGGCTAATGTCGTAGAAGACACTTTGAGTAGGAGAGCCCACTTGAGTTCTTTGTTGGTTAGACACTGGAGACTTCTGGAGGACGCCACTCAGGGTGTGTTCACGCCGTCTAGCCTCCGGGAGAGAGCAGTGTTGGCTAGCATGACAGTTTGTCCGTTGATATACCAGCAGGTGCTTGAGGCGCAGAGTGCAGATGCAAACTTGGCAGACGTGTTGCTGTTGCCTGAGGTGGTGCTGGACGAGGATGGCGAGGTTCGGTTCAGAGACAAACTATATGTTCTAGAGGACGTTAGGGAGGGGGTACTTGCTGAGGCGCACCGGTCGTGATACTCTATTCATCCTGGCTCCACCAAGATGTACCATGAGGTGAGGGTACTCTTTTGGTGGCCTGGGATGAAGAGAGATATCGCTGAGTTTGTTTCACACTACCTTACCTGTCAGCAGGTGAAGGCAGATCACCAACGTCTTGGTGGTGAGCTGCAGTCGCTTCCCATTCTTGTGTGGAAGTGGGAGAACGTCACCATGGACTTTGTTTCTGGCTTACCTCGCACTTCTCAGGGGCACGACAATGTTTGGGTCATCGTCGACAGGCTGACAAAGACCGCTCGCTTCCTACCGGTCAGAGCAACGTGGTCAGTGGACAGACTGGCTCAGTTGTTTGTGGACATAGTGGTACCCTTGCACGGACCCCGGTCTCTATTGTCTCAGATAGAGATTCGAGGTTCACTTCTCGTTTCTGGCGTAGCTTTCAGCGGGCACTTGGCACTGAGCTGAGGTTGAGTTCAGCCTACCACCCACAGATAGATGGGTAGTCAGAGAGGACCATTTAGACTCTCGAGGACTTGTTGAGAGCGTGTTTCCTAGACTGGGGTGGCACGTGGGAGTCGCACCTTCCCATGGTGGAGTTTTTGTATAATAATAGCTTTCACTCCAGCATCGGGATGGCGCCCTATGAGGCTCTGTATGGTCGACCATGCAGGACACCATTGCACTGGCACGAGGTTGGCGAGAGGCAGTTGCTGGGTCCAGAGTTGGTGCAGCAGTGTGCAGACACTGTGAGGCTGATCAGGCAGAAGTTGTAGATAGCGCAGAGTAGGCAGAAGAGCTACGGCGACGTTCGCAGGAGGCCACTTAAGTTTGAGGTCGGCGACAGAGTGTTTCTTTGGATCTCGCCCACCAAGGGCGTTCTCAGGTTTGGGAGGAGGGGAAAGCTCAGCCCGAGATTTGTTGGCCCCTTTCCCATCCTGGAGCAGGATGGCGAGGTCGCTTACCGGTTAGCTCTTCTGTCTGAGTTTGCAGGTGTCCACGACGTCTTCCACATGTCGCAGCTGAGGAAGTACATGCCAAATCCGTCGCATGTACTCGAATACTCACAGTTAGAGGTCGCCCCTGACCTGTCCGTGTCGGAGTACCCAGTCAGCGTGGTGGACTGCAGGGTGTAGCAGCTTCGCAGGAAGCAGATCCCGCTCGTCAAGGTGGTTTGGGAGCACCGCGCCGGTGGCGAGGCTACTTGGGAGCGTGAGGACGATATGCGGGAGCAGTTTCCCCACTTGTTCGAGTGACAGGTACTTTGTTTACTCTTTCTTCCCCTAGTTTTGCCCTTAATTTCGAGGACGAAATTGTTTTTTTGTTGGTTAGATTGTAACATCCCATTACCTTTAGGGGTTAGCTCTCCCGGCTGTGGTCGTGACATAGCGACCCGTTGCATTCTGAAGGCGACATAGTTGACCGTCGCGCTCTGGTTAGGAATGTGCCGGCCGCCCCTGTCGTGACAGGACCCTGACAACAAACTGTTTCCTTATCATCTTTTTGTCGGGACAATTGCACCACGTGTCGAAGTGCATGCTTGAACGCGACATGGTTGGCCGTTGCGATCTTGCTGTCAGTTTTGCATGCACGTCGATTGGGTGGTTGACTGGCTGACTGCTCCAGATCGCGACACAGGTAGATGTCGCGTTAGCATTGGTAATGCGACGCCCAGGTCCGTCGAGTTCTTACTGTCTGTGTTTAAGATGCTCAGGCCGAGAACAGAACCCCCATTTGGCCATTTTGCTTGGGTTCTCCCTCTCCGGCGATCTCCTTGGTGTAGTGCACCGTGAGGAGCTTGGGTGGACTTGTTGTGGCTTGGAGTGTGTGATCTCTTGTGTGGCTTGTTTGGTAAGTATGTGTGTGATGTGTTTGTGAGGATTGGAGCTCAGTTGCACTCTTTCTTCCTCTTCTCCCTTCCTCACTGTAGGTTGTTCTTCCTTGTGGTGCATGGATCTTCTCCATCGGCTCAAGGAGGAGGTCGTGCTCGGCTCGTGGGAGGCGGCTCGTGGAGCGTTGAAGCTCAGAGGTGGAGGGGTGCAAGCCTACGAGAAGGCCCCTCTGGGGTGGTTCTTCATTTGGAGGTAGGGAATCCAAGCTTTCCCCCTAGTTCTAGCTTGCTAGGACCCAAACCCTCTTCCTTCAAGCCTAGATTGCATGTTTAGGATGTGCATTGTGTCTTGGATTTTCTTGAGGATGGCTTTATCATGCTTGGACCATGCTTGAGATGTGTGGGTTGTAATAAGGGTTCACTTGATGCATGTGAGGATATGTGAGTGTAGGTTGTTTTCCTTACATGCATGGCGGGTTGTTTGGGGTGGTTTGAATGCAATTGATTTGTTTCTATCGTTTTCCATGCTCCCCTCCCCCGTTTGTACCATGTGGTTTAGTTGGGGTGGCAGAGGGTGCTCTATTTGGGCACTCGGCTGTGGTCGCGATGGGTTCCCAATCGCGACCAGGTCGCGTCGCGTTCTCTCTGAACACGCCCCGGCACCCGTCACGTCTAGCAAACGTGATGGGGTACATGGTCAGCGTTCAAGAGTTCGGGGTCTCACTGGAACGCGACCGCCGTCGCCGTCGCGATGAGATCGCGACGGGGGGCGTGTCGGGTTCGGGAGACCAGGGTTGTTGCGGCAACCATAGTCGTCGCGATCTTATCACGATGGACTCAAGGGCCGCCTTCGTGTTTCCTTGTCGCGACAGGCAGAACCATCGCGTTCTGGTCGCGACAGGTCGATACGTCGCCTCTCTGACCGAGAGCTAATTGCCGACCTACTGTGTTTCCATTTTCGCTGCGACTCTGGTTTCTTGGCACCGGTGCTATTCCTAGGGCAGTGCTACTCTAGTCTCTTCGCCCGTGCTCAGCACTTGAGGGCTTGTCCACGAGACAGGTTGTTACTGTTACCTGGGACCCCCAACCCCACGCGTATGTTAGAGGGAGTTCTCCGGGCGGCGGGCGTGCTCAAGTCACGGAGTTGGAGCAGAAGGGGAAAATGGTGGGGACAACGGCGTGGAGTCATTTGTAGAGCTCTCTTAGCTGGTCTGGTTCTCCGAGGTAGTGTGGTGCTTATACGGTGCGGACCAGCTAGTCCTTTCTCACTACCTCACTCTACGTTGTTCCAGAGCCATTTAGAGGGGTCAGGCATGGGACCGTAGTCCGGCCAGACTACGGAAGTTGTGGTTGTACTTAGTCCACGTCTCACTCTGACGGGAGGTGCTAGACATGGACCGTTGGTCGAGGGTAAGGCGCGTGGCGCACCTGACCGGCTGACTAGTGTGGCGTTCTATAGCAAGTGTGCTTGCCCAGACAGTGTCTACTGTCTGTGTTTACAGCTGGGTTCTTGTGGTGCCTTGGTTTACATGGGTTTTTCGGACCCACTGTGTAGCCTAGACCGACGACTGTGTAGTTTCTTTCATGCTTCCGCACTTGACTCTGTTTAGTAGAATAGACTTTACTGCTTTATTTATTTATTGCACTTAGTTCTATTTTGCTGTTAGAACCAGTGGGAGATTGGTAGTCCCTACTGGGCTTCTTTGTGAAGCTCACTCCCTATTTTGTAGGTGAGACTTCACAGCAGTTCCCTCCACGGCGGACTGAGGAGACGGGCCCGTAGTAGTCAGCGTCTCTAGCGAGCAGTGTTCCCCCAGTAGTTGTACTTCACCCTCGGGCTATTCCCCTAAGGGACATGTTCTTTCCCGTTTATTTCAGCACTTGTACTTTATTTACTTTGGGACTGTACTAGACTGTTATCAAGTGTTGGACACTTTTGTTCACTTGTGGTTCACTTTAGTATGTTTGTTATTATTTATCTCTATTACATATCTTGTTAGACCGATCCATTAGCCCTTCCGGGTCTCCGGATCCATGGGCGGCGGTCCCGATGTTTGGATTCTTTGTGGGAGCCGAGGGTCTGGGCGCCAGGGTTGTTACATGCTGCCTAAGGGCCACGTCAGCCTATTGGGTCATGATGGGCCATGATGGGCCCTGCAGGCCTAGGGGGCTAGAAATAGCCACCACAGCCATATTTGCTGAAAAGATTCTATGCACGAGGGAACAAAATTTCCCGATCATCAGTGAAGATAGTAGATTGCGTGCTACAGGGTCCTAAAAATAGGATTATTTGGTTTGAGGTAAAATACGACCAAATACTTGAAGATACTGTTATTTCATATCTTAAAATAAAAGATATGATATTTTATGTCACAGGAGAATATGGGTCCTTATCGGCAATTCTGTAAAATTGTGTTGTCTTCTCTTCTAATTTACATGAATTGCTAAACATAATTGAAACTGATCTTATATGCGACTCGATCGTGTGATAGGAAGAAGGCGTGGGATACATGCACTCGTAAGAATAAACATGTGATGTAGAGATGATATAATACAACAAAAAGTAGAATATATTATCGGAGAAGTGAAATGTATATCATATATAATGGAATATATGGTGGAAATGAAAATCTGTACTATGGGATTTGATATACGCAGTGCATACCAATCTTAAAATTAAGTACACATTTCATTTCAAAATCTTATATGTTCATTCACACAATATAATATCAATTGTTACATCATTTCCTATATATCTATACTATATTAATAATTCTCAGTTTTAAAAATATAGGTGGCAGCACCATCTAAATTCACTCTCTCACCTCTTTCTTTATATCTTTCTTTTATTTCTTTCTCTTTATGTCCCCCTTCGTCACGTTTGAATTCTTTTTTATCCAAATTTAAATGGAGTGCTGCGATCTTGTGACGTTCCAGTGTTCAAAGAGCTTGTGACGTTCCAATGTTCAAGGAAAATTGAACAGGTTGTGCTGTAACCGAGGAACTCCTCCATGGTGAGCACTTGACCCTTCGAGGCTCCTCCCACGTTGCTTCATGCTCGCCTCCCGCCGTGCTTGCTCTCACCGCCAACGCAGCACCTGCCCTAGGACAACACCACACCGGTTTCCTGCTCACCTCCTGCCTCTGCTTCTTCTTAGCTTCAAGGTAGAGTTCTCTCTCTCTCTCTCTCTCTCTCTCTCTCTCTCTCTCTCTCTCTCTCTCTCTCTCTCTCTCTCTATGTACTTACTCTGATGTGTACGCTACCTCCGGTCCTCCCCGACATCTGCTCTTGCTCGCCCCACATCCACGTGCTGCTGCCACTCGCGCGCTCCTACCGCCGTGCTGGCCCTACACGTTTGCCCATCGACGCCTGTTCCGTCCCGCCGTTTGCTCATTGCCCCGCTGTGCCGTATTGCTCGCCGCCCCTGATCGCCTGCTTAAGCATCTGTCCACACGCACGTGCCATTCCCGACACCATCCCGCCATTCATGCGTCGCCCTGGTGTGCTCTGCGCTTCCCCTGCCCGCTCGCGCCCTAATGCCCCTTGAGGCTTGCCCGCGAACCTCCACATCGTCCTTCCCCTACCGCCGCTACTCTCTCTAAGCGCCGTCCAGGGTTTGCCCGTCGACGCCTGCACCGTCCCGCCATTTGCTCACTGCCCCGCCGTGCCGTGCTGCTCGCCGCCCTTGCTTATCTGCTTAAGCATTTGTCCACATGCACGTGACGTTCCAGACACCATCCCACCATTCGTGCGCCGCCTTGGTGTGCTCTGCGCTGTCTCTGTCCGCTCGCGTGCCAACGCCCCTTGAGGTTTGCCCGCATACCTCCGCATCGCCCTTCCCCTGCAGCTGCTGCTCTCTCCAAGTTGCATCTGGCATTTGCTCGTTGTGTGCGCCACCTGCACAATCATCCGGCTTCGGTGGTTGTTGATCCCCTCTCACCTTGAGCAGGCTGATCTAGACGTACATCTGAGATCATAACCACCACGACCAACGGTTGAACATCCTCTATCCCCAGCATTGTTGGTCATCCACCCCGCCTCCCTCATCCACCTCCACCAATCACGCACAAGCATCTACTGTAGCGCTACAGTAATTTACTGCACTATAGTAACTCACTGTTCATTCTGCCATTTTATTTTTTTCTTTCTTAGTTTTAATTTTTTTAAAATAAATCAGATTAGGTAATATTAGTTGTTTTAATTTATAGTTTTTTAAAAAATATAAAAAAATAACATAAAACATTACTTTTTTATTGTTGGATCCCTTAGAGTTTTGATGATCACAAAGCACTCATTATGTTGGCTAACAAGTTCTTGAGTTGTATGCAGCAAGTAGGACATTTTTCAAGAGCAGTGGACCTTCAAAAGAGATTCTTTGGTTCCTGACTGAAGGAGTCGATCTCAAGTCATTAAAGGAGTCGACCCCAGTTCTGCTCGGTTGTTCAGAGTCGACCTCGGTTCTCTAAAGGAGTAGACCTCCATTTAGTTTCTGCAATTTCACTATGCGAAGTCGACCTCAACTCATGAAGGAGTCAGCCTCTAGCTTAACTGAAGTCCACCCCAGCAAAAAAGGGAAGTCGACTCTGACCTACAGATCTGTCCAAAAAAGTAACTTTGAACAACTTTTTGACCAAGACTGCTTTTCACAGAGTCTCAAACAGACACTTCCTTGGAAAGGCTATAAAAAGGTCTCTTGGGGGAAACCCTAGGCAAGGGATTTTTGTGGATAAGAGAGCCACCCTCAAGAACTCATCTTTAGCTCTCTATTTTCAAGTGTTTACTCCCTCTTGAGCTTCCAACCTGCTACATCCTTGGGAGAATTTGGAGGATATCTCTTCTACTCAAGAGCTTCATCAACATCTGGAGATCATCCTCATAAACTTTTCATCTGCCATTCCTTGATCTATCTTTCTTTATATTAAGATTCTTACTTTGTGTTTTTTTTTGCCTTCTGGGTTGAAGGCTGGTTGGGTTTGCATACCTTACCTTGTGTTTGTTGGTGAGCTAGGCACCGCATCAACTAGCGATTTGTTGGTGAGTTAGGCACTGTAATAACTAGCGACTTGTTGGTGAGCTGGGCACCGCATAAACCAGCAGGTGTAGGTTCACTCTTTGTGAGGGTAAATCTCACCGTGTTAGTGGGGATTGGACGTAGGTAGACCAAAGAAAGTCTTACCGAATCAGGATAAAATTGGTGTCTCTTTGTGTGCTTGCTTCCTTCTTCCCTCTTACTTTTCTCTGTTCTATACCGTAACTTTATTTTTGCATTAGTTTCTATTGGCCATTCAAGACAAGTTTTTAATAGCCCTATTCACCCCCCTCTAGGGATAGTCATAGTCTTGATCCTTTCATTTGGTATTAGAGCTTGGTCACTAGTTTAAAAGGTTTTGCAACCTCTAGTGCGGATTGACTATGGCTGGTTTTGGAGAGCATAGTGCTTTCACTGAAGGCAACTCTACAAATAGGCCATCTCTGTTCAATGGCAATAACTATAGTTATTGGAAGGCTAGGATGACCATCTTTCTGAAAGCTATGGATTATGAGCTATTGAATATTGTGGAGAAAGGTCCTTATGCTCCAAAGGAACCTGAAAAGGAGTGGACTCTTAAAATCTATAAAAATTGTCTATGAATGCCAAGACTATTAATGCTCTAATTTGTGCTCTAGATGCTAATGATTTTAATCGTGTTTCTATGTGTAGTAGTGCAAAAGAGATTTGTGACAAATCTCTAGTAACCTATGAAGGAACCTCTCAAGTTAAAGAAACGAAGATCAACCTTCTAGTTTACAAATATGAACTGTTGAAGATGAAAGAAAATGAAACCATAAGTGAGATGTTCAAAAGGTTCACAGACATCACAAATGGGCTCAAGGCCCTTGGTAAGGAATACTCTACCCTTGAACTTAGTAGAAAAATTTTACGATCTTTGCCTACTTGGAATCCCAAACTGACGGCTATTGAAGAGGCAAAAGGCCTATCAAGAATCTCTTTGGATGCACTCACAGGATCTCTATTCTCTATGACCTATGAGATCAATATATCGAGGGACGTGGATGACTCTAAGAAGAAAAAGAGTCTTGCCCTCAAGGCTACTAATGTGATGAATGAGTGTGACAGTGACAACAGCGATGAAGAGATCGATGATGAAGAAGTTGCCTTAATGACAAGGCAAGTCAAGAAGTTTCTAAACAGGTGTCAATCAAATTTAAACCCCAGAAATAGAAGATTTCAGAAGAAATGTCAAGCTAAAGGGGAAACCTCCAAGAGTGAGGAAGTCACATGCTTTGAATGCCAAAAACCTGGATCATATTCGTCCTGAATGTCTAGAATTGAAAAAGAAAAAGACATACACAAAGGGAAATGGAAAGATAGCAAAGAAGAAGGCCCTTGTAGCATGGAGTGATGAAGATATCTCTTCAAAAAAAGAAAGTGAAGAAGAGATGGCCAATCTATTCCTCATGGTAAAATATGACCATGAGGAGGAAAATTATGAAACTTTTACAATTGAAGAACTTCAAGATGCCTTTAATGAGCTATATGAAAGATTTATTGAATGCAAACTTGAAAATATATGTTTGAAAAAGAACATTGATTCCATGACTCAAGAATTGAATGTATTTCATTTACATGAGTGTGAAAATGATGATACTGTAGTAAACGAGAACGCATTGCTTAAGAAAAAGATTGAAATATTAGAAGAACAAATTCCTAGTTTGAAAAACAATTGTTCTAACCTTCAAAAGGAAATTGATAAATTAAAATCTAAAACTGAATCTTCTTTTGTTGGAGCTAAGTTATCCGATACTCCTTTTGCAACGTGCAATTATTGTGGCAAAAGGGGCACAAAATTTAGAGTTGTTGGTTTCGAAAGAACGCCCACAAGATCAAAACTATGTGGGTGCCAAAGGAAACAAGCAAAAGTTGGACTAACATGAATGAACCCAAGCAAATATGGGTACCAAGAAATCAAGTGTAAATTCTTTGTTCTTGTAGGGCTACAGTGGTTCGATGAGAAATGAATGGTATTTGGATAGTGGGTGCTCTCGACATATGACGGGAGACAAATCACAATTCTCAAGTCTTGAAAAGAGAAATGGTGGAAACGTAACTTTTGGAGACAACAGCAAAGGAAGGGTAATAGGCATTGGAAATATTGGTAAAACACCCTATACTTGCATTGAGCATGTGTTATTTGTAGATGGATTAAAACATAATTTTCCCAGCATTAGTCAACTTTGTGATAAAAGTTTCAAAGTCATTTTTGATGCATCTCATTGCAAGCTAATTGATAATACCTCAAATGAAGTTAAGTTTGTAGGAAATCGAAATGGAAATGTTTATACTATTAATCTAGATGAATTGGATGAAAAGGAGATTTGCTTTGTAGCAAACAACTCCAACCCATGGCTTTGGCACAGAAGGCTAGGCCATGCTAGTTTTAGAATCATCTCCAAATTGTCTAGACGTGAGCTTGTAGTTGGTTTGCCTAAAATGAACTTTGATTCGAATGGGGTTTGTGATGCGTGTGCCAAAGGCAAGCAAACTCGAACTTCATTCAAAGCCAAGAATATTGTTTCTACCTTTCGGCCTTTGCAACTCTTGCATCTTGATTTATTTGGTCCGACAAGAACTACTAGTTTAGGCAGTAAGCGCTATGGTTTTGTGATTGTTGATGATTTCTCTCGATTTATATGAGTTTTGTATTTGGTTCACAAGAGTGATACCTTAGCTGAATTCATAAAATTATGTAAGAAGGTTCAAATTGATAAGGGCTACGTTATTAATGCTATTCATAGTGATCATGGTAAAGAATTTGAAAATATGTATTTAATTTCTTTTGTGATGATGAAGGGTTCAGTCATAATTTCTCAGCTCCGAGAACTCCTCAGAAAAATGGTGTAGCTGAGAGGAAAACTCAGACCTTGATTGATATGGCTCGAACTATGTTATGTGAATCTGTCTTGCCTAGATATTTTTGTGCTGAAGTCATTAATACTGCATGTCATATCACTAATCGTTGTTTGATTAGACTTTTGTTGCATAAGACACCATATGAGCTTTATAAGGGTAGAAAACCAAACATCTCATACTTCAAGCCATTCGGTTGCAAATGCTTCATCTTGGTAAATGGCAAAGAGGATATAGGTAAGTTTGATCCTCGAAGCGACGAAGGTATATTTATTGGGTATTCATCTCATTCTAAAGCTTTTCGAGTATTTAATAAGAAAACATTAGTTGTAGAAGAATTTATTCATGTAATCTTTGATGAATCTAACCACGATGCAAGAAAAAGAAATGATGAAGATGATGCAGAAATCATGAAGGATAAGGATTTAACTATACATGATGTAGATCCCATGGAGCTAAGTGCAAAAGCAATGGAAGATCTTACCCAACATATTGGTGAAGAAAAGGAAAACGAAGATCCACCACTTGAAGATTTTCAAGTACCTTCTACGTATGATGAATTACCACGAGCATGGAAGTTCATGTCAAGTCACCCAATCGGTAATGTTATAGGTGATCCTTCATCCGATATGCGTGAAGGATCGATAGAAGATGTGGACAAGATCTAGAAGGGGGGGGTTGAATAGATCTATGCCAACTAATGCGGAAGCTAAACCAATTTTGAAATACCTTTGAATCAGAGTTAGATTGAAAGCAAATTTCACAGATCTGAAGAGAGATTAAGTGAGTTAAGCAATTGGAGTGTGTAAACAAGTTGATTAGATAGATTCAGATGATCCTATGCATTCATCTAACGAAGAGCAAATTCAAACCACAAACAGACCAATGCATAGAGATTTTTAGGTGGTTCGGAAATCACACCACGTGACTCCTACATCCACCCCTCACACACAGTGAGGATCCACTAAACAACCTGGGTAACACAACCCACACTGGAGCCTGACAACTCCACAAATGAGTTAGACAACTCACACACTACCTAGAGCAAGACTACTCTAGAATCTGAGCAAGATTGCTCAACTACACAACTTGAGTACGACGACTCAAACCCTGAGCACAGAGGCTCACAATCACTTTCTAGAATAGAAACAACAAGATCCATATCGTCTAGCAATGATCTGATCTATTAAGGCCAATTCAAGAAAATTGATGCAATCGATTATGCACAATTTCTAGAATAGCCAAGAAGAAACAAGAAAGACTCAAGACATGAGGTTGACAGTTCTTGTTCTTCAAGAAAACTCCCTTGTAGAGGCAGAATTGGAATGATCTTGATCACTTGAAGTCCCTTGGCCGATGCTCTGCAACTTTGATCTCGGGATCTTCCTTGAGTGCTTTACAATTGCTGGCTTCTACTTGATCTGCTCCCTTGAAGTTGATCCTAGTGCTTCATGTTGATCAATCTTCGATTCTTGTGCTTGGAGAAGTGTGAATTGTGGTGTGCAAGCACAGGAGGAGGCAAAACAGGGAGGAGAGACTCTCTTGCCGCCACAACCAGTTTTTGGAGGCTCTGAGAAGGTTCTCTTATGGATGGGTGCCCATTAGGAGGGTATTTATACCCTAAATATCCGAAAGATACCCTTGGGGTACGTGGGCACAAGATCCAAGGTTGATCCACCTTCTCCCTAGGGTGCCACGTGTCCAGGAGGAAGTTTAAGTCACAGAGATTCCGGAGTGTGTCGACTTGCCCATGAGGTGTGTCGACACACTCTCCCAGACTGGCAAATCAAATCCCTGGGAGAGGTCTCTAGTGTCGACCTGAGATGATTCAGTGTCGACCTCATGTCCCAGACAGCAAAACAGCCCTTCTGGGAAGCCTCTCTAGTGTCGACCTGATCTCATCTCGTGTTGACCTGCTTTGGCCATCTGAAAAACAGGCCTTCTGGGAGAGCCATCTAGTGTCGACCTGCCTGCATTTGGTGTCGACCTGCTTTGGCTATCTGAACAGCAGACCTTCTGGGAAGGCTCTCTAGTGTCGACCTGCCCTGGACTAGTGTCGACACTAGATGATCTTTTCTTCACATTTCTGCCTTTGCTCTGAACCATTGTGTCGACACCACTGATGGTGGTGTCGACACTACCTTTGCAGAAAGTGTTTGTCCCTAAGAAAATAAACACATAAATCATTAGTTAAATATATTATCATGAATATCAATGATAAATGTGCTTGGAAACATGCTTTTTGAATATTGTAATTTTAGGTGATGTATTTTACATATTCCAATGGTTATGCATTAAAATCACAACTTGTCATCATCAAAATGTGAGGAGAAATGTATTATATTCACACTCAACCCAACAATCTCCCCCTTTTTGATGATGACAACATTAAGTTCATTTGGAATTGGAAATTTTCCATGAAATGTGATTTTAATCATTTTCATTTTCTTTTATTTATACTTGTCAAGGACCTTTGAACATTTTTTAGTGACATGGAAATTTATACACATGATAGACACAATGTTACTAGAAATAAGCTATTTTCACATAAAGGTCAAGCAGCTTGACAAGCATTCATCACATTCACATTCATTCAAAAGATTTGCAATCACATTTAAGGCACAAAAATAGGCACAGAAATTTCTATTCATTTCATTTCATTCATGATGTGAACATTACAATTTCATTCATGATGTGAACATTACAATCTTTCAAACAAACTTCTCCCCCTTTGACATTATCAAAAGAATTACATTATTGAGGAGGAGGAGGAGGAGGAGGGAGGAATGGGTAACAAAATAGTCTCAATATCCGTTAGCCTCTTTTCCATTGAAGTTAGACTAAACTTCATCTGAGCTTGGATAGTTGAGAGTCTTGTGTGCAGAAGATGCTCCATTCTCTCTGAGTTCTCTGACATGGCAGCTTGAATTGCAGTGAATTCATTTGTCATTGGTTGTGATGAAGATGAAGATCCAGCTGACCAACCAGGCCTATTCAATACTTTGAATTCTTTCTTGAGTGCAGACATCTCTTCATCTATGTGAGCAGAGAGATTCTTCATACTCTCCAGATCATCCACCAGGTGAGCAAAAGACAATCTTGTCTTGCTTATCTGAGATAGTGTCTCCTTTGTGTTGAAGACATCAGCTTGGGAATTTGCCAAAATTCCCTTCAAGACTATTTCCAACTCTTTTTGATGCTCTTTCAGTTCAACAGAGGCATCTGCCAAAGTGCCAATCAGCCTGTTGAATCTCTAGGTGGCATGGTCTGAGGCTGCCTTCTGTTCAATAAACCTAGCAGACACTGAGTTCTCCAACCTTTGAATCCTCAATTCAAAGTTTTCTGACATGGATTGAATGGAGGTGTTCAAAGCATCAAACTTATCGTTTCAACTCTGGTGGAACAGAAGGTCCACCAAAGGAAGAGGATGCTTGAACTGGAGGTGGTGGAGAAAATGATGGGATTTCAGGTTCAAGGTTCATGGAGGAGGATGGCTGAGGTTGAGAGAGTGAGGGGCAATGAAAGGTTCCGCAACTTCATCTGCCACATGAGGCTGATCCTCATTTATGGGAGGCTGGTCCTCATGAACTTGAGGCTGATCCTTTGGAGCTGGAGGCTGTTCCTCTGGAACTGGAGGCTGTTCTTCTTGAACTGGAGGCTGATCCTCCTGAGCCATAGGGGCCTCTACTGCAGCTGGCCCTCTCCTTACTTGATCACCAACAATCCTAAAGCCCATGAATTTCTGAACATGCTTAAAGCAATAGATGTTGGACTTAGGAATTTCTCAGACTTTTCATTCTCTAGAGACACACCAAAATGATTGAAGACTTGAGTCAAATGGGCTGCATATGGAAGTGATCTATGCAAATCTGCCCTAGTGGTCTCAGAGATAATCTGGTACATGATGACATGGAGGTTTATTTTGATGTCCTTGCTCATACAATACAGCACAAACCTTTGAATATCAGTGAGCCTATCTCTCCCACCACCTTGAGGTGTGATGATGGTAGTGAGCATGTGATGAGTAAGCCTCAACACAGGGGGAAAGGTGTTGGTATTGAATTTTGTGACATGGGTTTGCTTAGGATCAGACTCATCTGCAGGCAAACCAGTCATGATGGTATAGGCTTCATGAAGATTGAATTCAAAGTTGTGGTAGTCTTCTCCTTCATCTGGAATCTTGAAAATAGTGGCTGCTAAGTCTGTTGGCATGTCAATTGCAATTCCTTGACCTTTGACTTGTACCCTTCATCTGTGCATTCCAAATTCTGATAGAATTCTTGTACAAGTCTAGGGTAAATGATACGAAATTCTGATATAAAAGACTGCCAAGACTGGAATTTGAAAAAATTCAAGACTTCAGGGAATGCAGCAATGAGTTCACTATCATCCAAATCTACTGCCCTGGTTTCAGGATGGTCTTCCCGGCACTTAGGGGTTTGGAAGGAGGTTTCTTAGAGGGCTGGGAACTCTGATGATGAGGATGAAGATGTGGAAGTGGACTTCTTAGAAGCTTCAGGAGAGGAGTCCAAGATTTTCCTTCTAGGGTATACAGACCGTCGACCTGGACCAGAAGAGGAAGCCCTACCTCTCTTAGCAAGTGATGGGATGCAGAGGGAGACCCTGGCTGCTCTGCAGGGTCATGGCGCCTTTTGTTCTCCTTTCAGTAGGAAGAACATCATCCGCCGGATTGGGCCTTGCCGAAGCCCTTGACTTTGCTCCACGGCGAGGAAGCTGCTTGGGTGCCATTGAAGCAGAGTGGAATCAGGGATGTTGGAGAGAGAGGAATGAGAGAAGATGGATGGAGATGAGTTGGAAGAGAGGAGAGATGGAAAGGGTTCAAATCACCTGCCGGAAACCAGGAGAATGGCGACCGTCGGGTCGACCTGGAGAAGAAAAGGGGGTTTTGGATAACCTACCCCGCAGGAACAACACGCGCTTAACCGGCGCCCACGGTTTAATTGAGTCTGGCAGGGGGTCAGTGTCGACACTAGAGGAGGTGAGTGTCGACCTGAGTGAAAGTGTGTCGACACTAGATGGAGTAGTGTCGACCTGGCCTGATGAAAGTTTTGGATTTGAGTATGGAAAAATTATGTGACTTTTGGACATCTTTATAATGATAAGCAATGGGTGGAATAATCATTTCAAGGATATTTGGGAGACGAAAAAATTCATTTGTTAAATTTTGCAAAAATTCAACACAATTCAAGTTTTACACAATATCCAACAGGATATGAGCATTCAGTGACTTGAGTCATTAAAATGATAATTTGAGGGATATAAAACATTTAACAATCAACTACACACTACCATATTCTTCAATTCAAAGAGATAAAAAAATATTTTAGACTGAAAACAAGTGTGTTGAAAATAAACAACCTTTTAAGAACAACTTGATGATGGATAAGAATGATTCTTTTAAAAAATTTCTCCAATGATATAAACATTTTGTTTTTGAAACAAACTATCAAATGAGATACATCTTGTTCACTCAAGAACTAATGCTTTTCACACACTATAGTCCCTGGATACTAAAGATTTATCCATTATCAAGTCTCAAAGGGGTAAATGATGACCTTTGACATGAAAATATACGTTTTTTAGACGCCAATATTTCCAGTTACTCAGTCATCATCAAAGGAATATGGACATATTTATTTTGCTTTTCATTTATTTTTGATTTTGAACCCCTTTGAACAGAGATAGCATTAGTGCCTCATGACATATGACACTTCATTCATTGTGAAGATGTGCAGTTTCTCAACACATATGCCATTGCTCTGTGGAATTGACAAATTTTGGAGATTTTGATAAAAAAGACATCATCTATATCCAACATCAATTGCAAACAAAAAAACATGTTTAGATTCAAAGCACACATAGTCCTTCAGTCTTTGAAAGAAATCTGAATTTCTATAGTTTTGAAGAATATAGGTGAGAGTTGAAAATGAATATAGTAGATCACTCAAAGGATCATTTTGAGACTCTAGACACCTGAATGAGGACATCATGCAAGGAAATTGATGTAATGCAAGAAAAGTTGTGAATTTTTCAAAAGATATGACTTGTGAATTCTCTAGCTCCCCTGAGATGAGGATTTCAACCACTTTTCATCAGAATAAAGATATGCAAGTTTTTGAAATCAAGAAAGATTCTCTTTAAACAATAAAAGATCCCCCTCAATAATTGCATTTTCATTTCTTGGTACTTGGCGGAGACACATACTCTCGCATAGTGAAAGTGTCCAGACAAGCAGAACTTGTCCTTCTTCAAATCACCATTTGATATACCAAGAAGTTCAACACAATGTGAGTTGAAGCGTTCATTGTCAAAAAGAAATAGAAGTGAAATAGAGAGATATGATCAGTATGAATCAAGGAAGCAAATGAATATGATGATGCAAAGAACTCCCCCTCAGAATATGCCTAACACTCAACCCAATCCTAATGGACATTTACAAAGACCAAGTTCTCTCCTTAAGGATGAGAATCTACTGTCAGGAAGGGGTTTTGTGAAGATGTCAGCAATTTGTTTTTCAGTTTCTATGAAGTGGAGTTCAAAAGATTTCTTTGCTACCTCATCTCTCAAGAAATGATGCCTAATTTCAATATGCTTGGTTCTGGAATGTTGAATGGGTTTTTAGACAGATTTATTGCACTTGTGTTATCACAAAGGATTGGAACACAACCTAACTCTTGGTTGTAATCAAGAAGTTGATGTTTCACCCAAAGAATTTGAGTTCCACATCTACCTACTGCAACATACTCAGCCTCTGCAGTAGACAGAGAAACTGAATGTTGTTTTAGAAGCCCAAGAGATTAGGCACCCATCTAAGTACAAACACAAGCCACTTGTGCTTTTTCTATCTAATTTACAACCAGCATAGTCAGCATCACAATAGGCAATCAAATCTAACTTGTAATTAGCAGGATACCAAATTCCTAAATCACATGTTCCAACAAGATATTTGAAAATTCTTTTAACAGCTAACATGTGACTTTCTTTAGGATTAGATTGAAATCTAGCACACAAACACACACTAAACTGAATATCAGGTCTAGAAGTTGTAAGATAAAGTAGAGAACCAATCATACCTCTGTAGGTCTTTGGGTCTACTGACTTACCATGAGAGTCTTCTTCTAGCTTAGCATTAATGGCAATTGGTGTGTGTTGAATGCTTGAGGTTCTGAAAGTCAAACCTTTTCAAAAGTTCTTTCACATACTTGGTTTGACTGATGAAAATCCCCTCATGTGTTTGTTTAACCTGCAATCCCAAGAAAAACTTTAGATCTCCATTAAACTCATTTCAAATTCATTTTTCATTTGATTTGAAAATTCATTGCACAGGCTTTTATTGGTTGATCCAAATATTATGTCATCAACATAAATTTGGACTGCAATTATTTCCTTTTTGACTATTTTTGTGAACAAAGTTTGATCAACATTACCTCTAGAGTATCCTTTTTCAAGCAAAAAGGAACTCAAACGGTCATACCAAGCTCTTGGAGCTTGTTTAAGACCATAGAGAGCCTTATGAAGCTTGAAAACATGGTTATGATGTTTTTCATTTTCAAATCCAGGAGGTTGTTCAACAAAAACATTTTCCTTGATATATCCATTTAAAAATGCACTTTTAACATCTATTTGATAAACTTTGAATTTCATGGAGGATGCAAAAGCAAGGAAAATCCTAACTACTTCTAGTCTAGCTACAGAGGCATATGATTCTTCAAAGTCAATTCCAAACTCTTGATTGTACCCCTTTGCAACTAGCCTAGCTTTATTTCTTATGACTTGACCAATTCATTCAATTTATTTCTGAAGACCCATCTAGTGCCAATGACTGTTTGGTCACTAGGTCTAGGTACTAATTCTCATACTTGATTTCTTTCAAATTGATGAAGTTCATCATGCATGACATTAATCCAATCAGAACTTGATAAAGCTTCATCAATTGACTTTGGTTCAATCTGGGAAATTATAGCTAGTGGGTCATCTTCAATAGCATGCAGGAATGAAGATTTAGTCCTAACTCTATCATGCAAATTGCCAACAACATTATCTAATGGGTGATCTCTCAAAATTCGATGTTCAGAAATTACCTGTTGAGGGGTACTTAAATCTGGAGCAATGTTACCTGATCCACTTGAAGATGGTGAATTTGTGTTCAAGTTCTCACCAATGTCTTCAAGCTCCTCAATAGTTGGTGAAGAGTCCACAATGAAATCATCCTCTTCACTGTCTTGAATTTTTCCTGCAAGATTTAGAATTGTTAGTTGAAAAGGAATTTTCATCAAAAATAATGTGTGGAGATTCTTCAACATTTTTGTTTTTGAGAATGTACACTCTGAAAGCTCTTGACACTTCTGAATAACCAAGGAAGATAGCTTCATGACTCTTAGCATCAAACTTGTCAAATTTTCTTTATTATTATTGTGTACATAACATTTGCACCTAAAGATTTTGAAGTAAGAAACAGTTGGCCTTTTGTTTTTCAATAATTCATAGGGGGTTTTTCTAATTTTTGGTATGATCAAAGCTCTATTCAGAATGTGATTTGCTGTGTTTACAGCTTTAGCCCAGAAGGATTTGGGCAAATTGCTTCTAAGAGCATGGATCTAGCCATTTCCACAAGAGTTCTATTCTTTCTTTCCACAACTCCATTTTGTTCTGGAGTTCTTGGTGAAGAAAACTTGTGGAATATTTAAAGTTCAGCACATAAATCAGAAAATGATTGGTTTTCAAATTCACCCCCACGATCAGTCAAAATATTTTTGATTTTATATGAAAATTTTGTTAGGGCAGTGGTACAGAATTTCTTGAACTCAAGGCAAGTTTCACTTTTGTGTGATAAGAAGATAAACCAAGAAAATCTAGTAAAATCATCAATGATTACAAATCCATATCTCTTGCCACTTAGACTTAGAACCCTTGTTGGGCCAAAAAGGTCCATGTGAAGTAGTTCTAGTGGCCTAGATGTGAGTACCTCATTGAAGTTCTTAAAAGATTTCCTGGTTTGTTTTCCTTGGGCACAGATCCCACAAACTTGATTTTCAATGTTGAAAAGGATTCGGGAAGACTCTTAACCAGATTCAGCCTTAACAATTTCTTTAAAGTTCTGAAACTTGCATGGCCAAGTCTTTTGTGCCAAGTCCATGCAATTTCATCTTTATTTGCAACAAAGTAAAGATTTTCAGAAAAGTTTTCATTAAGGTTAATCATGTAAACATTGTTTTTCCTTTTTCCACAAAATTTTATTTTATCAGTTGATGAATCAATGATCTTACAGAAATTAGATTCAAACATAACTTTGTGACCTTTGTCACATAGTTGGCTAATACTTAGCAGATTGTAATCAAGACCATCAACTAATAAAACACTATCAACAGAGTTTGAGGAAGTTTGACCAACCTTTCCAGATCCAATGATCTTTCCTTTATTTTTACCTCCAAATGTTACTGAACCTCCCTCCTTCTCAAGCAGGAAAGAAAATTTAGCTCTATCTCCAGTCATATGTCGTGAACACCCATTGTCAAGGAACCACACATTTGAATTGGGTGCACGACCTTCCTGTAAAAACAATTAGTGGAGAGAAGATTTTGGTACCCAAACAGAGTTGGGACCATCAGAAAGTTTGGACAACATTATCAAATCTTTTCTCACCCAAATTTGACTTGTTTTTTATTTTTGTTTTATTACAGTGGTGTTCTCTGTCTTTTTCACTTTCTTCTTTCCTTTTGGGATGAAAACACCAGTGTTTTTGTTTTTGGTAGGAGGGGAAGTTTTCATTTGAGCATGAGAGTTTAGATAAGGAGGTGGAATCCAAGGATTTTGTTGGTACATCAGAAAATTTGGATAGAAGAATTGGGGATGATACCAACATGGGTTGTAATGCCATTGGTTCCAATCAGCTTGATAACTTGTCTTGGAAGTCCAAGGTTCTTCATGAATGACTTCCTTTGAGTTTTTCTTATTTTTCAAATTTTTATTTGATTTTTTTTTTGTTGTTTGTCTTTGTTGGTGTTGAGCAGGTCGACCTCACCTTGTCTGGTGTCGACACAACAGCCACAGAATCCTTCTTCTTGTAGACTGGTGTCGACCTATCAGGTGACTGTGTTGACCTGGTTGGCTTGCTTTGTTTCTGAGTTTTTGGAATTTTTGGAGTTTTGCTTGATGTTTGTTTTATTTCTGTGTTCTCAAGACTAGGGCCCTTAACAAATTTAATTAGTGGTGATTTATCCTTCTTTTCACCCAATTTGTCTTTCTTAGGTTTTTGTTTGTCAAACCCTAGTCCATGAGAGATTGATTTCATATTTGTTCCCAGCAAGGCCTCCAGATTATCTTTACCATTTGTGAATGTTTCAATAACTTCATCTTTTTGTTTTAGCTGGTTTTCCAAGATTTTGATTTCTCCAATCTTTTGTTGTTTATCTTGGTTCTCCTTTTCCAGCTTTTTAGATAATTCTTTGAATTCATTGGTGGCCTTTTGAGAAGCTAGCTTAAGTTCATCAATCAAATTCAGAAGATTTTCTTTTTCTTCATTCAGTTCTGTTACTTCATTCTATAGTTCACAAATTCTTTTGTTTGAAGATTGGTTATGATAAATATTTTCAATTTTCTTTTTGAGATGCTTATTTTCTTTCCTCATTTCAGTATATTTTTCAACTAATTCAGCATAAGCATCCTGCCAATCTTCAACAGAAAAATCTTCAAAAGATGTGCTTACCTTTCCATCTGAGCTGTTTGCCATGAAGCAAATCTCCTCGCTTTCAGAGCTTGAGGATTTTTCTTCTTCTTCTTCATTTTCACTTGTGTCCTCATCAGACCAAGTGGCTACCGTGGCCTTCGGCTTCTTGAATTTGTGAATCTTCTTGTGCTTCTCCTTCTTGTTTTCAGGACATTCTCCCTTCATGTGTCCTGGTTTATTGCACCTGTAGCATATAACAATTTCGTCAGATTTTTTATTCTTGTTGGAGTTAGCATTAGAAAAGGAGGTGTTTCTTTTACCTGATGAATATTTCTTTTTACCAGAGAACTTTCCTTTTCTATATTTCAAGAATTTTCTGAATTGCCTGGTCATGAGGGCAATCTCATCCTCATTTGACTCAGACTCATCAGAACTAGTTTTATCCTGACTTTTGTCCTTGTTACTAGATGAGGCCTTTAATGCTATTGGCTTGGTTTTGATTATGTGTTCTTCATTTCTCTTTAAATTGATTTCATATGTCATTAAAGATCCTATCAATTCATCCAAAGAGATTTTGGACAGATCTTTAGAATCTTCAATGACAGTGGCTTTTGTGTTCATGGCACTATAATTCAATGTAGCTCTTCTTATCTGTTCCCTAGTCCAGGTTTCTTCCTCTCCCTGGTTTTCATAGGGACCTACTTCCACTACTTTCCAGATTTCATAATTTTGGGCCCTAATAAACACTTGCATTCTATTTTTCCAATAAGAATAGTCTGTTCCATTAAAGAATGGTGGCCTATTTATGGAATGACCCTCAGCTATGAATCCTCTGGAATCCATTTAATTAAACAGATGGTGCAAAGAAGGAAACACTCAGCAAAACAAACAAGCAAGCAATCAAGCAACACTGAACACTCAGAAACTACTCAGATCAAATCAGATCAAGTGTAAACCCGCTCTGATACCAATTGAAGGATCGATAGAAGATGTGGACAAGATCTAGAAGGGGGGGGGGGGGGTTGAATAGATCTATGCCAACTAATGCGGAAGCTAAACCAATTTTGAAATACCTTTGAATCAGAGTTAGATTGAAAGCAAATTTCACAGATCTGAAGAGAGATTAAGTGAGTTAAGCAATTGGAGTGTGTAAACAAGTTGATTAGATAGATTCAGACGATCCTATGCATTCATCTAACGAAGAGCAAATTCAAACCACAAACAGACCAATGCACAGAGATTTTTAGGTGGTTCGGAAATCACACCACGTGACTCCTATATCCACCCCTCACACACAGTGAGGATCCACTAAACAACCTGGGTAACACAACCCACACTGGAGCCTGACAACTCCACAAATGAGTTAGACAACTCACACACTACCTAGAGCAAGACTACTCTAGAATCTGAGCAAGACTGCTCAACTACACAACTTGAGTACGACGACTCAAAACCCTGAGCACAGAGGCTCACAATCACTTTCTAGAATAGAAACAACAAGATCCATATCGTCTAGCAATGATCTGATCTATTAAGGCCAATTCAAGAAAATTGATGCAATCGATTATGCACAATTTCTAGAATAGCCAAGAAGAAACAAGAAAGACTCAAGACATGAGGTTGACAGTTCTTGTTCTTCAAGGAAACTCCCTTGTAGAGGCAGAATTGGAATGATCTTGATCACTTGAAGTCCCTTGGCCGATGCTCTGCAACTTTGATCTTGGGATCTTCCTTGAGTGCTTCACAATTGCTGGCTTCTACTTGATCTGCTCCCTTGAAGTTGATCCTAGTGCTTCATGTTGATCAATCTTCGATTCTTGTGCTTGGAGAAGTGTGAATTGTGGTGTGCAAGCACCGGAGGAGGCAAAACAGGGAGGAGAGACTCTCTTGCCGCCACAACCAGTTTCTGGAGGCTCTGAGAAGGTTCTCTTATGGATGGGTGCCCATTAGGAGGGTATTTATACCCTAAATATCCGAAAGATACCCTTGGGGTACGTGGGCACAAGATCCAAGGTTGATCCACCTTTTCCCTAGGGTGCCACATGTCCAGGAGGAAGTTTAAGTCACAGAGATTCCGGAGTGTGTCGACCTGCCCATGAGGTGTGTCGACACACTCTCCCAGACTGGCAAATCAAATCCCTGGGAGAGGTCTCTAGTGTCGACCTGAGATGATTCAGTGTCGACCTCATGTCCCAGACAGCAAAATAGCCCTTCTGGGAAGCCTCTCTAGTGTCGACCTGATCTCATCTCGTGTCGACCTGCTTTGGCCATCTGAAAAACAGGCCTTCTGGGAGAGCCATCTAGTGTCGACCTGCCTGCATTTGGTGTCGACCTGCTTTGGCTATCTGAACAGCAGACCTTCTAGGAAGGCTCTCTAGTGTCGACCTGCCCTGGACTAGTGTCGACACTAGATGATCTTTTCTTCACATTTCTGCCTTTGCTCTGAACCATTGTGTCGACACCACTGATGGTTGTGTCGACACTACCTTTGCAGAAAGTGTTTGTCCCTGAGAAAATAAACACATAAATCATTAGTTAAATATATTATCATGAATATCAATGATAAATGTGCTTGGAAACATGCTTTTTGAATATTGTAATTTTAGGTGATGTATTTTACATGTTCCAATGGTTATGCATTAAAATCACAACTTGTCATCATCAAAATGTGAGGAGAAATGTATTATATTCACACTCAACCCAACAATGCGAACTCGAAAGACTCAATATCAATGTGATTATATTGCATTTATTTCTCAATTTGAACCAAAAAATGTTGATGAAGCTCTTCTTCATGTACATTGGTATATTGCTATGCTTGAGGAACTAAACCAGTTTGAGAGGAACAAAGTGTGGACCTTGTCTCCTCGTCTGAATGACCATTCGGTAATCGGAACCAAGTGGGTTTCTCGAAACAAACTTGATGAATCTGATGTGCTAACTCAGAACAAAGCTCGTTTAGTTGCCTAAGATTACTCTCAAGAAGAAGGGATTGATTATGATAAGACTTTTGCACCGGTTGCTAGACTTGAAGCCATTAGGATTCTTTTAGCATTCGCTTGCTCCAAAAACTTTAAACTATTTCAAATGGATGTTAAAAGTACATTTCTTAATGGTTTCATAAAAGTGAAAGTCTATGTAGAGCAGTCACCTGGGTCTGAGGATCCAAATTTTCCAAACCATGTCTTTTGTCTTCAAAAAGCTCTATATGGTCTTAAGCAAGCACCGCGTGCATGGTATGAAAGATTGAGTCAATTTCTAGTACAATATAATTTTAAGCATAGTTTTGTTGACTCAACTTTTTTTATAAAGTGTGTTAGTTCAGATATTTTACTTGTTCAAATATACATAGATGATATTGTGTTTGGTGCTACTAAAGAAAAATTGTGCAAGGAATTTTCTGAGTTGATGCAGGGGGTGTTCGAGATGAGCATGATGGGTGAGCTCAACTTCTTTCTTGGACTTCAGATTAAACGAGGTCAAGATGACATCTTTGTAAGTCAATCAAAGTACACAAAAGAACTACTAAAGAAATATGGGTTCAGCAACACTAAGCACCTTCCAACGCCTATGTCTACAACAACTAAATTGGATATTGATGAGCTTGGTAAGCCTGTTGATTCTAAGCTTTATCGAGGTATGATCGGATCTCTACTTTATTTAACTGCAAGCAGGCCCGATATTTTGTTTAGTGTTTGCATGTGTGCGAGATTTCAAAGCTCGCCTAAACAATCGCACTTAATTGTTATTAAACAAAATTTTCGATATCTTGCTTCTTCGATTGATTTTTGGCTTATGGTATCCCAAATGATGTTCCTTCGACTTGGTGGGTTACACCGATGCAGACTATGTTGGGTGTAAAGTTGATCGAAAGAGCACAAGCGGGACTTGTCATTTCTTGGGAGGTTGCCTCATTTCGTGGTCCTCCAAGAAACAAAATTATGTTTCTCTCTTGACAGCTGAAGCCGAGTATATCGCAGTCGGTGTTGCCCAGCTAGGTAGCCCAGAGTGGGGGTGAATGGGTCTTTTTTAAAAGAAATTATCAGCTTAAACCTGTTAACCAAAACAAACACAGATGTGCACACTTCGGCTGATGTTAGTATTAGTAAGGATAAAAACAATCACACACAAGCAAACACACAACACAAGAACTTATCCTGGTTCGGATCTCCTTTCCTTAGGAGTCCTTCGTCCAGTCCCTGAGCAATCTCTCAGGATTTCACTACCAAGGGTACAGTCCCCCTTAAGGACCCTTACACCTAGTTACAACTAGTCTTCCTTCACAAGAAGGGAAATACAACACCCTAGATATCCCACTAGATCTTCCTTCACCACAGAAGGGAACTACAACACCCTGGATACCCCACCAGGTCTTCCTTCACCACAGAAGGAAAAAATAATACAGTAAAGATGAACAATGAAATCAAGCCCCTAGATCAAGCTTTAACAAGCAACGATCTGAAGCAAAAATAGCCCTGAGAGAAGGAGATCTACACAATGATCTTTCTCAGAACTACACAGACTCTCTCTCTCTCAAGATTTCTATTGCAGCACAGAGAGCTAAAGAGCTTTAGACAAATCAGGAATGAGGCGCTTGGCTCTTGGATTCTCACAGAAGATTTGAATTGCTAAGACATGCTTGTAGTATTCGTTGGTAAGTCACCTTGTATCCTTTTTGGAACTGCTGTATTGTATTTATATCTTCAATTTGAAAAGTATTCGTTAAAGTATCCGTTGTCTCTAGCTTTGGTAGACGTTAGACTGCTTGATACTTGGAAGCTTCCAGTCAATCGTCTTTTATCCATTTGTGCACGCAAAGAGATAGGATCTTCTGGCGTCTATATGGTCCAACGTTGTATGACAGAATGTCTTTAGGGCCCCGCATACATTAAATGCTAGAACAGTAGACAGCTAGGCTGTCTCTTGTTGTGAGTAAACGTTGATGTGAATATTCACCAAAATAGTAATGCCAAATAGCTTGTTCTAAAAGATACACACAGAGTAAGCATAATAGTAGACGTGATCATCTGCATGCATGCAAAGATACGTTCAGTCTACATTTAATGCAAAGCTGTCATAATGATATGAGAAGATTTTGACTTTTCAACGCATTATAAGGATAAGTCACAAAATTAATCTATTTATGACTTATGAAATCGTTGTGAATAACTGAGTAAATCGTTATGATCAAATCGTTATGACAAAGGTGTTATAACCAAATCGTTATAAGATGTAAAGAAATCGTTACAGTGATAGGAATCGTTATGATACTGAATGAGTCGATGTGATCACTAAAGAAGTTGATATGAATACTTAAGAAATCGTTGCACAAAGCAAATCGTTATAGTCACTAAAGAAATCATTAAGATTACTTAAGAAATCCATGTGCAAAGTAAATCGTTATAATGACTAAAGAAATCGTTGCAATGAGCGAATCGTTACGAAGTCTAAAGAAATCGTTACGAAGTCTAATGAAATCGTTGTGATGAGCAAATCATTACGAAGACTGAAGAAATCGTTACGAGGTCTAAAGAAATCGTTGCGATGAGCAAATCTTTACGAAGTCTGAAGAAATCGTTACGAGGTCTAAGGAAATCTTTGCGATGAGCAAATCGTTACGAAGTCTGAAGAAGTCGTTGCGATGAGCAAATCGTTACGAAGTCTGAAGAAATCGTTGCGATGAGCAAATTTTTACGAAGTCTGAAGAAATCGTTGCGATGAGCAAATCGTTACGAAGTTTGAAGAAGTCGTTGCGATGAGAAAATCGTTACGAAGTCTGAAGAAATCGTTGCGATGTGCTCTCTTAACGAATCGTTATGAGAACAACTTCTTTTATCCAAGCAATGTTATGGGTAAATCGTTATGGCTCTACTGAAATCGATGTAACATGAATAAAGTCGATGTGGTAACGATTTCTGTTGAAATCAAATGATGCTTGAAAGCTATGAAGAAACCGTTGAAGCATTGAGAAAGCGTTATGAGGAAATCGTTGCAGTTCTACTGTAATCGTTGTGATCTACAAAAGAAACCGATGTGTACTTAGATAAAATATGATGCTATTTATGCAGTGTGAGAATGCTTACCTATTTTGACTTGTTTTCCTTTGGTATTATTTCCTGTACTTGTAGAAAGTAGTCAATTTGCCAAAGTAACATAGTTTTGTTAATCACCAAAATAGAAATGTAATATATTAAATTATATGGGGATAGACTGTTCATCAATCTCCCCCTTTTTGGTGATGACAAAACTTCAACAAATAGAACACATAATTCTATAAATTCTGAAATCTTATGAAACAAGAAATATGTATTTAAGAGCTTGTAATAATTCTCCCCCTTTTTGTCATTAAGCAAAAAGATATACATCGACAAAGAAAAAAGAAGAGAAAGATAAGGAATAAAGCTCACTAGATTAGTCCTGAGGGGGTACAGGGAGATAGAAAGCAGGGATAAAAGAGAGGCAAAATGAGAAATGATTTCCCAGGCCTGCTCTTCTTGCTTCTCAAAATACATTTTGAATGCCCCAGGCGCTACAGAGTAGGATGCTCCCATGGAGGAAGCCATCCTTTTGAGTTGAATAGTCAACTGCTTATCCAAGAAATCAGCATAAGCATCTCGGTCCATGGACATTTTGTAGAAGTTGACTTTACCAAAACTGGCACAGTCAAGGAATTGATCGACAGTGATAGGGTAGAAAACCTGCTGATGCTTCATGGTCTGGCACATGGCTACATACACTTTGTACCTTTCAACCCAAATGAGATAGGGATCATGTACAGTGTGAATGGAGTTCATGTCCAGAAATGTAGCAGCTGAGATCTCAGGTTGACCTTCCCTGGCACGAGACTCATTGACTTCAGAGAGTTGCTGTACAGAGAGAGGATAGATCTTGGTCCACTGAGCAGGAGTCAATCTTTCACATTCTGACAAGGCAGGGGCAAGATCTTCAGCACTGACATGGCCCAAAAGGTATTCTCTAAATACAAATCTGGAAAAGGCCACCATACAACCCTTTTTCACTTTGATTCTGCCCATAACTCTGGCAAATCGCTCAAAAATGACTGAGCCTACTGAGGTGTCCATGAGCACAGAGTACAGAGGAGGAAGAGAAGTAACCTCTGGCAACTGAAGGGTGGCAAAATCTACCTGGAGGGGTTCAGTGCGGCAATCAGGTCCAAGATTTTTAATAGCTTGCCTGAACTGACTAAGCTGAACTTCAGGCAAACGATGAATGTAACGTCTCGGGTTTTTACCGGATCCTTAACGGGTCTTCTTCCGGGTCTGTGTTTGTTGGCGTTCAGAGGTGTTGACGTCAACAGTGGGTTGACGTCCAGGTGGCTGGCGTCGGCTTTGTGTTGGCGGCAAGGGTGTTGCCGTCGACAGGTCTTTGGCATCCATCAATCTTGCCGTTAGTTGTTAGTTCCTGAGTTTTGCGGAGCTAGAACTTGGCGGCATGCGATGTGGACGTCAAGTGTTGGCGGTTTAGTTGGCGGCAAGAGGGTTGACGTCAACTGATTAGTGCGCTATTTTTAGGGGCAACCCGAGGGCTGTTCTCCCTCATCCTCTCCTCTCTTTTTCCCTCCTCTTTCACCTATGATCTTCTCCAGCACTTCCAGTTGCTGACGGGAGCACGTGGGAAGGTCGTGATGCACGTGGCAGTGGCAGATCGGGTGGGAAATGACGGATCGGACGGCGGTTCTTACGAGAAGCTCCTGGGGGTTCGGCGCGAATCAAGATTTATGTGGAGTTTTTAAGTGTTTCTGAGGTAGGGACGTAAACCCTTAGCTTCCTTGTGTGCTATTCCATGCTTGTGTGCATGCGATTTGCGTGGAATTGAGCTTTGGGGAGGGTTTTTCTTCATGCTGAGTTTTAGGGTGTTTTGCCCGATCCATGTGTTGGATTGTGTTTTACCAGCATTGTGGTAGTGTAGTGTGATGTAGGGGAGTGTTTCCCTACATCAGATTGTGGTTTGTGGGGCGGATTTGCCCTGTGTGGGAATCAGTTGAAGGCTAGTTCAGCTGCTGGAGGATGAAGAAGTCAACGTCAAGGGATGTTGACATTGACCTCTTCAGGGAAGAGGTAAACAGCGTGATCCTTTACCGTTAAGCTCTTCAGGGGAGAACTAGACGGCGAGATCTGTGCCGTCAGGTTCTTCAGGTAGGATGTAAACAGCATGATCCTTTGTCACCGATTTTGGGTAAACGGCCAACCTGTGACCGTCTACTTTTTCTAGACGTCTGGAGTGTTGCCGTCTACCTTTTGTTAGCGGCAGTCGATGCTGTCGTCTACTGTTTGCTTGGCGATATGTGATGTTGTCGTTTACTTCCTGGTTGGCGGCGGTCGATGCTGCTGTCTACCTGCAGTTGTGTTCCCAGCATGCTGTGTGTTTCCCTTTTCGTGGTTTGAGGTGTTGACATGCAGTGTTCACCTGTTAGCACAGTCTGCCAGGTGTAGAGAGTGTCTCTGCCTGTGCTCGCGTTGTGTTTGGCTGTACTGTGACGTTGACACGTGGTGTCCGTCCGTTGCACCGTACTTCAGATGTTGAGAGTGTTTCTGTCTGTACTTGTGTTGGGGGTTGTCGTGCTTCTGTTTCTGTTGTGTTTCCTGGATGTAGAGCTACGCTCCGTCTGAATGACTGACGTGTGGGGGGTCCTCAGCCAGTGAGCCGGGACGTTGAGTGCGACACCGTTTTGTGCGTACTCCTTGTGGTGGTTTCGAGCCAGTCTCCGTGGAGCCTCTTCTCTACCATCTGAGTCTGGCGTAGGGGAAAACCGGTCATGGACCAGACACGAGGGAGAGCGTCTGAGTGTGCACATGTGGTTGGGGTTGAGAGACTCTGTGGTGCCGGGACGCCGAGCACACAGACCCTACTAGTCCTACTTTGTGAGAGTGTGTGTGAGCTCTTGCTTGTGAGCTTGTTGTGTTTGCTGTGCTTGTAGTGCTGTCGAGCCTGCGAGGTTCCAGTTTTCTCAGTGCGCTCTTGAGGGAGTTGCGCACTACGCCACCGGTTCCTATGTGTTGTACAGGCTGTGAGTGTTTACTTACTGAGCTTTCTTTCCTGCTTAGTAGTGTTGTTACCGGTGGGGGTTAGTTGCCCTACTGGGTCTCTTTCCGGAGACTCACTCCCTATTCCCAGGTGTTCGTGTGCGGCTTTCGAGGCTGTGGAGCCTTGTCTCTCCGGTGCTGGTCCTGCTTGGCTACTGTGAGTGGTACTTTTCTTTGTACCCACTGTACTCTTGCGTTTAGCTTTGACTCTGAGTTGTTCTTGTGTTAATTGTTTTAAATTGTAGCATGTACATTTACTTATATGTTCTCCTCAGGCACTCCTTTCATACCCTTTCGAGTTTCGGCTCGT
The DNA here is from genome assembly GCA_014218235.1 of Colocasia esculenta. Classification (NCBI taxonomy): domain Eukaryota; kingdom Viridiplantae; phylum Streptophyta; class Magnoliopsida; order Alismatales; family Araceae; genus Colocasia; species Colocasia esculenta. The sequence continues at coordinate 56,198,541 of CM024756.1, forward strand.
GGGTTAGCGGGTCAGGATTCGGGTTACTGGTCGGGTACCGGTAATACGGATCTTGGGTCGTTATAGTTGGTATCAGAGCTTGGTCTATCGAGACATATAAGGAAATGTTCTGAATAACTCAGAGTGTGAAGAGTACAGTAGCAGCAAGCGAACCGAAGTCGTTTTGTGTTTTGTGCGTGTGCTTGTCTTGTGTGGATTTATTTCCTTTGTTCCTTGGCGATGTCGTGTTTGGGAGGTGATTGCGTGGGTATCTTAGCAGGAGGCTAGAGATGCCTCACCACCTCAACAGACTTGGCCTGAACCACAGGACGTACACTGTAGTTTTCGTGTTCCCCTTGGGCAGTGTAGAGTTTTGACTGGACCGTGTTTCTTGTGGCGATAGCTCAGTGAGTTGCTCTGCGCTGTGGCGTTCTGGCACCTTGAAGAGGTTCCGGGAGAGTGTAGAGTTGTTGAGCTGTCGTTGCTGGTTGGACTGTGTGTGTTACAGTCTGCCGCGGTGTTACCGGTTAATGTGTGTGCCCTTGGTGGTGCATCTGGTTGTTGCATGGCCAGGATGCTTTGCGGTTATTTCCGAGTGTCTCGGTTGCACCGGTGGGACTTTATGTGTCCCCGTGGCTCGGATGGATTGTGTTGTTTCCTGTGCCCGACGTTTTTCTTACAGATGGTAGTCTGCCGAGTGTTGTGATTGTGTTCTTGGCTGTGCTTCTTGTGGAAGCGACAGTCTTGCGTTATGATTTTCCGTCTTGTGTTTGGAAGAGACTCATTGCGTTACGTGTCTCCTTCCTCCGCTTTCGGTGGTTGCTCGGGATTGTGATGCTCCACGTGGTGTTGTGTTGCTAGGGTGCGCGTTGTGGCGACTCTATGGTGGAGTTATCTTCCCTTGAGTTGTTTTGAGGTTCAGCTGGTTGCTCTCCTCGTGTCGTTGTTTTCTGTGCCACCCTTGGGTCGGCTGACCTGTTCGTGCTGTGTGTCGTTGTGATAATTCTAGGCGGCCAATAGTGGCGGCTTAGTGGATGTTGTTGTTGTGACAACGCCCTTACGCGACGCTTTTAAGTACGACTCGATGCCCGAGCTGACATGGCGATTGTGTCCTTGCTATGTTTAGTCTATGTGGGTATTGTTGGTCTGGCTTGGTGTGGACCCGAATTTCTGGTGGTGTGGACCCGAATCTGGTGGTCTCTCTACGGTGTTTTCTTGGTTCCGTAGTTTTGTGCCTAGGTGCCAGTTTGTGGTGGCACTGACATGTGTGGGTTCCTGACCTCGTGGTGTGTCTGGGGTCCGGATCGATTTGTGTTGTCAGCTCTCGACCTTGTAGAGGTCTGAGGTGGCCATGTTTGTGGTGGGGCGTTGTTCTCGCCTGGTTGAGTGCGATCTCGGCGGGTGTGCCGAGGGTTGCCGCCATGTTGTGGCCGATTCTGTTGGTTTTGTGGAAGTCGTGCGTGTGTGTGTGTCACGACCTTGGTGGGAGGTTGTGGCATTGCGGTGTTTGGTTTCGCCGTGTGTTTCTTGCTGGGTGTGCCGAGCAAGGATTATTTGGTGTGCGCCTCGGCTTGTGCCTTGAAGGTCTTTTGCATGCCATTCCTTCCGGTGTTGACCTCTTTTATCGTTTGCGATGAAGACGGTTTATCCTACTCTTGTGCGCCATGGAGTTGTTGTGGTTTTCGCTCCCCGTGCGGCAAAATTGGTATTTTGTGTTTTTGCGTGCCTTTTTAGAGCCGACGTGGTGGTCATTGTGCTCTAAATGTCGTCGGTTTTCTGTATGCTTTTTTTTGTGGGTCTCTGGTGAAGAAGTCCCCTTCTGTGGGCACTGTGTTGTGTTGGCCCTGGGTGCAGTTGTGTGTGCTGCACTTTGAGCATCTTTGGATGCTCTGTGTTTCGTGCCTTAAGGGTTGGGGCCGGTGTGGCCTGTTGTGCCCTTTTGGCTTATGGTTCTTTTGTGCGTGACGTGGTGAGTCTTGCAGCTGGTAGCAGAGTCTCCTATCGTTCGTTTGGTGACAGTGAGGTCAATTGGCTTGCTAGTACTCGGCTACGTGTTGTTGATGTTGTGAGGTGCTAAGTGCTGGCTTGACTCTAAACGTCTTCTGTGTTTTGTCGCGGCTTGTTGTACCGTGGAGTGAGTGGTTCTGGAATTGTGTGGCTCCACGTGCGTTGGTGTCCTTGTTGGACCACAAGGATGGTCTGGTGAGACCTAGTGGTGATAGTGGATACCGTTTTGCGTATTGAGATTTTCTCCATGTTTGTCTGTTGTCCTTGTCGGACCGCGAGGAAGGTCTGTGTGAGACCTAGTGGCGACAATGGACATTGTTCCATGTGTTGCGGACTGTCCGCAAGTGCAATGTGACTTGGGTTCTCGTCGCCGCGTGACTTTTCGATTTTTGTTAATGACCGGTGCTAGTGGTGGCTAGTAGCGTAAGGCTGTTCCCCTGAGTGTGGTAGTTGACCCTCAGGTGTTTTTCCGAGTTGTTGTCAGGCAACCGTGCACTTTGTTGGGCTTTGTTGCCGACGGTGCGAGTTGCTGACCGGCGTTTCTCGCGTTGTTATCGGCATTTGCGCCCTCTGTCGGGTTGTGTTTTATGACAGAGTGGGTTGCTAATCTATGGGTCCCAACGATGAGGTCGGTTGGTGACCGCAGTGTGTGACTTCTGCCTAGCGTATTTTTCCTTCTGCGTGGTTGGTGCAATGTGAGCAGAGCTTCGTAGAGTTGAAGTGACTGCTTACGTCAGCGCCATTCCTGGTGTTGCGATTGGGTTCGGAGAGTTCCGAGATTTTGTGCCGATGCTTTCGATATTTATCTTGGAAGTTGTTCTGATGCAGCGCCGCTGAGTGGTGCCTTGTGCGTCGCGTCAGTTGAAGCCCCACAGGGAGAGTTATCGACCTACGGTTTGGAGTGTACAACTGCGTGTGTCAGCAGTCGTTAGTAGCTCCTGCTTGCGTGTGTCAGGTGATTGAGCCCTGTGTGGACGACCGTGTCGTTTCCCTCTCATTGGTTTTGAGGTGGATGAGCGAGTCGTCACTGGACCAAGGTAGTCCAGTAGGTTGTTGGGTAATTTGTCTCCTAAGTTCAAGGTTTTAGTTTCCGCCAATGTTGGCTGTAGACCGTGGTGCGTTCCTTGCGTTGCCATTTTGGGAGGTACCTTTCTTGTTGCTGCATCGCGTGTTCTCCCAGGTATAGTGTGTCAGTGATGACACTGGGTTGATTGTACCAGAGTTCTGCCGTTTCTTGTGGATTGCTAAGTTCCAAGGTTGTGGAACAAGGCAGTACGGCTGGTTAGTGTTGTCCAGCAGCGGTACTCGGGTGGTGCGTCGACCTGGTAACGGGAGAATGTGATGCGCGTGTAATTTTTGTACCTCTACGTTGCTTTTGGCTTCCCCTTGCGTTCCGTGAATTTCGAGGGAAAAATTCCTTAAGGGGGGAGGGCTGTAACTTCTTGGGTTTTTATCGGATCCTTATCGGGTCTTCTTCCAGGTCTGTGTTTGTTGGCATTCAGAGGTGCTAACATCGACAGTGGGTTGACGTCCAGGTGGCTGGCGTCGACTTTGTGTTGGCGGCAAGGGTGTTGCCGTCGGCAGGTCTTTGGCGTCCATCGATCTTGCCGTTAGTTGTTAGTTCCTGAGTTTTGCGGAGCTAGAACTTGGCGGCATGCGATGTGGACGTCAAGTGTTGGCGGTTCAGTTGGCGGCAAGAGGGGTTGACGTCAACTGATCAGTGCGCTATTTTTAGGGGCAACCCGAGGGATGTTCTCCCTCATCCTCTCCTCTCTTTTTCCCTCCTCTTTCACCTATGTTCTTCTCCAGCACTTCCGGTTGCTGACGGGAGCACGTGGGAAGGTCGTGATGCGCGTGGCAGTGGCGGATTGGGCGGGAAATGACGGATCGGACGGCGGTTCTTGCAAGAAGCTCCTGGGGGTTCAGCACGAATCGAGATTTATGTGGAGTTTTTAAGCGTTTCTGAGCTAGGGACGTAAACCCTTAGCTTCCTTGTATGCTATTCCATGCTTGTGTGCGTGCGATTTGCGGGGAATTGAGCTTTGGGGAGGGTTTTTCTTCATGCCGAGTTTTAGGGTGTTTTGCCCGATCCATGTGTTGGATCATGTTTTACCAGCATTGTGGTAGTGTAGTGTGATGTAGGGGAGTGTTTCCCTACATCAGATTGTGGTTTGTGGGGCGGATTTGCCCTGTGTGGGAATCAGCTGAAGGCTGGTTCAGCTGCTGGAGGCTGAAGAAGTCAACGTCAAGGGATGTTGACGTTGACCTCCTCAGGGAAGAGGTAAACGGTGTGATCCTTTGCCGTTAAGCTCTTCAGGGGAGAACTAGATGGCGAGATCTGTGCCGTCAGGTTCTTCAGGTATGATGTAAACGGCATGATCCTTTGTCGCCGAGTTTGGGTAAACGGCCAACCTGTGACCGTCTACTTTTTCTAGACGTCTGGAGTGTTGTCGTCTACCTTTTGTTAGCGGCAGTCGATGCTGCCGTCTACTGTTTGCTTGGCGATATGTGATGCTGTCGTTTACTTCCTGGTTGGCGGCGGTCGATGCTACTGTCTACCTGCAGTTGTGTTCCCAGCATGCTGTGTGTTTCCCTTTTCGTGGTTTGAGGTGTTGACATGTGTTGTTTGCCTGTTAGCACAGTCTGCCAGGTGTAGAGAGTGTCTCTGCCTGTGCTCGCGTTGTGTTTGGCTGTATTGTGACGTTGACACGTGGTGTCCGTCCGTTGTGCCGTACTTCAGATGTTGAGAGTGTTTCCGTCTGTACTTGTGTTGGGGGTTGTCGTGCTCCTGTTTATGTTGTGTTTCCTGGATGTAGAGCTACGCTCCATCTGGATGACTAGCGTGTGGGGGTCCTCAGCCAGTGAGCTGGGACGTTGAGTGTGACTCTGTTCTGTGCGTACTCCTTGTGGTGGTTTCAAGCCGGTGTCCGTGGAGCCTCTTCTCTACCGTCTGAGTCTGGCGTAGGGGAAAACCGGTCATGGACTAGACGCGAGGGAGAGCGTCTGAGTGTGCACACGTTGTTGGGGTTGAGAGACTCTGTGGTGCCGGGACGCCGAGCACACAGACCCTACTAGTCCTACTTTGTGAGAGTGTGTGTGAGCTCTTTCTTGTGAGCTTGTTGTGTTTGCTGTGCTTGTAGTGCTGTCGAGCCTGCGAGGTTCCAGTTTTCTCAGTGCGCTCTTGAGGGAGTTGCGCACTACGCCACCGGTTCCTGTGTGTTGTACAGGCTATGAGTGTTTACTTACTGAGCTTTCTTTCCTGCTTAGTAGTGTTGTTACCGGTGGGGTTAGTTGCCCTACTGGGTCTCTTTCTGGAGACTCACTCCCTTTTCCCAGATGTTCGTGTGCGGCTTTCGAGGCTGTGGAGCCTTGTCTCTCCGGTGCTGGTCTTGCTTGGCTGCTGTGAGTGGTACTTTTCTTTGTACCCACTGTACTCTTACGTTTAGCTTTGACTCTGAGTTGTTCTTGTGTTAATTGTTTTAAATTGTAGGGTGTACATTTACTTATATGTTCTCCTCAGGCACTACTTTCTTACCCTTTCGAGTTTCGGCTCGTGGGTTAGCGGGTCAGGATTCGGGTTACTGGTCGGGTACCGGTAATACGGATCTTGGGTCGTTACAATGAAGGTATCTATAATCATTGAGCATTTTGAAATGCCTGATCATCTTGATTTCTTTCTGGATGAATGGGGCAAAGGTGTTGTTATGACGAATCAGGAACCATTCGGACAGGGTTAGAGACTAATCCCTTGGAGGAAATACTTCAGATCTGGCATGAAGAAATCTGTTGTACAGCTCTTTATTGGAGCGACCCCATTGCTCTTCAGATAAGGATTGAGTGGAAGAAAAAGATTTTCTTTTTGATAAAAGGGGACAAAGATGTATAGGGTAAGATAGTGTTTAGATGATCAATAAGATGGAGAAAAGGAAGATTGAAAAGAGAAGCAAAGACAACTTTGGTGAGATATTCTCTGTAAAGAGGACGATTCTTGGTGACCTCATAGAGAGAAAACCACAAAGGAGGATATAATGTACTTGAAGAGGAAGATGATGTCTTCCTTTTCTTATGGACGGGATTGGAGGGATCTGCTTCATGAATATGCTTGCCAACCTTGAGAACATAACCAAGAATGGCATTTTAAAATTCATCCTTGATGGTCTCAAGATAGGGACCAGCAATATGAGCTTCCCTGGGAATAATGGTGATGAAAGAGGGAGGAGGTTCAGGATGAAGAAAAGAAGAGTTGGAAGAAGTTGGTGTAGATGGTCCAAAGGAGGGTGGATCGGAAGAAGAGGAGCCTCCAGCTGAGGAGGAGACTGGAGGAACCTCAAAAATAGGTGGAGGTGGAGGAATGGGTGTGGAAGATGCAGGAGATGAAGCGGATTGAGAAGGAAAAGGTGCAGGTGAGGAGATGACTCTAGATTGTGGTTTCTTGAAGGTTTGAGGTGCAGGTGGAGCTGTGGAGGAAGAAGGAGGTGAGGGAGGAACAGGGGTCTGAGAGGATGAAAGAGCTGGGGCTCTGGAGCTACAGCTTCTTCTTCTGCCAAGTTCTGCTCAGACTCAACCGGCCTGGATGGCCCTGATCCTTCTGTATGAGACTCTGATGGTCCTGGCCCTTGTGCTGATGGCCCTGAAGGCCCAGACTTCACAGCTTCTTCTTCTGCGGGAACCACAGATGGCCCTGATTGTGACGGACTGGGGTATTTATGCCCATTAAGGATCCATATCCAGATCTGCCTCCCGCGAACGGACCGAAGTCTCACAAGGGATAGCTCACACAACTGTCCAGTAAGAATATAAAAGACAAACCACAATAGTATAAGACACAAGAAAGTACATGTGCTCATACCTGCATATAACAATTTACAACTGTCTCATTACATTAATACATGTCCAATTAAAAAGTACAACTACCTGAGGCATACCCCAAGGGAGCACAAGCTCACACCACACTAACTACTACACAACTGCTGGTGGTACAAGTCTGACACAACGCCGCTGCAAGCCAAACACTCGGCAAGCCCTGAAAAGAACTATAGGGGAGTGAGCCTCAACAAGTCACCTGCTCAGTAGGGGCTACCCAAAACAACACCGTAACCACGGACACCTCAACCCCAATGGGTCTCACTGACAGCACCAATAGCCAAACCATTTCATGCTCACAACATTTATATTTAAATAACACTTTAAACAGTAATTAATAAACAAATGCATATTCCTTATAAAGAAAAAAGAACCACAGGCTAGTCCGCTCAACAACTGAAATGCCTAGGCCGCAAGCCTCACAGACACATTATTCCAACGACCGGTCGCCTAAGCTACAAGCCTCATAGGCAAACTACTGCCTAAGCTACAAGCTTCACAGGAAAATCTCAAGTACGTGGGTAACAGAGCTGCTAACCAAAAGCTGGCCCTTTATACCCAAACCACAATATGTCGGAAACCACATACACCAAGTAAAATGATCGGCTACAGCGGGCCAATCCATCACACATGAAAACAATATACGGTAGCTTACCCGAGGGAGGGTGAAGCACATTGAGTGGAAGGTCACACCACACGACCTCCACGAAACACAGTTCCACGTCAATACCAGAACAGACTGGTACACGACGTACCCTCACAACCCATTACCCACATAGGGTACAGGTACCTATTACCACAAGGTACCAGCACGGAAACCACAAGTAAACCAGTGCCGTAACAGGGCACACCATAGCAAGCTAAACCACATTTGGTGAGTCAACATTCACCAACTATAATCAAAACTGTGCCACCACACGGGCACACCACAAGCTATAACCGCAGTCACAATCGTGCCAACACCAGGGCACACCTCAAACGAGTCAAACCTCGACTATGAGTCACTAACTCACAAACCACTATGAGTAGCAAAACACGAGTCGGAAAGGAACGACGCCACCACATGGGAACGGACTACTGGCTGATCAGGCCAGTATCCAACCCGGACAATACAACACAAGAACAACCTCTCAGCCTCGCAGCCACGGATGAAAGGTCCAACTGCCGCTCACGAGAACAAGCCAAACAACTGTGGAGACCAACCAACACCACACTTGCAGACACACAGCTGCAGGTCCATGCCTAGCACCTCTATGGTCTCTGGCCGAAGCACCCTAAAGTGAGGCACTGGAAAACAGGTCTAGCTGGGGACTAGTGTCGACTACTGGTGTCCGTACCCCCAACTACGAGCGCGCTACAAGCGACTGCACACCCACAAACACAAGCCGCTGCCCTACTGTCGTCTTTCCCTCAGTCGGACGTACAACTCAAACACAAGAGTGAGGGTGTCCAGGAAGACTACACAAACCTCAACGGTACAACACAAGTACCGGGACAAAACCCCGAGCACAACAAACACACGTGCCTGGCTCACAAAGATCCTGGGGTACCCGACTAGAGAGGCATTCCGGAATAGGCGCCGGACCACCACACTCTGCAATACACAAACCACATCACTTACACATTTATTACAAATCACGTTATACATGTGAGGAGTAGCTTGTCTTGGTCACTCGTGACCTACAAGCTGGCCTTCACAAATACATATATGAATCATATTAAAAATCATGTCACGACCTGTCATTGGTCACATAGTGACCTTTACTGCCATACTAGACACAATACACACTGACACTCATACTTTATTACTTATCCATTTAGGATGTTTGCAATAGATCCTAAAGGATCAAGGCTAGTTTCCAACATGAACCTCATCGCCATAACACCACGGATTAATCATAATAATTAAGACATAATAAACACAATGATACATGATATGTCGTGCACATACAAACTACATGCACGACATCTAAACCACGTAGACCCCACGTGTATAATACACCATAACTGGTGTACTACACATTATCCATGTAAACAATATATCCAACACATGGACAACAAGCACACATATATATTACACATTAACCACGTAAAGCATGCCCATCTCGTGAGCAACACGCTCTATGAGCGTAACAAGTGTACTGGCTCTCATCTGTCATTGCCATGCACACACAACCACGTAACATGTACAATAAGAAAAACCTCATGAAACACACTGCGCTAATATTTGCACAGGTTGGCGGCAGCATCGATTGCCGTCCATTGGTTATAAACGGCAGCATCCCCTGTCGTTAATACCAAATAAACTCGATATTAATGGCTAGACATCTGGTCGTTAATCTCCAACTGAAGAACCTGATGTAAATCGATGTTGACGCTAAGATCTTCAGCTTCTAGGTATACAAAACACACAGACCGGCCCGAGGCCAATCATACGGGCAACTTAGCCCTATAAACAATAACAAAACAAGGAGAAACACTCCCCTTTACATCTGAATACTATAATTAAACTGAAGAAGCAAGATCCAACACTTGGATCGATCAAACCACCCAATTTCTCGGCATGGAGAATCCTTTCCCAAAAACTCAATTAACATACGATCTATGCAACTAAGCATGACAAATCAACCAGGAGAGATCAAAGGGTCCAGTCCTTACCTCATAAACGCATATAAACCCCGATAGAACCTCGATTACACCGAACCCCCAGGAGCTTCCCGCGAATACCGCCCTCCAATCCATCATTCCCGTCTGATCTGCCGCTGCTGCGCGCATCACAGCCTTCCCACGTGCTCTCGTCGACCACCGGAAGTAGTGAAGAGGCACAAAGGTGAAGGTGGGGAAAGAGGAGAGGAGAAAATGGGGAAAGAAGAAGGCTCGGGTTACCCCTAAAAACATAGGCGCCTCAGGTTAACGTCAACCTCTGTGCCGCTAACCAAACCGCCCCAACTAGGCGTCCACAACGCTCGCCGCCAAGTTCAACGGTAGACGTCTACATCGATGGACGCCAAGAACTGTTAACGGCAACACCATTGCCGCCAACACACAGTAGACGTCACACACCTGGATGCCTACCCATTGTTGATGTCCAGCACACTGAACACCAACACAGATCCATAACCAACTCCAGTAAGGATCCAATAAGAAACACACAACACAAGTCGCACTGGTCAAGGTATGACCATCCCACACGCTAAACAAAGGATCCACGAAGATCCAAAAAACGCGCGACGTTACACTGATGGCCTGACACTTGCACTGGTTCAACTGGCCCTGATGGCCCTGAACCACTGACATCTACTTGAGGGTCTGCTTCTTCTGGCCCTGGTGGCCGAGGAACATCTTCTGCACTCCTCTAAGCAGCAGGAGGAGAAGGAGGAGGAGCTTGGGTTCCAACAACCTTCAAAATCTCAGATAGCATTGACTTCATGCTACCCATCTCCTTGTTGAACCATTTCATAGCATTTTTATTGAATATAACACCTTTGATGCTGAGGTCTGGCTCATGAAATAGAATTCACATCAAATTGCAATGAGCACATCCTCTCAATCACAGGTTTCAAATTTATTATAATTTTCTGTCGCTGGGACCTCTGATGTGGAGTATCAGTAAGGAGAGGAACTTTAAAAGCAACTCCCTTCCCTTTCTCACTTGCATGGTCCATAGGTGCCTGTTGATCACCCTCATCATCTTCAGAGTCTGAGGAGCTAGCTGTTACTCCTTCTTGAAATTGGTGCCCAGAGGGGTTTTAATTTCCCTCCCCTGAGTTTCACTTTCTTCTTCAACTACTACTTCTTCTCCTTGTGCTGCTGCTGCTGCTGCTGCTACTACAAGCTTCTTCCCGAGGAACATCCTCTGTCACTGATTGCTCCCCCTCAATGGGAGCATCTTCCATCATAGCATCTACTTGTGCTGAAACTTGCTCTTGTTGGCCTGGAGCTTCTTCCATGACCCTTTCTTCAGTGTGGCCATCTGCCACAGATTTAGTTACCTATGGATCACTTGCATCTGGCTCCTCCTGAGAAATGGAGTCCAGTACCTCCCTAAGTAGAGAGCCTACTTGGGAAGAAGGACGAGGATCCTCTGAAGATTGCCCAAAGGGCTCAATGTACTCAGAAGGGATGTCCTCAATTATTCTGCTTGCTTCTTCTTCTGCTACTGAAACCACTGGATCAACTGCTGCTTCTGATACTGTTGTTGTTGGTGCCTCTTCTACTACTGCTTCTTGTACTGGTTCCGCTGAAGCTTCTGGTGACTCTACTACTACTGGTGCTGGTTCTAGATCCTCTTGGGCTTCGCCAATGATGGCTTCACCCTCAATAGCGCCAACTTTTGTCCAGACACCATTAACTAGTGAGAAACTGCTTTTCTTCAAGTTTCTGGACCTAATGGCTTGGCCCATTTTCTCAGACACATCACCAACTACACTAATGCCAAAATGCTAGAAAATTCTTGTCAGGAGATGGGCATAAGGTAGTGAGATATTCAACTTGCTCTTGGTGTCCCACACCTGAGAGCTGGCAAACTTCATCCTTTCTATTATCAATTCAGCGGTATTAATTTCCTGATTCTGGATAACCCAGTACATCAGGTCTGAGTCTGCCCTGGCACAGGTTGAAAATGATGCACTTCTAGGTACAATAATTTGACAAATAATGAAGTGCAGCAATCTATTGAAGGCACTAAGCTGGTTGATATCTAGCTTCCCATCCTTCAGCTTATACTCCGGACCAATAATCCCTAAACCCTTGGTATTAATGTTCTCTGAGTGGATGCCACTGCGACCGGTAGTAGAAACGACAAACAGAGATGCCAAAAGGTCTCTAGTGATTCTAATCTGGGTACCCTTGACCATGGAAGTCAAGGTCCCATCCGCCTCAATTTTCAAGCACACATAAAAAGCTTTAACAAATCCAGATAGCTTACTTCAGATAGGGTTGCGATCTTTGTCCATTTCAGCCTTTGTAGAGCTTCAACCAAACTGCCCATGCCATTTTTCTCCAGGTTTGCTAGATCCACTGCTTTGTTACCATAGACTTTTGCCTTGACTGTTGCGAACCTTGCTTGCTGCTCTGCTGTGAGGAACGCAGCTCCGTAGCCCCCAAGACTACCGGAAACAACGGAGATGGCCATGGATTTGGGTGGAGGATGTTATCTGGAGGAATGAGAAGGTGGCAGGAGTGAAAGCCCTCAAGAAATTCTTCACGGGAAAAGAAGAGGGGCTTCAAATTTGCAGAAAGTCGATGCCGGAGTCGTTAGGGTATCGGCTCGGGCATACAGACGAAGGAGGAAAGGTGAACGGTAGGAGATGAATCGTTCCCCACATCGATTGCGGTATAAATAGATGCTTTATTGAAAAGAGAGGCGCCAAAAAGGCGGCAGAAAACGACAAACGAGTTTAACTATTCTATAATGCTTTTACAAAAGATACCGTCAAGATAGGATAATTGAGTATATCTTAATGTCAAAGGAGAGAGTTTATTTAAATTCTAAAAATTTATATTTCAGTTTTAAACAGAAATCTTTTCACAACTTACACATGCCCAATTCCCTTCTAAGAGATGTGAATCTCTCTTCGGGTAAGGCTTTTGTGAAGATATCTGCTAACTGACCATTTGTATCAATAAACGAGATTTCAATATTACCATTGCTACATGATCACGAATAAAATGATATCTAACCTCAATATGTTTGGTCCTTGAATGCTGGACTGGATTTTTGGTGAGATTGATAGCACTGGTGTTGTCACACAATAGTGGAATTGATTTGATATTTAGTCCAAAGTCCTCAAGTTGTTGCTTTATCCATAGGAGTTGTGTACAGCAACTTTCAGCAGCCACTTACTCAGCTTCAGCTGTAGACAGTGCCACTGAATTTTGTTTCTTGGAGGACCAGGATATCAAACACCCTGCAAGAAATTGACAACAACCATTGTTGCTTTTTCTGTCTACTTTGCATCCAGCGTAGTCAGCATCAGAGTATCCTACTAAGTTAATTTCACAAGATTTTGGATACCACAGACCTAAATCATGAGTTATAGCTAAATATCTGAAAATTCTTTTGACACTGATTAAATGAGATTCTCTAGGATCTGCTTGATACCTAGTACACATGCATACACTAAATAAAATATCAAGTCTGCTAGCTGTTAAATAAAGCAAAGAACCTATCATACCTCTGTAGATCTTTTGATCTACTTTCTTACCATTCTTGTCACTATCCATCCTTATTGATGTACTCATAGGTGTTGACAGTGGCTTGGTGTTTTCGATCCAAATTTCTTTAGAAGCTCCTTAGTGTATTTGGCTTGACAGATGTGGGTGCCATCTTTTCCTTGCTTGATTTGTAGTCCAAAGAAATAATTGAGCTCCCCCATCAAGCTCATCTCAAACTCTCCCTGCATCAACTTTTCAAAATACTTGCAAAGGGATTCATCAGTAAATCTAAAAATAATGCCATCTACATAAATCTGTACAAGTAATATGCTCTTAACTTTCGCTTTGACAAATAGAGTGCTATCTACCTGTCCTCTAGTGAAACCATGATTTAATAGAAAAGAACTAAGCCTTTCATACGATGCTCTAGGTGCTTGCTTTAAACCATAGAGAGCTTTATGAAGTTTAAAAACATGATTTGGAAACTCTGTATCATCAAAACCTAGAGGCTGTTCTAGATAAACTTCCTCTTTTAAAAACCATTTCAAAATGCAAATTTAACATCCATTTGAAATAGTTTTAAATCTAGAGCAGATGCATATGCAAGTAGTATTCTAATAGCCTCAAGTCTAGCTACAGGTGCATAGGTTTCATCGAAGTCTATGTCTTCCTCTTGGGAATAGCCTTGAGCTGCCAATCTGGCCTTGTTTCTTAAGATCACACCAGCCTCATCCAATTTGTTTCTGAACACCATTGGTGCCAATAACTAGATGGTCTGATGGTCTGGAAACAAGTGATCATACTTGGTTTCTCTTGAACTGATTTAGTTCATCTTGCATGGCTATGATCCAAGATTCATCAGTAAGAGCTTCATTAACTGTCCTAGGCTCTATTTGAGAAACAAATGCTAGGTAATCACACGGGATTACACTACCTCTTGTTCTTACCCCTACAGATGGATCACCAATGATGTTTTCGAGTGGGTGATCTTTCTTGTATCTCCACTCCTTGGAAGATTTTCATGCTCAATGATAGTTTGCTGCAGGTCTTCTAGAGGTGGATCATCCTTGTCCTCAATTGATGTATCCTTTAATTTCTTGGACAATTCATATGTATCATCATTATAACTATCTTCTTCCTTTTTAAGAAAGGGTTAGTTTCATCAAAAATGATATGTACAAACTGTTCAATTAATAAAGTGCGTTTGTTAAACACCCTGTAACTTTTAGGTTTAGAAGCATACCCCATGAAGATGCCTTCATCTAATTTGGCATCCAACTTACCAATATCTCTTTGCCGTTGTTGTGAATGAAACATGGGCATCCAAAGGTTCTGAAATGACTGATTTTTGCTTCTTTCCTTTGAACAGCTCATAAGTTGTCTTCTTCAGAATTGGCCTAATCATTACTCTATTAATGATGTAGCTTGTTGTGTTTACTGCTTCAGCCCAGAAATACCTTGGCAAATCATATTCTGACATCATTGTTCTTGCCATATCTAATAAAGTTCTATATTTCCTCTCAGCAACTCCATTTTGCTGTGGTGTCCTTGGTGCTGAGAAGTTGTGCTCAATCCCTTGGTTTTCACAGAATTTTGCAAATCTTTCGTTTTGAAATTCTCCTCCATGATCTGACCGGATTCCAACAATGCAAAACTTCTTGTCCTTCTGAACTTTCCTGCTGAAGCTTACAAAGCTCTCAAATGTATCATCTTTATGTTCCAAGAAGAAGACCCATGTAAATATGGAATAATCATCGACAATGACAAAACCAAAGTTCTTTCCTCCAAGACTGGTGGTTCTCATTGGCCCAAATAAATCCATGTGAAGGAGTTCTAAGGGTTTAGAGGTGGTTACCACATTCTTTGATTTGAAGGAACTCTTGGTGTGTTTCCTTTTGCACATGGTCTGCAGATACCATCCAATTTAGCACTCACTTTTGGCAGACCTTCACAAGGCTCCTCTTTCTGAGCTTATTCATTCCATCTAAACTGCAGTGACCCAATCTTCTGTGCCACAGCTCAGTTGACTGCTCTTTGCTGGCTGCTAGACAGATATCTTGATCCTTGAGTTCTTCAAGATAGAGCACATACAGATTCTTCTCTCTGTTAGCTTTGAAGATTACCGCTCCATTCTTCAAGATACTACATTTTGATTCTTGGAACCTGATCTGATGACCTTTATCGCATAGCTGGCTGATGCTTATAAGGTTATGCTTTAGCCCTTTGACACACAGTACATCCTCAATGATTGTTTTCCCTTTGTTGCTCACAGTACCACTGCCTATTACTGTTCCTTTTCCATTATCTCCATAGGTAACTGTTCCTTCTTCAGCTCGGAGATGTGTAAACAGCTTCCTATTCCCCGACATGTGCCTTGAGCACCCACTGTCCAGGTACCACTTTGATGCTCAAAGCTTTCCTGAAAAAGGAGACATTAGGTTTTAGGTACCCAAGTTCTTTTGGTCCTGATGGGTTAGTATCATTAATTTTTCTTTTATTATCCATTTTTTATGTCTAGTTGGACATGTTAATTTATATGACCTAATTTGTTGCAGTGGCTACAACATGATGTTTTGTTACTCTTTCCATATATTTAAAATTAGCTTGTATGTTATATCCTTTTCCGGTGTGAATTTAGGGGTTGAATATATTTTAGGATAAACTATGGTTTCTTCATTATCTGGAGGTGTATATCTTAATCCATTTTTCTTTTACCTGATCTTCTAGCACCTTTTAATATGAGGGAGTTTTTACCATTTGTGAATTTTCCAATGTACTAGATAACTTTTATTTTCTTCTGTTAATGAGTTTATCTCTGTTTTCAGTTCATCTGAGCTTGCTTGTTTTTCCAATTTAATTATTTGTTCATTCTTATCTTTTAGATCTTCATATAATAACTCATTTCTTCTTTTAAGTTCAGTTAACTATTTTCTAGCTGTTCATTTTCTGATTTTAGATCTGAGTTTGTGTTTTCTGAGCAAGCAATGTTTTTCTTACTAGCTTTCAATAATTTAGATATATCTCTATATTTATCATATAGTTCATTGAATGCTTCCTCTAAATTATCCGAATCAGAATTATTGTAGGAATCAAAGGAGGAGTCAGATGTTACCTTATCATCTGTATTTGCCATGAATGCCAGGTTGGCTTCTTCTTTATCATGGCTTGAGCTTGACTCACTGTCTGAGTCGTTGATGTTTTCCTAAGCGGCTGCCATTGCCTTTTTCTTGTACTTCTTGAATCGTCTGAAGTTGTCCTTTTTTTGTGTCCATCTTTCTTAAGCTTTGGACATTCTGCCTTAACATGTCCAGGCTTCTTGCACTCATAGCATATTGGTTCTCCTTTCTTCAGATCCTTTCCTTCTGGCTTCCTAAATTCTTTATTTTTCTTGAAGAACCTTCTGCCAGACTGAAACTTCTTTTTCTTAGCTAGAATTCATTGCAGTCTTCTTGATAGCATTGCTTCTTCATTTTCACTATCCTCAATGCCTTCACTGTCATCTGAGCTTGCTTCTGATGATTCTTCTTCAGCTTTCAAAGCATTAGAGTGTTTTTTCTTGCTTGAGGACTCTCCTAATCTCTCCATATTTATTTCATGGGCCATAAGGGACCCGACGAGTTTTTCCAAGGACATCCTTTTTAGATCATTGGCTTCCTCAATGGTCATTACCTTTGGGGTCCATGAGGATGGTAGAGATCTGAGAATTTTCCTTACCATATCTCCAATCTCATAAGTTTTTCCTAGACCAGCCAACCCATTTGTAATATCAGTAAATCTACTGAACATTTGAGTTATGGCCTCACCTGATTGCATCTGAAATCTCTCATATTGTGTAACAAGAATGTCAATTCTTGTCTCCTTTACTTTGTCTGTGCCTTCATAGGTAATTCTGAGCTTTTCTCACATTTCCATTGCAGATTTGCAGGCTGACACTCTATTGAACTCCTTTTTGCTGAGAGCACAACATAGAATGCTTTTAGCCTTACAGTTCAAGGAAATCTTTTTCCTGTCATCATCTGTCCACTGAGCCTTCTCATTTGTGACTAGGAGAACGCCTCTCTACTATGGACCAGATTTGATAATCGAAACCTTGCAGGAAATACTCCATCCTGGTTTTCCAATAAGCATAATCTTCACCATCGAAGAGAGAGGGTCGATTGACAGACTGACCTTCAATGTTACCTTGGGCTGCCATGGATCTTTACTCTTCATATCGTTAGATCTTCTTACTTGTCGAAGAGACTTGCTTTGATACCACTTGTTGCCCAGCTAGGTAGCCCAGAGGGGGGGGGGGGTGAATGGGTCTTTTTTAAAAGAAATTATCAGCTTTAACCTGTTCACCAAAACAAACACAGATGTGCACACTTCGGCTGGTGTTAGTATTAGTTAGGATAAAAATAATCACACCCAAGCAAACACACAAACACAAGGATTTATCCTGGTTCGGATCTCCTTTCCTTAGAGTCCTACGTCCAGTCTCTGAGCAATCTCTCAGGATTTCACTACCAAGGGTACAGTCCCCTTAAGGACCCTTACACCCAGTTACAACTGGTCTTCCTTCACAAGAAGGGAAATACAACACCTGGATATCCCACCAGGTCTTCCTTCACCACAGAAGGGAACTACAACACCCTAGATACTCCACCAGGTCTTCCTCACCACAGAAGGAAAAAATAATACAGTAAAGATGAGCAATGAAATCAAGCCCCTAGATCAAGCTTTAACAAGCAACGATCTGAAGCAAAAATAGCCCTGAGAGAAGGAGATCTACACAATGCTCTCTCTCAGAACTACACAGGCTCTCTCTCTCAAGATTTCTATTGCAGCACAGAGAGCTAAAGAGCTTGAGACAGATCAGGAATGAGACGCTTGGCTCTTGGATTCTCACAGAAGATTTGAATTGCTAAGACTTGCTTGTAGTATTCGTTGGTAAGTCACCTTGTATCCTTTTTGGAACTGTTGTATTGTATTTATATCTTCAATTTGAAAAGTATTCGTTAAATCCGTTGTCTCTAGCTTTGGTAGATGTTAGACTGCTTGATACTTGGAAGCTTCCAGTCAATCGTCTTTTATCCATTTGTGCTTGCAAAGAGATAGGATCTTCTGGCATCTATATGGTCCAACGTTGTATGACAGAATGTCTTTAGGGCCCTGCATACATTAAATGCTAGAACAGTAGACAGCTAGGCTGTCTCTTGTTATCAGTAAACGTTGATGTGAATATTCACCAAAATAGTAACGCCAAATAGCTTGTTCTAAAAGATACACACAGAGTAAGCATAATGGTATACGTGATCGTCTGCATGCATGCAGAGATACGTTCAGTCTACATTTAATGCAAAGCTGTCCTAAATATATGAGAAGATTTGACTTTTCTGTTGCCCAGTTGACAAGCCCAGAGGGGGGGTGAATGGGTCTTTAAAAATCTATTTAGGTGACACCTGTACGTAAAAGTATACACAAAAACAATCTTCGATGTTGGTTAGTAACGGTTAGTATGAACAACAAACTCATAAAGAATCAATCACACAACGCAAGGAATTATCCTGGTTCGGACCTCCTTTCTTAGGAGTCCTACGTCCAGTCCCTGAGCAACAACTCAGGTTTTCACTAACTAGGGTACAGTCCCCTATAGATACTACAACACCCAGCATAACTGGTCTTCCTTCACACCAGAAGGGAATAACCACACCCTGGATACCTCACCAGGTCTTCCTTCACAACTGAAGGGAAACAGCACCCTAGATCCCACCAGGTCTTCCTTCACACATGAAGGGAAACACCACAAAGAGAATAGAATGAATTCAAGCCTCTAGATCAAGCTTTTACAAGCCAAGATCTGAAGCAACGATCACTGAGAGCAAAAGATCTAGACAAAGCACACTCTCAGAACTACACAGGCTTTCTTAGAAATTTTGTTACAGCACAGAGAACGAAGAGCTAAGGATGATGAGGAATGAGATTCTTAGCTCTAGACTTCTTGTAGAAGAATTTGAATGCTTGAATGCGAGATGCTTGATCACCACTCCAGGTTCTTTTCATTCTTCTCTTCTGTCTTGTATTTATATCTCCTTTTGAAAATGCAGCCGTTGAAGTAACCGTTGTCTCTTAAATTGATAGACGTTAGACTGCTTGACATTTGGAAGCTTCAACAATCTTTTATCCATTTGAGCACGCAAAGAGATAGGGTCTTCTGGCGTCTATATGGTCCAATGTTGTATGACAGAATGTCTTTAGGACCCTGCACACATTAAATGCTAGAACAGTAGACAGCTAGGCTGTCTCTTGTTGTTAGTAAACGTTGACGTGAGTATTCACCAAAATAGCAATGCCAAATAGCTTGTTCTAAAAGATCTTGACAGAATATGCATAATAGCAAAAGGATATCATCTGCATGCATGCAGAGATACATTCTGTCTTTATTAAATGCACAGCAGTCAGATAGATAAGAGAAGACTTTGACTATTCAACGCTTTAAGAGATAAGATAAATGTCAAGTCGATATAAACCACAAAGTCGTTGTAGAGAGCAAATCGTTATAGAAAGTAAGTTTATGTGTTCAACAAGGAAATCGTTATGAACACTTATCAAGTCGTTATGAGCTTTAAAGAAATCTTTGCAAGAAGCAAATCGTTATGAGTTCTAAAGAAATCGTTGTGCAAAGCAAATCGTTATGAGTTCTAAAGAAATCATTGCGTAAAGCAAGTCGTTATGAGTTCTAAAGAAATCGTTGCGCAAAGCAAGTCGTTATGAGTTCTAAAGAAATCATTGCGCAAAGCAAGTCATTATGAGTTCTAAAGAAATCATTGCGTAAAGCAAGTCGTTATGGTTCTAAAGAAATCGTTACGCAAAGCAAGTCGTTATGAGTTCTAAAGAAATCATTATGATAACTTACGAAATCGTTACAGCGAGCAAGTCGTTGCGAATTCTAAAGAAATCATTATGATAACTTACGAAATCGTTACGGCGAGCAAGTCGTTGCGAATTCTAAAGAAATCGTTATGATAACTTAAGAAATTGTACGGCGAGCAAGTCGTTGCGAATTCTAAAGAAATCGTTATGATAACTTACGAAATCGTTACGGCGAGCAAGTCGTTGCGAATTCGAAGGAAATCGTTATGATAACTTAAGAAATCGTTGCGACGGGCAAGTTGTTACGAGTTCTGAAGAAATCGTTGCGAGAACGATTTTGTAATCAAACGATGTCACAGTAAAGAAGTCGTTCAGACACTTAAGAAATCGTTATAGCACTAAAGGAAGTCGTTGTGACTTTCAACAGAAGTCAATGTGGGCTTAGAGAAATATGATCTTGACAAGATAAAAGCTTTAGAAAGGTAATACTTACCAATATTGGCTTATTTGACCTTGGTGTATTTCCTGTACTTAAGACTTATGAATAATGTGTTAGAATTTTTGTTTGATTTTATAATCACCAAAATAAATATGTAATTAATTAAAATTACATGGGGACAGACTGAGCATCATTTTCAACGCGTTATAAAGATAAGTCACAAAATTGATCTATTTATGACTTATGAAATCGTTGTGAATAACTGAGTAAATCGTTATGATCAAATCGTTATGACAAAGGTGTTATAACCAAATCGTTATAAGATGTAAAGAAATCGTTACAGTGATAGGAATCGTTATGATACTAAAGGAGTCACTGTGATCACTAAAGAAGTCGATATGAATACTTAAGAAATCGTTGCACAAAGCAAATCATTATAGTCACTAAAGAAATCATTAAGATTACTTAAGAAATCGATGTGCAAAGTAAATCGTTATAATGACTAAAGAAATCGTTGCAATGAGCGAATCGTTACGAAGTCTGAAGAAATCGTTACGAGGTCTAAAGAAATCGTTGCGATGAGCAAATCGTTACGAAGTCTGAAGAAGTCGTTGCGATGAGCAAATCGTTACGAAGTCTGAAGAAATCGTTGTGATGAGCAAATCGTTACGAAGTCTAAAGAAATCGTTACGAGGTCTAAGGAAATCGTTGCGATGAGCAAATCGTTACGAAGTCTGAAGAAGTCGTTGCAATGAGCAAATCGTTACGAAGTCTGAAGAAATCGTTGCGATGAGAAAATCGTTACGAAGTCTGAAGAAATCGTTGCGATGAGCAAATCGTTACAAAGTCTGAAGAAGTCGTTGCGATGAGCAAATCGTTACGAAGTCTGAAGAAATCGTTGCGGTGCGCTCTCTTAACGAATCGTTATGAGAACAACTTCTTTTATCCAAGCAATGTTATGGGTAAATCGTTATGGCTCTACTTAAATCGATGTAACATGAATAAAGTAATGATTTCTGTTGAAATCAAATGATGCTTAAAAGCTATGAAGAAACCGTTGAAGCATTGAGAAAGCGTTATGAGGAAATCGTTGCAGTCTACTATAATCGTTGTGATCTACAAAAGAAACCAATGTGTACTTAGATAAAATATGATGCTATTTATGCAGTGTGAGAATGCTTACCTATTTTGACTTGTTTTCCTTGGTATTATTTCATGTACTTGTAGAAAGTAGTCAATTGGCAAAGTAACATAGTTTTTAATCACCAAAATAGAAATGTAACATACTAAATTATATGGGGATAGATTGTTCATCAGTCGGGAGTTGTTGCACACAAGCACTTTGGATTAAACACCAAGTAGAAGACTATGGGATGTGTTTATCTAAAATTCCATTGCTTTGCGATAATACTAGTGTCATAAATCTATCTAAAAATCCTATTCAACATTCTCGCACTAAGCATATTGAAGTACGCCATTATTTTATTAGAGATCATGTCTCTAGGGGTGACATTGAATTAAATTTTATTGACACCACACATCAATTGGTTGATATTTTCACTAAACCATTGTGCAAAGACTGGTTTACCTTATTGTGTCGTGAATTAGGCATGTGTCTTTCTACATAAGCAACATACATAAATTTGCCCAACTCAAAAGTCGGCAGGATAAGAGTTATTGGGATTGTTCTTATGTTCATACTCTCTGTCTACTCAGCCTTCTACTGGATCAACCTCCTGTGCAGGCAAAAAAAAAAAAAATGTCTGCCTTCTCTTTGAAGTGAGGTCGACTCCACATTCTGTGGAAGTTGACTCCCTTGCAGATCGAGGTCGACCTCCCCTTTTTCGGGAGTCGACCTTGCGCGGCTAGGGCTTCCTTTAAAAGAGGTGGCCCTACCTCTTTTTTATTTTCTCCTTTCTCTTTCAAAGCCGCCGCCGCAACCCTCTTTCCTCTTCCTCCTTTCCTGCACAAAGGGGATTCATGTCGTTGCTTGGGGCCGACCCCATCCTCGGCTCCTTTGCTCCCTGCCATCTCCTCCGTCTCCTCTTTCTCCTCTTTCTTCTCTCTCTCCATCCTCCTCTCCTTTTCCACGATCCTCTTCTCTTCCTCCTCCCACTCATCCTCGTGCTGTGATGGCTCCTCCAAGACGCAGCGACAAAGGAAAGGCCGTAGCCTCTGCAACTTCCTCCAAGCGGTCTCGTCCTAGTAGTGGCTCCCATCATCAAGGTTTTAATGGTACTCTCTTCCAAAATCTAGATGCGTTTTAGTTTTATTCCTCGGATATCACTACTAGGAAGGAATTTGGGCAAGAGAATCGACTTTGATTTCTTTGGAGGTGCTGGTTTGATCTCCAAAGCATGTTTGAGCTTTTGGGCTGGGCTTCCTATGTGTCCATGGATGAGATGGTTTACCCCCATCTAGTTAACCTCTTTTATGCAAATCTTGTGGAAGATGAAGAGAAGAAGCTTAGTACATATGTGAAGGGGACCCATATCCCTCTTAAAGTATCCATGCTTTCAGAAGTCATGGAAATTCCACTTAAGCAAGGGGTACGGTATCTTCTTCAGTTGGAACATCGGCCGAATGCCGACCGACGTGTTTTGGATACTGATGTTGACCCAAATTATATTGAGCGAGTCAATGCTAACTCATTTCCTATAGTTCATCATTTTTTTGCACAAGATAGTTTGCTCCATTTTAGTTCCTAGAAGTGGAAGCATGGATGGTGTGACCGATGATCACATTCTGTTAATTCAAGCTCTTCTTGATGGGACTCCTGTGGATCTTCTGAACATCATATTGAATTACATTCGGGATGTTATCGGCGTGCCCAAGAGGTCGCTACTCTATGGAATGCTTATCACTCGAATTCTTCGCAAGTTCAAAGTTAGCTTCTCTGGTGAAGAAGGCAAAAGTTTGATTGGTTTTGATGTTATTGATGAAAGCACGTTGGCTCGCATGAAGATGTCTATCAAGGATGGATCTTTTATTTGCACTAGCTCACGTACTCCACAGAAGGGACATGGGCCTCAGAATGATGACGGAGATGATGATTTTGTTCTCTCCACTCTGGGCTCTTCCAGACCTTGTGCCCCTATTGCTCAGATTTCTCAATTATTCTCTGAGTTTGGTTCTACTATGAATGCTCGTTTTGATTCCCTGGATACATGGTTTGACTTATTGGAAACCAAGGTAGAAGAGTTCTGCATGCATGTTCATTTTTCAAGATGCAGCAAGATAGGAATGAAAATTTCATGTAGTCTATTGCCAAGAGTCGGGATGTGATGCTAGACAACCATCAAGATCTCAAGAAGAATCTGAAGGATCTTGTCGGAGCCAGAAATTTCATATGGGATACCTTCTCTGGGAGTCATCCTTGATTTTCTCCTTTTTACCTATCTCTTCTTCTTTGGACATCTCTCATGACTCTCTTCTTCCTTGTCCTCTTTTTGCGCTGGGCTACACTCCCTCTTCTCTTTTTGACGATGACAAATAGGGGGAGAACTTCTGTAAAGTGATAGTACTTAAATGTTTTGTTGATGTCTTTCTTTATAAAGGGTGCTTATAGTCAGGGGAGAAACAAAACAACATTTTGTGAATTAATTTCTTATGAATGGATAGATATGCCTATATTTGATCAAAGTGAATGGATTACATTTTGTGATTGAATAGATTTATATTTATGTTTATGTTGCCTTGATGTGTTTGAGGATATTGTGCAAATGGATAATTGATTAAGAAAAATACTTATTTCTATATGTAGGTGTTTTGTCATCATCAAAAAGGGGGAGATTGTTGGATCCCTTAGAGTTTTGATGATCACAAAACACTCATTATGTTGGCTAACAAGTTCTTGAGTTGTATGCAGCAAGTAGGACATTTTCCAAAAGCAGGTGGACCTTCAAAAGAGATTCTTTGGTTCCTAACTGAAGGAGTCGACCTCAAGTCATTAAAGGTGTCGACCCCAGCTCAGCTTAGGTATTCAGAGTCGACCGCGACTTATGAAGGAGTCGACCCCGGTTCTGCTCGGTTGTTCAGAGTCGACCCCAACTTTGAAGAAGTTGACTCTGATTTTGCTCGGTTGTTCAGAGTCGACTCTGACTTATGAAGTAGTCGACCCCGGTTCTTCTCCGTTGTTCAGAGTTGACCCTGACTTAGGAAGGAGTCGACCTTGGTTCTTCTCCGTTGTTCAGAGTTGACCCCGACTTATGAAGGAGTCGACCCCGGTTCTGCTCAATGTTCAGAGTAGACCTCGGTTCTCTAAAGAAGTTGACCTCCATTCAGTTTCTGCAATTTCACTATCCGAAGTCGACCTCAACTCATGAAGGAGTAGACCTCGAGCTTAACTGAAGTCGACCCCAGCAAAAAGAGAAGTCGACCCTGACCTACAGATCTGTTCAAAAAAGTAACTTGAACAACTTTTTGACCAAGACTGATTTTCACAGAGTCTCAAACAGATACTTCCTTGGAAAGACTATAAAAAGGTCTCTTGGGGGAAACCCTAGGCAAGGGATTTCGTGGATAAGAGAGCCACCCTCAAGAACTCATCTTTAGCTCTCTATTTTCAAGTGTTTACTCCCTCTTGAGCTTCCAACCTGCTACATCCTTGAAGAAGGGAGAATTTGGAGGATATCTCTTCTACTCAAGAGCTTCATTAACATTTGGAGATCATCCTCATAAACTTTTCATCTGCCATTCCTTGATCTATCTTTCTTTATATTGAGATTCTTACTTTGTGTTTTTTTTTTGCCTTCTGGGTTGAAGGCTGGTTGGGTTTGCATACCTTACCTTGTGTTTGTTGGTGAGTTGGGCACCGCATCAACCAGCGATTTGTTGGTAAGTTAGGCACCATATTAACTAGTGGCTTGTTGGTGAGCTAGGCACCGCATAAACCAGCGGGTGTAGTTTCACTCTTTGTGAGGGTAAATCTCACCGTGTTGGTGGGGACTGGACGTAGGTAGACCAAAGAAGGTCTTATCGAATCAGGATAAAATTGGTGTCTCTTTGTGTGCTTGCTTCCTTCTTCCCTCTCACTTTTCTCTGTTATATACCGTAACTTTATTTCTGCATTAGTTTCTATTGGCCATTCAAGATAGTTTTAATAACTCTGTTCACCCCCCTCTAGGGCTAGTCATAGTATTGATCCTTTCATTTATAAATAGCGGTTACTATAGCGCTACAGTAACTTACTGTAGCACTACAATACTCGGCACTTATAAAAGTTTTTTTCTTTTTTTTTCTTAGTTTTAAAATTTTTAGTTCTCTAATTTATTTGCTTCCATGTATGTAGTCTTTTGATTGGTTGAAGAAGAAATTATTATTTTTTGATAGGTAAGTTGATGGGGGAAAGCCGAAACTAAAAGAATGATGTCTGTTTGAACCAAAAAGTATAAACATGTTGTATATATAGTGTGGTGTTCTTGGTTACCTTGAAGTCTTCTACGCAGAAACACCAAACATACCACCAGTAGAAGCTTCACGCGGCGAGAAAAGCGAGTGGAGAAACTGTGCACAGCCGCCAAGGCATGTGGGCGGTGGCCAGGTCCGGTGGTCAAATATTTTCTCTATTTATGCATATATTCATTTTAGGAATTTTAGTTTTGATAGTCAATTGTAACCTTCATATGAGTTATTTTATCTTAAATCATTACATATGTAGATTAGATATTAAATTATTATATTTTATATTCATTCTGTAACATATTCTTTTGTATTTATTCTTTAAAAATAAAGTAGAGATATTATATTTGTTATTGTTGCAACGAAGGAAGGTTATTACGTTTAAGAATCTTATGTGTTGTATTTTGAATTTTTTAAGAACATTTTTATTATCTTAAACTATTCATATTATTCTAATATTTTCTTCTTGAGATCTATAATTAAATTTATTTTAATTATAAAAATTTATTCTTTAAAATCTTAAAAAATACCGTACATGCTCAACTAGTGTTATATATACATATGTTGTAGATAGAGAAAGACTTTGTGCACTTTCAAAAGTGCACAAAGTGCAATCCACATGGACAACTAGTCCATATGTCACCATTTTTTGGGTGTCACATGAGCTACCAACTCATGTGGATAATGCCACATGGATTAATTGCTCATGTGAATTGCACTTTGTACATTTTTAAAGTGTAGAAAATCTTTCTCTTGTAGATATTAATTGAGGGATGCCACCGTGTCCCTCATCTCGGCCATCATATTGCACATCCAACATGAACAATTCAAGTTCGACAGTCCAAATCCCAAGTTATTCGAACCGAACGTACGGTGAGAAAGGAAAGTGACAGAAAGATCATAATATTTCTCGTATTATTATTAGTTTGTACAATATTTCTTTATTACAAAACGGAGATTAATTGTTATATGTCTGTCTAAGAACATAATTAGATATGACTTATGTGGGCCAGAAGCGGGAACGGGCCAAACTCCAACAAAGATCCAAAAAGTTACGAGGGCACGTCTGTAAGGAGTGGGAGGAAATTATATATATCCGCTGGCCGCCGGTAGAGAGACAAACCTGGTCGGTAAGCGTTGGCATCGCATTTTATGGTGGGGGTTTCGAAACGAGTGAGTTGTGACTTGTGAGCGGGGGTAGCCCAGTTGGATGGGCACCCGCTGCACATTCAGAATACGCAGGATTAGAATCTTGCGGCAGGTTTGCGCCTAGATGTTTGGAAGATTTTTACGGTTTCTTTTGGCTGGGGCAGGGAGAGAGGGAGGGACCCCGGGTTCCAGTCACCAGTGGCTAGCTAACCAAAAAAAAAAAAAAAAAAACACTAGTGAGTTGCAGTTGGATCATGTTTTAATGTCTAGAGGTGTGGTGGTGGTGTTATTGTTGTTGTTTTTTTTTTAACACAGAAATAAGTTTCATATCATAACATGAAATGGAGTACAGAAGCCCCAGCGGAGCCAAGTGGAGGGCGACGCACGCCATGGCCAGAAGATAGCCTACAAATCAGAACAACAGGGTATGATTTTAACTTGTCATGAGACAGAGATCTAAGATTTGAAGAAAAAAGGGGAAGAACCCGGCCCAAACAAATCACCAGATATTCGGATATATTGGGAACACCCAGAGTCGATCGTCGCACAGTGCACTTTGAGCAGATACCGATCATCACCGACGGATTCAAGGCGAGCCCTCGGCAAATAACCATCTGTTCCCACCAGCGCGAACACAGTACTGAACCTCAATTAATAGCAACTAAATCTGGGACTAAATGGGAGAACCCCCATCTGAAGGCATAGTGTTCGCCATAGAGATTTTGCAGTATTTTTGGAGCACTGTGGCCTCCTTGAAGAAGGTATCAATCTAGGGTTTGTGCATGACAACGACTAAAGTAGAGAAGGTAGAGGGCTGGACAACTCCCATCTCAAGAGAAACTTGGTGTTTTATTTGAAGGGTAAAAAATGTGAATGTGAATTATTGGACAAGTAAATTTATTAGTTAAAAATTGATAAAAAAATTTCTCTCTCTCTCTCTCTCTCTCTCTCTCTCTCTCTCTTCAAATCAATATAAAATTATTTATCAAGTAATTCACATTATTTTTAAAAAAAGACATTAAACATTTCTCATCTTTAGCTATTACGTAATACCCACTCGTACGTGTAAGGTAAGTGTGCATGCGCTCACTCTATAAGCACACAAATGCAATCCCCTTGGACATGCAGTTAATGTAGAAGCGTATGAGACCCCCACTTAATTTGCATCACCAACAACATTACAAAACAGTACTCTTAAACAAATAATATTGGAAAGAAAACATATGTCCCGGCTGGAGCAAGTCGGCAAGAACAGACATTAATCCTGCTTCCTCTCTCGGTAGTACATTACATATGCGTAACATCCCCTTTCCCCATTCCCATTCTATTCATGTCCCTGCAATGGGTGGTCTCTTCTTAATTACCAACACCCCCCAACGACTGAAGTGAATCTTCCGGGCAGAGGCCAGAGAGGGTGGTAAAATCTGCCGTGGTGTCTCTATATATGAGAGAGCTAGAGCAAGACAAAAAAAGGGAGTGGGGGTGCAGTACTGTAAGTAATGGCGATGCATCCGCAGGCTTCTTCTGGCGTGCACTAATAAATATGCAGCAGCGTCGGGGGGTGGTGCGTGGACGCATGCAGTGTGGTAGTAGAGATGGTGCAGAGGCTGCATTGCACCATGCACAGCGCGCGCGCCAGAGGTGGTGCAGAGCAGAGGCTATGCCTTTGTGACCACCGCTTCTTCGGCAACTTGCATCAAGGATACGTCCAACGTGGGGATCAAAGCCCTTTTTATATATCCTTCTCCCCACTCCCTCTCGCTGCTCCAGGCCGGCACCCTCCAGTTTGTTTCCCACCGCGTTCTATGCATTACGTATACAAATGGTAATCGTGTAGTACATACGTGTGGATCAGGGCGTGGACCGGGAATTTTCCCAAGGAGATGGTGTTCATCAAAAGTATGGATGGTGAGCCCCAAAGATGTAAACATGCTCCCATCCCCAAAATGTTTCAAAAATCCATCTCTCGAATCCTGATAAAAAAAGATTTGTTTAATTCGTACCCTACGTTGTCATCACTCTTCTATCAACTAATCTATAACTTCTGTTGATTTGTTAGAATCGAGCATGTGGCTAATAAGCTTTGGACTGGGCCAGGCCGGCCCATTTTAAAACCGGCTTTGGGCCACGAATCATCCAGCCCAATCCGGAAGCCGGGACCAGTTCCTTTCCAAAGATGGGCTACATCGATACGACGTCTTTAAGGGCCGGCCCATTGATACTTCCTCAGACTCCGAACAAAAAGGATCCAATATTGGGAAAGATAAGTGTGTTCTAGTATGGTAGAAAAGAAAATCTTTAAATAGTCAAGATATTCTGAGTTAAAAAGCTTGTGTTTGAAGGTGGATTTGATAAATAAATATATGACTATTAAAGTATTCGAGAAAAAATAGTACCCTCATGTATAGAACTGGGAATTCGAGAGGATACCCTTTTGTCCTTTCACCATTGTTGATAACAAATTTAGATACTAAATTCCTTCTCTTTTTTTGGAGGGGGGGGGGGAGAAGAGAAGAGAGAGAGGTTTATCTCAGTACCTGAACAGACAACTCTTCCAAAAATCAATCCTCTCCACATCAAAGTTGGGCAATCCAACTACCCTATATATCTACACCTTGCCCCTAACCTCCCCCCTAAAGGCGCACCCACAGAGCCGGGTCTTCGTGATGGTCGCCATGAAAGAGATAGGTGCATGGCTGCGGCAATGGTGGACAGGTGGCAGGCACAACAAGATGAGCGGGGGCGTGACTTTAACAGGCGCGGTGTTACTGATGGTGGGGGGCTTTTTTAACGCCCACTTTTTGCCGGGCCGGTGCGGGGGAGGAGATAGACAGATGATGTGAGTTAGAAGGCTCTTGAAGGGGTAGCCGATGCCATCACCTGGTAGCTTTCAAGCTTTCAAGTTAGAACTTAGATAGAAGCCACTTCAAAAAGCAGAAAAGACAGCCCCATTTGAACAGTTAAGTGTGTATATATATTATATGATTTTGATACAAAATAACAAGAATGAAACAAAAGAAGCTTGACACCTAAGGTTGATTAATTGTCCGATGTTTTCAAACTTTTGATACCTACTTTTTCTTTCAAGATATTTATTGTTCTGATTATTATAATCTGGCGATTTTATTTATTTACATGCATCCAGAATCTTGTCTATCGCAATCTTATAAGATCACTTCACCTTTATCCACAAAATCCATTGTCTATGGAAATTAAACAGTACCGCCCGCATGATGGAGCATATATTCTACTATTCTAGTTCTAGAATAGTGATCTCTTATTACTGTCATTGGTCAGATGGTAATAACTGACAATAATAACACATGGCGGTAAGCCATGGCAAACAACATCACATCTCATGGCATATCATATTTAACATGGTCCAATTAAATTACATCAATCTAATCAAGTCAAGTTAATTCTACTATATATACATTCGCACAGACCAGATAATACCATATTATTCGTAATAAACATGTTATTTATGCATCATCTAATAAATCAATGGCACTTTTGCCCTCGTGGCCTACACGACCGTACTACAGTCAAAACGGGATGTCAGCATGGATGGCAACGGATCAGACAAAAGTACTTCTTCTTTGCATGCAACTGCAAGATATCATAGATCTCCGAGTCTGAGAGCTGAGCTACTCAGATTAAGTATACAGGGGAGACGTCTGAATAGCGCAAGCCCCAGCGACGAGGAGGTGCCAACATACAACCGATCAGGCTGGCGTATGCCACTGTTGCCTGTTGACACCGACCCACAGCAGCCAGATAGCCAAGAAATGCTTTGTCGACGGCATCTGTCTTAAGACCAAAAAGGTTTGTTAAATAAATATATATATATATATATAAATGATAGTATTACAAGTACTCACAAATATCTTTATACTTGTAATACTATCATTTATATATATATATATTTGTGAGTACTTAAATGATATATATATATATATGCACCTCCACTGTATAAAGATATGTGCAAAAAGTTCCCTACCCTCAAGTACTGTAAGCCGCGGTCAAATAAATGAAATGAACTCGAGTTGAAGCTTAACTGTAATCAAACAATATTTGTATGTCCCTACTTATTAATACAAAAAAAACACTAAATATGTAAATTGGTCACAAATTAAGAATATATAGCTCCACGGTATAGAGACAAGTTCAAAAATATAATTTCGTCTGTGCGCCATCATATGTTTTTTCTGAGAGCAGCCAACCACAATAGTATTTCTATACATATATCTACTGTCAACAAAGATTATTTTAATTAATATGGATATATATGAGATTTGACAATTATTCACATACGGAGATAACTTTTGCAAATTTCCCTTCCACTTGTGTTCTAAACCACATGGATATTCACTTTTTTTTTCCCTTGAAGTTTTACTGATAGATATGTAGAAGTCACACAACTGCACTTCAAGTGAGTCTAGTTCAGTAGAGTCTTACTATGTGCACTTTCTTTGACAGTCATACGGCCTTAGCTTGTGAGATCCACATCAAATTTGAGTATATGTCCTTGACACGAATAAATTTTGTTCTTTTCAAACTCTACTCGATCGCTTAATGATTGAGCCCCCACTCCTTCCTAGTTCAGCTCAATTTCTTTTCCAACTTCTAACATGCAATTCTTATAACAAGAAAACATTATAGCAAGTCAACCATTGTAATTTTTACTTTGTTAATTGAGTTGTGGTAAATCACAATCATCTTATTACCTGAAAAGGAAAAGCTACTAAGCTTATCAGGCAATAGATATTACACTTTATTAAGTTCTAGTCTTATGCTCCCAAGGGGAGAAGGGTGCTGTACCCTCACTCATATAGGACACTAGCTTTAACTTTTGTCTTAATCAGAGCTGAAACTGGCAGTGTAGGGTCATCAGACATCACCACCTGGCCTTGTGATCCCAATTTGATCACATAATTGGGGACCTTCCACAAAAGTGATGAATAGAACAAGCAGCACACACATACATGAACATGTGTGAAGCCAGATTAGGTGATGGATCATAGACTTGCCAACTTGTTCACCAAACTATTTTGATTGACTCTTAGGTCAGTAAAGGTCCTATGAAGGAACCCTTTTTCTCTCCGAAAAGGCCACCACCATGGACATCCAAGTCCCGTGGACCAAACCACCAAACTAAAGAGTTAGTTAAATGGCTCGGTGTTGATGTTTGAGATGAGTGATCTAACTTGACCACCTATCTCAACACATTATGTAGAACATGACAATAGAAATGTGTGGCTTTTTCTATGTAAAGATCACAAGAGATATCGATGCACTCGAAGGCTGCGTTTTGATATATCGAAGACAACCGTGAGCCATTTTTCAGTACAAAAACTGCCGTATCTGTTGCTCCAAAATTCGGTTTTCAAGTAATAATTGGGAAATTAAAAGGATTTTTTCTGGCATCTTATATAAAATTAGATCGTTTTATCATTCAAATCTAGATAGATACTGGCCAACTTTTAACTTTATAAATTTTAATTCTACATCTCAAAGTTTTTTCCTTTTTTTTGACAACAGCTCGAAGTATCTTCTCATCGGAACTATCAAGCATATCTCACATCGATCGGCTTTCCACTCGATCGAATTAAAGTTAATTACTCTAAATTGCTGAAGAATTCACATGAACCCCAAAAATTGCCACAGCCAAACCATCATCAAATCATAGGAGATTAAAATCATGAGTAGCAACCTACATCTCATACTCTCAACATCACAATAACCCAAAGTTAGAACCTTAAGCATATGTCCGGTGTCACAAAAACCCCACTTCCTTTTTTCTTACACGTTAATCCATCCCGATCTACACTTCTCACATAATTAAAAAAAGGAAATTACAAAAAAAACAAAACAAAAGAAGAGAAAACAAAATGCCGCAAAAAGTTCCCGCCGCTGCAAAGTTAGCCGACAGGACCGCCACGGTCGACGGGAGACTCTCCCACTGATCTCTCTATATCTCTACTGTGCTGCAGGAGCTCGACGGCCCTCGCGTCTCAGGCGACTTCCAAGGGATCAGAGCTGAACAAATCGCCGATGTCGCCGATATCCTGGAAGCACCCGTCGAGCCATGGCGAGGGCATCCTCGCGCCCGGACTCCAGAGGACGCTCGAGTCCGAGTCCAGGTCCAGGTCCATGGCCAAGGTCTCATCTTGGAAGAAGACGCTGTCCAGGCCTTCCGGCAGAAGACCCTCTTGCGCTGGCTCCTGAAAAACCCTTCTTGCCGGGTCCTCGAAGTAGAGGTAGTCGTCGAAGAAGGAGCAGGAGCCCTCTTCGAACGGCAGCAGAGCGCCCAGATCGAACCCGAGCTCCTCGAACACCCCCGGGATGAAGGTTCCCGGAAACTTTTCTTCTTTCTCCTCTTCCGTCTGCTTCGTTGTCTCTGGCGCCTCTTCCGGCTCCGTTGGGTGGTGCTGCTGCTGCTGCAGCTGCTTTAGCTGCTCCTCCGCCGGGGCCTCCTCCCTAGAGCAGTATCGCAACACGGACGTCGGGGAAGACAGGCTGTGTGCCTCGTCAGCGGAGTCGTAGCCGCCGGAGGCCGACGAAGAGGCGGCGAAGTTGGTCATGGCGTCGGGGCCGCGCAGCTGGATGGCGGCGCTGTCGTAGACCTTGGCGGCCTCCTCGGCGGTGTCGTAGGTACCCAGCCAGATGCGCGTGCCCCGGGAAGGGTCGCGGATCTCCGCAGCCCACTTTCCCCACGGCCGCTGCCGCACCCCCCGGAACCTCCGGCGCGACGGGCTGCCCCCGGCAACGGAGCCGGTAGTTGCGCGTCCGGGGGCCTTCCTCCTGCCAGCCTTGCGGGGTCTGCACGGGCAGGGGACGCCGCCGCCGTGGCTCCTGCTGCAGGAGCAGGGCTCTATAGTGATCTCCTCGACGTAGCGCTTGACCCGGCCGCGGCAACGGCGGGGTGGCCCCTTGTCCTCGTCACTGGAGGAGTCGGTGGCGTCAGGGTCGGCCACCGATATGCGCAAAAGGCGGGGGAGGGAGGGTATGGCGCGGGGGTTGCCATCACCGGAGAGGCAGCTGCAGCAGGAGCCCGTCTTTGTCCTGCAGAAGTTGGCCACTTGCCGCCGGTGCTTCGAATACTTGGTCACGGCGTAAGGTGGCACCAGGCGGCTTCTGCTCCCCTCCAACATGTCTGCTTCAAGATTTTTGGAGGACAAAAGGAAAAAAGAAACGTTCGTTTCTCAGCTTGTCTGAGTTATACACTCATCGCCGACCTAGCTACTATTAACAGTGCCTGCAGGAGGAGGAAGTAACAGTAAGAACAGGATGATGAAAACTCATTAAATTTCTCTGCTGAAAGAAAGGAAAAGTGGGATGAAAGGGAAGGATTCCTAAGAGAAAGAATAAATAAAAAATAACACAAAAAGATGAGGAAAGTAACAGAGAAGAGAATATAATAGGTAAAAAGTGAAATAAAGAGCTGCCCGGCAGTAGGGAGGAAAAAAGGCCATGGATTAGCTGAGCAGATGAGAATAAAAAACCTTCCGATGGGTGTGGGGTTTCTGCAGAAACACCAGGGAGGAAATCATGCCGTCTGAACAGGAAGCTGGAGAGGTGAAAGAAAGGCCAACCCCCACTTAACAGAAAAAGAGTACTGAGCAGAAGAGAGGAAGATTGAACAGAGTACAGGAGGAAAGGAGAGACATGGAATGAGATGGGAGGGGAGACTGTTCGGTGATGATTGAAGATAGTGAGAAGAGGAGGGAAAAAAAAAAAAAGAGAACTCGAGCAGGCAGCAGCAAGGAGTGAAGTGTACACGGAGGGCGGGAGGAAGGAGGCGGTGCCCTTCCATTACCTGCAGAAGACATGGCAGGAGACCTCCATGGATGGGAAGCGTTGGGGCGGGGGGTGGGTGGGGGCCTTGCCCGTGGTACTACCCCTCTCAGCACAGCACACCACCAGCGGCAGCAGCGGGTTAATACGCAAGAAGCTTCCTCGTTCTCTTCTCCTACGCCCCCACTGTGCTCTCTCTGTAGGCAATAGGCATCAACTGGAGCTACACAAAAACGTGTCCCCCAATGCACAGTGCACACACAGATGGAGATAGAGAGAGATGTGTAACAACAGAGAGAGAGATAGAGAGAGAGAGAGAGAGAGAAGTAGCTAGAGAAAGGGGGAGGGGGGCAGACAGAGGTGTGCTGGGGAGGAAGAGGGAGGGAAGGGGGGATGGAGAATAGATAAGAGGGCAGAGTAGCTGGGGAGAGGAGACGACACTGCGTTTGTGGGGAAGGCGAAGAGAAGGCCTGGCTGGTATGTCCCCCTCCGGTAATTATAGGGGCTCCCTCCGGGATGGTACGAACTACGAACCAACCGGGACCCGATATCGGTGAAAGAACCGCGTCCGAATGCCGGTTTCCTCTTGCTGTGTCCTGTTTTTTTTTTTTTTAATCTTTACCTGCCGGTTTCGTACGGATGTTTCATTCTTTTGCCTCTGCTTAGCTGCCCGGCCTCGCTCTCACCAGCTGGTATTTACCAGGAAGGAGCAAAAAAAAAAAAGACGAATTTTTTAAAAAATTATAAATTGGGGAGAGAAAAATATCGGCTCGTCCGGGGCCTGCGCTGCTGCTGTGGCAGGAGAGCAGGGCGCCGCGGCCGCGCCTCGGCGGGGGTGCATTCTACTGTTCCCCGGCGCATTAAACGTGAATCCGACGTTGGATGGCTTTTTTAAAGAAAATTGATTAACCGATTTGTTGTATCCTCCATGTGAAGTTTGAGTTTTGAGACCCCACCCAGCATCACATCACATTGATCACAAGGAAGTTCAGTGTTATTTAGGGTTTAGGACTTCAGAGTTATTTGTCTAGACTTCAAGAAGATGAAAATTTCTCCAAGACTCTGTAACTTTGGGGGTTTCGAAATGAAATTAATTCGATCCAAAATCTTGACATATAAGTCGTTTTGTTTTAAAATTCAATAAAATTTGGTTTGATAGGTGTGACAGGAGACAACTAGTTGAATGTTAAGTAACTAAAATATATGTAATCAACCTTAATTATTGAGCAGTACGTTGTGTCAAATATAAAAAATTGTATTAGAAAATAGCTTATGATATATTTAAATAGGAAGAATTATCAATTAATTCTTATTTTTAGGAGATTTATTTTTAAGTCTTGACTCCTAGTTATATATTTATCTTTTTTAAAAAACAAATAAATCAGAGACCTAAAAAAAGTCAATCAGAGATTAATTAGTAATTCTCTTATATATGGCAATGTCATATTACTTATTTTTACATAGTAATTATGCTCGCCAAAACGAGCAAAGCGAAGGTTAATAAGGATGTGGCTAGTTAGCTTGGTGCGCTGAGCCGCGGGCGCATGGAGTTAAAGTGCGCCGTTTGGATGCCGCGGTGACTCGTGCGTCTGAGCACCCGGCGGTCATAGGTACCGCCACCGGCATGGTCGGAGCTGACGTGTCGCGGCGAGTCCCGAGCGCGGCCGCCCAGCCGAGAGGAGCGGCGTCATTGGTGACTCCGACCGGCTCGCCTCGTTATTTGAGCGCCAGGGGGCGTGGAGCCACGTGACCGGTTCCGTTAACAAATTCCGTCAAATCATCGGGTCTGGCAAACCCTCTCTCTCTCTCTTTTTGACCGCCGGGTCTCCGGGTAACACCTAACCGGTAAGAACGGATACCTTGCTGGCAATTTTGGAAGAGAAAAATGCTTACGATACCAAACACTTGCTAAAAAATTATGACAGGTTTTCGAAACATCTTATAAAAGTTCATATGCTTTTGAATAAAAAAATTGGAATGCAGACAGTTATAAATTTTGTATTTTGATATGTAGATGTTAACGTCTGATGGAATTTTTTAAAATAATTTTGTTATTTAACATATAAAAAGTCATTAATCTAGATTAACCCCATAGGAGGGATTAGAATAGTACCACTTGAATGTGGGTTTTTCACCTACTCTTCTTACAGAGATAATAGAAACATGAGACACCAGAATATACTATATACACAACGGATCCCTGTCTGTAACTTGATGGTGAATGCGTGTGTGCTTGATTTCAAATATTCGAAATCGATTTCAGCGCAGATTTTGATTTTAGGTTTTTGGTTCCAATATGGAGATGCAGTGACCAAATATCTCATATTTTTCCCTTCAAATAGAAGAATTTTAAGCATCTTTTTTCAGATTTTTATTAATGTTACAAGTTTGATTTTTAGATGAATTCATTTGTAATTATTATGATATATTAATTTCATATCCTCTTTTTTCCTTCATTTGCCACTTTCCATGTCCTCCTGTATCAATATATATAATATTAATACTTGAGCTTCTAAAGACATACAATAAGAATTGGAACTTATGGAAAGGTTTCCCCATGCTACATAATTTGGTAATTTTGATAATACTTTATCTGAATATTTGTGCCTTAATTAATAACTTTAGAAGTCATACTTATTACATACATAAATGAGTACATATCTTTTTTTCCCAAAAGGATTTTCATTAGTTATTGGTCAATGGGTTTCCACACATTAGCATCTCATTAATTATTCTAATTAAAATAGCACTTGATTCCTCCTAATTGTTGTTTTCTATTTATTTTATCTAATTTTTGTTCTTTATTCTAGATAGGACAAGCACATATTGCTGAGTAAAAACGACGCATGGGCAAGTTGGGAGCAGTAATTAATGGAAAAGACATCTCCACATATCCCCACCCACTTGGCGATGTTCCTGAAAATTATATGATCAAAGTCCTTATATCATTAATCATAGAAAGAGAGAGAGATGTGTTTCATATTGGTGGGTTTAGGAGGGGGGACATGTCCAACGGAAAGGGTTGCGATCCCACACAAAGACGCGGGAGCCCTCCAACATATAAATGTACGCAGGAAATTAATAAAGCAAACACCTGACTCACATGGTTGTGACTGGTTCTACGGTGAGTATAAGAAAAAAGATGTATGTCAGCGGTTATAGATCGTTGATAAAATAAAAAAAAAACGGTTGACAATGACAAATGTCAATGACATAAATCTGTTGACATAAGGTTAATATTTGTCAACTATCGTTCAAAATTGTAGACAAATATAATAAACATCAACGAGTCTTGTAGTTGTTGACATATGTCTACATATAAATCAACGGCTAGGTTTAGCCATTGACATATGATAAGGATATGTCAATGGATGAATAAAGCCGTTGACGTAAGTCTCTTTTGTCAATGGATTTATCAACGGTCTGACTTGAGTCGTTGACAAATATTTGAGTCGTTGACAAATATCTAACTTATGTCAACGGATATTTCTTCTTGTTGACATAATATCTTTTGTCAGCGTCTTTTGTAAGCCACTGACATATGGGCGTTGACAAATACTCTCTTCGTTGTAGTGGGTGGAGATCAAATTTTACTGCATTGAAAGGAGAAAAAAAAAACACTCAATTTTTAGTCATATTACATCTTCTTTTAGCACCACAAAAAGCTAGTGAAATAGTATTCAAGTAAAATGTGAGAGATTTAAATTTGAATCTAATGGTAATTGAAACTTGTACTATATATATATATATATATATATATTATATATATATATATATATATATATATATTTCTAAAGATCAGTGAGTTTTGTACTAATTATATTTCTCAATAATTAAATTTGAGTCAGAGCTACATGTGGAGACGTTTCCTGCTTGGGCCAGAGCCAAGCGGGCCTACACTTGGAGGAAAGGAAGAAGAAGATCGCCGGTAGCGGACGGATGCCTGCAAAACCAGAATAGAATCAGGGGGGCCCGGTTGAAGAACGGGGAGAACCCTCCGATGCCTAAGTCAGTGAACTGCTGGTGAGGCTTTGGAGAAGGAGGGTTCAGTGTTATGCAGGAGCGATGTGTCTTAGATTGTGTACCTCTGCATGGAGGCTTACGGTGCCTTTTATAGGCAGAAGTGCTGAGGGAGAGGGACGGAACGTCCCTGATCAATGCCGCAAAGGGCGCACCTGTTAGCATCCTCAGCGGGGGGGTACTCATTGAGGCGTCCGTTGAGGAGCTCTGCAGTTAGTGCACCACTTGATCGTGGGGCGCGTGTGGTGTAGCCATTATAACCGTCACGAGGGGATGAAGGGCTACTTGGATTCTCCTGGGCGGAAGGTACCGAGCAGGTAGTCCGCTCGGTGAGCCAGACCCGCTATTCGGTAGTCGAGCCCGTTGTTCGGTAGTCGAGCCCGCTGTTCAGTGTCTGGTGCCCGGAGGCATGGCTTGCTGCCGGATGTCTCATGCAAAGACGTGTTGCTCGTGCCGAAGAGGTTTTGGCACACGCCGAGCAGACGTTGCTCGGAAGAGAGGGCCTTAGGCCGAACAGGCTATAAGGTATCCGGAGGCAGCTCTTGGGTCCCGCAGGTACCTAAATGCAGGGACCGGCCTCGGGACCTTGAAGCTGTTCTTGAAAAGATGTGGCGCCATGCGGAAGGGCCACGTTTGTCTGTTGAATTCGGCTAGGCCATGATGGGCCTAGCGCACGAAGGTGGCTAGAAATATCCACCACACTTGCTCCCCACGCCATCGAGTGAGCTCAGGAATCGGGACGCTCGAGGGTAGAAGTCTGCTCGAACGTCACCTCCGTATTAAATGTGACAATGACCTCGGATGTGTGGGCGGCGGCGAGGTGACGACGCTCACTATACCTCCTCGATAACGGAGGTAACCCCATGATGGCGGGGGTGACGTGTCGAGCCAGGGGGCTCTCTGCAGTACATCTGAACGGT
The DNA here is from genome assembly GCA_014218235.1 of Colocasia esculenta. NCBI lineage: Eukaryota > Viridiplantae > Streptophyta > Magnoliopsida > Alismatales > Araceae > Colocasia > Colocasia esculenta. The sequence goes on from CM024756.1 coordinate 56,238,123, forward strand.
CACTTTGGAGTGGGGGGCACCGCCTTGGTATTTTGAATTTCGCGCCCTCCTTTCCTTATAAGGATGAGGAGGGGCACAGGCGGGGAACCCACGCCCTTAGCTTTTTTCGTACAGCCTCCTTGCCCCCCAAGAATCTTCTTCCTCCTCTTCGCGATCATCTTCTTCGTCTCTGCAACTTCCGGTGATGGCCAGCAAGGGAAAGGCTGCCGCAGTTACCTAAGTGAGTGGAGTGGCACCGGCGAACGCCCGGGGGCCACCATGCCACCATTACAAGGGCCTCCGGAAGCGCTTTCGGATCGGCAACGAATACGAGATCGTGATGGCGAGGGAGGAGGACTCGCAACTGATGAATAGGCCAGGGTGCCTCTCTCTATCGCTCGACCACATGGGGGCTGGATTCGGCTGCCGCTGCCGGAGGTGGCGAAGGCGCTGCTGAACGATGGGGTCTTACGCCGATCCAGCTTACACCAAACTCATGGCATACTATTTGCAATTTCTACGTCGTTTGCAAGCTCTGAAAGTCCAGGGTTCAGCAGAGGTGTTCCGGGCGCAATTCCGCCTCACCTCCTCACCATGATTCGGGGCTCGTGATTACTATACCAAGCATCGATCGGACAGGATGCAGATTGAGTTGGCGAAGAAGTATTCCAACAACAAAGGTTGGATGAAGTGGCTCTTCTTCGTCAAGCGACGTGACGGTGCAGAGTGGGGATTCCCGACCAGAGTCCAAACGGCGAGGAAGGATACATACCCCTTCCTGATCCAAGATGAAGCGAAGGCTTCGGATAGCCTGAACCGAGCATACGTGCGCAACAGGGAGGGCTACCTGATGGAGTTCCAACTCGTGCAGCATGGTCTGAGCCGACCATGGAGTAAGTACCTGATCATGTTGCAATCGTATGTCTGTCGCATAACTGTCTTCTAACTGTGTGCTTCCCCCTCTTTGGCTTGCAAGTGCGAGGAGCTAGTTACTGGTCGGGACCAAGAGGCCAAGAGGATTACGCCGAGCAGATCACCGTCACCTCTCATTTGGTTTTCGAGGATGACGACGTTTCTGCCGTGATAAGGATCCTATTGCAGTGAGGGCTCCTTCCTCGGTGACAACTGCCATGGCGGCGCCGGCTCCTGCAGAGGGGCGTCCCGTTGAGGGCTCGCCAGTCGCCGCTAAGAGGCCAAAGAAGATCTGTTTGAAAAAGAAGGCGATAATGAAGGCTTCTGCGAGAGCAGTGCTGCCGTCCTTGACCGAAGAAGGAGGAGCGAGCCAGCCTCAGACCACCAAGAGGAGACGGTGGTCTCCGAGCAGCAGACGTCTGAGGGCGGAGCCGAAGAGGAGGAGGTGGACCAGCAACCTCTGATGAGGAGGAAGAGGAAGAGGTAGTTGGTGGAGGCCACACGCGAGTGGTGGAAGAGGATGACGAGGAAGATATTGAGGGAGAGATCCCTCGTCTTGAAGCGCTGAAGAAGCACAAATCTGAAAATGGCCACCGAACTGGGGCTCGTTGTGGTGAGCGACGAGTCAGGGAGTTCGTCCGAGGAGCGGCCGAGGACATCTGCACCCCTAGGTCCGTTGGGGGCTCCGTTGGGGATTATCCATAGGAGGTGGCTCCGACGGGGGCCTCGAGCATTGGTGCCGACGAGCGGAGTGCCACACACGTTGGAGAGGAATCAACCGTGCGAGGGGGCAAAAAAGCCCCGTGCACTACCGAAGTACCCGAGGGGGGCGTCTGCTTGGCGACGACAACCCTGCAGACATGGAAAGGAGTTCGATGACGCCAGCCGCCCTGCCCCTGGAGGGGATTTCGGCGACGATGGTTGCTGATGAGAGGACCTCGGCGACGACAGACACCTTGCCCCTCATTCCCCCCATTGAGCCGGCTGTTGAGGCGATAGCACAAACAGTCGGCGCGGGTGGCAATGGGGCCGAACAGGTTGCTGAGACCGAGGAGGGGGGACCCCAGAAATCTCCTGCTGCTGTGGAGAACCAGGAGGTGGTGGTCGAAGTCCCCAGAGTGGTTGAAGGGGGCCCTTCTACAGGGCAAATGAGCCAGGCTTCCAGGGACCAGGTCGCCTCTGAAGAAAACCGAAGGCCTCTCTCCCAAGTGTTGGGGCGGAAGTCGCCAACGCTTCCTTCCGAGGCCATGTTGGAAGCGGCCCTGGAACGCCTCGAGGGCCAAACCTCGAGGGTGCTTCCTCCGTGTCCTACTGCGTCCCAATTGGAAGTGTTGGCACAGTGTCAGCGACTGAGCTCGGAGGAGACCCCCAAGCACTCAAGTGGAGTATATCGCCCAGAGCACCCTACTGATCATGACGATGATGACGTCGATGTAGGGGCGTTGACAGACGAAATCACAAACTCTCTGGGCGTGCTGAAGAAGCTTGCCATACGCTCCCAGAATCAGAAACAACTGTGGGAGGCAGAATCCACCTTCTGCAACGACCTGGTACTACAACATAAGGCCCACAAGGCCGAGCTACTGAACGAGGTGAATAACCTCAAAGACGCGCTTCGGACCTCCGAGCTTCATTAGGCCGTTGCACGCGCAGAGAAGGAGGCGCTTGCCCGCATCTTAGCTGACACGAAGGACCGAGGAGTGGCCAAGTACAAGGCGGGTCCGTGCTTCAAGGAAGACTTGGAGCAGTTTGGGGCCCGCTGCTACAAGGTGGGCCTCGATGTCGGGAAGGAGCTCGGACGGGGGTTGGCAACAACTGAGCATGCCCGAGAGGCATTCGAGGCTGCCGTGGGGGAGTGCAGACGCTGGACTAATGATGCTCATCTGGACGGAGTACGCTTTGGCCAGTTCCAGTCAGGGCGAATGCCTCCTGTAGACGATGGTGCCGGCACCTCCAGACAGGTCCCTTGAATATATAATTCTTCCCTTTTTGTTCGATAGCTCGGCCAGAGCAAGCTTTTGTACATAACCTGAATAGATCTCTTCTTCTTTTTTAATGGCTTCACTTTTGCTATCTCCTTCCCTTGTACGTGTTCTATCCGAACCAAAATTCGTTGGTCATCTAAAAGGGTTCGCAGTCACCATCCAGGTCGTTTGGAACTGCCAAAAGGTTCCGACCAGGGGTATTTGTGCAGAACACTATACTAGGTGGTATCGCCTTTGATCCTTTCGAGCTGAAAAGCTTTGGACAAGGATGGCCACGGATACCAGCTCAATCCGACCTAAAGAATGGGAGGAAGAGAAGTAGGATGCCGAACAGAAGGCTTTTATAAATAGTAAGCCTTCAAGTTGGATACATGCCAGGTTCTGGGTATGGCCCCGCCACTAGGAGTAGTTAGCTTATAAGAGCCTTTTCCAAGAACCTGGGTGACCTGATAAGGTCCTTCCCATTTGGGGGCAAGTTTACCGGCTGCTCTTCGGGGATCCGATGCCGAGCAACGGTGAAGAACAAGGTCTCCTTCGAAGAAGCGCCTTTCCCGAACTCGGGAGTTATATATTACGCAAGTCGTTGTGGTAGGAGACTAGTCTGATGCTGGCGTCACTCTGGCGTTGCCAAGCATGTCTAAGTTTTCCCTAAGGTGCGATTATTGGCGGCCTCGTCGAAGTGAGTTGTCCGGAGAGTGGGGAGAGCCACTTCCAAAGGTACAACGGCCTTTGTGCCGTAGGCCAAATGGAATGGGGTCTCCCCAGTGGCTACCCGAGCAGTTGTTTGGTGGCACCACAACACATTAGGGAGCTTGTCAATCCATGAACTACGGCAGCTTCGACTCTCGTGCGAATCCCGTGCAGCAACGTTCGGTTGGCATTTTCGACCAGACCATTTGCCTGAGGATGTGCCACGGAGGTGAAGTGGTTGTAGATGCCGAGTTCGGCACACTTCTGCTTGAAGAAGGTGCTATCGAACTACTTCCCGTTGTCGGAGGTAATCACTCTTGGGACCCCAAACCTGCAGAGGATGTTCTTCTAGATGAACTTCCACGCGGCTTGTTCGGTGATTGTGGTAACGGGTTCCGCTTCGACCCACTTGGTGAAGTAGTCGATGGTCACGAACAAAAACTTCTTCCGACCCTGGGCCTCTGGGAAGGGACCCAGGATATCAATGCCCCACCTGGCGAAAGGACGAGGCTCAAACAGTGTATGAAGTTGCTTGGCAGGTTGCTTAATGAGCTGCTTGAACTTCTGACATTCCGAGCACCTTCTGACAAAAGATATACAGTCCTTTTGTAGAGAGGACCACCAGAACCCTGCTCGGATAATGCTGCGTGCCAGCGTTCTGCCCCCCAAGTGGCTTCTGGACAATCCCTCGTGAACCTCTTCGATAGCTGAAAGGGTCTCTTCAGGGCTGAGACACCGTAAGAGGGGTCTTGAAAGGGACCGTCAGTAAAGCTTGCCTTCAATGAGGGTGAAACGCTGAGAACGCAGTCTGATCTTCCGTGCTTCGCCCTGCTCGGGGGGAAGCTAGCTCGCCTCAAAGTAGATAGGCCAAGAGAGGGTCCGTCCAGTTCGGAACTGAAGGGTCGGACCTAATGGCTGCCACATCCACTTTGCTGCTCGGTGCGGCGAGTTCTTCGATGAATACGGAGCGAGAAGGGGCGATGTCACCTGAAGACGCCAACTTGGCAAGTGCATCGGCTCGCGCGTTCTGCTCCCGTGGGACGTGTATGACTTCAAAGTAGAGGAGGCCTTCTGCTCGGCTCTTGACCTGTTGGAGGTACTGGGCTATGTGTGGCTCCCTTGCTTCGAACTGTTCGTTCACCTGGCCAGCAACCAATTGAGAGTCGCTGAAGGCCCTAAGTCGAAGGGCTCCAAGGTGCCTAGCCATTTAGATTTCGGACAGCAACGCTTCGTACTCGGCAACATTGTTGGAGGCCGCAAAGCGGAACCGGAGGGCATATTGGAACTCTAAACCCTCCAGAGAGGTGAGGACCAGGCCAGCTCCACTCCCTATGACACACGAGGATCCGTCGACGTAGAGCTCCCATGGGGGCTCGTCGGCCAGCGGGGGATCCTGTTCGGTAGGGAGAGTGCATTCCGCGACGAAGTCCGCCAATGCTTGTACTTTGATGGCCGTCCTCGGACGGTAGCTGATGTCGAATTCGCCTAGCTCGATGGCCCATTTAATGAGCCGGCCGGAAGCCTCTGGCCGCTGAAGGATAGACTTCAGCGGCTGGTCGGTGAGAACCGTTATTGAGTGGGCCTGAAAGTAGGGCCTGAGTTTTCGGGCAGCCGTGACCAGAGCAAGGGCGAGTTTCTCTGCTCGGGGGTACCTTCTTTCAGCTTCATGAAGGACCCTGCTGATGTAGTAAATGGGACGCTGGGCCGCTCCCTCTTCTCTGATCAATACTGCGCTGATGGAGTGTTCGGTAATCGAAAGATATACGAACAAGGGTTCCCCGAGCACAGGTTTCGAGAGAACAGGTGGGGCTGCCAGATATGCCTTCACCTCAGCGAAGGCAACTTCGCAGTCCTCGGACCACCGTACATGCCCCCCTTGCTGTGAGGAGCCTCTGGGTCCTCGTAGCAATTTGAAGAAGTTGAAGCTCCTCTCTACTGCTCGGGACATGAATCGGTTGAGTGCAGCTAGACGTCCAGTCAAACGTTGGACGTCGCGTACCGTTTTAGGGCTGCTCATTTCAAGTATTGCTTGGATTTTCTCAGGGTTGGCCTCTATTCCTCTGTTTGAGACGAGGAAGCTGAGGAACTTTCCTGAGCGCACTCCAAACGCACACTTGGCTGGGTTGAGCTTCATGTTGTACCTTTGCAAAGTTGCAAAGGTCTCTTCAAGGTCGGAGATGTGGTCAGTGCTTGGAAGCGTTTTGACCAACATGTCATCGACGTAGACCTCCATGTTGTGCCCAATCTGCTGCTCGAACATCTTATTGACCAGTCGCTGGTATGTCGCGCCCACGTTTTTCAGACCAAAGGGCATCCTGGTGAAGCAGTATAACCCCAAGTCTGTGACGAACGTGGTGGCATCTTGATCCGGGGGATGCATACTGATCTGGTGATACCCAGAGTAGGCATCCAAGAAGCTGAGGAGCTCATGCCCGGACGTAGAGTCTACCAGCTGATCGATGCGCGGCAGCGGGAAGTTATCCTTGGGCGTCACTTTGTTGAGGTCCTTATAATCCACACATACGCGCCATTTGCCAGTGGTTTTGCGTACGAGGACTACGTTGGAGATCCACCTTGGGTATTGGGCTTCCCGGAGGAGCCCAACTTCTCGGCTTTTGACGACGTGATCTCGGATCACGGTCTGTCGTTCTCGGTTGATGGGTCACCTCCTTTGTTGAACTGGTGGGACCTGTGGGTCCAGGCGGAGGCGATGCACCATCACTTCTGGAGGGATGCCTGGTAGCTCGTCATCGGACCATGCGAACACGTCCAAACTAGCTAGCAGGAAACTTCTATACCGCTGCTGCTCGGCTTCCGCTAGTAACATGCCAATGTATAGGACGTGTTCGGGGTCATCGTCCACTTGGACTGGAAGCAGGTCCTCGGCAGGAGTTCCGCAGCTGGTGGAAGGCTGGTCGGCCGGTGGAGGAACATGTGTTGGATCCGCGAGTGGCTGCTTGTCCCTTAGAGAAAGGACATAACACCGTCGGGACTCGCACTGGCATCCGAGCACCTCGCCGACCCCGCACGGCGTGGGGAACTTCATCTTCTGATGGAGGGACGAAGGCACCGCCTTGATCCGCCCGATCAGACCTCTACCAAGGATGACATTGTAGCCGGGCATGTTCCTGATGACCAATAAATCCACCACCTTGGTCACGCACTTCGGAGCCGTCCCGAGGGTGATCGGGAGGCGAACTCTACCCATAGGCTGAATCGACACCCCCGAGAAGCCGAACAGAGGCGACTCTACAGGGATGAGCTGGTCATTTTTTAGGCCCATAAGGAGATAGCAATCGTAAGCCAATACGTCGGGGGCACTTCCATTGTCTACCAGAATCCTGCGGACATTACAATGATTGATGGTTGCCGAAATGACCAACGCATCAGGGTGTAGGGCGGTAACCCCTACAAGGTCTTCGTCCGAGAAGGTTATGGCCTCCTCAGACAGTGCGTGCGTGGGATTAGAGGGATAAGGAGCCGGCCGAGGTATCAGAGGTCTGTCCACGGCATGTACTCGCCTTGCGTAATCACGTCAGCTCTGAGTACTTTCTCCGCCTACGCCGAATCCTCCCGCGATCACATTGATTTCTTTCCCGTTGGGCTGATTGTTGATCGGTTGCTCGGGGGTCCGCTCTCAAAACCTAGGGCGGTCTTCATTCCGATGCACGAACCATCTGAGGTAGCCGTGCTTGATAAGGGACTCGATTTCGTCCTTGAGTTGGCGGCATTCGGAGGTATCGTGGCTGTGGTCGTGGTGGAAGCGACAATACTTTTCTGGTTGCGCCTCCGGGGATCGGAGTGCATCCTCTGTGGCCACCGAACATATGGTTCGTCCCTGATCTCTGCCAGGATCTGTTCGGGTGCCACCGTACCGTCAGAGGTGTGTAGTCGGTGAAGGGGCGTGGTCGATGCGGCGAATCGCCGTTGTGCCGTCCTTTCTTCCGATCACAGTCGGAACCGTTGTCAGAAGGCCTCTTCTTGTCCGATGACTCTCCCTGCTTTGCTCGGCTAGTAGCCAGACTCTCCTCGCACGCCGCATGGCGTTGTGCAGTAGAGAGGAGCTCGGAAAGGGTGGAAGGCTGCTGCACTCCCAGCATCCTCTGCAGAAAACCATCGCGAGTACCCTGGATAAGGACACTGTGGCTAACGGAACATCGAGGCGCGGGATGCGGAGCGTCTCAGTCTAGAACCTCTTGACGTAGTCCCAGAGTGCTTCTCCCTTCTTTTGCCGAACAGCGAGAAGGGAGGCCACGGTGCGCGGTTGCGACCTTCCGCCCAAGAAGTTGTCCCGAAAGGACTTCTTCAATTGATGGAACGAAGAGATGCAACCTGCAGGGAGGGCTTCGAACCAGGCCTGAGCAGTTTCCTTCAAGGTGGCCGGAAAAGCCCGGCATTTGGCCGCATCAGATGCTCCATGGAACACCATATGCGACTCGAACCCATGGATGTGATCCATGGGGTCAGAGGTGCCGTCGTATGGCGTGATGGTGGGCAGCGGGAGCTTGGGAGAGACCCGAGCCTCCAGGATCTCCGCAATGAACGGGGAGCGGAAGTTCAGGTCCTCCTCAATGGAGCTTGCCCTCAGCTCCTAGACCATCGCATCCACACGACGTTCTAGGTCGACGACGCGGCGTAAGCGCCTAGCCAACTCCTGTTCGGAGTGGGCCGAATCCGCACGCCCAGTCTTGTGGGAGTTGGCTCCCACGACGAGCGTGGTGGGCGGGGGGCCGCCGCGGAGCGACGGGGTGAGCGACCGTGGCGCTCGGTGCTCGTTCATCAAACGGGGCGCGATGCGACCTCCGCGGCGAATCGGCATGCTGCTCCTGAAACGACTTTGTCGGGGCAGGAGGTGCGCGTGATCGCCGGTGAGACGACTCTGTTGGCACTCCTGCGGAACGGAGGCTACCGGAACCGGCTGCCCGGCCAACTGGGCTTGGAGACCAGGCAGATTCCCGTCAGCTGCTGCATCTGCCCCCAAAGTTCGGCCATCTCCAGGGCGGTCGCAGGCACGACGGTGGTGGGCGTAGGGACACCCCCGGTCGCAGCAGCAGGGGCTACGACAACGTCGACGGGGGGGGGGGGGGGGGCACGTTGACTGGAGTTCGCCCGCGACTGGAGGGACCTCGTCATACGGCTCCCTATGTTCTAGTACGAAGATCGTCCGCGAGCCATGGCTGTCGTTGCTTCCCACAGACGGTGCCAAAAGTGTGGAGATGTTTTCCTGCTTAGGCCGGAGCCAAGCGGGCCTACACTTGGAGAAAGGGAAGAAGACCGCCGGTAGCGGACGGATGCCTGAAAAACCAGAACGGAATCAGGGGGGCCCGATTGAAGAACTGGGGAGAACCCTCCGATGCCTAAGTCAGTGAACTACCGGTGAGGCTTTGGAGAAGGAGGGTTCAGTGTTATGCAGGAGCGATGTGTCTTAGATTACGTACCTCTGCATGGAGGCTTACTGGTGCCTTTTATAGGCAGAAGTGCTGAGGGAGAGGGATGGGACGTCCCTGATCAACGCCGCAAAGGGCGCGCCTGTTAGAATCCTCATCGGGGGGTTACGCGTTGAGGCGTCCGTTGAGGAGCTCTGTAGTTAGTGCACCACTTGATTGTGGGGCGCGTGTGGTGTATCCGTTATAACCGCCACGAGGGGATGAAGGGCTACTTGGATTCTCCTGGGCAGAAGGTACCGAGCAGGTAGCCCGCTCGGTGACCCAGACCTGCTATTCGGTAGTCAAACCCGTTGTTCGGTGCCTGGTGCCCGGAGGCATGGCTTGCTGCTGGATGTCTGATGCAAAGAAGTGTTGCTCGTGCCGAAGAGGTTTCGGCACACGTCGAGCAGACGTTGCTCGGAAGAGAGGGCCTTGGGCCGAACAGGCTATAAGGTATCCGGAGGCGACTCTTGGGTCCCGCTGGTACCTGAATGCAGAGACCGACCTCGGGACCTTGAAGCTGTTCTTAAAAAGACGTGGCGCCATGCGGAAGCGCCACGTTTGTCTGTTGAATGGGCTGGGCCATGATGGACCTAGCGCACGAAGGTGCTAGAAATAACCACCACAGTACAGATACCTCTCCTCAAGAATCGAATTTCTTTTTTCCTGAAACAAGCAAACTTAGTGTTCACATCCCTTAAAAATTAAATATGAGTGCATTCTATTTTGTAACATGGTGCTTTTGATATGTCATATTATTGGGAGTAGGTTGTCCATGGGTCGGGTCTGTACTGGACTTACGTGAATCCGATTTAGGTCTGACTCATCAATATAAAAATTCAGATATGAGTTATGTAGAATCAAGTCGGGTTGGACGCGACGTTTTTACAAAATATAAATTTTAACTAAGATCCGGCTCAGTTTCAATATTTACATAAAAAATTAAATAATAATAAAATAATATATTTAATACTATAAAATTTATAATCTCACTCAATTAAATAGAGTTTTGATGTTAATTACTTAATTTGTTTGAAAAGAGAGTTTTTAATTTTAAGCAAGTAACATAACATAATATTAATTAAATAAAATTTAAAATTTTAAAAAATAAAATAGAAAAAAGAATGGACTAAGTTGATTCGTCGGATCAAACTCAAAACCTGAATCGGGCTTGTACATTTAGTTAGATTGAATTTTTAGATCTGATTACAAATTCATGAGTCGAAAAGAATCTTACGATTCTATTCAAAATTGGGTCAAATCCATATTTCTATCGAGCCGGGCCCGTTTATTGACAACCCTATTTAATTGGAGGCAGCAGAAAGAGTAGTCTAATAACGATGGCAAATGGCAGAGGTTGATGAGTTGATAAAATGAGTGAAAATTTAAAAGTACCACGATAGTATAGATTAAAAAACAATCTTAGTATTGTTGGAGAAATTCCTATCTTATCATTGTTGCGTTAAGAGGTTTTTGTCAAAATATGGCAGCGGCTACAAAGTCACTACCATATTATTCTTTGGCAGTGGCTATGACAAGTCGCTACCATATAATTGTATGGCGGCGGATAATAGCCGCTGCCATATGTATTAATTTTAACACATATACTTTAGAAAAATAAATATATTTTACTACTTGTATTAATATATTTTTTTTATAATTATAAATTTGGTAAATTAATTAGGAATTTCTATCAAATATTTTACTTATTTTTTAGTTCATGACAGAGTTGTAACTCATTACAGTAAGTGTTATCCCATGTTACAATATACGTTAATTAAGTTCTGTTACAGTAAGGTCCTCCCTATTACAATTAGGGACTCCTAATTAATTTATCCTTATAAATATTACTATATCTATTAATGTATTATCTTGTAATGATACCAAGTAATTGTACATGTATCTACACCTAAAGAGCATGTGCCGGTACTAAAAGAGGATCGGACAAGAATTTCAGGCAATGAACAGTTAAGGCACAATAATATGATCAAATTTAATCATAGTGAGAAAGACTGGTATTGGGTTTTAATGCTTAAGTCAGCTGGTATAAGAAAATCTAAACTTTCAATTGACGAGCAAAATTGATATTGACTTCTAATGCCTAAGTCAACTATGTCGATCACTATAAACAAAGGATAAACTTAACAAAAAAAAAAAGTTTAAACTTCTTCATCATCAGTACTTACACTACAAGAAAAAGCGGAAATAGCGACCGACATGTTCGGTCTCTATTCGGTCTTAGTTCGGTCGCTGTAGGCAACGGCGACCGACTAACCACCGAAGTGCAACCGAACAAATCGGTCGCTATATATTGGTCGCTAGCCAGCGACCGATTGTTATCGGTCGCAAAATCTGTCTTTGATAGCGACTGAAATATATCGGTCACAAGTTTCGTCGCAAATAGAGACCGCCCTTTTGGTCGCAGGTTGGTCGCCCACAGCGACCGATAGTTGGTCGCTGTTACGGTCGCTAACAGCGACCGATACTTATGGTCGCTAAGGCGGTCGCTAATGTAGAGACCGACTTAGCGACCAAATATTGTCCGTCGCTATCGGTGAAGCGACCAACTTTAGCGACCGATCAACGTCGGAATTCTATCGGTCGCTATTCGGTCGCTAGTTTGACAATATATTTTTTTTAGAAATTTACATAAACGACAATAAATCACCTGATAAATAACAATACCATAAAACCACAATAAATCAACTACACAAATCACAATCTCCACAAACTTCAAATTCATCACATAAAATACAAACACACAAACTAATCATACATCCATAACAAACCTCAAATTCATCACATAAAATAGAAACACACAAACATCATACATCCATAATAAAATGACAACATGCACATAACTAAAATGAAATCACAAATCCTCCGCATATGTGTCATCCTGGTCGTCGTCTCGTCCAACATCTCGCGACGGATAATCCTGCATATTATTTAAAAAAATTAAAATTAAGTACTTAATAAAGAAATCAATTTTTCTTGAAAATTAAAAGCAAGATATTTTTCATTTAACTGAAATTGACGAATGTTAGTTTTAAACATTTTGCTCAAATCGGTAGTCCAATTTAGACTCCGTCAATTTCTACAAGTCATTCTCACCTTCCCGGTCATGTTGGAGTCATTGACAAATTAATCGGACATATATTTTTTTTATTTTTGACCCTCTTAAACTCGATTAAGTTGGTTCTTTTTAGGAAATATAAGTTTGAGCATCGAGCTCAAATTTGGAGTCCAATTTGAACTCCGTCAGTTTCTACGTGTTACTTTCACCCCCCATGTCGTGTTTAAACAATCGATAGATTGATTGGACATTTCTTTTCAATTTCGGACTCTCAAACCCAAGTTCATAGATTTGAAACTAAAGTAGTTAAGAAAATGCAAAATGTTTGTCCATGCCATATCGGGAGTCCAATTTGGACTCCGTCAGTTTCTACAAGTCATTCTCACCTTTCCGGTCGTGTTGGACTCATTGACAAATTAATCGGACCTATTTTATATTTTTGACCCCCTTAAACCGATTAAATTAGTTCTTCTTAAGAAATGTAAATTTGAGCATGAAGTTCAAATTTGGAGTCCAATTTGAACTCTGTCAGTTTCTACGGTTACTTTCACCTCCCATGTCGTGTTGGAACAATCGATAGATTGATTTGATCTCTATTTTCAATTTCGGACTCTCAAACCCAAGTTCATAGATTTGAAACTAAACTAGTTAAGAAAATACAAAATTGTTTGCCCAAGCCATATCGGGAGTCCAATTTGAACTCCGTCAGTTTCTACAAGTCACTCTCACCTTCCCGATCGTGTTGGAGTCATTGACAAATTAATCGGACCTATTTTTATATTTTTGACCCCCTTAAACCCGATTAAATTAGTTCTTCTTAAGAAATATAAATTGAGCATGAAGTTCAAATTTGGAGTCCAATTTGAACTCTGTCAGTTTCTACAGGTTACTTTCACCTCCCATGTCGTGTTGGAACAATCAATAGATTGATTTGATCTCTATTTTCAATTTCGGATTCTCAAACCCAAGTTCATAGATTTGAAACTAAACTAGTTAAGAAAATACAAAATTGTTTGCCCAAGCCATATCGGGAGTCCAATTTGAACTCCGTCAATTTCTACAAGTCACTCTCACCTTCCCGATCGTGTTGGAGTCATTGACAAATTAATCGGATCTATTTTTTTATTTTTGACCCTATTAAACCGATTAAATTAGTTCTTTAAGAAATGTAAATTTGAGCATGAAGTTCAAATTTGGAGTCCAATTTGAACTCTGTCAGTTTCTACGGGTTACTTTCACCTCCCATGTCGTGTTGGAACAATCGATGGATTGATTAGACTTTCTTTTCAATTTGGACCCTCAAACCCAAGTTCATAGAGTAAGAAAGTGATATTTTTCCCTCCTCAATCTAAATTCTTATATTTTGTAAGATGATATTTAGAGTTAACAAATAGAAAATCAATAAAATAAATACTTACGGAGGCTGCTGTGCAGGAGGTGCAGGAGGTGCTCTATTACCAGGAATTCCCAATTCTACGAGCATCTGGGAGACGGTATGAGAGACGATGGTTGAGAAATTCTGAGAGACGGTCTCGTTGACGATCGCCCTAAACATATCCGGAGTCATGGTCGGGCCGGCACTGGAAGAAACACCTGGGGCTACTGGTGTGGTAAATGGAGAGGTCGCATGTGAGACCGAACTCGAGCATGATGATATCACCTTGGTCGTGCCCAAGCTATGTCCAAAACCATAGACATGGCCTTTCTTGGGTGCCCCAGATGCTGCAACCCAAATGTCAGGATCCAACTCTGGACGCTGATTGTCATCCCCGTACCTCTCATCCATTCCTCTACTATATGACTCCTGCAAAAAATAAAAGAAATAAAATAAAATTATTCTACAGTTTAACCACAATAAATGAAACTATTAGTGTATACACTTACCGCTACCTCCCGAGCTTTCTCACTAATGTAATCATTTGTCCCTTTCTTCTTATGAGTTTCATCAAAAAGTTCTTGAAATTGAGGTGGTCGCTTGAGCTGTACTTCCTGTTATTCAAATAAATCACAGTTTATTATTAGATTAAAAAAATTCACAAATGTAGAAGTATACTTACCAATCTCGCTTTATGTGTTGCAAAGGAGACAGAGCCACTCGTGTGTACATTCGCTTCAGGATGCGCTGCTCTGTTTTGCTTTACTTTGCTTGAATTTTCATTCCATTTCTCCGCTCCCCAAATGTCGCACAGCTCCGTCCAATACTCCTTTCTCATCCACACAGGCTCATGCTCCTTCCATTCGTTCTTATCTGTACTTGCACATGCTCTTTCTGTAGTTTTTCGGACATTTTACATAAGATGTTTGAAATTTGCTCTTGCAGTACTTGTCCATGCAAATCTAGCACGTAACTCATGTGAAAGCTCTGTGAATCGATGATTCTTCTACATATTAACAAAAAAAATTTATATGTTACATAACAATAAGTGTGTTCAAATAAGAATTGAAAATGACTTAATATGATAAAATAAGATACATACCAAGAACATAGAGAACAATAAATCCTGAACATCCATCGGAAAATCAGAAAAGCGATGGATGGGGCCTGGAATATGTGCTTGAATTGTCTTTGTAATAAATTGTGATGCTTGGGCTAGCTCTATTTATTCCTGAAATTGAGAATATTAATACCACAATGACGAATAGATAACAAAAATAATGCATTACATACCCTTCATTTATCCACACTGCCTGCATCGTCTCATTATAACTACCCTCCCCCTCGTGATGACTCATCTCGTCATCAGCATGTACTATACGAATTAAATAGTATAAATAAAACAAACTATAAAAAAATAGAAATGTAAATGAACATACCTGACTCAGATGGAGGTGTAGATCTACTCGCCATGTGTGATGGAGATGCAGAGGCTGTCAATCTACCTGCTGCCGGTGGTAAAAGTGCAGAGGTCGTGGGTCCTGTAAAGATAAGAATAAGATACCACAAAAATATAAAGAATTATATTAAACAAAACATACAGTGCATTATACAAAAACATATTTACCTGCTACAGGTAGTAGCGGTGCAGAGGTCGTCAATCTACCTGCTGCCGGTGGTAAAGGTGCAGATGTCGTAGATCCTGAAAGGTGCAGAGGTCATCAATCTACCTGCTGCCGGTGGTAAAGGTGCAGAGGTCGTCAATCTACATTTATTGTCCACATCAATGCAGCCTTCATAGTGAAATTTTGCTTTCTGGATGCATCATAAGTAGTAACCCCATCGGTCCATAACAATTTCAACTCATCAATCAACGGCCTGAGATATATGTCTAGTTTTTTTCTAGGATTTTTTGGACCAGAGATCAATAATGATAGAAATAAATGCTCTCGTTTCATGCACATATTTGGCGGAAGATTGTATGGTGTCACGAAAACTAGCCAGCAAGAGTAGGAAGTCACTGAACCTCCAAATGGATTGAATCCATCAGTACATAAACCCAGTCTTACATTACGCGACTCTTTTGAGAAAGTAGGGTGAGCACGGTTAAAGTGACTCCAAGCTTCGGCATCTGCAGGATGACTGATACATTATGTTGTCGACGTACTCTTTCCGCATGCCATCTCATATGTTGAGCTATCTTTGGTGACATATACATTCTCTGCAATCTCGGTGCAATAGGAAAATACCGCAATGACATATATGGTATATCTTTTTGCTTTGAATTGTCCCCTTTCTTAGGCTTGAATCTATCATGACCACATATGGAACATGATACCTTACTTTTATCCTCATTATAATATAGCATGCAATGATTAGGACATGCATCTATTTTCTCATATCCAAGCCCTAAGTCAGTGACCATCTTCTTTGCATGATAAAAATTTTCAAGTAACTTCTCATCTGTGGCAACATACTTTTGATAATCAGTAACAAACGATCAAAACAAATCTCACTGATGTGAAATTTAGATTTCAAGTTCAATAATTGTGACACCACAGACAGTCGAGAGTGATTTTGACATCCATTCCACAATGGCTCATTAGCATCTTTGAGTAGCTGATAAAATCTTTCAGTTGTCTTGTTGGCGGTTCTTCATCGTGTGCATGCTCCTCATGAACATTGAATCCTGGACCAGCAGCATCTATGACCATATCAACATATGAACTTCACTTCCAACATTGGCAGGCTCGGCAGGCTGGAAGGACCACAATGTTTCACCGTGACATATCCAGTTTACATAATCTTTAACAAACCCCTTTCTGTATAAATGACGTTGTACATCCCATGTTGTCAGCCACTTCAAATTCTTACAGACTGCACAAGGACATCGGATACGACCCTCACAATCTACAGCTTCATAGGATTTCTCAAAGCAAACTGAATGAATCTCTCAACTCCATTTTTAAATTTCGTAGACACCACCTGATCAACTACTCTACGGTACATCCATGAACGATCTTCAGACATTTTCCCTGTGCGAATGAAATGTAAACACACAAAACTTTAACATGTCTAACAGAATAAAAAGTCCAACCCTTTCCTCACATCGTCCATCTCTGCCATTTTAAATAGGAAGGAAATATCATTTAGATTTTCACTTTTTAATCCATCTGTGAAGGTTTGATCACACGATTAATTACTATATGTGTTGTGTTATTTGCTAAAAATTTCAGCAGCATCTCCCCACTCCTCTCCGATATACCACAAAATATTTATTGATTAAGAAATTTTCTTAAACACTTACTAATAAGTGGTTAAGAAAATAATCAAAATCAATAAAGGTATATCAGAGAGGAGTGAGAAGACGCAACCAAAATTTTTAACAAACAACACAAACGCATATAGTAATAACCACCTAAGTGCGATCAAACATTCACAGACTGTCCAAACGGGACAATTCAAGACTTTGAGTTAGATAACATGTTCTCATCATTCAAAATGAGAACGTGCACATCAATCCCAAAGTCTTGAACGGGTAGGTTGATTGACACGGGCTTAACACGCTCTCCTAAGATGCGTGCAATGTTAGGTTGCACCCACGCATCTCAGCTCACATACAACACCCAACTAATTAATTATTGACAAGATAATAACACATTCTAAAAGCACAAAAATAAGTATTCTAAAAAACTTTATACATACAAAAAATATTAGGAAGCACATAAAACAAATAAGATTGACTTTGTGGTGATGACCATTCAATAAGAAAGCTAGAAAGCATATGAACAAGGAAAGCTAAAAAGTAAATTTACAAAACTAGAAATCAAATTTACAAAACATCTGGCACATTTATAAGAGCAAAAATGAAAGACAGCAGGATGCATTTAGCTTAACTATTATGATCTGCAGAGGAATTGCCATATATATGGGGATTGCTGTGCAGACAGTCCTACCATTTTTAGAACTTCTTTGTGACACTATCTTTTGCACGAATTGCGATGTTTTGATCACTTCTTTAGGATAAGGTGAGATCCTGTCAAAGGAAACTATAATACTATTCTAAAATTGTTTGATGCAGAATTTTCTTCTAGTTCCAGAACAGGACAGATTGGCCATATTGTTTGCCATCTTAAGACAGGCTTCATGCATTCTGTTTTGTTTACCTTTTCTTTTCTTTTCTTGAGGGGAGGCGGGACTTAGGACTGACTTCACAAAAGGAATTTTTGAAGGCCAAACTCTAACTCAAGACCTAGGCATGAGTAGAGGGAATCCTCTACATATATGGAGGTGAACTCCATCATGTTTTTAAGGCATTGGACAAGAACCGATCTAGAATGCAAGACTCCCCTTTCATGAGTTCATGGTTCTCTAATCTTTTCTTTTTGAATAGGATGCTATTTAACTTAAATGTTCATATTACTTATGAGTTATTCTTTCCATCTTTTATTTCATATGATGGAAGCTAATTAGAAGTTTTTTTTTGGCTGGAATCATATCATGTTAAACTAAATCTGACTAATGGAGTGAGCAAGTAGGCAAATGGAGACCTATGCATGTCAAGCCCATCAGACTAGCAAACTTTATGTCAAGAAGTGTGGGCACAAATCCTTAATCCAAAGGCCCGTAAGTAAGCTTAAAGTAAGGAAAAACTATTTCTTCAAAAGACTATATATTTCTCCAAAATTGGACCTCAGATGGAAAATTATTTCTGATGTGTATACTTTAAGTCGACCTCAGATGGAAAACTATTTCTCCAACAAAAAATGGAAAATCCACGACACAGTCAAACAATAAGTTTTGCTCTTTGGCGTTTTTAATTTGAAGCCAAAAACACTACATAGATAACAGAAAGACCCATATGAAGATTTGACAATCGGTGGGGGGCAGGGGGCGGAAAAATTAGAAGTCCATTAAATTGACAAGAAGGAGGAGGAAGGGGGCAGGGGGCGGGGCAGGTGGGGGGATGGGAGCCGGAGGCTCCTTCGGTACGGATGCACTGTAGTGAGAGAGATAGAGAGGTCCAGAGAGAGAGACAGAGGGACAGAGGAGGGGCCGGAGGGGGAGAAGGGGAAGCTAGGTGGGGGGAGAGGGCAGGGAGGGAGGAGGAAGGAGGTTGTGGGCAGGGGCAGGGAGGGAGGAGGAAGGGGGCAGGGGGCAGGGGCAGGTGGGGGGATGAGCGGGAGGCTCCTCTGGCACGGATGCACTGCAGTGAGAGAGATAGAGAGGTCCAGAGAGAGAGACAGAGGGACAGAGGGAGGGCTGGAGGGGGAGAAGGGGAAGCTAGGTGGGGGGAGGGGCAGGGAGGGAGGAGGAAGGAGGCTGTGGGCAGGGGCAGGGAGGAGGAGGAAGGGAGGCAGGTGGGGGGATGGTGTTAGTTTCGTATAGAGCGCAGTGAAACGCGAATCCACAGGTAGATATCGTTGCCGGCCGTCGGAATCGAACTAAACGTGAACCCGCGCGGAGGGAGATCTCATATTTACCTTTGCGGGGTTGCGAAACTCCCGTATCCGGGGAGGAGGTGGTGCAGGAGGCCCGGTGCTTCAAGCCGTTCAAGTGTCCGGCCTCTAGACGTATCCACGCGAGCTCCGGACGCAGACGGGATCTCCTCGTTCTCCACGCGTCTCCCAGATCTCAGCTCCACATGTGCAGGAGAGAGGAGAGAGAGGATGGGGGCGCCCTGGGAGAGAGAGAGGAGGGGGCGGCCAGGGTTAATCCTGGAGCTTGGCTCAGGGTTTAACTCTCAGCGTATATTATAGACACCGCGGTTTTTCACAAAAACCCAGTCATTGTCTATAAAGAACACCTTGCCCAGTCTGCTCGGAACTCTTATGCGTGTGACCCTCTAGGCCCAACTGCTAGTCCAGTTTTCAACCCATTAAGCTCAATAACTCTTTATTGACTTATGGTAATTAATTAACATCTCATATTAATTAATCACACAATCAATTATTGTCTCACGATAATTTACCGGGCTTCCAATCAAGTTGGGTGCCAAGCAACACCCGTGATCCTGGAAAGCATTGGGGTTCAGCAACCCAATCAAGGAACCTTTGTGTCATCAGTTACCATGTGACTATAATCCTTCGCTCGTACAATACTCCCGAGTGCACTTAGGGTATGGTCAACTGTCAAACTCTAATGTGTGTACTCACTTGGTTTAGATGCCGCATAACTATATCAGAAAACTCCTTTTCTGATAAGTAGTCTTGCCCTGGCCAGGGACTATCAGGCATCCTTCCTAGAGCATTCACTCCCTATTACCGAGAGCGAGCGATCCCATATTGACCACACAATCACCTTCGAGGGTATTCCGCTAGATCGATCACTAATAACTGATTAAGACCTCATGGCTAGAGATCTATAAGTCAAGGTCAAAACCTAGAAGTCCACCAACAAGGTGTCCTTGGTGTCTCAGGTCTAAGGACCAATCACGCCACTGTGACAATGAATCTAGCTGGTTGACAGTTAGGTACATTACCATCCAGCGATCATAACGGATCAGTTCAGTGAACTCATTCTCAATGAGCACTACAGATTCACCTTAGTGTCTCCACACAAGTGACTATGAGACCAGTCACCCTCATCATATGAGCAGGTGCAACCTGTACTAGTCTAACCGGATATCCGATGTCCTTCTCGGATATCCCCGACTAGGACAATTAAGAATATACGTTTAAAGGACTTAACCTCATTGTTATGATCTCATCATAATTAATATCCATTGCGCATATTCATGGACTCATAATGGAAACTTAACGAATACACAGAATGAATATAAAAGCCTTATTATATTATCAAAGAACAAGATTGCACAAGTTATGATTGGCTTGAGGACATCCATAACTAAAGATGGGAGCCGAGGCTCCTCCGGCACGGATGGACTGCAGTGAGAGAGATAGAGAGGTCCAGAGAGAGAGACAGAGGGAGGGCCGGAGGGGGAGAAGGGGAAGCTAGGTGGGGGGAGAGGGCAGGGAGGGAGGAGAAAGGAGGCTGTGGGCAGGGGCAAGGAGGAGGAGGAGGAAGGGGGCGGGCGGGGGCAAGGGGGAGCAGCAACCTTGGGAGGGGAGGGGGGGGGGAGTGGGACTTACTGGCGATGGAGAGGTGGGAGTAGCTGGCGCGGGGCTCCACACACGGCGGCGACGACGATGTCGTCCACAGCGGCTGTAGGCGGCGAGGATCTCCTCGGCGGCGATGACGTCGACGGTGGCGGCCGAGTCGACAGCGGCGGCGGGGTGCAGCAGCAGCGTTGGCGAGCTCCTCAGCGACGGGAGGGAAAGGGGAGGGATCGACGGGAGGGAAGGTGGGAGGGAAAGATTGGTCGCGGGGGAAAATAGGGCGATAGAGACCGTTTTGCGACTGAAATAAGTTCGTCTCAATCGGTTCTCTTCAATGCACCGACAGTACCGTCGCTAGTCGTCGCTTACAGAGACGAATTTGAGACCGATCAAATCGGTCGCAAATGCGTCTCTATATCTCTCTTTTCTTGTAGTGTTCCCATAGGTTGAATATCTTTGGATCTTAATTCTTACTCTTACATTTAAGTTTGATCAATATATATATATATATATATATATATATATATATATATATAATATATAGATTACATAATGATCGTTGAATCAGAGACTACATCTCATCAAGATCTCGTTATTTATAAGTAAATTAGAATTACTCTATTAAATTTTGATTCTCTTTAAATCAGTCAGTTGAATTTGATTCATATTTAAATTTGACCATGTGGACTCAACATTTTAAACCAGTATGGATGAAGACACAGGTCGGCCTACTTGAGGACACAGGTCGACCTACTTAGGACAGGTCGACCTACTTGAAGACCTAGGTCGACCTGCTTGAGGACAGGTCAACCTACTTGAGGATACAGGTCGACCTACTTGAGGATAGGTCGACCTACACTAAGACCTAGGTCACCTGCTTAAGGACAGGTCAACCTACTTAAAGACCCAGGTCGGCCTGCTTGAGGACATGTCGACCTACTTGAGAAAATAGTCTACCTACTGGAGGATAGGTCGACCTATTTGAAGACCTAGGTCGACCTACTTGAAGATCCAGGTCGGCCTGCTTGAGGACATGTCGACTACTTGAAAAAACATGTCTACCTATTAGAGGATAGGTCGACCTATTTGAAGACCTAGGTTGACCTACTTGAAGACCGAGGTCGACTTGCTTGAGGACAGATCGACCTACTTGAAGACTTAGGCCGACCTGCTTGAGGACCCAAGTCAACTTAATTACTTGAAAACCCAGGCCCGATACTTATTTTTGTTTAACGAAGTCAAACTGTGCGCAAACAGACTTAAAGTCCTTCGACTCTCGGAGGCAGAACATGTTGTCACTCATGAGACTAGCACGTCTGCGCTATGCGATTTCCGATTCATCTCTCGTCACCACCGCTCTCGTAGCACTTGACGGCACTTGAATTTGTAATATGCATCCATAACATGAGAACATGATAAAATCTAACGAACAATAAGAATTTTGTGATGGATCACAAATCTATTTCCACAAACCATTTCATGATCTCTCTCTCTCTTCTCTCACACACACACACACACATATATATATATATTATATATATATATATATATATCTATATAATATATAATATATATATAGTATATATATATATGACATTAGTTGATCAGTTTGCTTCATGGGTATATTCTTTCAAAGATATAAATTTACTTTGTTCTCAATTCTAATTGTTAGATTTATGTTTGATAACAATATAGAAATATATAAACACATATGTATATATGTTCAGTAAATTTGTGTATATTTATATTTATAAGTTAGTGACACATATATATTTATATTTGAGATTACAAGTATATATATCTAGCACAAATATCTATATTTACAAATATAAAAAATATATGTATATATCAATCACTAAACTAAAATAAGTTATTTTAAAAAATTATATGTTCTAGATATTTTTGATTTGAAATTTTTTATTTTAATAAATAAATAAAATGAAAATTTTATATTTGTCAGCACCTTGTGGCTGTTGACTAATACTGTCAGTGGCTTTCTTTAGCCACAGGCATTTATTGTATGTCAGCGATTTCTAAAACCGCAGACATAACATCTATATATCACGGTTCCTAGAGCCGCTGAAGACTATATGTCTGTGGTCTTACGTAGCCGCGGCCTTAACTCTACATTATCCACGGTTACATTTTATCCGCTGACATATGCTAAACTTTTATCCACGATTTGACTAACCGCGGACAAAATATTTTATGGCAGCGGTCTCTTATAGTCGCTATTTTATATCTCTTTTGTCCTTGAATTTTCAGCCGCGGATATATAGTGGTCGATGAATGTTGGTTCTTTTGTAGTGGTATCTCGATAGAAGAGAAAGTCATTGTCAAAATAAAAAAAAGATAGAAGAGAAAGACTTTTCTACGGCCACTATAAAGTCTCCACGATCATTTAAACTAATACAGTATTAATATATATAAGTTTTGTTTATAAAAAAGTATATATATATATATATAATTTTTTAAATAAATTAATTAGAAATTCTTATCAGATATTTATTTATTTTTTTAATTCCTAATAAAACTGTAATTTATTAGTCTTGTTATATTAAAGAAGTGTACGCCAAAATTATTTGGCAAAAAGAAATACCTATTGAAAGACTGATGGTGTAATAATATTGATGTGGATTATAATCAGTAAATACTTTTATAGTTGAGTGGATTTAATAATTAAGATCTTTTTTTTTCTCTCTCTCTCTCTCAACTGTTTAATAAATTAATTTCCGTACAATCCACATGAATGTTATTGTAACATAAAACTAATTATCTAGCTGTAAATATTTCTCATTAGTGAATTTTCTTGCTAGATGCGTAAGGAAAGCCTTATTACTAGATATAAGATTGTCCACACCTTGTTGTGACAGTACTTAATTACAAATTATCCTCAATTTTATTATCCTAATATCAAGCGAGCACGTACGGAAGACATGTACACAGGATAAGCCAACTATACATGTAACGTGCATACGGTACAATGTGGCAATAAGTGGGAAATCAAAGAGGGTGCGGCCGTGCGGGGTCCTGTCTGGGGAAGCCACAGGCAGACAAGAGTAACTTCCAACTGACACAGAAGAGTGCCCTCTTCATAAATTGCATGATCCCCAAAGCTGTACGGACGTAGGTGAATAATGAGTGAGTGTAAATTTTTTTTATTAAATTAATTTGATAAAAATTTATAAAAAATAACCTCACTAAATTAATAAATAAAGTGATCTTATTAAATAAAATTACTACGCCTACCGGATCATATACATGGATCAAGTTGTCTAACTCATGACAAGAAGAAGCCCTTGCACGCGCGTACGGACTGGGGCCAAACAACGGCCGGTTTCATCTATTATTGCGTAATTTATATTGCCCAGGATTAATTAAGAAGCCTTCATGCAGCCTAGCTATAAATATCTTGCCCATCGACTCAGTAGTTTAAGAGAGTCGAAGTATGAATAAATGTTTATCCCTACTCATCCATATATTTTAAGTTACGATGATAACAGTGCTGTAACTGATGAGCTCCAGGCAAATCTCTGCAACTGGGTATGATGAATCTAGCTACGTACGTCCACCATGCCATAGTAGGGGCTGTGGTTTATTTGCAAGAACCTGTCGTGAAGGAAAGTGAGTCCTTGTCTCCAAACTCTTCCTCCATTTTTTAGGGTTTGTCTGAGAATGTAAAGTTCAAATATTGAAGAATAAAAATGTTGTCACTATAGATTGTAGAAATGCTTAGAGTAGAAATTAATAAGAGTTTCCGTCTATGTACCGCATCGTCTGCGTGGAGGACAAATAATTAGAGCACCATCCAAGAGTTGGCAACTTTATGTTGAGTATATATAGTTAAAAAATCTCATCTACATCTATACCATTATAATAAAAACTCAGTCTTATAAGTACACGTGGCAACATTAGAATTTTTCTTTTCCTGCCCAAACTGAAATATGTGATACCGCCTAAAACAATACCCCTTCTTCTTTCTCTCTATTTTGTATTTTTTTCTCTCTTTATATGCTGTCACCGCAAGCAGCAAAATCAGTGGATTTAAAATTCAAATCCTCTCTCTTTCTCCATTTGGCCCGCCCCTAATAAAAAATAGTATTTTTTATCCAATCCGCCACCCCACCCCATCAAAATATAAGTACTCGCCTCCATTATAATATGCATCTCTTATATTTGATCTATTTAGTGTTTCGCATGAAAATTAAGTTTTCTTTTCTTCTATATAATACTCCTCTATTATTATTAATAACAATCATATCAAATCTAATTATAATTTATAAATTTATTATAATTAAATATATATTTAGAAAAAAACTGTGCAATGCACGAGTAGAGATCTAGTTATAATAATAAATTCAGTCTTAAACTGCCACGTGGCAACATCAGGATACTCTAATTCCCGCCTAAATTTTTTTGATATAAAAATAGAAATATTTTTAAACCTAAACAATCCTCTCAAGTTAAAAAAAAATTTTGTAAATGTGTTTAAGAATAATACGGGTAAGAAACTCCTAATATATGGCAACTCAATAATTTTATAATATTTATCCCTTTTAACGCACCAAGATTGAAAACAAACTCAAAACACTGTTGCCCAAATAAATCAAAAAATCTTACTAAATCGGGTAAGCACAATCTCTCAACTATAACCACCTAAATATGAAGACTCGCAAATTGTGGTGGGAGAAATTTGGGTAAGAGATCACCCTACTGCCAAAACATGATAAATTATAAATTTTTTGTCAACTTTAAAACATATTTTAAGAAACAGCATTAACACGGCAAGTAAGAAAGTTTCAATTTTAAAAAGAGAAATTCTTTCTTTTGAAATTGACCTCCAAAATATTGTCTTTCCATACATGAAAATTATATTTATTTTAATTTAGTTATGTTATATGTATACTAATTGTAGATTAATTACATCCGTCATAGTTTTTAGGTTTCTCATATTATGATATTTTAAATCTGCAATTCTTTTTAAATAGTTCTAAATATTTTAAATAAATTCTTTATATGAATACTTCTTAAAATTCCTATCTGCTTTTATGTGTTTTTGGTTTAAAGAAATTTCTTTGCACTAACCTACTGCAATGGTAGTAGAAAGTTTGGACTCTTCCAACGGAAGAAAAATAAGTACATATTTATTGCAATTCATATTTCGGTGATTTATTATGTTATGTAGAATTAATTAGGGAGATTGTGTTTTTTATTGTTCATAAACAATTAAAATTTAAACATTTCGTTATGTTTTAATATGTTGAACTTAAGGAAGACATAATGTTATTTTTATGTTATATGTTTAATTTTAATTTAATATATACTTAAAATACAATGCATCTCACGATTGTTCATGACTGTTGCGTAAGTCTATAATTATAAAAAATTGTAAAAATATTTGTTTATAATATTAAAAAAAATTATAATTTACTATTATTTATAGACTTACGTTTATGATATAGACCAATCTTTCATGTGAACCATTTTTTTACTGAACTACTTTAACACTATATATTTCTTATGATGTTCTTAGATAAATTGTGTCGTTTTTACTTATTTACATCATTTTAATATATATATAGATATATGTGTGTGTACATAAATATTTTTAGAATATTTTTTAAAAAAAAAATAAAAAAATTCAAATATAAAAAAAAATATATATTTATATTTAAAAACTTCATGTGCATCGCACTAGAATAGAATTAGTTAATCTAATATTTCTCAGTCTTGAGACTGCCACGTGGCAACACCAGAAAATTTGTTTCCCGCAACACTAAAACACCGTATAGAGTAGCCTTTGAAAAAGTTTAAATAAATACAACAATTTCAAAACTTCATAAAACATATAAGGCAAAACATGACAGGCATATAAAACATGGCAATTCTTAAAAATTTTTAATAACATGCTACCGTATATAGTAGTTTTTGAAAACGTTTTAAAAAATACAACACTTTAAAAATATGGCAGCGTATGAAACATGGCAATTCTTAAAAAGTTTTAATAACATGCCAAAGTTTGGCGTGTATATGTTTCCTTCTTCACCAACATCTCATACCCTGCAAATTTTTGATGTTCTTAGATAAGTTGTTCTATGTTAATTATATAAATATATATATATATATAATATTTTAAAATATTTAAAACAAATATTATTATATAAATATATTAAAATCTATTAAATATTTATACCTAAAATAATTCCGTGCATGACACGGGCATAGAACTAATTTTTCATACAAGAGAGTATCCAAAGATAAAGTGGATTCGATTCTTCTCTCTCCCGTGAGAGGGGGTTTACTGATGCCTCTCATAAGTCATTAGGCTAGGTTCTTTGTCAGTGAAAAAAATAAAAATAGTAATCAAGTTGTGTGAATATTTTCTTCCAAGAAACTAAGAAGACGTATTCTTGAGTATATATTGATGGTACTGCTCATCTTCACTTTTCCTTCTGATCAGTTCTTCGGCATGATTTAATTAGACCATTTCAATTAATGATGATAATAAATAGATATAGATTAATATTGCTTGAGTACCTATATATATTTCCATTCTTAAGTGAGGATGAGGCCGTAGATTTAAATCTCAGGAGGATCAGCCAATTATAAAGAATTTTTAAAGACATTGTAATAGATTAGTTTTCCAATTGTGGAGGCTATTTCTAGCCTCCTAGACTCGTAGGCTCATCATGGCCCATCGAGATGCCTAAGCTCCGGTCATTGAGCCACGTGTCTTCGAGTTCAGTCGATAGGCTTCCGAGTACGCTCTGGCCGCGAAAGGTAGTCTCCGGACACCGCACAACCTGTTCGAGCAAGGCACAATCCACCAGGCAGACCATGAGTCTCTGTTCGAGCCTTTCACAACTCATTACCGAACAGTGCTGGCGGCACACCGGACACCGAGCAGCGCCATTAAGTACCGAACACCGCGCAGCGTGGCCAATGTCCGAGCAGGCTCCTGCGCGGCGCCCCTTGGCCTATGGCCCTAGGCGGCCTTTAGCCTACCCATAGCAGTTATTGCGACGGCGCGACACGCGCCCCACGGTTAAGAGTATTAACCGCGAAGGATCCCAACAGGCGCCTCAAACGGACAACTTCCCACCTAGGGACTCCAACCGTCGCGTCCCTTCGGTTATCATTGGAGGGGATTGCGTCCGGACCCTCATCTCCCCTGCCTATAAAAGGCACAGGTAATCCTCATACAAGGTACGCAACCTTTCCCATACACACTCGCCCACGCGCGAACACGCACCAGAGAACCTTCCATTCCTGCCTCCTTTACAGTTTGACCAGACTTAAGTATCGGAGGGAGGGTTCCCCCGGTTCTTCAACCCCCCCCCCCATCTTTTTCTGGGTGTTGCAGGTCTTCGTCCGCACCGCTACAGTCATTCTCTCTTGTTAGTGGAGACTCATTCGACCCAGACCCGAACAAGAAAATACGTCCACACCAATTAAAAAAAATTGTTATTTGTTATCCCAGTAGATATAAATTAAGATAAGTATAGATATAAGTAAAGATACGAGGACCGAGCGAGAAGTCAGTCGAGAAGCAAGACCAATTGTGGTACGAATAGGGGTGTCAATTGGGCCGGGCCGGCCCGAAGGCCCGTGGCCCGCCCGGTTTTTATGGGCTTGGGCCGGACATTTTAGTCTCATTTAAATTTTGAGCCCGGCCCGCCCGGTGTAAGATTGGGCCGGGCCCGGGCTTGGCTCGGCCCGGCCCGGCGGCCCGGTGGCCCGGCGGCCCGGTGGCCCGGTATTTTTTTAAAAAAATAAGTGATGCGACGGTAATTTTAATATTCAAAAAATTTGGATTGAAAATTATATGTGAGTTATGTTTAATGCCTTATATTTATTTATATTTTTTAATAATTAAAAATAAATTTATCTAGATTAGTTTAATATTTATTTTATGTTATTTTGATTCAATGAACATATTTTTATTGTATAAATAAAGAAATAATAATAAAAATATATTTAATAAGGTAAAACCGGCCGGCCAAGCCTGGGCCGGGCTTTACATAATTGTCTCGGCCGGGCCAGATTTTTAAAAATTGGGCCTCGTCCTGGGCCCGGCCGGCCCGGGCCGATCAGTTAGAGACCCGGGCTGGACCCGAGCCAACCCAGGCCCGGTCCAGGCCCGACCCATTGCCACCCTAGGCACGAATCAAAATGTACTGTATAATTGATCTGATTTGAATTGTTTTATATTAAAACTTATAATAAAAAAATTAAAAATACAATATCAAAACAGAGTTCCAAACATAATACGAACCGGACATATTAGACCGGACCATGAAAAAACCATGCATGAACCTCCCATTTCCAGACCAACATGCTCCCCACTGCAGCTTTTCTTTGGAACACGCGGCCCCCTCGAGAAGGCGCCTTTACTTAACTGATGCGCGGCACACAACCGGTCGTAGACAAAGTTACATAACAGAGAAAAACTTAAAAGCTAGAAGAGTTCATAACTTAATTAAGAGTAAATATTTTTGTATAAAGATACGCAATAAGTACTAATTGGCAATTACAAAAAGACATTTATTTTAGTGGTAGATTGTACTTATTTTCTAATTACAAAGATATATCTTAACTACAACACGTATTAGTTGTGTGTCTTCAATTCATTGTTATTACATTTTAAATATGTAGTAAATATTATTTGTTAGGTTTAATTCCCAAATGACGGAGTGTAGAAAGGAAAAGAAAAGAAAAAAGACAGCCTAAAAAGCACCGATCTCTCTCTCTCTCTCTCTGCACGGAAGCGTGCTTTTTGTTCGGTTGTTATCTTTGTCATCTCTCTAATTAATTATTAACTAATAGTGCTTACCCCTCATCGAGGATCCACTAGGTGGCATTGTAGCAAATAGCAATAGCATGGCTTCTTTAGAAAGCTCGAGCACAAAAGTAGGTGGACGTCTCGCCCAGAATGTGGGGGAAGCGCCTAATTATATCCAGATGTCTGTGGGTGGAGATATGACTCATCGCACACCGTTGCGGCCCGGTTTGATTTTAACAGGGCGGGGTGATCAAACATCAGTTTGAAACAGTCTGACCAATTTTACTGATTCGGTCTTATTCCAGGGACACTCTATGAAAAATACTTATTGTTTACGTTGTCAAATAAAAATTTCTAGATGAAAATTGTCTGCAAAATATTATCAAGCCATGCCATGTTTGCAGCATATGGATCCTACTCTTACCATCCTTTTTTTTATATGCACATTCACATACATTTTCAATGTAAAATATCATTTGTCATTCTAATTTATTATTGTCACATTATTTTTTATTATTTATCTTTTTAACGAATTAAGGATGAAAAATTATTTTATAAAAAATAATGTGAGATATTTAATGCTCGTATTATTTGAGATGCATAATTATTTGTCATCTTTAATTATTATTTGTCATTCTTAACTTGTTACTTGTCCTTTTAACCTACTAAAAAAGTCCACAAAAAAGAGTTTTTTAACATATAAACCCTAATTAAATCAGAAACCAATTAACCCTAATTAAATAATCTCACAGAATTTTTTTACATATAAACAACCTTATAAATGAAAATACAAAATCCATTCCTAATTTTACATTTATATATTATATGTGGATAATTTCGAATATGCCATCGTCGTCACCCACCCCTACCTCCCATCCAAGAACCCTAGTTAAAGTTAACTAGATATGAGAAGTGACTATTGGCCCTCCCTCCTCCCCATCTCTCTCATCCTTACCCTCTCTCTCCCTCTCTCTATTTCGAGTGCACTCCCCCACCCCGCACGATGGGCGGTGGGATTCTCCCAGGCCTATGAAGCGGTTGAAACCAGTTGTACGATTCAGAGTGTTGGAGAGGAGGAAACTGATGCATTGTAGGAGATGGAGTCGGGACGGTGCCGGAGAAGTTGTTGTGAGAGAGGGAAAGAGCCTCAGGCATGAAGGTGTTGAAGCAGAGTTGGGAAAGGGCAGAGATGTTGCCGCCGATGGGGCCTTGAGGTGGAGGCATGGAAACCAGAGCTGATAATGTGTAGCAACTCAAAATTTAATATATCAATATAATATTAAATTGAGAATTTATTGAATAAATATGGTAAATAGATTTAAATTAGAATAAAGAGAGAATATATTGAAAATAAGGGAATTAAATTAGAACCCATTAGCTAAAATAGGAAATGGGTTGTACAATGGTCCAAGCATGAATAGATGGGCCCAATTGTGAAGAGCCAATTTGGATGAGAGATTTTTTTGCCTAATTTTGAAGTTAATTAATAAATAAATTAAATAAGGATAGAGATAAAGACTAAATGAGTTATAATTATCCTAAAAGGAGGCCTCATCCCATCCTAACCTATTACCCATGAAATTAGACCTCTCATCTACCCTATTAGGTGAATGTAAGAAAATAAGGAGATAAATGAGAAAATTCGGAGATTGAAGGGGGAGGAGAGTATTACAAGTGTAGACTCTTAAATTAGCTAATACACCCCCAATTCGTCCTACCAACCCATAGTTCATTGCTGGAGCCTTGGAGGACGAGGAAAGAAACTTGTGGACGAGAGAGCAAGGAGAAGGAGCTTGGAGAAAGAAGGGATTTCGCCATCTTCTCCATTCAAACCCTAGGATCTTTAAAAGCGTGAAAGGTAGACAATCTCTCAAGCTTAACCTAATTAAACTCGACCCTAGGTAGACCTTGATCCCTCTATCAAAGCCCCCATGTTTGCCCAATTTTCGTTGCTCCATGAAAGATGTCTTAAATGCTCAAATCTCTGCATCATGTACCCGAACCAACTTGGTTGCTTCCCTCCATTGTATACTTGATCACATGCCTTGCAAATATTATCATAAATACTGCATGATGGTAGGCTTGAATGACTCTATTTCCCCCAATTTTCATTATGCATCCTTTGCTAATTAAATCGCAATCCATGACTGTGCATGTTTTAGGTCACCGAAAAGTAGCCTAATTAAAACATACTCATTACTTGTCTATTTCCTAATTACTCATGCCTATTGATACATCTACATGTCTAGTTTCGTTAAAAGTTTCATGATTTTTGGACTTGTGTACGATTTAATATGGATCTTTAAAGGGACCTGTATCAAGTCATGGAGGGATGGACCAAACCCAAAAGGGGATGATTCCCCTTTATGGGCTCGGCCTGCCTTCAAAAATCGCGACGGTCCGACCTGTCGCAATCTCAGAAGGGTCGAGACCGACCGGCCTCCACGTCATGAAGCAACGGCTCGAGCCATCGCAGTTTCCACCCCGCCATCATAAACCCTGCCCCAGTTTCAGCAGAATGCACCCGGACCCTCTGTCACGACATGAAATGGCGACGAGGAACCCCCGTCGCAATTTTCCATATTACAACCAGAACATGTATTTACTCATATCCCCTACTATTTATGTCATTTTAAACCTTGTTTAGCCTTATTATGTACTGTTATGAATATTTACGACCTGTTAATTATTAATGGGTAATATTTACATAAATTAAATTAATTAAAAGCCATGTGCACAATTATACATGCTCTCATGATTTCTTTACACTTGCACACACTAAACATTATAATTACCATGAGACCTTATTAAATTACTCAATAAAGTATCTAGTAATTAAGTGTAATTATTCACTAAATCTCTTAATTATTTTTAACACTTGTCTTCATTTTATCACTGTGCTTTGTACATCGTTATCGCGTCCCTCTGCCTTCGGCCTCGAGGCAAGACGGACCTTATTTTTACACCCTTCTTTCTTGACATAGACCACCTCTCCGTAGGAATACTCTTAACAGGATCAGAGACTCTTTGGTAAAAGCCTCTGTAAGTCTCCTTGGCTTTGGCGGATGTCCATTGCTGACGAGCTGGTTGTACCCTTAAAACCCTTTACACCCTAGGATCAATATGATCCAACGCCTTAGTGCATTTTCTCTCACCTGGGATATGTCGGACCTCTAATATGTGTCATGGCACGGCTAGTGGGCGATGTGACTCACTTCTAGAGTCCGACACACGACCCTAGTGCTGTGCAACTATTACTGTCGCATGTTTATCGTTGTTTCTACGAATATGTCTCTATCTCATCTACTATCTTTGTACTCTCATCTATTCACATTCTATTTACACTCTTGTCTATTCGTCAATTACTCTCATCGATTCTTGGTACTCTATTTGGCCATATAATTGATTGTCTAAGATAAGAAACATGACTATGCCAGGCAATAGGGCCCGATCTGGTCTTGGGGAGAGCGCTCGAAAAGTGCCATTTGCCCGCGAGAGTAAAATGATCATGGTGTGTACGGCATGCACTCAGCGCCATTTAAAACTATCAAGATTTAATCTATGACAATCAATCCAAGTGCAATCAATCAATCGTTACAAGTGCTATCGTTACTAGTGCACCGTTGTGCAACTTTACGTGCTATATCGTTACATGGCCAATCCATTATCATACTTGTTGTGCTATTTTCCATGTACAAGTGCTATCATTCTCTTGCCATCGTTGCTTTACTCTGCATGACTATTCTCTCTAGTTATCTTGCCTTTTAAGACATTAATCACTTAAAGCATGCTTATTTATATGAGATATTAAGTCCTACTAGACATTTATCGCTCATTCTGCGCTATATTTCATGTGTTTTAGGTGAGTCGGATGGAGACTACCACACACACGAGGAAGGGAATGAGGAGGATGCTCAGGAGTGACCACTTATTTCGGCAACCTGTGCTTATTAGTAGTTAGTTAGTCAATATGTATTAGTTTGGATTTGAATAAAGTACTCTAGGCCCTAGTTTTGGCTCTGATTAGTGATTGTAATAGTTAGTTGATGAATTATTAAGGAAGTTGGATTTTATTTGGCATTATTCCAACTGTGCAATGGTTTGATGTCTATTTATCGCTCTGTACTATTAAATAACTGTAATTCTGCTCCGATATTCTGTGTCGGGGTGTT
The DNA here is from genome assembly GCA_014218235.1 of Colocasia esculenta. Classification (NCBI taxonomy): domain Eukaryota; kingdom Viridiplantae; phylum Streptophyta; class Magnoliopsida; order Alismatales; family Araceae; genus Colocasia; species Colocasia esculenta. The sequence goes on from CM024756.1 coordinate 56,271,578, forward strand.
ACAATATGAATGTGGCGATCCTCGTCTAGATCCCATTGGAACCCGACCTGACCCTGCCTCATGCAAACGGCTAAGCTTGCAAGGGATATCTACACTCGTGTCTAGTGGGAATACAGAAAGAACAACTAAACGTATGTAAAGATACATGACAATCACATGATCTCACATATATTTAAAATGAAGATACATTGTCCCAATACATTAACTCATGTCCAAAAGGAAAAGTACAACAACTTGGAATATACCCCGAGACGTACAACTAGAGCAAAACTCACACTACTAGTGGTGGTACAAGTCCGCCTTTGAGAACATAACTACTTACGCTCATCTAGAAAGGGAAGTAGGGGTGTGAGCCTCACAAGTTCACTGGCTCGGTAGGGAAACTCCAAAAAAAAGAAAAAAAAAACACAAAGCCACATAAATAACGCAAGTTGTTTCACGAAACAACTAATGTACATAATTAAATATAACTCACGTTTAACCAAATTAAAGCACAACTAAGAGGAAGGAAACCAACCATTCCCTTAATTACCTTCTTAAACCATAGCGTAGCCCTAACCACAAGTTCACTGAGCTAAATTAATTCTTAATTAGAAAATAAACATAATGTACTGAATGTTGAGTAACCATCACCGTAAATGGAAGTAACCATTATTGCAACTGTTAAAAACCTGAGTCAGAAAGGCACAACACCACCCCTCAGATCATGGTAACTAGGTAGCTAATCTAGAACCTAATCCGGACAAAGAAACCACAAGAAAGCTCTCTCAGTCTAGCAGCTAAGGATGAAAGGTCCAACTGCGACTCCACAACAACACTCGGTTGCCCAGAAAGCAGACCTAGAGGGGGGTGAATGGATTGCTAAAATTTCCTTTTAGAATATTCCTGTAAATAAATGCTTTGACAAAAGACACTAAGTTCGATAGTTAGAGTTAGTGCAAAGCAAAGACAAAAAGATCAATCACACAGACAATAGGAATTTTATCCTGGTTCAGATCTCTTGTGACAACGAGTCCTACATCCAGTCCCAAGCAACAACTTGGGATTCACTAAACAAGGGTATAGTCCCCCTTAAGGACACTTACACATCCAGCCACAGCTGGCCTTCTCTACTCTACACGAAGAGGCATGTAGACACCTAATTCTGGATTACAGGTCGAACCACATTTTGTCATCTTAATGAGCCCCAAGTTGGTCATTCACCTTGAGCCACCATTAGCCTCGCTTGAGCCCATTAGAAGCCCAATTTTTAAAAGAGTCCACAAGCCCCATTGCCCATTATTCTCCTTTATAATTGATCCATATTTTGAGAATATTTGATTTTCCTTGATGCGACGGGTCGGGGCACCGGGTTAGCCTTGTCGCGCCCCCCATGGCCGTCGCGTTCATGCTGTCGCGCCCCTACGACCCGTCGTGACTACAGCCGCGCACACTGGTGTAATGTCGCACATTTTTTGGATCCTCGTGGATCCAGGTTTAGCGGGTTTGGTGGCCAATGTGTGGCCCATTAGTGATGTGTATTTCTTATTGGATCCTTACCGGGCTTGGTTATGGGTTTGTGTTGGTGTTCAGTACGCTGGACACAATAGTGGGATGGCATCTAGGTGGGTGACGTCGACTTTGTGTTGGAGGCCATGGGTTGCCGTTAACATGTTTTTGGCGTCCATCGATGTGGACGTCTATCGTTTATTTTAATGGGTTTTATTGCTTGAACTTGGCGTCGAGCGATGTGGACGTTTATCTGTGGCGGTTTTGGTTAGCGGCGCAGAGGTTGACGTTAACCTGAGGCACCTGTAGGGTTTAGGGTCAACACGAGCCTTCTTCTTTTTCCATTTTCTTCCCTCCTCTTACCCCACCTGTACCGTTGTACTTCTTCACTACTTCCGACGGTTGACGGGAGCACGTGGGAAGACCGTGATGCGCGTAGCAGCGGCAGATCAGGCGGGGAATGACGGATTGGAGGGCAGTGTTCGTGAGAAGCTCTTGGGGGTTTCGGCACGATTTGAGGTTTTTAGGAGTTTGTTGCGTTTCTGAGGTAGGGATTGGACTCCTTAACTTCTCTGTTTGAATTGTCATGCTTCGTTTGCATAGATTGCATGTTGATTATGTTTTTGGGAAAAAGGGTTACCATGCTGGGAAATTGGGTGGTTGATTGATCCAAGTGTTGGATCTTGCTTTTCCGGTTTAATTATGGTATACAGAGGTAAGGGGAAGTGTTTCCCCTCGTTTTTTTATAGTTTTTATGGCTAGATTGCCCGTGTGATTGGCCTAGGGCCATTTTGTGTGTTCTGTGCGGGTTCTGCGGTGAAGATCTTGACGTCAACACCGGTTGACGTAGAATTCTTCGTTGGGAGATTAACGGCTAGGTATCTAGTCATTAATTGTAGGTAAACGGCCAGGCGGTGGTCGCTTACTTGGTGTTGACGGCAAGGGACATTGTCGCCTATATCCTTTGGACGGCAATCGATGTCGCCGCCAACCTGTGCATGTGCACAGTGGGTTTTTAATGGCATTTTTGTTGTAAGTGTTGCGGTATATTAACACCTGTGGTCCTCTTTGAGCACGGGGCTTTTGAGGTCAGCTTACCGGCTATGTAGTTGAGAAATATTACGGGGTTTTGATGTCGTGCATGTGGTTTATGTGTGCATGGCACATTGTACGTCATTGTGTTTATTGTATTTTTATTATTGTGGTTAGTCCGTGGCGTTTTGGCGATGAGGTTCATGTGTGGACCTAGCCCTGTTTTTGTTGTTATCCTTCGAAGATATTATATTGATTTATGTATTAAGTGGTGTGTGTGTGTTGCCACGGAGGTCACAAGGTGACGATGATAGGCAAGATTGTGGTACATAAATGTGTTGGTGTAGGATAGCTTTGGGGTCACATGGTGACCGATGTTAAGCTAATCCTAACACATGTATATCGTGAATTATAAATAAAGATTATATATGTAAATATCATGGTTTGTGTGCTAGCCGAGTGTGGTGGTCCGGCGCCTATTCCGGAATGCCTCTCTAGTCGGGTACCCCAGGTTCTCTGTGAGCCAGGCACGTGTTTGTTGTGCTCGGGGTTTTGTCCCGGTACAGTGTGGTACCGTTGAGGTCCGTGTCGTCTTCCTGGACACCCTCACTCCTGAGTTTGAGTTGTACGTCCGGCTGAGGGAAAGACGGCAGTGGGGCAGCGACTTCCCAGAGTTTGTTCTTTTGTCGCTTGTAGCGCGCTCGTAGTTGGGGGTACGGACACCAGTAGACGTCACTGGTCCCCAGCTAGTCCTGTTTTCCAGTGCCTCACTTTAGGGTGCTCCGGCTAGAGACCCTAGAGGTGCCAGGCATGGACCTGTAGCTGTGTGTCTGCAGGTGTGGTGTTGGTTGGTCTCCACAGTTGTTTGTCTTTACCTTGTGGAGCGGCAGTTGGACCTTTCATCCGTGACTGCGAGGCTGAGAGGTTGTTCTTGTTGTGTTGTCCGGGTTGGATACTGGCCTGATCCGTCAGTAGTCCGTTCCTGTGTGGTGGCGTCGTTTCTTTCCGACTCGTGCTTTGCCATTGGTTGTAGCTCATGAGTTTGTGACTCGTATGTCGAGGTTTGACCCGTTCGAGGTGTGCCCTGGTGTTGGCACAGTTGTGTCTGCGGTTGTGGCTTGTGGTGTTTACCACCAGCGTGCTTTGCCGGCTCTAGTTGTGGCTTGTGTGACTCGCCGGTTGAGGTTTCACCTGTAATGTTGTGCCTAAGTGATGGCACAGTAAAGTTGTGGTTCTGTGTGGTGTTTACCACCTACTTGTACCCTTCGTATAGGTGTTTGTGTGTGGTACCTTGAGGTAGCAGGTACCTATACCCTTCGTGGGTTACTTTGTGGTTTTGTGGTGGTACATTATGTACCAACCCTTTCAGGTACTTGTGTGTCGTGAAGGTCTTGTAGTTGACCTACCATTGTTGTATTCTATCCGTTTTAAGTAGATCTGTGTTTATGGTTTATTGTGAATGGATTGGCCTGTGGTAGCCAATCTTGTTACCCTTTGTGAGTTTTGCCAATGAGGCTTATGCCTAGGCGTACTATGGTTTGGTGGAGCTGTGCTTCGTGAAGGTCGTGTGATGGACCTTCCACTTGTGGTGTTTTACCTTTCTTTAGGTAAGATTACATTTATGGTTTTAGTGTGTCATGAATTGGCTTCATGGTAGCCAGTCTTGATACCTTGTATGTAACTTCCGACGTAGTGTAATTTGGAGTATAAGGGACCAGCTTTTGGTTAGTAGTCATGTTACCCAAGTGTTTGAGATTCGCTAGTGAAGCTTATAGCCTGAGCAGAGATTTACCTGTGTGACTTATAGCTTAGGCAACCAGTTGTTGTAACAGTGTGCCAGTGAGACTGTGGTTTAGGCACTGCTGTTGTTGGGCGGACTAGTAGTGTTGTACCAGTCCTGTAATTCCACATTCTTCTGAGGACTTTAGTTTTATGTTATGATTACGTTTAATTGTTAATTATCATAATGTTGTGAGCATGCCATGGTTTGGCTATCAGTGTTGCCAGTGATACCCTCTGAGGTTGAGGTCTCTTTTGTTGAGTGTTGTGGTGGTTTGGTGGTCCCCCTACTGAGCCAGTGACTTGTTGAGGCTCACTCCCCTTCAGTTCTTTTCAGGACTTGCCGTTGTGTGGCTTGTGGAGCGTTGTGATAGACTTGTACACCAGCAGTAGTGTTAATAGAGTTATGTGAGCTTGTGCTCCCTCGGGTATGCCCCAGGTAGTTGTACTTTAATTGGAAATGTAATAATGTAATGGGACAGTTGTAAATTATTATATGCAGATATGAGCACATGTTCTTTCTTGTGTCTCTTACTGTTGTGGTTTGTCTTTTATATTCCTCCTGGACACGTGTGTGAGATATCCCTTGCGAGACTTCGGTCCATTCGCGGGAGGCGGATCTGGATATGGAGCCTAATTGGGCATAAATACCCTGGTCCGTCACAGTTGGTATCAGAGCAATGTCCAGTTAGAATATGAAAAGACATTGAAAGTATAATGTCCCAATACATGAATTAATGTCCACTGCTGGTAGTAAGTCTGTGGTTTTATGTGTTATAAGGTGATTTTTATGTGAGCTTTTGGCATGCAAACCGTGTGTTTATGTTTGTTAAATTAGCAGTTGTGAGTAGTTTTTGAGCCATAGAATGGTTAAGTGGTATAAGTTGTGTCGTTGCACCAGTGTGCCAGGATGCAGTTGAAATTTTGTGTTTAAAAGTTTTCAGTGGCAGATATTAAAGGAATCAGTGGAATTAGTTATATTGATTAGCAAAAGTAAAAAGCAATCTCAGAAAGATATTTGCAAATGGTGCTCTAGTAAAGAATAAGGGTTAATAGAGACAGGTATAAGGTGTTACTGTGATAGATCAGCAGAATTTTACTAGTAAGGAATAGTGTGTGTGTGATAAAAGGCAGATGGGCCTTGGCAGAGATATTGTTTGAGATTTGTGTTAGTAAGAATTGAGAAGTAGCATGAGTAATAATGTGATTAATGTCCTGGCAAGTTGAGAATGATTAAGTGAGACAGGTTGGTTTCAAATGAAGTGTGAGTAAATAGAAGAACAAAGAATTATGATTATTCGATAAGGATAAAAGTGTTTTGATAATTAGAAATCTGGCAAAAGTGGTGAGTTAAGCAAAGAGAAGATAAAAGAAGATCATGCATAGCAGACTTTTCTGACAACTCCGTAAGAAAGATATTAGTTTGGCAAGTAGCAGTTTATGAGAATTGCATAGATTAGTTTGTTATGGAATACAGTGTTACAAATAAGATTATTACTGATTAGCAATTGTGTATAGTTTGAGCAGAGAAAAAGTAAAACTTGTATCTGTTAGAAATTGAGGCTGTTCAGAGTAAGATAGAGTTATGTGGATCAGAAAGAAAAGAAATGGATTAGCTAAGAAGCTGTTGAGCAATATTAAGCTAAGTGGTATAGAGAAGTCAGGCAGAGCTAGTTATGATATTTAAAGAGATTGACTTCAAATTATAGCTTTGGCGGTTGTCAATGAAGAGTGTTTGTAGATGTAACTGAAGGATTGAGAAAGTGATCAGTAAGAGTTTGTATGGCATCCCACAAAGAGTGGGTTAGTTTAAGTAGAAGTGCTTTTCGAGGTAATATTTTAAAATTTGATATAAGAATAAAAGGCAGGGCAGTTAAGAAATAGTGTGCAGATTTGAGCATGGCTGAATGGAATTGAGACCGTCAAGTATACAAGGAAAAGTATAATCAGATAAATAGTGAATGACTCAAGGTCAGATGGCACCCAATTAAAATAAAGTTAAAGTGTGTTAAGTCAGTTAAGCAGCGTGAATGCAACGCCATAAAGATGAAAGCAGATGTTTTGAGAAATGATAGAAATAATGTGGTTATTCAGCCAGAAATGTAAATTGAAGCCAGAAAGGGAATATGAAAAGCAAAGTATGTTAGTAATGTAATGGTATGACAAAATTTGGATTTTTAAAAGGTGTGGCACAATCACAATTGAAGTATTAGAGAAAGTAGTTTGGAAATTTTGATATTGTGTTCCAATATTAATGAGCAAGTAAAGCAATCTGGTTAGTATTAAATTTAAACGAAATCAGAATAGTGGTGAAAGTGTGTAGCAATTGTGAATAGTAATGGAAGTAGAATTTATGAAATATTCTGTCAAATATTTTGTATAATCAGAGTGGCGCAGCGGAAGTGTGGTGGAACCGCAACCCACAGGTTAGACATTTGAGAATATGAGAATAAATAAAGCAGAGTAATGGCTAATAGTGATAAGCAGATAGTGAAATGGCACCGAGTAATCTGGAAATTTAAGCAAAGTTCAATATAGTGGAGTACCCAAAAGTAGCAGAACAAAGTAAAAGGATTTGAGCAAGAAGTGTTTCTTATTGGATCCTTACCGGGCTTGGTTATAGGTCTGTGTTTTTGGGAAAAAGGGTTACCATGCCGGGAAATTGGGTGGTTTGATCGATCCAAGTATTGGATCTTGCTTTTGTGGTTTAATTATGGTACATAGATGTAGGGGAAGTGTTTCCCCTTGTTTTTCTATTGTATTTATGGCTAGTTTGCCCGTGCAATCGGCCTAGGGCCATTTGTGTGTTCTGGCGGGTTCTGCAGTGAAGATCTTGGCGTCAACATCGGTTGACGCAGAGTTCTTCGTTGGGAGATTAACGGCTAGGTATCTAGCCGTTGATTGTGGGTAAACGGCCAAGTGGTGGTCGCTTACTTGGTGTTGACGGCAAGGGACATTGTCGTCTAAATCCTTTGGACGGCAATCGATGTCGCCGCCAACCTGTGCATGTGCACAGTGTGTTTTTAATGGCATTCTTGTTATAAGTGTTGTGGTGTATTAACACCTGTGGTGCTCTTGGAGAACGGGGCTTTTGAGGTCAGTTTACCGGCTATGTAGTTGTGAAATATCACAGGGTTTTGATGTCGTGCAAGTGGTTTGTATATGCATGGCACATCGTACGTTATCATGTTTATTATATATTAATTATTGTGGTGTTGTGGCGATGAGGTTCACGTCTGAACCTAGCCTCGATCTTCTAGAATCTTTTATAGATTATTCTGGATGGATAATTAGTAAAATACAAGTGTGATTATTATATGATTATCGTGGTCAGTGTTAGTGTAACCTTTACTGTCACTTTGTGACCAATGACAGGCCGTGGTATTATTATTAATGTGGTTTGTATGTGATGTGTAGGTTAGCTTGTAAGTCATGGGTGACTGGAACAAGCTATTCCTAATATATGTACCGTGATCGGTAACAGAAAGTGTTTGTGTATATATCGTGGTTTGAGCTTGCCGAGTGTGGTGGTCCGGCGCCTATTCCGGAATGCCTCTCTAGTCGGGTACCCAGGTTCTTTGTGAGCCAGGCACGTGTGTTTGTTGTGCTCGGGGTTTGTCCCGGTATAGTGTGGTACCGTTGAGGTCTGTGTCGTCTTCCTGGACACCCTCACTCTGTGTTTGAGTTGTACGTCCGGCTGAGGGAAAGACGACAGTAGGGCAGCGGCTTGTGTTGGGGTGTGCAGTCGCTTGTAGCGCGCTCGTAGTTGGGGTACGGACACCAGTAGTCGACACTGGTCCCCAGCTAGTCCTGTTTCCAGTGCCTCACTTTAGGGTGCTCCGGCCAGAGACCCTAGAGGTGCCAGGCATGGACCTGCAGTGTGTGTCTGCAGGTGTGGTGTTGGTTGGTCTCCACAGTTTTTGACTTGTTCTTGTGGAGCGGCAGTTGGACCTTTCGTCCGTGACTGCGAGGCTGAGAGGTTGTTCTTGTGTTGTGTTGTCCGGGTTGGATACTGGCCTGATCAGCCAGTAGTCCGTTCCTGTGTGGTGGCGTCTCCTTTCCGACTCGTGCTTTGCTACTTGTCGTGGTTCGTGAGTTTGTGACTCGTAGTCGAGGTTTGACTCGTTCGAGGTGTGCCCTGGTGTTGGCACAGTTGTGACTGCGAATGGGTTGTGGTGTGCCCGAGTGGTGGCACAGTTTCAGCTATAGATGGTGAGTATTGACTCACCACAAATGTGGTTTAGTTTGCTATGGTGTGCCCTGTTACGGCACTGGTTTACTTGTGGTTTCCGCTGGTGCCTTGTGGTAATAGGTACCTGTACCCTGTGTGGGTAATGGTTTGTGGTGGTATGTCGTGTACCAGTCTTTCTGGTGTTGACGTGGAATTGTGTTTCGTAAGGTCGTGTGGTGTGACCTTCCACTCAATGTGTTTTACCTTCCTCGGGTAAACTACCGTATATGGTTTTCAGGTGTGATGGATTGGCCGCTGTAGCCGATCATGTTACTTGGTGTATGTGGTTTCCGACATATTGTGATTTGAGGTATAAGGACCAGCTTTTGTTAGCAGTCCTATTACCCTCGTACTTGAGATTTGCCTGTGAAGCTTATAAGCCTAGGCAGTGGTTGACTTGTGCGGCTTATAGCTTAAATGATTGGTTGTGACTGTAATGTGCCTGTGAGGCTTGCGGCCTAGGCATTTCAGTTGTTGAGCGGACTAGCCTGTGGTTCCTTTTTCTTTATAAGGAATATGCATTGTTTATCAATTACTGTTTAAAGTGTTATTTAAATATAATGTTGTGAGCATGAAATGGTTTGGCTATTGGTGCTGCCAGTGAGACCCATTGGGGTTGAGGTGTCCGTGGTTACGGTGTTGTTTTGGGTAGCCCCTACTGAGCCTGTGACTTGTTGAGGCTCACTCCCCTACAGTTCTTTTCAGGGCTTGCCGAGTGTTTGGCTTGCAGCGGCGTTGTGTCAGACTTGTACCACCAGCAGTTGTGTAGTAGTTAGTGTTGTGTGAGCTTGTGCTCCCTCGGGGTATGCCCCAGGTAGTTGTACTTTTTAATTGGACATGTATTAATGTAATGGGACAGTTGTAAATTGTTATATGCAGTATGAGCACATGTACTTTCTTGTGTCTTATACTGTTGTGGTTTGTCTTTTATATTCTTACTGGACACTTGTGTGAGCTATCCCTTGTGAGACTTCGGTCCGTTCGCGGGAGGCGGATCTGGATATGGAGCCTTAATGGGCATAAATACCCGGTCCGTCACAGTTGGTATCAGAGCAATGTCCAGTTAGAATATGAAAAGACATGAAGTTACAATGTCCCAATACATGAATTAATGTCCACTGCTGGTAGTAAGTCTGCGGTTTTTGTTGGTTAAAGTGGTATTTGTTTAAGTTTTTGTTTGTAAAATGTGTTTTTGAGTTGAGAATTTGGCAGCCGTTAGCAGTTGTTGAAAGTTGATGTGATTAGAGGTGGTATAATCTGTGTGATTATACCAGTGTGTTAGTTTGTGATAGAATGATTTGGTGTTAAAGATTTACAGTTAAAGGAATTGAGGAGATTAATAGTTTGGATATGGAATTTGTAAGTAAGTTATAATGAAATACAGAGTTAGCAGAGACAGGTATAAGTAACAAGGATGATGAGGATCAGAACAGTGTGAATGAGAATGTGATTAGTATTATGAAGAGTTTGGCATGATTAAGTAAAGCAGATCAGCTTTAAAAAGAGGTGCTGGTACATAAAAGAATAGTGATGATTAAGTGTACCTGAGATCGAAATTTGAGAAAAGCGTTGTTATGAATAGTGATGGTAATATGAAGTTTGATATGAGGATTTGTACAAATATGTACAGAAAAGATCAGTTGAATAAAGAAAGAAAGAAAAGAAGAATCAGTGTGCAAAGAGATTTTCTAAGAATTGCATAAGAGAAATATTTAGTTGATGAATGACAAGTTATGAGGAATTCTTCAGAGAAAGTTAGTAAAGATGGCTGTGCTAAAGATAAGAGCAGTGAAAGTTAGTAACTATGAGCAGTTCGAGGAAAATCAAAATTAAAGTTAAGTATGTTAGAATGAGTTCAAGGCAAATGAAATAGAATGGAAAGAAGTGCATTAATGGAGAAGCAGTTAATAAATATTGAGTTGAGAAAAACAGCAAGGCAGACTGTAATATTATGTTATTTGAGAAAAGAGCATTTAATGGAATGAGGGAAGCAGACAGAGCAAGTTGTTATATTTAAAGAAATTGGTATTTAAATTTGAGTTTTTGCTGTATTTTAAAGAAGATGATTAAATACCAGAAAGATTTATAGTATGAACGGTACAGCAAGATTAGCCAGGCAGCAGAATGAATAAGAGAAGTATTTTGCGGAAAAGATGTTATGATTAGAATGATTGGCAGTTTAGATAAAGAAGAAATATGGACCAGAGAAAGGAAGAATTTAGCAAATGATGAAGTGAATAAAATCAGATGAGTCAGAAAATGTCAGTTAGAGTTTGCATATCGGTGCAAAGAAATGATTTAATTGAACAGAAGTGAACTGTTATTAAGATATTTCAGGGTTTAATGCTGGAGCAGATTGATTAAGTAATATTTGGAAAGTTTATGCCCCAGAATTATGAGATTAGCCAAAGAATGTCAGTAAAGCAAGAAAGGTATATGAAGAGTAAAGCATGTTAATAGCGGTTTGGCAGGTCAGAAATTGCAGTAATTTCTTCAGCATGAATTAATTGAATAAGATGATTTGAGAAGCAGTTAAAGTTAGAAATGAATTCAGTTAAAGCCAGATGGAAATAATTGAAAATATAATGAGAACAAAATTGTGGAATATTTTGCAAGTGTTCAGTGTGATCAGAGTAGCGCAGCGGAAGCGGAAACAAGAAAGATTTAATATCCACAGATTGTTCAAGGTTTGCTGGGATAAGAAGAAAGTGTAAAGTTTTGCACAGTGGAATAAAGGAGCAGAGTTTATTATGGTTTTTAATCAGAGATGACTTGAAACGGTATGAGCAGAATAATATGAAAAGGACAGGAAATTCAAAGATGGTGATTGGTTTTCTTTGAAGAGGTGACAGTTGCGAATGTAAATGCAGATGAGGCAGAATAACAGCAAGCAATGATAAATAGAAAAAGAAATGGCGGCATGAAAGAATATTACAGTATAAGATATTCGAGAAAGGTAAAGTGGTCCCGAAAGAAATGTTGCAAACACAGCTGGAAAAATGTGAAAGTAGGTTCAGTCCAAGGAGATAAAGCGCCATTGGCAAGGTAGAATCGTCTACAATTGAAAGGTAAGGAAAGGCAATGGAATCGACAGAACAGAGTAATTGTGAAATGAATTGAAAGAAAAGAAAAGAACAAAGCAAGGATGGAAATGGATAGATGAATTGAAAGGCTGATGCAGAAAGAGTATCCTTCTTGTTCTGTATATGGTTTCATTTCTTTTTAGGTGATAATCCGATTTGTTGTGATTTGTTTATATGTCGAGGACGACATTTTTTTTTAGGTGATAATAATGTAACGTCGCGCGTTTTCCGGATCCCCGTGGATCCAGGTTTAGCGGGTTTGGTGGCCAATGTGAGGCCCATTAGTGTTGTGTGTTTCTTATTAGATCCTTACCGGGCTTGGTTATGGGTCTGTGTTGGTGTTCAGTGTGCTGGACATCAACAGTGGGTTGGCGTCCAGGTGGGTGACGTCGACTTTGTGTTGGCGGCCATGGGTTGCCGTTAACATGTTTTTGGCGTCCATCGATGTGGACGTCTACCGTTTATTTTAATGGGTTTTATTGCTTGAACTTGGCGTCGAGCGATGTGGACGCCTAGTTGTGGCAGTTTTGGTTAGCGGCGCAGGGGTTGACGTTAACCTGAGGCGCCTGTGTTTTTAGGTAAACCCGAGCCTTCTTCTTTCCCCATTTTCTCCTCTCCTCTTCCCCCACCTGTCTTCTAGTGCTTCTTCACTACTTCCGACGGTTGACGGGAGCACGTGGGAAGGCCGTGATGCGCGCAGTAGCGGCAGATCGGGCGGGGAATGACGGATTGGAGGGTGGTGTTCGCGGGAAGCTCCTGGGGGTTTCGGCGCGATTTGAAGTTCTTTAGGAGTTTATTTGCGTTTCTGAGGTAGGGACTGGACCCCTTGACTTCTCTTGTTTGAATTGTCATGCTCTGTTTGCATAGATTACTTGTTAATTGTGTTTTTGGGAAAAAGGGTTACCATGCCGGGAAATTGGGTGGTTTGATCGATCCAAGTATTGGATCTTGCTTTTCTGGTTTAATTATGGTATATAGATGTAAGGGGAAGTGTTTCCCCTTGTTTTTCTATTGTATTTATGGCTAGATTGCCCGTGCAATCGGCCTAGGGCCATTTTGTGTGTTCTGGCGGGTTCTGCAGTGAAGATCTTGGCGTCAACATCGGTTGACGCAGAGTTCTTCGTTGGGAGATTAACGGCTAGGTATCTAGCCGTTGATTGTGGGTAAACGGCCAAGTGGTGGTCGCTTACTTGGTGTTGACGGCAAGGGACATTGTCGTCTATATCCTTTGGACGGCAATCGATGTCGCCGCCAACCTGTGCATGTGCACAGTGTGTTTTTAATGGCATTCTTGTTATAAGTGTTGCGGTGTATTAACACCTGTGGTGCTCTTGGAGCACGGGGCTTTTGAGGTCAGTTTACCGGCTATGTAGTTGTGAAATATCACAGGGTTTTGATGTCGTGCAAGTGGTTTGTATATGCATGGCACATCGTACGTTATCATGTTTATTATATATTAATTATTGTGGTGTTGTGGCGATGAGGTTCACGTCTGAACCTAGCCTCGATCTTCTAGAATCTTTTATAGATTATTCTGGATGGATAATTAGTAAATACAAGTGTGATTATTATATGATTATCGTGGTCAGTGTTTAGTGTAACCTTCACTGTCACTTTGTGACCAATGACAGGTCGTGGTATTATTATTAATGTGGTTTATGTATGTGATTGTGTAGGTTAGCTTGTAAGTCACAGGGTGACTGGAACAAGCTATTCCTAACATATGTACCGTGATCGGTAACAAAAAGTGTTTGTGTATATATCGTGGTTTGAGCTTGCCGAGTGTGGTGGTCCGGCGCCTATTCCGGAATGCCTCTCTAGTCGGGTACCCCAGGTTCTTTGTGAGCCAGGCACGTGTGTTTGTTGTGCTCGGGGTTTGTCCCGGTACAGTGTGGTACCGTTGAGGTCTGTGTCGTCTTCCTGGACACCCTCACTCCTGTGTTTGAGTTGTACGTCCGGCTGAGGGAAAGACGACAGTAGGGCAGCGGCTTGTGTTGGTGGGTGTGCAGTCGCTTGTAGCGCGCTCGTAGTTGGGGGTACGGACACCAGTAGTCGACACTGGTCCCCAGCTAGTCCTATTTTCCAGTGCCTCACTTTAGGGTGCTCCGGCCAGAGACCCTAGAGGTGCCAGGCATGGACCTGCAGTTGTGTGTCTGCAGGTGTGGTGTTGGTTGGTCTCCACAGTTGTTTGACTTGTTCTCGTGGAGCGGCAGTTGGACCTTTCGTCCGTGACTGCGAGGCTGAGAGGTTGTTCTTGTGTTGTGTTGTCCGGGTTGGATACTGGCCTGATCAGCCAGTAGTCCGTTCCCGTGTGGTGGCGTCGTTCCTTTCCGACTCGTGCTTTGCTACTTGTCGTGGTTCGTGAGTTTGTGACTCGTAGTCGAGGTTTGACTCGTTCGAGGTGTGCCCTGGTGTTGGCACAGTTGTGACTGCGATTGTGGCTTGTGGTGTGCCCGAGTGGTGGCACAGTTTCTATAGATGGTGAGTATTGACTCACCATAAATGGTTTAGTTTGCTATGGTGTGCCCTGTTACGGCACTGGTTTACTTGTGGTTTCCGTGCTGGTGCCTTGTGGTAATAGGTACCTGTACCCTGTGTGGGTAATGGTTTGTGGTGGTACGTCGTATACCAGTCTTTCTGGTGTTGACGTGGAACTGTGTTTCGTGGAGGTCGTGTGGTGTGACCTTCCACTCAATGTGTTTACCTTCCTCGGGTAAGTACCGTATATGGTTTTCAGTGTGATGGATTGGCCCGCTGTAGCCGATCATGTTACTTGGTGTATGTGGTTTCCGACATATTGTGATTTGAGGTATAAAGACCAGCTTTTTGTTAGCAGTCCTATTACCCTCGTACTTGAGATTTGCCTGTGAAGCTTATAAGCCTAGGCAGTGGTTGACTTGTGCGGCTTATAGCTTAAATGATTGGTTGTGACTGTAATGTGCCTGTGAGGCTTGCGGCCTAGGCATTTCAGTTGTTGAGTGGACTAGCCTGTGGTTCCTTTTTCTTTATAAGGAATATGCATTTGTTTATCAATTACTGTTTAAAGTGTTATTTAAATATAAATGTTGTGAGCATGAAATGGTTTGGCTATTGGTGCTGCCAGTGAGACCCATTGGGTTGAGGTGTCCGTGGTTACGGTGTTGTTTTGGGTAGCCCCTACTGAGCCTGTGACTTGTTGAGGCTCACTCCCCTACAGTTCTTTTCAGGGTTTGCCGAGTGTTTGGCTTGCAGCGGCGTTGTGTCAGACTTGTACCACCAGCAGTTGTGTAGTAGTTAGTGTTATGTGAGCTTGTGCTCCCTCGGGTATGCCCCAGGTAGTTGTACTTTTTAATTGGACATGTATTAATGTAATGGGACAGTTGTAAATTGTTATATGCAAGTATGAGCACATGTACTTTCTTGTGTCTTATACTGTTGTGGTTTGTCTTTTATATTCTTACTGGACACTTGTGTAAGCTATCCCTTGCGAGACTTCGGTCCATTCGCGGGAGGCGGATCTGGATATGCAGCCTTAATGGGCATAAATATCCCCTGTCCGTCACAACTAGCGTCGTCCCAAGTGATGACCAAACCTTCCCATATAATTAATTCAGTTATTTATATATATTAATTTTGATGATTAACAAAATAGTACTAATGAATTACTTGAGCTTTGAGAATAGGAAATAAAAGAAAATGAAATTTCAAGACAATCAGGTAAGTCTCATCTCACATTCTGTCCAAGTCTTTTGTATCGACTTCTTCATACTTCACATCGACTTCTTTGATAAGCAGAACGATTTCCTTTCTGACCGAAAAGTTCAAATCAAATCAATATCGCAACGATTCTTTAAGACATCGCAACGATTTCTTTAGAACCCGTAACGACTTAACTGTCGTAATGATTTCTTTAGACCTCGTAACGATTTCTTTAGAACTCGCAACGACTTTCTAAGGCGTAACGATTTCTTTAGAACTCGCAACGACTTTCTAAGGAGTAACGATTTCTTTAGACCTCGTAACGATTTCTTCAGATCTCATAACGATTTGCTTCGTGCAATGATTTGTTAAGAGTTCTCGTAACGATTGTGACTTTCTAAGGAGTAACGATTTCTTTAGACCTCGTAACGATTTCTTCAGATCTCATAACGATTTGCTTCGTGCAATGATTTGTTAAGAGTTCTCGTAACGATTTCTTTAGTCCTCGTAACGATTTCTTTAGAACTCGCAACGACTTTCTAAGGCGTAACGATTTCTTTAGACCTCGTAACGATTTCTTCAGATCTCATAACGATTTGCTTTGTGCAACGATTTGTTAAGAGTTTCATAACAATTTCTGTACTGTCATAACGACTTGCTAAGCCGTAACGATTTCCTCAGTTCTCGTACGATTTCTTTTAACTCGTAACGACTTGATAGGCATAATGATTTCTTTAGAGTTCATAACGACGTGATAAGGTTTATAACGATTTGCTATAACTCATAACGATTTCTTTAGAGTTCATAACGACGTGATCAGTGTTTATAAGGATTTGCTATAACTCATAACGATTTCTTTAGAGTTCATAACGACTTGATAAGTGTTATAATGATTTGCTATAACTCATAACGATTTCATCATTATAATTTGATAATGCTCTGTCATAACGATTTGTCTGTTATCGTATAATGATTTCATAAGTCATCGGAGTGTTCATATCAACTTTCTTGCTGTATCAGCATAATGCTTTTTAATAGCGTTGAAAAGTCAAAGTCATATCTCGTTTGTTGACTGCTACGCATTAAATGCTCTCTGATCGTATCTCCCATGCATGTAGACAATATCTTCCATTTTTATGCTACTCTGTCTACGTCCTTTTTAGACAGAAGGGAGCTTTGCTATATATTGCAATATCTGTTCCATCTGCAACTAACAATCGACGGCAGTCCTAGCTGTCCTCTATTTATTGTTGATATGCTCGCAGATATCTGACAAGACTCATCTGTACAACGTTGGATACAAGATACAAGATTCTAAAACATTTTTCTGGCGTGTACTAAAGGATAAAAGACTGAAGATCAGAAGCTTACTTAGTGACCAGTCTAACGTACACCTGGATGAGAGACACGGTTCTCTTAACGTTCAAATTTCAAGAAGAAGCTTAAATACAAGACTCAAGACTGAGAAGAGATAAGGAGAAAGAGATAACAACATAGAAAGAGAGCAACACCAATTCTTCTAGTCTTCTGTTTTTCAAGCAAGAGCAAAGCATCCATTCCAATTGTTTTCCGTAGCTCTTCTGCTCTCAGTGTTCATAGAAGAAATTCTTGTGAGAGCCTGTGTAGTCTTTGGAGAGAAACCAGTGTCAAATTCTCTTTCTCTCTTGAGGCTTGTTTGCTTCAGCTTGCAGCTGATTAAGCTAGTGTCTGAAGCTTGTTCTTAAACTTCGTTTCTTTGGTTTGTATCCTTCTGGACGAAGGAAGACCTGGTGGTATCCAGGGTGGTTGTTTTTCCCTTCAGGTTGAAGGAAGACCAGTTGAGGCTGGGTGTAAGGATCTGTGAGGGGGATAGTACCCTTGTTAGTGAAATCCTGAGGCATTGCTCAGGGACTGGACGTAGGTCTCCTGTGGAGAGGAGTTCCGAACCAGGATAAAAACCCTTGTGTCTTGTGGTTGTGCTTATGTGCGTTTGCTGACTTATTTTGTCCAACTCTAATGTTTGTTTAAGTTGTTGTGTAATCCTTTTAGTGAACAGGTTTTAATCAAAGATCAAATTTTTTAATAACCCATTCACCGCCCCTCTGGGCTAGCTAGCTGGGCAACACCAAGTTGGAGAGACCTCTCTCTAACCAACTTGGACCCGAGCCATTCCCCACCACGACCAGAAACGGGAAACGACAAGACAATGAGAAAGCGACGGGGTCCCTGTCGCGACCAAAATGCGACAGGAACTACGTCGCCTTCTAACTGGTATTGCGACAGCCTTGCTGTCGCGATCCCAGTCAGAAGCACAAACTGGGAAATGGGGCCATACCATGGTCCCCCAAGCTACAATAAGGCCTCCAAACAATTGGGGAAGGGGAGCATACTTGCAAGCAAAGCTAAGAGTGTCTCGAGGGGCACCAATGCCACCTCTCCTTGCCCACACAACATGCACAAAGCTTAAACATGTGGAAGGAGCACCACCGGCAAGCATCCGCCCATGCAAACCACAAGAGCACTCCGAGCACGGGGCGGATCGCTCTAAAACAAGCTCCATCCACTCCAAACAAGTATGAGAGTAAGGAAATCCCTACAGGAAAAGAAGAACCGAACCCACAAGGGGCCTTCATGATGGCTAAAGCACCTCCTCCTCGCTCCACGACGCTCCGCCGCTCCGCCACGAGCTCTCCGGCGACTCCACCATGCCCAAGCTGCCGGAGGAACAAGGGGAAGCCTCCCCACCTCGGAGAGGAGAAGGGAAGGAGAAAGGAAAGAAAAGAGAAGAAAGAGGTGCTTGCCTGGCTTAAGCCCTCGGAACTGAGGTTGCGACAAGATGCCTGTCACGTTCTCAACCAGAACGCGATGCCTACATCGTTGCCTTCTCAAAAGTTCCAACAGCTCTCCTGCTAGACTGACAGCCTCTAGACCATGTGTCACATATGTAGGTGACTCAGGTGAACGCGACAGCTGGCAGTCGCCTTCACACCTACGTTGGGGACACGTGGCACACAAACCAACAGGCAACAGGAACGTGACACAAGGGCTGTCACCTTCTCAACTAGAAGGCGACAGGGAACACGTCGCGTTCAGAACGCGACACCCCGATCTGTCGCGATCCCAAGACCAACAACAAGACAACCAGAACTCGAGATGTTACACGCTCCGCTGGATGGGGGTGGGTATGGTGGATGATGTAGTGGAAGGCTGTATGGCTGGTGGAGGTGTAATAGGTGATGGAGGGGGTACGTGCTCAGGTTGGGTTGCCAATGGTGTTGGCATAACGGAAGGTTTAATATGGATTTAATGATTGGTGGAGGCTTAATAATAGAAGGTTTGGTGATAATGGATGGTAGTGAGGGAGGAGTTGGTAAATGGTGTACGATCATGACTTTGGAAGGTTTATTGTCGTAATACCAGGCTGTTGGGTGGATGGGTTGTTCATTGACAAGGTTAGCCCGAGCAATTGGCGGTGGTGGAGGTGGAGGTGGTTGTGATGGAGGAATAGGTATGAGTACTGGAGCAGATGCAACGTTAGGCACATGAGCTTCTTTAACAATTGGGGCATTGATTGGCCTTGTTGGAGGTTGTTGGGTCCAAGAAGGATGGATTAGTGGACGCCTGGGTGGAGGCATGTTGATGTATGGGGGTGTATATGGAGGTGTATGTGGAGTGGATATAGTATGGTGGTAAGGTGGATGGTGGATGGTGCCTACTAACCCGTTATACCTCGGACTTGGCTTGAATATCTCTATAATCGGGGAGTCCATTAAATGTGCCAGAATGTAATGACCCCGCTCGTAGAGCTCTTCTATGGTGTCAAGTTTATTCATGGTCAATATGTGCTTGAACCTCAGAGTAGAATTAGAAATAATAATCTTGATTTGATTTGACTCCTAGAGCACATGTTGCAACCTGGTGGTATGGACCTCCAACGGTCAGCGAATTGAATAAATTCCTCATCAGACCTCATCTTCTTGGATGCTAGGTCAGTGATGGAGAGAGGTGGGCTGATGCAGTCTTTATATTTTTGAAGGATTTTTTTTTTTTTTTTTGTAGAATGCCAAAGTCCTCTGCCTCTCTTGACTCTAAGGAGTAGAACCATTCAAGTGCAGGGCCGTCAAGAGATCTCCTGAAAAGAAATGCTAGTGTAAGGGGATCTCATTGCCAACGAGAAGACTCATAGAGAAACTCTTTTACATGAATGAAGGGGTTGCTCGTGCCATTATATAGTCGGTACGTTTGCATCTCTGAGGGATGAATGCGAATTTTAGGGAGAGCCTGCATGGTGGCAATGGGGTCACCCGTGGAGTTTGAGAGCTTGTTGATTTATTTCTCCATTTGATTCAATTTATGGAAAAGGGCTTGTTGAGTTGAAGGCTTTTTCCACTGGGCATGTGAGGATGTACATGAGGGAGGCCGTGAATGAGTGGGCCTTCCCAAGGGTTGGTCCGTACGGACCAGAACACGAGAGCTAAAATGGCCAGGGGCGAAGATGAAGGATGGACAGGAGGGGGTGGCGGAGTTGCCAGAATGTACAAGGACAGATGGCTTTTGGGAGAAGGAGAGGGAGGATGAATCATACTTTCAACCAAAGATTGAATGAGGTTAAGTTGTTGAGGTGTGAGTTGATCTAATGCATTCAGAACATTTTGTACATTTGAATCATGGTGGGGGGAAGGCTCTCTCCAGGTTTTAATTAGAGTTAAATTTGAGGGAATATCAAATTGGTTAGTGTGCGGTGTGCGTACATAACCATATGAAGTTGATGCGTGTCCCTCACGGTGGTGAGATGGACGGACATGAGTTTGAAAAGATTGGCCATCTAAGCTATCCTCATAGTCCACATAATTGAATTTGACATGATGGTATGAGTCCATTTTAAGAAAGCAAGCAGACAATCAACAATATTGAACAAAGATGTAAACAATCAATATAGTTTAAACAAGTTGTGATGCTTAGGTTTGTTTTAGGAGTTTCACAATTAATTAAATGGATTATGAGACTAATGTGTCACTCCAGGTGAGATCTTAGTTGAAGGGGAATTGGATACTTCAGGGTACAACTAAAGTCACAACTCACCACGTAATGGAATATCTAAACCCGGGTCTATAGTATGGTACAACCTGCTTGGTCCGCTGTGAGGGATTCCATGGGGTACGATGACTTACAGAGGTTCCGAGAGAAGGTTTGCCAGTCCAAAGGGACAGAATGCCTAATGGAGAGCTTGCCCTCACCGGAAGGGTGTGTGGAGCCTAGGATGTGAAGGAAGGAGGTCCCCCAACCAAGATGAAATGCTCTGTATGCAACATATATAATACAAATATTCTAGATAGCACAGAAGATTGCACTCTGTCTGCAATGTGAATTGCGACGGACACAATCGCCGCGAATCTAAACGATGAATCGCGTCCAGTCACCCGGTCGCGGATCTACGAGCCCCAGAAGGCTGTTAGAATCGCGTCTGGTTCCTGTAGACAGACTGCAAACAAAACACGATGGCTCAGGCCATCGTAGAATAAGAAAGAAAGCGACCGATTAACTGATCACGTATCACACACTGAATTGTGACCACTTGTCGGTCGAGGATTCAGAAGGCAACCTAATGAGTAAAATCAAAGCAAAAAAAAGGGAGATATATGCAAGAAATCAAACACAAACGACGCTTAGCATGCAGCAGGGTATGAAGGAGGGAGAAAAGACACAATCTCAAATATGCATGGATCAATGCTTGCTAGAACTTAATTAAGAGAGGAGGAAGTGATGGTGCTACTCCTGCTGGTTCAACTGTGGAGAGGAAAGACACTAAAAGACTTGAGGTAAGAATCCGATAGGGCTCCGCCTTGAAACTAGCTCTCTTAACTCACTGGATGTGGGGTTCTCTGGTCTCTTGTGTTTGCCTCCAACCTTGGGAACGATGAGATATGGGGTGTATATATAGGAAGAGGTGCATAGAGCTTGAGGCAATAAGCTCTATAAATTGCAATGAACATAGTGGCAACAATTAAAGGTGAAATGCGACGACATAGATGGATGTGTTCAATAATTTCCATTTATAATCGAATTCTGACCAAAACAACAGTTTCCACTAGCGTACATTTCGGCAGCATCCTCTACCTCACTATCTTCTTCATCTGCTGGGTCCTCATCATTCATGATCTCATAGACTCCAAATCCATCGTCTAGCCACTTCTCTTCATGCTGAGCTTCCATATTCAGAACGACCGCTTTCTAGACGAACTATTCGACAGTTAGAAGAGTGCCACACCTTTGTGCCAGATCTACAAGATACCTAAGGGAAACAATACTATCCTTGCTCTTCCTAGACGGGGACGAAGACTTACTAGATCCTACCCTGGAACCTATGCTAAGATTTGAACCTAAGGGCCACTCTAGAGGAGGGTCCAGAGGTTTATTGGAATGGAAAGAAAGGGATGCGGCGCAGCTGCAGGAGACCTTTGGTGGGTCTGGTGGTGGAAGGGGGCCACCCGAGCTCAGGGTACCCGAAGCAGTTTGTTACGATTTGCTTCGTGCAACGATTTGTTAAGAGTTCTCGTAACGATTTCTTTAGTCCTCGTAACGATTTCTTTAGAACTCGCAACGACTTTCTAAGGCGTAACGATTTCTTTAGACCTCGTAACGATTTCTTCAGATCTCATAACGATTTGCTTTGTGCAACGATTTGTTAAGAGTTTCATAACGATTTCTGTACTGTCATAACAACTTGCTAAGCCGTAATGATTTCCTCAGTTCTCGTGACGATTTCTTTTAAACTCGTAACGACTTGATAGGCATAACGATTTCTTTAGAGTTCATGACGACGTGATAAGTGTTTATAACGATTTCTATAACTCATAACGATTTCTTTAGAGTTCATAACGACGTGATAAGTGTTTATAACGATTTGCTATAACTCATAACGATTTCTTTAGAGTTCATAACGACTTGATAAGTGTTTATAACGATTTGCTATAACTCATAACGATTTCATCATTATAATTTGATAATGCTCTATCATAACGATTTGTCTGTTATCGTATAACGATTTCATAAGTCATCGGGAGTGTTCATATCAACTTTCTTGCTGTATCAGTATAATGCTTTTTAATAGCGTTGAAAAGTCAAAGTCATATCTCGTTTGTTGACTGCTACGCATTAAATGCTCTCTGATCGTATCTCCCATGCATGCAGACAATATCTTCCATTTTTATGCTACTCTGTCTACGTCCTTTTTAGACAGAAGGGAGCTTTGCTATATATTGCAATATCTGTTCCATCTGCAACTAACAATCGACGGCAGTCCTAGCTGTCCTCTATTTATTGTTGATATGCTCGCAGATATCTGACAAGACTCATCTGTACAACGTTGGATACAAGATACAAGATTCTAAAATATTTTTCTGGCGTGTACTAAAGGATAAAAGACTGAAGATCAGAAGCTTCCTTGGTGACCAGTCTAACGTACACCTGGATGAGAGACAACGGTTCTCTTAACGTTCAAATTTCAAGAAGAAGCTTAAATACAAGACTCAAGACTGAGAAGAGATAAGGAGAAAAGAGATAACAACATAGAAAAGAGAGCAACACCAATTCTTCTAGTCTTCTGTTTTTCAAGCAAGAGCAAAGCGTCCATTCCAATTGTTTTCCGTAGCTCTTCTGCTCTCAGTGTTCATAGAAGAAATTCTTGTGAGAGCCTGTGTAGTCTTTGGAGAGAAACCAGTGTCAAATTCTCTTTCTCTCTTGAGGCTTGTTTGCTTCAGCTTGCAGCTGATTAAGCTAGTGTCTGAAGCTTGTTCTTAAACTTCGTTTCTTTGGTTTGTACCCTTCTGGACGAAGGAAGACCTGGTGGTATCCAGGGTGGTTGTTTTTCCCTTCAGGTTGAAGGAAGACCAGTTGAGGCTGGGTGTAAGGATCTGTGAGGGGGATAGTACCCTTGTTAGTGAAATCCTGAGGCATTGCTCAGGGACTGGACGTAGGTCTCCTGTGGAGAGGAGTTCCGAACCAGGATAAAAACCTTGTGTCTTGTGGTTGTGCTTATGTGCGTTTGCTATCTTATTTTGTCCAACTCTAACGTTTGTTTAAGTTGTTGTGTAATCCTTTTAGTGAACAGGTTTTAATCAAAGATCAAATTTTTAATAACCCATTCACCCCCCTCTGGGCTAGCTAGCTGGGCAACAAGTGGTATCAGAGCAAGTCTCTTCGACAAAGAAGAAGATCCAACGATCTGAAGAGCAAAGATCAATGGCAGCCCAAAGCAACTTCGAAGGTCAGTCAGTCAACAGGCCTCCCTTGTTCGATGGAGAAGATTACACCTATTGGAAGACAAGAATGGAGTACTTTCTACAAGGCCATGATTATACAATATGGTCCATTGTAGAAGAAGGTGATCTTCTAGTCACAAATGCTAAGGCTCAGTGGACAGATGACGACAGAAGAAGAATATCCCTAAACTGCAAAGCCAAGAGCATCCTGTGCTGTGCCCTCAGCAAAAAAGAATTCAACAGAGTTTCAGCCTGCAAATCCGCAATGAAAATGTGGGAAAAGCTCAGGATTACTTATGAAGTGACAGACAAAGTAAAGGAGACAAGAATCGATATTCTTGTAGCCCAATATGAAAGGTTCCAGATGCAGCCAAGTGAATCCATAACTCAGATGTTTAGCAGATTCACAGATATCACAAATGGATTAGCTGGATTAGGTAAAGTCTATGGTGTACCAGACATGGTCAGGAAGATACTCAGATCTCTGCCATCCTCATGGACTCCAAAAGTAACAGCCATTGAGGAAGCCAATGATCTGAAATTAATGTCATTGGAAAAGCTAATAGGATCTCTCATGGCTCATGAGATAAATATGGAGAGATTAGGAGAATCCTCCAGCAGAAGGAAGCAATCAAATGCTCTCAAGGCGAATGATGAGATATCAGAAGAATCTTTGGATAACAGTGAAGGTAGCAAAGACAGTGATGATGAAGAAGCCATGCTGTCTCGAAGACTTCAGAGAATATTAGCAAAGAAGAAGAAGTATCAGTCCGGAAGAAGATTTTTCAAGAAGAACAAAGACTTCAGAAAACCAGAAGTAAAGGATCCGAAGAAAGGAGAAGTAATATGCTATGAATGCAAGAAGCCTGGACACATCAAGGCAGATTGTCCAATGCTCAAAAAGAATGATCATAAGAAGAAGGACAACTTCAGAAGATTTAAGAAGTATAAAAAGAAAGCAATGGCAGCTGCTTGGGAGAACAGCAGTGACTCAGATAGTGAGTCAAGCTCGAGCAGTGAAGGTGAAGAAGCAAACTTGGCCCTCATGGCCAATACCGAAGATAAGGTAACTTCTGACTCTTCTTTTGATTCATGCAATGATTCAGATTCTGATAACTTAGAAAATGCTTTTAATGAACTCTATGAAAAATATAAAGAAGTATCTAAATTACTTAAAATTAGTAAGAAGAATTTAATCTGTTTAGAAAATACAAACTCAGATCTAAAAACTGAAAATGAAGAACTTGAAAAACAAATAACTGAACATAAAAGAAGGAATGAATTATTATGTGAAGATTTAAAAGAGAAAAATAGAAAAATAATTCACTTAGAAAAACAAGAAGACTTAAGTGGACTTAAAACAGAAATAGAAAGATTAAATAAAGAAAATGAACATTTAACAAGCACCATAAACAAGTTCACAAATAATAAACCTCTTCTAATAATAAATGGAGCTAAAAGATCAACTAAGAAGAAACATGGTTTTGGTTATACTCCCTCGGAAAATGAAGAAACAAAAGTCTTTCCTAACACTTATCCAACTCCTGAATTTATATCCGAAAAGAATAAAGAACATAAAAATTTAAATACAATCCAGTTGAAAGAATAACTAGAACAACCTGCTGTACTCATTGTAACAAACTAGGACATAACAAAGCAACCTGTCCTAACAAGAACAAAAAGTGGATAATAAAAGGAAAAATCAATGATACTAACCCATCAGGACCCAAAAGAACTTGGGTACCTAAAACTTAGTGTTTAAATTTCAGGGAAATTCAAGAGCATCCAAATGGTACTTGGACAGTGGATGCTCAAGGCACATGTCAGGCAACAAGAAGTTTTTCGTTGATCTCCAAGCTGAAGAAGGTACAGTCACCTATGGAGATAATGGAAAAGGCACTGTGATAGGAAGTGGGTCCGTGAACATCAAAGGAAAATCAGTTATTGAAGACGTAATGCTGGTCAAAGGATTAAAGCACAATCTTATCAGCATCAGCCAGTTGTGTGACAAAGGCCATCAGATTCAGTTCCAAGAATCAAAGTGCAGTATATTAAAGGATGGTGCAGTCATATTTGAAGCCTACAGAGAAAGAAACTTGTATGTTCTCTATCTTGAGGAACTCAAGAATCAAGATGTCTGTTTGGCAGCCAGCAAAGATCAATCAACAGAGCTGTGGCACAGAAGATTGGGTCACTGCAGCTTGGACGGTTTGAATAAGCTCAGAAAGAGAAAGCTAGTGGAAGGACTGCCAAAGGTCAATTCTAGATTGGATAGCATTTGCAAACCTTGTGCAAGAGGAAAGCACACCAAGAGCTCTTTCAAATCAAAGACTGTAGTAACCACCTCAAAGCCCTTAGAACTACTTCATATGGATCTATTTGGGCCAATGAGGACTACCAGTCTAGGAGGAAAGAATTTTGGATTTGTAATAGTTGATGATTATTCAAGATTCACTTGGGTATCCTTTCTAGAGCACAAAGATGACACATTTGACAATTTTGTCAGCTTCAGTAAGAAAGTTCAGAAAGATCAGAAGTTCACAATTGTCTCTATCCGATCAGATCATGGTGGTGAGTTTCAGAATGAAAAGTTTACAAAGTTCTGTGATGATCAAGGGATTGAGCACAACTTCTCAGCCCCAAGGACACCTCAACAGAATGGAATTGCTGAGAGGAAAAACAGAACTCTTTTGGATATGGCAAGAACCATGTTATCAGAATATGATTTGCCAAGATATTTCTGGGCCGAAGCCATCAACACTGCATGTTATATCATTAATAGAGTAATGATCAGGCCGATTCTGAAGAAGACTGCTTATGAACTCTACAAGGGAAAGAAACCAAAGATCAGCCATTTCAGAATATTTGGATGTCCTTGCTTCATCCACAACAATGGAAAAAGGGACATTGGTAAGTTGGATGCCAAATCAGATGAAGGCATCTTTATGGGGTACACTTCTAAACCCAAAGGTTATAGAGTTTTCAATAAACGTTTATTATTAATAGAACAATCTGTACATGTTATTTTTGATGAATCTAACCCTTCCTTGAAAAAGGAAGAAATTAGTGACATTGATGATGCAGATGACTTGTCTGAAAAATTAAAGAATACCTCAATTAAGGACAAGGAAGATCCTCCTCTGGAAGAACTGCAGCAAACTGAAATTCAACATGAAAATCTTCCAAAAGAATGGAGACATCAGAAAGATCACCCTCCTGAGAATATTATTGGTGATCCATCTGTAGGGGTAAGAACAAGAGGTAATGTAATTCCTTGTGATTATTTAGCCTTTGTTTCTCAAATAGAGCCTAAGACAGTCAATGAAGCTTTATCTGATGAATCTTGGATATTAGCCATGCAAGATGAACTAAATCAGTTCAAGAGAAACCAGGTATGGTCACTTGTTCCTAGACCATCCAATCATTCAGTTATTGGCACCAAGTGGGTGTTCAGAAATAAACTGGATGAGTCTGGAATAATCTTAAGGAACAAGGCCAGACTGGTAGCTCAAGGCTACTCCCAAGAGGAAGGCATAGATTTCGATGAAACCTATGCACCTGTAGCTAGACTTGAGGCTATTAGGATTTTACTTGCTTATGCATCTGCATTTGATTTAAAACTATTTCAAATGGATGTCAAATCAGCCTTTTTAAATGGTTTTATCAAGGAGGAAGTTTATGTGGAACAACCTCCAGGTTTTGATGATACCGAATTTCCAAATCATGTATTTAAACTACATAAGGCTTTATATGGTTTAAAGCAAGCACCTAGAGCCTGGTATGAAAGGCTCAGTACTTTCTTATTAGATCATGGTTTCACTAGAGGTAAAGTAGATAGTACATTATTTATAAAATCTAAGGTTAAACATATACTTCTTGTGCAAATATATGTAGATGATATTATTTTTGGATCTACTGATGAATCTCTTTGCAAGTACTTTGAAAAGCTTATGCAGGGAGAATTCGAAATGAGCTTGATGGGGGAGCTAAGCTACTTCCTTGGATTGCAAATCAAGCAAGGGAAGGATGGCACTCATATCTGTCAAGCCAAGTACACCAAAGAGCTGTTAAAGAAATTTGGATTTGAAGGTGCAAAGCCACTATCAACTCCAATGAGCACATCAACCAGAATGGACAGTGATCAAAAAGGTAAAAAGGTAGATCAAAAGATTTATCGAGGTATGATAGGATCATTACTTTACTTAACTGCAAGTAGACCAGACATTTTGTTTAGTGTATGCATGTGTGCTAGATATCAAGCAGACCCTAGAGAGTCTCATTTAATTTCAGTAAAAAGAATATTTAGATATCTGGCTAGAACTCATGAATTAGGTCTCTGGTATCCTAGATCTTGTGAAATAAAATTAGTAGGATATTCAGATGCTGATTATGCTGGATGCAAAGTAGATAGAAAAAGCACCAGTGGGTGTTGTCAGTTTCTTGCAGGATGTTTAATATCATGGTCATCCAAGAAACAAAATTCAGTAGCTTTATCAACAGCTGAGGCAGAATATGTTGCTGCTGGAAGTTGCTGTACACAACTTCTTTGGATAAAGCAACAACTTGAGGATTTCGGAATTCACATCAAATCAATTCCACTATTGTGTGATAATACAAGTGCCATCAACCTCACCAAAAATCCAGTACAGCACTCAAGGACTAAGCACATTGAGGTAAGATATCATTTTATTCGAGACCATGTAGCTAGTGGTAATTTAGAAATTTCTTTTATAGATACAAATGGTCAATTAGCAGATATCTTCACAAAAGCCCTACCTGAAGAGAGATTTACATCTCTTAGAAGGGAATTAGGGATGTGCAATTTGTGAAAAAGATTTCTGTAACTTTATTGACATAATAATTTTCAGATTAAATGAAATTTTCTCTCCTTTAAAGATAAGCAAAACTCAGTTATCTACATGCTTTGACCGCTATTGTGTTGAAAGTTGTTTGACCCGTCAACCGGTTTTGTCGCTTTCTGGCTTTACCGCCTTTGGCGCTCCACTTTTCGGTAAAGTAATATTAATTTATTCAAATCGTTCTGAGAACGACTTGTCTTCTACCTTTACCCTTTTATCCTTTATCTGTTCACCCAAAGCCGATGCCCTAACGATTTCGGCATCGACTCTCTGCAACTTTCGAAGCTTTCTCCTCTTCCCGCGAAGAATCCCTTCGAGAGCTTCCATCCCTTAAATCATCTCCCTTCACCAGAATCTCTTTCTCCTCTGCACCCATGGCCGCTCCGATGATCACCGGAAGTGTTGGAGGTTACAGTGCTGAGTTTCTGTCCCCGAAGGAGCAAGAAAGGTTTACCTTCGTGAAGACGAAGATCTGCGGAAATAAGGCAGTGGATGTTCAGAACCTTGAGAAGAGTGGCATGTCCAGTCTAGTCGAAGCTTTGAGAAGAATGCAGTGGATGGATGTTGCTACTTTCACCGAGGTAAGCTATCGGACCTGGTGAAAGCTTTTTTCATTTGTTTGAAGTCAGAGGCAGATGGGTCCCTTGTCTCCTCAGTGAAGGGCACCCAGATCAAGATAGACCATGAGCTATTGCATGAGTTGTTTGGAGTAAAGACCTCTGGGTATAGTGGCATTCACTCTGTGAATGATGAAGTAAAGGGTCTCGGAATTATTGGTCCAGGGTTTAAGCTGAAAGATGGAAAGCTAGATATTAATCAGATGTCCGCATTTAATCGGTTGCTTCACTTTATTGTCTGCCAAATTATAGTACCTCGAAGTGCTACGTTTTCTTCATGCACTAGGGCAGATTCGGACATAATGTTCTGGGCAATCCAGAACAAGGAGATAAACTTGGCCGCCGTAATGATTGAGCGAATGAAATTTGCTCATGCTCAGATATGGGAAACCAAGAGCAAGTTGAATGTTTCCTTGCCCTATGCTCATTTACTCACCAAGATTTTCAAGCACTATGGAGTAGATGTGTCTGGAGCAGTAGTAGAGAAGATGGGCCAGTCTATAAGGTCCAGAAATTTGAAGAAAAGTGGTTTTTCAGTGCAAGATGGAGTTTGGACAAAGACCTCTATGGCAGAAGGAGAAGCGATTATTGGAGATATCCCAGAAGTTCAAGAAGAAGCAGCAGCAGCAGAGCAAGCAGCAGCAGCAGAGCAAGCAGCAGCAGCAGAGCAAGCAGCAGCAGTAGTACAAGCAGCAGCAGTACCAGTTGTGGCAAGCCATGCAGAAGTTTCAGAATCACCTGTTGTAGAGATTGACTCTCATTCTCCAGAAGTTCAGATGGAAGAAGGTGCAGCTGGTGTGGCAGACTCTTTGCCCACCACCTTAGTCGCCTCTATTTTAAGAGAGGTATTGGATTCCATTCCCTCCACCTCAGCTACTTCTAAAGAAGGTGGACGTGTTGAAGAAGAAGTTATGGCACCAGGCCATATAGAAATTCAGTCTGAACTAGTTGCTAATGTTGAGATACAAGCAGGTACTCAACAAGATGTGGTCATGGAAGAAGCTCCTAGCCAAGGGGAGCAAAGTATCATTGAACCTGAAGTGTCTGAATCTGTGGCAGAAGGCCACTTGGAAAAAGTTGTTTTGGAGGATGCTCCTGCCCATGGGGGAGCAAGAAAGTGTTGAACTCCCTACTCCTATTCAGGGGGAGCAAGTGGGCACTGAGGAACCATTGATTGAGAATGTTTCTGAGTCAGCTGCCCCATCTCAGGAAATTCCACCTCCTGCCAGTGTTTCTGTTAGTGAAGGCCCAAGTGCAAGCAATATTAATCTTGAGGAGCCTGTCACTCAGCAAGGGAAGCAGAAGAGAATTGTTTTCAGAAGGCCAAGAAAGGGCCATAGAAAAGTAAATCTGAAGCCTGTTATGGCATTGTTGAAGGCTCAAGGAGAGATCTTGTCATCAGTTCAGACAAGTATTCAAGGCATTGTTGCTAGTCAAGCTTCAACCTCCTCAGACTTATCTTCAGTCAGAAATGCAATGAGGTGGTTCAATAAAGAAATGTCTGATATCAAGTCAATGCTAGCAGCTCCTTCAAGGTCTAGTGGAGTTTCTCTTGGAGCTACTCAGAGCAGACCCACAGATGTTCCTCGGCCACCAGGGCCTCCAGCTCAAGGGCCAGCAGGGCCATCAGCTTCAGGGCCAGCAGGGCCATCAGCTTCAGGGTCAGCAGGACCATCATCTGCAGTCAGAGAAGATCAAGCCAAAGGGAAAGAGCCAATGACAGCTTCTAAGGCCCCTGACACTTCATCTCTTGCCACTCCAACCCTCTCCTCACCTCCATCTCCTTCTACAGCCCCTCCTGCACCACCAACCATCAAACATTCTGTGCCTCGCACCCAACCATCCTCATCCTTCATTTCATCTCAACCTTCCTTCTCTCCCACTCCTTCTCACATCTCAGCTCCATCCTCATTCAATCCCAAACCTTCACCTTCTCAAGCTCAAACACCTCCAGTTCAACCAACTTCATCCTTTAATCCCAAACATCTTTTCTATCCTCCTACTCCTCCTTCTTCTGTTATCTTTCCTCTGGAAAAACCTCTACCTCTTGGTGTCTTTGACACAAATCTTCCGGATGATTTTGAAAGAAACACCCTTATCACCATTCTCTCCACTGCTTCTCATATCCAAAGAACTGATCCTCCCAGTCCTGCCAAGAAAAAGAGGAAAACTTCCTCCTCTCTTAGCATCCCTTATGTTCCCTTATTTCCTCCTCTTTGGTATTCTCTTACCCTTGATCCTAAGAGAAGACCTATCTATAAGGAATTTCTTCAAAAGTGCATTCTTTCTACCATTTATGGTATTCCTTTTCTTAACCTATCCGAACACCTAAACATTGTTCTTCCTCTTACTCAGATATCCCAATTCCACAAATCCAAAATCCTTGAGGGCACTGAGTTCAAGACTGAAGATCAGTGGGCAGCTGTCAAGGGAAATAAGGCTCAATATGAAAAGTATTTGACTGCCAGGGCAGAATCTCTTACCCACAGAGCTCACCCACTCACCTTTTCTGAGTGGTTCATTATTCAACATAAGAACTCTTGGGGACCTTATATTTTGAAAGAGATTCGTATTGCCAGGAACTTTCAGCTGTACAGTGACTTCTGCTACTTGAACAAGCTGCCTGAGGTTCAGTTCTTCCAATTTCATTCAGCCTTAGTGATGCTGAGATCAGAACGTCCTGTAAATGTTCCCCTCTCAGTGAACTTTGCTGATCTCCAAATTGACTCTCTAGTCCTTCTGCCAAAGCTACACTCCCTTGTGTTTGATTCAATGCAGGATCTCATGCTTTAGACATGTTTGCAAGGCAAATGGGCCGGATGTCAGCCAAGCAGGGCAGACTACCTTCATTCTTGCGGTTCATCTTCAGAGAATACCACTCTGGCCGCATTTCTTCTCAGACCTTGGCTCCACTCATTTCTGAGTGTGAGAGACTTACTCCCTCAGAATGGGACATTCCTTATCAGGCCTCACATCTACAGTTGGAAGCTATCAACCGTGATTTAGCTAGTCAAAGGAAGCCCACTCTTTCAGCAGAAACATTCTTGGATCTCAACTCCATCACTCCTATTCAAGAGATCTATGTTGTGTGGGCAGCCAGATATTCTGCCTTCTATGCTTTGAAGCAGGATCTGCTAGATAGAAGATCTTCTATCCAATCTCTTTGGATAGATTTCTCCATCGTGCCAGCTTTGGAAAAAGCACTTACTTCAGATTCATCCTGGACCCAGATCAGTATGCAGAGTTCTTGGATAAGCAACGACAACTCTTCATTCAAAGGGCTATTCCATCCATGGGTCCTAATTTTTAGTTGCCTCTGGAGTTTTCCAACAAACTTTTGAAGATCTTGAGATCAAGGCATGGGTTGTCATCTCACAGCATGCCTCTTTATTGTCTCCTATGTACTATCTTTCTCACACTTAATACAATGATTTCTCTCTTCTTTGTCTCATCGCCTATCTTTTTGCTTATTGACAAAATGGGGGAGAAACTAAAGCTATTCTGAAAAACATGTTTGTTTGTTATATGATGTTTAGTATATTTTGTCATCATCAAAAAGGGGGAGAT
Organism: Colocasia esculenta; assembly: GCA_014218235.1. Taxonomy (NCBI): domain Eukaryota; kingdom Viridiplantae; phylum Streptophyta; class Magnoliopsida; order Alismatales; family Araceae; genus Colocasia; species Colocasia esculenta. Next base: position 56,304,152 of record CM024756.1, read on the forward strand.
TGATGACCAAACCTTCCCATATAAATTAATTCAGTTATTTATAAATATTAATTTTGATGATTAACAAAATAGTACTAATGAATTACTTGAGCTTTGAGAACAGGAAATAAAAGAAAAATGAAAGTTCAAGACAATCAGGTAAGTCTCATCTCACATTCTGTCCAAGTCTTTGTATCGACTTCTTCATACTTCACATCGACTTCTTTGATAAGCAGAACGATTTCCTTTCTGACCGAAAAGTTCAAATCAAATCAATATCGCAACGATTCTTAAGACATCGCAACGATTTCTTTAGAACCTGTAACGACTTAACTATCGTAACGATTTCTTTAGACCTCGTAACGATTTCTTTAGAACTCGCAACGACTTTCTAAGGCGTAACGATTTCTTTAGACCTCGTAACGATTTCTTTAGAACTCGCAACGACTTTCTAAGGAGTAACGATTTCTTTAGACCTCGTAACGATTTCTTCAGATCTCATAACGATTTGCTTCGTGCAACGATTTGTTAAGAGTTCTCGTAACGATTTCTTTAGTCCTCATAACGATTTCTTTAGAACTCGCAACGACTTTGTAAGGCGTAACGATTTCTATAGACCTTGTAACGATTTCTTCAGATCTCATAATGATTTGCTTTGTGCAACGATTTGTTAAGAGTTTCATAACGATTTCTGTACTGTCATAACGACTTGCTAAGCCGTAACGATTTCCTCAGTTCTCGTAACAATTTCTTTTAAACTCGTAACGACTTGATAGGCATAACGATTTCTTTAGAGTTCATAACGATGTGATAAGTGTTTATAACGATTTGCTATAACTCATAACGATTTCTTAGAGTTCATAACGACGTGATAAGTGTTTATAATGATTTGCTATAACTCATAACGATTTCTTTAGAGTTCATAACGACTTGATAAGTGTTTATAACGATTTGCTATAACTCATAACGATTTCATCATTATAATTTGATAATGCTCTGTCATAACGATTTGTCTGTTATCGTATAACGATTTCATAAGTCATCGGGAGTGTTCATATCAACTTTCTTGCTGTATCAGTATAATGCTTTTTAATAGCGTTGAAAAGTCAAAGTCATATCTCGTTTGTTGACTGCTACGCATTAAATGCTCTCTGATCGTATCTCCCATGCATGCAGACAATATCTTCCATTTTTACGCTACTCTGTCTACGTCCTTTTTAGATAGAAGGGAGCTTTGCTATATATTGCAATATCTGTTCCATCTGCAACTAACAATCGACGGCAGTCCTAGCTGTCCTCTATTTATTGTTGACATGCTCGCAGATATCTGACAAGACTCATCTGTACAACGTTGGATACAAGATACAAGATTCTAAAACATTTTTTCTGGCGTGTACTAAAGGATAAAAGACTGAAGATCAGAAGCTTCCTTGGTGACCAGTCTAACGTACACCTGGATGAGAGACAACGGTTCTCTTAACGTTCAAATTTCAAGAAGAAGCTTAAATACAAGACTCAAGACTGAGAAGAGATAAGGAGAAAAGAGATAACAACATAGAAAAGAGAGCAACACCAATTCTTCTAGTCTTCTATTTTTCAAGCAAGAGCAAAGCGTCCATTCCAATTGTTTTCCGTAGCTCTTCTGCTCCCAGTGTTCATAGAAGAAATTCTTGTGAGAGCCTGTGTAGTCTTTGGAGAGAAACCAATGTCAAATTCTCTTTCTCTCTTGAGGCTTATTTGCTTCAGCTTGCAGCTGATTAAGCTAGCGTCTAAAGCTTGTTCTTAAACTTCGTTTCTTTGGTTTGTACCCTTCTGGACGAAGGAAGACCTGGTGGTATCCAGGGTGGTTGTTTTTCCCTTCAGGTTGAAGGAAGACCAGTTGAGGCTGGGTGTAAGGATCTGTGAGGGGGATAGTACCCTTGTTAGTGAAATCCGGAGGCATTGCTCAGGGACTGGACGTAGGTCTCATGTGGAGAGGAGTTCCGAACTAGGATAAAAACCCTTGTGTCTTGTGGTTGTGCTTATGTGCGTTTGCTGTCTTATTTTGTCCAACTCTAACGTTTGTTTAAGTTGTTGTGTAATCCTTTTAGTGAACAGGTTTTAATCAAAGATCAAAATTTTTAATAACCCATTCACCCCCCCTCTGGGCTAGCTAGCTGGGCAACACCAAGTTGGAGAGACCTCTCTCTAACCAACTTAGACCCGAGCCATTCCCCACCACGACCAGAAACGGGAAACGACAAGACAATGAGAAAGCGACGGGGTCCCTATCGCGACCAAAATGCGACAGGAACTACGTCGCCTTCTAACTGGTATTGCGACAGCCTTGCTGTCGCGATCCCAGTCAGAAGCACAAACTGGGAAATGGGGCCATACCATGGTCCCCCAAGCTACAATAAGGCCTCCAAACAATTGGGGAAGGGGAGCATACTTGCAAGCAAAGGTAAGAGTGTCTCGAGGGGCACCAATTCCACCTCTCCTTGCCCACACAACATGCACAAAGCTTAAACATGTGGAAGGAGCACCACCGGCAAGCATCTGCCCATGCAAACCACAAGAGCACTCCGAGCACGGGGCGGATCGCTCTAAAACAAGCTCCATCCACTACAAACAAGTATGAGAGTAAGGAAATCCCTGCAGGAAAAGAAGAACCGAACCCACAAGGGGCCTTCATGATGGCTAAAGCACCTCCTCCTCGCTCCACGACACTCCGCCGCTCCGCCACGAGCTCTCCGGCGACTCCACCACGCCCAAGCTGCCAGAGGAACAAGGGGGAAGCCTCCCCACCTCGGAGAGGAGAAGGGAAGGAGAAAGGAAAGAAAAGAGAAGAAAGAGGTGCTTGCCAGGCTTAAGCCCTCAGAACTGAGGTTGCGACAAGATGCCTGTCACGTTCTCAACCAGAACGCGATGCCTACATCGTTGCCTTCTCAAAAGTTCCAACAGCTCTCCTGCCAGACTGACAGCCTCTAGACCATGTGTCACATATGTAGGTGACTCAGGTGAACGCGACAGCTGGCAGTCGCCTTCACACCTACGCTGGGGACACGTGGCACACAAACCAACAGGCAACAGGAACGTGACACAAGGGCTGTCACCTTCTCAACTAGAAGGCGACAGGGAACACATCGCGTTCAGAACGCGACACCCCGATCTGTCGCGATCCCAAGACCAACAACAAGACAACCAGAACTCGAGATGTTACACGCTCCGCTGGATGGGGGTGGGTATGGTGGATGATGTAGTGGAAGGCTGTATGGCTGGTGGAGGTGTAATAGGTGATGGAGGGGGTACGTGCTCAGGTTGGGTTGCCAATGGTGTTGGCATAACGGGAGGTTTAATAATGGATTTAATGATTGTTGGAGGCTTAATAATAGAAGGTTTGGTGATAATGGATGGTAGTGAGGGAGGAGTTGGTAAATGGTGTACGATCATGACTTTGGAAGGTTTATTGTCGTAATACCAGGCTGTTGGGTGGATGGGTTGTTCATTGACAAGGTTAGCCCGAGCAATTGGCGGTGGTGGAGGTGGAGGTGGTTGTGATGGAGGAATAGGTATGAGTACTGGAGCAGATGCAACGTTAGGCACATGAGCTTCTTTAACAATTGGGGCATTGATTGGCCTTGTTGGAGGTTGTTGGGTCCAAGAAGGATGGATTAGTGGACGCCTGGGTGGAGGCATGTTGATGTATGGGGGTGTATATGGAGGTGTATGTGGAGTGGATATAGTATGGTGGTAAGGTGGATGGTGGATGGTGCCTACTAACCCGTTATACCTCGGACTTGGCTTGAATATCTCTATAATCGGGGAGTCCATTAAATGTGCCAGAATGTAATGACCCCGCTCGTAGAGCTCTTCTATGGTGTCAAGTTTATTCATGGTCAATATGTGCTTGAACCTCAGAGTAGAATTAGAAATAATAATCTTGATTTGATTTGACTCCTAGAGCACATGTTGCAACCTGGTGGTATGGACCTCCAACGGTCAGCGAATTGAATAAATTCCTCATCAGACCTCATCTTCTTGGATGCTAGGTCAGTGATGGAGAGAGGTGGGCTGATGCAGTCTTTATATTTTTGAAGGATTTTTTTTTTTTTTGTAGAATGCCAAAGTCCTCTGCCTCTCTTGACTCTAAGGAGTAGAACCATTCAAGTGCAAGGCCGTCAAGAGATCTCCTGAAAAGAAATGCTAGTGTAAGGGGATCTCATTGCCAACGAGAAGACTCATAGAGAAACTCTTTTACATGAATGAAGGGGTTGCTCGTGCCATTATACAGTCGGTACGTTTGCATCTCTGAGGGATGAATGCGAATTTTAGGGAGAGCCTGCATGGCGGCAATGGGGTCACCCGTGGAGTTTGAGAGCTTGTTGATTTATTTCTCCATTTGATTCAATTTATGGAAAAGGGCTTGTTGAGTTGAAGGCTTTTTCCACTGGGCATGTGAGGATGTACATGAGGGAGGCCGTGAATGAGTGGGCCTTCCCAAGGGTTGGTCCGTACGGACCAGAACACGAGAGCTAAAATGGCCAGGGGGCGAAGATGAAGGATGGACAGGAGGGGGGGCGGAGTTGCCAGAATGTACAAGGACAGATGGCTTTTGGGAGAAGGAGAGGGAGGATGAATCATACTTTCAACCAAAGATTGAATGAGGTTAAGTTGTTGAGGTGTGAGTTGATCTAATGCATTCAGAACATTTTGTACATTTGAATCATGGTGGGGGGAAGGCTCTCTCCAGGTTTTAATTGGAGTTAAATTTGAGGGAATATCAAATTGGTTAGTGTGCGGTGTGCGTACAAAACCATATGAAGTTGATGCGTGTCCCTCACGGTGGTGAGATGGACGGACATGAGTTTGAAAAGATTGGCCATCTAAGCTATCCTCATAGTCCACATAATTGAATTTGACATGATGGTATGAGTCCATTTTAAGAAAGCAAGCAAACAGTCAACAATATTGAACAAAGATGTAAACAATCAATATGGTTTAAACAAGTTGTGATGCTTAGGTTTGTTTTAGGAGTTTCACAATTAATTAAATGGATTATGAGACTAATGTGTCACTCCAGGTGAGATCTTAGTTGAAGGGGAATTGGATACTTCAGGGTACAACTAAAGTCACAATTCACCACGTAATGGAATATCTAAACCCGGGTCTATAGTATGGTACAACCTGCTTGGTCCGCTGTGAGGGATTCCATGGGGTACGATGACCTACAGAGGTTCTGAGAGAAGGTTTGCCAGTCCAAAGGGACAGAATGCCTAATGGAGAGCTTGCCCTCACCGGAAGGGTGTGTGGAGCCTAGGATGTGAAGGAAGGAGGTCCCCCAACCAAGATGAAATGCTCTGTATGCAACATATATAATACAAATATTCTGGATAGCACAGAAGATTGCACTCTGTCTGCAATGTGAATTGCGACGGACACAATCGCCGCGAATCTAAACGATGAATCGCGTCCAGTCACCCGGTCGCGGATCTACGAGCCCCAGAAGGCTGTTAGAATCGCGTCTGGTTCCTGTAGACAAACTGCAAACAAAACACGATGGCTCAGGCCATCATAGCATAAGAAAGAAAAGCGACCGATTAACTGGTCACGTATCACACACTGAATTGTGACCACTCTGTCGGTCGCGAATTCAGAAGGCAACCTAATGAGTAAAATCAAAGCAAAAAAAAGGGAGATATATGCAAGAAATCAAACACAAACGACGCTTAGCATGCAGCAGGGTATGAAGGAGGGAGAAAAAGACGCAATCTCAAATTTGCATGGATCAATGCTTGCTATAACTTAATTAAGAGAGGAGGAGGTGATGGTGCTACTCCTGCTGGTTCAACTGTGGAGAGGAAAGACACTAAAAGACTTGAGGTAAGAATCCGATAGGGCTCCGCCTTGAAACTAGCTCTCTTAACTCACTGGATGTGGGGTTCTCTGGTCTCTTGTGTTTGCCTCCAACCTTGGGAACGATGAGATATGGGGTGTATATATAGGAAGAGGTGCATAGAGCTTGAGGCAATAAGCTCTATAAATTGCAATGAACATAGTGGCAACAATTATAGGTGAAATGCGACGACATAGATGCATGCGTTCAATAATTTCCATTTATAATTGAATTCTGACCAAAACAATAGTTTCCACTAGCGTACATTTCGGCAGCATCCTCTACCTCACTATCTTCTTTATCTGCTGGGTCCTCATCATTCATGATCTCATAGACTCCAAATCCATCGTCTAGCCACTTCTCTTCATGCTGAGCTTCCATATTCAGAACGACCGCTTTCTAGACGAACTATTCGACAGTTAGAAGAGTGCCACACCTTTGTGCCAGATCTACAAGATACCTAAGGGGAACAATACTATCCTTGCTCTTCCTAGACGGGGACGAAGACTTACTAGATCCTACCCTGGAACCTATGCTAAGATTTGAACCTAAGGGGCACTCTAGAGGAGGGTCCAGAGGTTTATTAGAATGGAAAGAAAGGGATGCGGCGCAGCTGCAGGAGACCTTCGGTGGGTCTGGAGGTGGAAGGGGGCCACCCGAGCTCAGGGTACCCGAAGCAGTACCATGGTACAGGGGAATAGAAGGCCCCTCACCCGGTGAGTTCATGGTGATCAACGTGTGAGTGAGCGGGGATCGCCGCTCCGGCAAGAAGATGAATGAGAAAGAAAAGAAGGGGATCGCCACTGAGGATGAGGGAGTGAGAGGGGGACGGGGATCACCATCAGGAAAAATTGGAAGTAGTGAGAGTGTTGACGGGGATCGCCATCTAAGAGTGGATGAATGGAGAGAGGAGACAAGGATCATCATTGAAGAAAATGAGGAAAGAGACGGGGATCGCCATCAAAATGAGTGAGAGGAAGAGCAGAGACGGGGATCGCCATGAGAGGGGAAGACAGAAATCGCCATCCGATGAATGAGGAGGGAAGACGGGGATCGTCGTCCGATGAAGGAGGAGGGAAGACGAGGATCACCATCCGATTGCTAAGGAAGTCAGGGGAAAAGTGGAGTTTTTTTTTTTGGTAAATAAAGACAACAAAACTAACCTACAACTAAAAATAAATTACCCTACATTTGAAGGCATCAGAAGAAGGAGAAAATCGTGCCATTGAAAGAAAGGGCAAAGTGGGGAGAGGGAATGGTCAACACTTCAAGAGCGTCGGATGAGAGTTGGAGTATAAGGGGAGGTGAACACGGGACGAAGGAGAATTTAGAAATAAGAATTAAAAATATGGAATGTTTGGGAGGCCAGGAATACCTCATCCAGAGCTTATCTACAGAGTTGTTATCTTATAGAGCATATCAGGTTCTCCAATATCTTCACCATTCCTAAGCAACTATCGCTTGATGGTGATGGTAGATGGGGGTTCCACAAGCTCGGAGACTGCAGGGGGCCATGTGAGATCGCCATCCCAGAACAGTCGACTAAATGCACTGGTGATGTCTTCCAGATCGAACCATTTGTACCATTCTGCCTCTGGATCACCTATTTTCCTTCTCTTATCGGGTCGTAGTGCCTCCAAGGCTTGATATGTGAGCATTGGTGTCATGTGTCGGGCAAAATGACGTCCATGGACATCATAGTATGTGAAGTCTTCCCCTACAACAATGGTGTCGTACCCTAGCTGTACTAGTCCCTTGACGAAGTGACAATATAGTGACTAGGTAAGTGGTTGTCAGTCTGGCTTCAGTGTGGAGGAGAAGGCGGTCCATAGCTAGACTTCTTCTTTGTAACTAAGACTGTACCATGTGTTCTGTTTCGAATTGGTGACGACCTGGGTTCTTCCCTCAAGTTGGGCCTTGAGTCCTTTCTCTGGTTGGTAGCCAATCTTTTGCATGATGTTGCAACCCTTTGTATCCGCCGGTGTTGCCCTTTTAGCATCCTTCATATATAGATGGAGACACTATTTGGTGGCTGGAAGAGAAAGTATACGTCCATGGGTAGTTTACATCAAGTACTGAGATAATGGGCTTGTTAGAGGGTCAAACTGCTGGCAGGATTTGTTCAATTGCTTCAACTGTGAGTGTGGTGGCCGCACTCTTCACTTTGACAATTTGCCCTTGGAACGAAAATTTAAGACATTGATGAGCTATAAAGGGGACTGCCCCTAGTGCCTCAATCCATGGGTGGCCGAGAATATCCTTGAAGGTGGGATCAATATCTAGCACATAGAACTCTACGGTCATCACAAGCGGCCCCAATTCTGCCGTTAGAGAAACTACGCCATGAAAAAGTCACCTTGAATTATCATAAGCCGCAATGGTGGTGGGAGTGGCTGCAAGCGGCGCTCGAATATATTGCATGACCAGAGAGTGCTGAGGGGACACACATTGATTGATGCTCCGGTGTCCACTAAAGCGGCATCAATGGCCACTTTATTTATTGTCAAAGTCACACATAAAGGCATTCTCCTTTCCTTGGGAGGAGCTAGCTCATTGTTTGAAAAAGTAATTGTTGGACCCCTAGTAACAATAGATAGGGCCGATGGCCATGTTTCTGGGGTCATGCCTTCACTAACCATAGCCCTTTGTAGAAAGGTCAGCAAGGCATCTTTATGGGTCTGGGGCCTCTTAATTAGTTCAAGGATAGAAATCTTGGCAGGCGTCTGGTCCAAATGTTTCAGAATGTCATATTGAGTGCTTGGGACTGGCTCTACCTCTTCGATGTCCTACTGTCGTTGTTGGTTGCTAGAGTTGGAGTTGTGGGTCGGCTGACCCGACATTGACACAGATGCATGGGGATACATCCGGTGAAACATTCGCCCGCTTCGGAGGGCGAGGTTGTGCTGGAGTGGAGGTGGAGTGGTGTGATGATGGATGGGTTGGCTATTATTGGCGTTGGTGTGGGAGTAAGTGGGATGTTGATGGGTAATGGACTAATGGGTGGTATTATGGGAGTGTTGCATAGTGGTGAGGTGATTGTGGCAATGGTGGGTGTGGTGGAGGTGATGGTGGTGTGGAAAATAGCCAATAATTGGCCTACTTCATGCTCATCATCGTAGGCCCAAGCGGCGGCTAGTGGTGGATGGTGGACAAGGGGGTTAACATGAGCGGGTGGTGGAGGTGGTGGAGCAGGTTGGGGGTTTAGAGCGGGCTGATGTTGTAGCATAGGGTTTTGTACTATGTTGAGATCGTGAGCTGGCTACTGAGGCTGTTGTGGTTGTTGTAGTTGTTGCTGGAATTGTTGCTGTTGTGGGGGGTGGCTGCTGTCGCCTCTGCTGCTGCTGCTGCTACTATCTCTACCCCTGTTGGTCCCTCAGGATCTGAATCAGTCTCTTCATCTCTGCCCAATCAATTCACTTTGTTGTTGTTCATGAAGATCATATATCATGTCCCTGAATTGAAAGCAATCTAATACATTATGCCTTGGATGGCGGTGGTATACATAGTACTTGGTCTGGTCCGCTGCCATGTTCCAGTTGGCCTTTTCCAGAGGAAGCCTAAGAGCATTATGGGACATGAGGCTGCAAAAATGTCAGACAAACTTTCAGGGAGAGGAGGGTACTGAGCTCTTTTGGGGCCATTGGGTTTTCTAGGAGCATAGCCATTTTGTGGTGGAGGGACTTGGTCATATTGGCGTTGCTCTTGCAGAGGGCTTTGAGCTTGAGGAGGTGGTGTAGGCCTGTTGTTCCATGGTTGCTGAGGAGGTGGATTATAAGTGTTCCTACCTACCTGGCCTTGAGGATGGTTTACAACACCTACTTGTTCATTGGTTTGTACCCCTTCGGTCACAGGGCCCTGTGGTTTCTTGGGGTAGCAAGACTTTGGATTCTCAAACATAGAGTGGATAGGGAATGGAGCAAGCTCGGCTAGCTGGTGCATGGTGGTGATATCATTCATGGCCAAGATGGATCGGTAGGTAGGTGTGGCATTAGCAATCAAAAGCTTGACCTTCTCCTCCTTCGGCATGGGACAACAGACTCGTGCAGCCAAAGCATGCCACTGGTCAGCATAAATGGTGAATTCTTCATCGTCCTTCATCCTCTCGACCATCAGATCCACAAAAGAATACTCGGGTCCGACCCGATCTTGGAACTACCGTAGAAATCTCTCTTGCACAATTTGAAAGTCTTCGGCTTCTTTCGGTGGCAGAGAGTAGAACCACTCAGGGGCCAGACCATCCAAGGATTTTTTTGAACAAGTACTCCATGAGGTGGTGGTCATACTTGTGTGGAGCAGATTCATATACAAAATCATTAATGTGTACATAAGGGTCACCTACCCCAGAGTATCTTCTGTAGACAAGCAGCTCTGACTGGGGCAGAACTTGGAGATGTTAGAAAGAGGGAAGGGGTATGTCGGCTACCTTCCAAGGGTCCAGTTGCCTTCAAAGATTGTGCAATTCCCTTTTCATAGAAGTCCATTCTGCAAGGAAGTCGGAAGGGGATGAGATGTGGTGAGCAGAGACAGGGGAGCGTGATTGCTCCAAAGAGTATGACCTCTCGCGGGGAAGAAGATTGTGTTCGGCCTGATAGTAAGAAGTATGTGGAGGGGACTTGGGCCAAACATCCCGTGCCGGAAGGTAGCTAGGCTCAGAGAAATGGATAGCCCATAGACAGAGAGGAGTAGGATCAACCATGGCAGAGGGTGCGCATGGTGCAGAAGCAATGGGTGCGGAGAAGGTTGCCTGTTGGGCGGAGGCATGAGAGGGCGGAGAGAGGGGGTTCTTGCCTTTGGAAGCTGCCTAGAATTTTTGAACTTGGGCCGGGCTTAGATGGGGAAGAAGTTGACTGAATTGGGCATGTGGGTCATCTGCCCTAGAAGGAGAGGGGAGGCGAGACCGATCATCAACAATTGTGGGGGGCTGGATTTGCCCGGTGAGGTGGCAGCAGGTGGCTGGGCCACATCCTCAAGAAGCCCAATGGGCAGAGAATCGCTGGTGAGGACGTGGAAGTGGTCCATACCGAAGAGGGGATTATGATATAATACAATGGTCGGTGGAGACTGACTCGATAGACCTAAACACTGACACATACACTACCCCTAAATAATTAGGGGAGACGACGAGACCACAAACAAACCCTAGACTCTAACACACAAGAATGGACGGTGAGATGAGAGGGAGAATCTCAAACAATCAATCAAGTTGTCATGATTAACGACAACATTTTAGGTGGATAAATTAATGAAATTGCACTCGGCCAAATAGGAACCCTAATAGGTGTGTACTCGAGTACTCCGGTATGAGTAAGGAGTGACACATCTAATGTGAAAATGACCTGAACTAGGGGGCAATAGGTACAACCAGCCCGGCGACCGCAACGTGCGTATGTCCATGGGGACTTACAGAGGCCCTTGGTAGCAGGCTCTGGTTAGCCCACGGGTGCTCGCAGGTGAGAGGGTCTCCACTGCCAAGGAGGAGTCCTATCTACATGAAAATAGTGTATGCATGAACCTAATTACACAGAAGTGTATGCAAATTCTAACCTAAACCAACAAACAACATCTTAAAGGTCTCTGCTGAACTCGCGATGACCAGGTCCATCATGACCTTATCGTGACGATAGGTCGACCGCGATAATCTCAGGTTGCAGAAACCATAAACCACACCCAAACAAAAAGCAAACAGACTATCCTAAGCGCAATACAAGATGGAAATAACTAAACAAAAGATGAAGACTCCCTAAGCAAGCAAAAGCTGAGGCATGGGACAGAAAATAGCAACAACTAATGCGTACTTATTATCACGTCCTCCTCGTCCACCACGACAAGGTCACGCCCACCCGATAGGTCGTGATAGGAACAGAAAATAGACAATGAAAATAAATGAAAAACTCGAGCCCTAGCAGGGTCCTAACACAAAGAATTCGGTGTATACATGATGAAACAACATGGTGATAACATCAGCACACTTCAAATAGGCATTCGGAATGTAGAATATGAAGAAAAGTGCGCACCTGTTGTTGCATCCGCCATGATGGACGCTATAGTATCGCGGCCTTACGACCTATCGCGACAATAATAGAAGATAGAAATGACAAAGAATAGAGAAACAACCCTAACAGGATCCTACTGGATAAACAAACACACAAACATGGCAGGTGGAAAGAAGAGACAAACAAGGTTGGTAGTGGGGGTCCCACCGTGATCGCCAAAAGGTGTAATCACGGGGTTGCGCGCCCCTCAAAACACACAACAAAATATCATAGCATGATGGAAGAAATGTCATCGCTACCTAGTATGTTGCCTGAAAATGTAAACAGAGTTTTAAGGCTAACCTACTAGGAAAAGGTGTGAGAAGGCCACTTACAAGTGCCGCGATGGGGAAACCTGTTGCGATCCGAAGCTTGTAGCAGCGGCCCTGCCTGTCACGTTTATGTCACGACTAGAGACCCTGACGCCTTCTCAGCAGTGCGGGAGATGAATGGGGAGACCCCCTTTCTGTCCTCCAACTGGCCAGAGGATGAGAGCCCCTAGTTTACTCTTCTTTAGGAACCTGCCAAAAACATGGAAATAAGAGAGAAAACCTTATTGAACAACTTTTAAGTGAAGAATCTATACCAAGTAGAAATGAGAAGGGGAAACAAGGAGGGAATGTACCTGAGGGTGTTTTCGAAACCCCTAGGGTTGTGGAAAACATGGGAATAGAAAATATGCAACTATTTAAAAGAAATAGCAAAATGCATGGAAGAAAAATGAGAAAAGAAGGAGGAAGAAGGGCCCAAAAGGGGTTACTCCTGGCTTAAAATGTGCCCTTGAGGTCATGCAGCACCCCTTGATGGTCGTGGAAGCCACCTTTTAGCTGCCGAGCTCCATGGATGATGAGTATGAAGTGACTTGATGTAGAGGATAAGAAGAAAGTGGGAGGGAATGGGATGACTACAAGCTAAGGGGAAGCTCTGGTGGGATTTTGGCAGCACTTCATGGTAGCTTGGGGTCTTACCTCATTCAGAAGGGGATGGGTCACTTATATAGATATGAGAGAGAATATATCGTCCTTAAGTGATAATGGCCTATGAAAATGATAAAAAGTCAGATAATTCTGCATGGGAAGAGTCCTAGGAGGGTTCTATGGTAGGATAGAACCTCAATTTGCGGTTGGGGGGTTGGAGAGTGGTTGGGGATGGATATAGAGTCCAAAGGAGGATAAAAGAGAGGTTGTTTCGGAACCAGCCATGCAGAACGTTGTCTAGATGGGTTGTAGGGACGCGACATGGCTTGTTGCGATGGCCATGAAGGATGCGACTCTGGAGGCACGTGAATGGATATGCATGGGCTGTCGCAACGGCTTCGGAGGACGTGACACTGACAGTAAGGCGACGTCACGACCTGTTGCGTAAGGATAATCAATCATTCAAAGATTATAATCGATCAATTGACATGAATGCGACCCCAAGGGCATTACGTTAAGGACTGATGGCTCAAACCCTAGAATAAGGACTATGAAGTGATATTTGGACGAGATACGTTGGAGAATTGGGCTTAATGGGCTCAAAACGAGGATGACAAATGGGCTCAAGATGAGTGACCAACTTGAGGCACACTAGCATAGCAAGAAATATGGTTCAACTCATAAGCCAAAATCAGGTGTCTACATTTACGTCAGTCGGTTTATACCTACCAATCAAAAGAGAAATGCGACAGACCAGCCCGTCGCGTTCTCATCAAAACGCGACGGCTTGACTTGTCGCCTTTTCAGGCAGACTGGCCGAACCCCTCCTTCCTTAATGAAACCATTCCAAACCACAACTAAGCTAACATTTAAATCTTTACAATGGAAACTACACTATCACACATCACAATAGCATGCTTCATAAAGCTTTAAATCATTTAAATCAAATGAAATGACAAAGGAAGTCTCCCTACCAACTTGAAGAACACAAATCTCGCAAAGAACGCCACACCGTCGGCACATCCACGCTCCAGATGCCCTCCTCGCGTGGACTCCGCGCCGGACCAGCCACTTGAAAGTTGAGAACGCCAAAAAAAAGCTGCAAAGCCTCCTCCCCTCCTCCGTACAAAGCCATCTCTGCTCTATCTGGCCCGAAATAGAGTATTAAATGCCACAGTCAAAATCATGACATAGGCAGACGCCACATTTACAACCTGTTAAACATGATCGACCCCACCGTCGCCAAATGTGCCGCACAACAGAAAGGCAGTTCGGTGAATCACGACGTAGGTAGCTATTGCGTTCAAAACGCGACGACATACTCCGTCGCCTTCTTCACCAAAAAACCTGTGGGCTATTTGGGCCCAAAACTCTGGCCCACAACACCCACACCATGCACGGAAACCTAAACCAAGGCTCAATGACCACACCTTGGCCATGAGCACCACACCAGAATCAATAAACCCAGATCTGAATGGCCTACAACCTTGGAAATTTCACCATCATTAGACTTCCATATTAACCCAAATTCGTGCCCCATCAAGAGGAGGGGTTTCCTAAAGGCTTCCTACTCCAATTGGGATGAGAATCCTCCAAACATGGAAGGGATCAAGCAAAAACTGCAACCCCACTTCCCTAGTTACAATAGGACTCCTAACAACCCTAAATCTATAAATACTCATCATAAACCCCTTGGGGATGAGTTACCAACTTCTCCATACCACCTTCTGCTTCATCCTGCAAAAGACCTTTGTAATGACCCGAGAACCCGACCCTCAGCCCACGCAGAGACCCAATTTTCGCGGTCGCCGCCCACGGATCCGGAAACCCGGAAGGGCTATAATGTAAATCTAACAGGGTATCTAGCAGAAGTAAACATCAACTACTAAGCTAGAAGCGCACACGCGGAAACAGAAAGAAGAGTGAGACCACTGTGTATCGCTCTAAGTACAGTCCCAACACTCACAAACTAGTACAAGTAAAGGTAGGGGATAACAAGTCCCTTAGGGGCATACCCGAGGGTGACGTACACTAAGAGGGGGAACCACTGCTAGCTACGGGGACCACGGCTACCTCCCCATCTCCTCCGCCCGGCGTGTGCCCTGCCGCTGTTGAGAAGTCTCACCTAGAAAAGGAAGTGATGAGCTTCACAACAGAAGCTCAGTAGGGACTACCAATCTCCTACTGGCTCTAACATGTAGAAGAATATATATATATTATATCAATTAAATACAGCAGTTATATCTTCTACCTATGAACGGAAGTGCGGAAGCAAAGCTTACTAACTAGCAACAGTACGGAAGTACAACACGGTCGGAAACTCCGTATGACTACTCGTCCTGACCACCACATGGCTAGCAACATAGACAGGGGGAACCCCGCATGGACAAGAAACACTAGCTATTAAAAGCACTACCACTAGTCAATCGGTCAGGTGCGTCCACTGACGTTTTATCCTTGACCCAGGTCCAAACACCCACGTCTCGTAAGAGTGAGGCAAGACACATAGCACACAACAGTAACTGCCGTAGTCTGGCCAGACTACGGTCCCACGTCTGACCTCTCTAGGTGTTCCGGGGCCACAAAGAGCGAGGCAGTGAGAAAAGGACTGGCTGGCCTGTGCCGGGAAGGACTCCAAATGACCTCGGCGTACCAGACCAACCATGAGAGCTCTGCAAACGACTCAACACCGTTGTCCTAACCACCATTTTCCCCTCTGCTTCAGAGTCCGTGACTCAAGCACGCCCGCCGCCCGGAGTACTCCCTCAACAGGAGCACGGGGATGGGGTCCCAGGCAACTATAACAACCTCTCTAACGGGACAAGCCCTCAAGTGCCGAGCACCGGGCGAACGACTAGTGTAGGACTGTACTAGGGAACTAGCACTGGTGCCACGGGTACAGTAAGAAGTGGAAACGGTGAAAGACTCCACAAAATACGGAACTTCACAAGACCATAACCTGTCTCTATTGTAGTCGCGACGCATCGAGCCGTCACGACCTTGTCACGACGCCCTACCCTGTTGTGACATTGTCGCGGCGGCCCAAGCCATCGCGACCTTTTCGCGACGCACAAGAGCGTCGCGATGATGTCGCGGCGGCCATGCTGGTCATGACATCATCGCGACCTCTATAGCGGTCGCGTCTTTAGTCGAGGGTGGGGTTCCGATGCAGTCCTCCTGGGAACCACCCCAAAACGCGATACAAACATACCACAGGGGGAGGGGAGCATGCTCAACATGTAGGAAAGCCATCAAACTATGCAAACCACCCTCAAAACCCCACAACATGGATTTACAAGAATCTACGCTCGATGGAGAATCTCACTCAACCACGAGCATGGTTCTCACACTCCCATAACCCAAACCACGGGGAAAAGCATGATCTCAAGGGGAAGGGGAGCATGCTAGGGTGAGAGGATCAAGGGTCCCTACCTCCACAAGTAGAGCCAACCCATTGGGGCCTTCACGTAGGAATGACCACCTCCTCCTCGCTCCAAGCACCATGACCACATCCCCTGCACGAACGAGACGACACCACCTCAGCATGAGCACTACGAGCACAAAGAACCGATGAGAAAATGTAGGGGAGCTCGAGAGGGGAAGAAGAGGGAAGAAGGAGAAGAGAGAGAGCGAGAGGGGGGAGAATGGGGCGCAGCCTCAGTTTTTAAACTGACGGCCCCCCCAAGACGCGACGGGTTGACCGGTGCGACAACGACCATGTCGCGACGCACAAGAGCGTCGCGATCACGTCGCTATGGCCACCCCCGGCGCGACCCCAAAAGCAGTCAAATGTGACGGATGACCAGGTCGCGTCAATGTTGTATGCACCTACCACCCGACACGACCGTTCTGACAGATGGGACAGCGGTCACGTCTATCATAAAAGTAGTCGCGACGCCGCCTGACGCCGCGACAAGAATGTGATGTCCACCCCCGTCGTGACCATGTCTCGACGGCCAGGTCTATCGCCACACAAACCATGTCACAACGGGCTCCCCCATCGCGACCCTAAGGATAGGGCCAATGACCCAAGGGGGGCCGGGTCTTACATCCACCCACATTAATAAATTTTGTCCTTGAAATTAAAAGAAACTTAGTTTCAACAGGAAGCAACACAAAAAGGGAAAAAACAACGTACCAGTCAATCAAACAAATACGGAAATGCTCTCGCATCTCATCCTCGCATTCCCAAGTGGCCTCGTCACCCACGCGGTTCTCCCAAATGACCTTAACCAACAGAATCTGCTTCCTGTGCAACTGCTGCACTCTGTAGTCGACAACCCTGACCGGGTACTCTGGCACTGACAAGTCTGGAGCTACCTCAAGATATGAGTAGTCCAACACGTGTGATGGATCTGCAACGTACCTCCTGATCTATGAAACGTGGAAGACACTGTGTACACCCGCCAACTCTGCCGGAAGACTCAACTGTAAGCCACCTCGCTGATCCTCTCTGTGATAGGGAATGGCCCAATGTACCTGGGATTGAGATTTCCCTTCCTGCCAAATCTCATAACACCTTTGGTCAGTGAAACCCGCAAGAACACAAGGTCACCCACGCTGAATTGTAACGGTCTCCTGCGGATATCTGCATAGCTCTTCTGTCTGCTCTGTGCTGCCCGAAGCCTCTACCTGACCAAACTGACCGTATCTACACACTACAGCACCATCTCTGGTCCCAAAAGTTGCCTCTCTCTGACCTCGAACCATTGAAGTGGTGTCCTGCATAGGCAACCATACAAAGCCTCGTATGGTGCCATTCTGATGCTCGAGTGATAACTGTTGTTGTAGGCGAACTCTACCATTGGAAGGTGCGACTCCCAAGTACCACTCCAGTCCAAACAGCACGCTCTCAACATATCCTCCAAAGTCTGAATGGTCCTCTCTGACTGCCCATCTGACTGTGGGTGATATGCTCTACTCAACCTCAACTTTGTACCCAGAGCTCTCTGCAGACTATGCCAAAACCCTGATGTAAACCTCGGATCTCTGTTGGAGACGATTGAAACTGGGGTTCCGTGCAACGGAACAACTCTGTCCACGTACAGTCTGGCTAACCTGCCCACTGGCCAAGACATCCAGACTGGAAGAAACTGTGCTGACTTGGTCAAATGATCCATGATCACCCAGATACCATCGTGCCTCTGCGGAGTACGGGGCAAACCAACCACAAAGTCCATGGTGATGTCATCCCACTTCCACTCAGGAATGGGCAACGAATGTAGCTCACCACCAGGATGCTGATGCTCAGCCTTCACCTACTGACAGGTAAGGCACCGAGCGACAAACTCTGCCATGCCCCTCATCATCCCTGGCCACCAGAAGAATCTCCTCAAGTTATGGTACATCTTAGTGG
Source organism: Colocasia esculenta (assembly GCA_014218235.1). Lineage (NCBI taxonomy): Eukaryota > Viridiplantae > Streptophyta > Magnoliopsida > Alismatales > Araceae > Colocasia > Colocasia esculenta. The sequence continues at coordinate 56,322,311 of CM024756.1, forward strand.
AACCAGGATGAATAGCATACCTCGATCTGTGAGCCTCTGACAAAAGCGCTTGGTGCACATCACCGGGAACATACAGCCTACCTCTGAATCTGACCTCACTGTCCTCATCTAGCTCAACATCTGGCATCCGCAAAATATCTGATAACTATGAGTCTACCTGCTGTGCCTACAACACCTGACGGTACAATGACAGACGAACTGGTCATCATTACACGGTCTCTGCGCCTCGATGGGTAGAACACTCCCTGGGATAGCTCCTCGAACAGCCTCCACTCTCTGACCATCATCGAACTCATGTGAACACACCTACTCAAAGCATCGGCCATGACGTTAGCCCTTCTTGGGTGATAGGAGAGGGTAAGGTCGTAGTCCTTCAAATACTCCATCCATCTGCGCTGCCTCGAGTTCAAATCCCTCTGAGTGAATATGCACTGCAAACTCAGATGGTCAATGAAGATCTCGAATGCCTTGCCATACAAATAGTGCCTCCGCAACTTCAGAGTGAACACCACTTATGGCAACTCTAAGTCATGGGTAGGGTAGTTCTCCTCATGCTTCTTGAGCTATCGAGAAGCATAGGCAACGACCCCACCATGCTGCATCAGCACGGCACCCAAACCTGATCTCGACGCATCGGTGTAGACCACGAACCCTCCGCTACCTAATGGCAAGACTAACACTGGCACTGAAGTCAACCTCGTCTTCAGCTCCTGGAAACTCCGCTCATAGTCCTCTGACCAAACAAACCTGACGTCCAGCCTCGTCAACCTGGTCAATGGCTCTGCAATCCTGGCAAAATCCTGGATAAACCTCCTGTAGTAACCTGCCAAACCCAAAAAGCTGCAAACCTCTGACACTGATGTAGGCTGCTCCCACAACAACACTGCCTCCACCTTGGCAGGGTCCACTGCCACACCAGAACCTGAGATCACGTGCCCGAGAAAGTGCACCTCCCTTAGCCAAAATTTGCATTTGTCGAACTTGGCGTACAGTTGGTGACTCCGCAGGGTCTCTAGTACGATCCTCAGATGCTCCTCATGCTCCTCCTCAGAAGCCGAGTAGACCAAGATGTCATCCACAAAGATGACCACGAACTGGTCTAGGTACTCACTGAACACCCTTTGCATCAAATCCATGAATGCTGCAGGTGCGTTCGTCAGTCCAAACGGCATCACGACGAACTCAAAGTGACCGTACCTGGAATGGAAAGCTGTCAAGTAAATATCAGACTCTCTGATCCTCAACTGATAGTAACCGGATCTCAAGTCAATCTTTGAGAATACCCTAGCTGACTGCAACTGGTCGAACAAATCATTGATCCTCGGCAACGGGTACTTGTTCTTTACTGTAACCTGATTCAACTGCCGATAATCGATGCACAAATGCAGACTACCATCCTTCTTCCTCACAAACAACGCAAGCGCTCCCCACGGCGGACGGCTCGGACGAATGAAGCCCAGCTCAAGCAACTCCTGCAACTGGCGCTTCAACTTGCACAACTCTGCCGGAGCCATCCGGTAAGGTGTCTTAGACAAAGGCATCGTACCAGGCAAAAGCTCGATGGAGAACTCTACCTCCCACTCAAGCGGTAACCCAGGTAGATCCTTCGGGAAAATGTCAAAGAACTCACAAACAACAGGCACATCAGAAACCAACGACCCGCTAGGCTCCAAGGAACAAACAGAAGCAAGATATGCTACATAGCCATCACGGATCAAACTATGAGCTCTACAGAAGGAAATAAAAGGTCGACGGGTAGACCGGATACCTCGGAAGCAGAGAACAGGCGCTCCAGGTATCTCAAATCGAACGGTCTTCTGCTGAAAATTAACCACAGCTGAGTGAGCCTCCAACCAGTCCATGCCCAAGATGACGTCAAAGTCAAGAAGCTGCAACGCGTACAACCTGGTCGGAAACTGGTGTCCCTGGACCTCAACTGTGACGCCCTCCAGGTAACCAAAAGAATGCATGTAATCACTGGACGGGAGATCGACCATCACATCACACTGCCTCTCAGGAGTGTGATGAACCAGAGACTCATAAAACTCCTCGGAAGCAAAACAAAGAGAAGCACCGCGGTCAACCAAACACGAGCAGCTCTACCAAGGATAGGCAAGGTACCTATAACCAGGTTCGACGCCTTGGCTACTCCCTGGTAAGAGCCATCACACGACCACGTCCACGCCCACGCTGCGGCGCCTGCTGGGGTTGGTGCTACTGCGGTGGCTGCTGGTGCTGGGAAACTACTACTACTGCTGGTACGGCTGAAACTGCTGAGGTTGCTGAAAGTGCTGAGGCTGCAAATAGTACTTCCCCTACTACTGCTGACTGTGGACGTCCTATTCCGCACCCCCGTAGTGGTTGAAACTCTGGAGAAGTGTCCCGAACGTTGACTACTCCCTCGTTGGCGTTGGATGGATGCTAGTTGACCCTTGCTTGCTTCTTTGACTCCGGTTTGACCAGGTTGATCAATGGGAAAGACAGAGAAACAAGCAAAGTTAGTGAAGGGAGGTGACCTGTGCCCAAGGAGGTGTTATGATCACGCCGTTGACGTTGCCTCGCGCAGCGGTGGATGGCGGGACTCCGATTTTCCTCTCTTCAGCCGGCCAAAGAGAGGAAGCTCTGCGGTCTCGTTCAAGTGTTCCTGCAACAAAAGAAAGCTATTAGACTTTGAGGAAGTGAGGTAAATGTTCAGAAGTAAAGAAATGTGACCCAAAAGGTGAGCCCCGTACCGGTTGCGGGCTTGAGAAGAGGTGTAGCAACCTGGATTTTTCAAAAAATAAAAATTTAATAATAATAAAAAGTAAAAGCAATTAGAAAATCAAATAAAAGAGAATTAAATAAACCCATTAAATGAAAAGAAGTAATGGGCTCTATTAAATAAACCTATTAGAAATTTATGGGCCAAATAAGGATTTTTAAAAGGGGATTAATAGGAAAATACCATAAATTCGTAACTTAATTATTACTTAAATAGAAAAGAGGTATTTAATGCATTAAGTAAGAAGTTTGAGTTGGATTTGGATTCTAAAACCTACCCTAGATGCTTGTCCACGAATCTAGCTCCCCTCCTAACCCAATTAGAAGTTCTCATGCTTAGAAAGTGGAGAGGAAATAGGAAATTCGGAATTAATGGGAATAAATTTGGAATTAATGGGAACTAGAGTCCAAATAGGAAATGGAAGAGAGAAAGCATAAATGCTCTCTTAAAACCCCCATGGCCGGCCCTAGCTCGTGCCAAAGGCTTGCTGGACTAGGAGGAGAGGCCAAGGAGGAGGATATTTCATGAGAAGAAGCCTCTCTCAAGCTCTCTCTCTCTCTCTCTCTCATTCTTCAAGTTCTAGCCCTAGAAGAGGAAATCGATCAAAGGTAGGCATTCTCATAAGCAAAACAAATCAATTTCGTCTGTAGGTTGATCTAAACCTCAGGATTCAAAGCCCTCTTATCTCATATTTTTCCATCGAGCAAATCTTTTGTTCTTAATTTTCAAAGTTCTGTGAACTCCATGACCCCGAACCCTCTTCTTAAATTCATATCTTCATGCATACTCGTCCTCATGACAGGAGATTTTTACTGAAAGAACTGATGGTTGTTAGGCATCTTTTGCCCCTAAAATTCCTAATTTTCATACACCCTACATCGAGAATTAATTCTTTTACCCTAACTGTGTACTGTCCCATATTCTTCGTGAAGTATCATGATTAAACCATGCTGAAACCATGTCTGTTTCACATTCCTATTTACTGTAAGTACCCATGCATGTCTAGATCAATTCACAACTAGTTTCATAATTTTTCATCACCTGTACAAATAGATATGATTTTATGAATCACCCTATGTCAAAATAGGGTAAGTCAGGTCCGTAATCCAATGCACTGTCCTCTCCCCGTCGAACTCGGGCGCAGACCATGTGAACACGACAGCCCGATAGGCCGCGTTCACTAGGCTATCGCGACAGAGCCTTCCATCGCAATCTGATCGCGACAGGGCCCGTCGTTGCGATCTGCTGCCCGATCTGACTAGGCCGTCGCGACCCTCAAACGACCCTGTCGTGATCTGCCTGCTTGAACTGATGAGTCCGTCGTGACCTGTACAACAGCCTGTCGCGTTCGGCTTGACCCCGTCGCATAGGGTACGTCGCGATCTGGGCTTTTTGCATGAAACCCCCTATCTCTGCAAGTATTGACTTTCTACAGTGTTTGTACCCTCTCCTAACAGTCATATACGTAGTAAAAATACCTGGTATAAACTGAACATTTTTGTGTGAATTTTAAAAGACTTACACATGACTTATTTCTAGCTATGATTTCATGATTCATGCACACACTATGAACCATCCAATTTTGGCTTAACTTGGCATGTAATTAACTCATAATATATCTGGTAATTTATGTAATTAAATTGCCATATTAGACTTGTCTAAGTTTTCTCGCAATGTTTTGGGAATACCGTTATCGACGCTCCACTATTCTAGAATTCCTCTAGAACGTCGGGCACTTGTTTCTATATACACACTTTCTCTTGACTTGGATGAACTCTCCGTCGGATACTCCTTCTGCTAGACTAGTGAGTCTTTGTTCAAGGCCTCCGTAAGTCTCCTCTGTCCATGGATTCCCACATGGTCGATGAGCCGGTTGTACCCTAACATCTATGATACCCTTTAGGGATCAATATGATCCAAACGGCTATTAGAAGTTCGCTCTTATCTTAAATCACTCCGGACCTCTGGACCTGTGCTTAACATGGCCAGTGGTAGGGTCGTGAGTTCCACCTGACTGCCAACACCATGTGCACGTGTTGTGCAACTGTTACTATCACCTGTTTACTCGACGTGTTACGTGCAATGTCCATTGGCTCTCATCTATACTCTACTCGCTCATCTATTCATGTTCACTCTACTATCTCGTCTATTCATCTAGTGCTCTCATCTATTTCTTGGTACTCTATATTGGCCATTGACTGATTGTCTAAAGATAAACAATATAAACCAATGCCTGGCAATATATAAAGGGCCCGATCTGGTCCTGGGATGTGCGCCCGAAAGTGCTAGTACCCATGGGAGTTAAATGATCAAAGTGTTTGGCATTACACTCGAGTGCTATCTATCTCGACTATCTAAATGACAGTCAAAAAGTGCTATATTCTCTTGTTGTCTATTGACAAAAGTGCTATGCTATACTCGTTGTGCTATTACTATACTTTGTGCTATGGCCATCTTGCTATTTTGTTCTATACTCGACACTTGTGCTATATTTAGAAAGTTGTGCTATTTCATTTACGTGCTATCCTGCTATCTTTTACTTGACTCTCTCGCTCTATCATTAGTTACTCTGCCTTTAATGCACTAATTATTTAAAGCCTGCTTGACTATTGAGATTTAAGTCCTACTGGGCGTTATTGTTCACCCTGTGTTATTTGTCGTTGTATTCTCAGATGAGACCGAGGATGAACTATGCACTCAAGAGGACGGGAACGACGAGGAGTGATGTCATGAGTACCCTAGTGTCTTAGTACTATGATTAGAGTGTTAGTTAGTCTATCGCTTATTTCAATGTAATTGGGCCTATAGAATGGCTCTGATATTAGTGGTTGTAACTAAACATTGGAAAGTTATTAATGAGAAGAATTTTCTTTAGTATTATTCATTGTGTAATGGTTTGATGTCTAGTACTTACTCTGTATTCATTTACTTGCAACTGCCTCGCGTTCCGATATTCCGCGTTGGGGTATGACAAGAGGGGTGGCCAAATGTTATGACCACCCTTCTTCCTTCCGTTTTTGATTTGGAAAACCCCTTTTAGGTGTGTAGGGAGGTGCACTACGTGCCTAGTATGTGTGTGCAACATGCAAGACTAGAGAGAGGGAAGGGAAAGAGAAAAGAGAAAAGGGTGATGATCCTCTTAAAATGGCGTGGATGACTCCTTTGTGGGCTCCTCCAGCTCATGGTGAAGCCTCCCGAATGCTTCAAGGATTGAGGGACAGAGAGGAAACAAGGTTGGTAGCTCTTAAGGCTCAAGTCACTTTTCTCTCTCTTCTCTCAAAGCATGAAAGCTTGGGCTCGTCTAGTATCTCCCCCCTCACTTAGAAGGCCAAGGAGTACCATATAGGCAGTGGGGGCGGAGCTAGTGAGCATAGGATGCTCAAGTGTGAAAAAACACACTTAAACATGTGGCAATCCATGTATTAAGTCTTGAACCAATGAGAGGGGGCCATGTAGGATTTTTACTGGGTCAAGGGGGTGCCAAGGTGGCCCATTTGCCTGTTGGGAACGGCCCCATGCGTTGCATGGGCAAGAGAATGGCGCAAGTGGGCTGGAATCTTGGGCAGTTGCACAGACCAAGTAAACCCAGGTTGACGTCAAGCGATGCTGCCGCCAACCCCATGCAGACGTCAACATGGGTGGATGCCAACCTGAGTAGGCGTCTAGGGGTGTTGCCGTTAATAAGGTGTCAGCGGAAATCGATGTTGTTGTTTACATGGGATCCGAGGCAAGTCAACAAGCGGACAAACAAGCCTTATTAGGCCATGAACCACGCGGAGATGGGCCAAATCTTGCGTCTACAAATGCCCCATCGAGACATCCGATCTTGCAAGGAAGCAGAGCGGACTGAAAGGTTGGTGTCTCGGTAAACAAAGGACGCGGAGATTTGATGAAAGGGACCGTCTCCGAAGATAGGAATTCTAGCAAGCCATACGGATGAGTAGGTAGAAACAAGTGACGAATCATCTGAGAGACAAGTGTGAAAAAGAAGGAAGGGTGATCTACCCATGTAACTACAATGGCAACCCAACGGTAGGGTCCCTGGCATTGCCAAGTAGGACTTTGACTAGTTTCTGGTGTTGTCTGAGTCAAAGGAGTTGTAATATGACAGTTAAATCAAGGAAATCTCACAACCGAAGTCCGTCGGGACCCACTGACATAATCAGGACGTTTGTCCAATCAGGGGGTTGTGGAGACAAGGGATTGATCGTACTCTCAAAGGATTATCAAAAGATTCTAACTGGAATCAATGTTTGGAAAGCTGGAAGTCCAGAATTAAGCTCATGACTGGCGAAAGGTTCACATGAACTCAATAAGACTGAAATGATTACTTGTGATATGCACGGTGGGATAATTGGAGAATGGGCAACAAAGACCCGCTATTCAGCATGGACATTCAAGAAGGTGGTGCTAACCCGGTTGGCCACTTGAGCTTGGAGAATGCGCCACACAGTGATTGAGGAAAATCTCCATTTTTTTTTGAGCTAGTAAGAGAATGTTAGCAGTGAAGACCTAAATGTATGTTGGTGTGGGTTCCCTATCTAAAATGCAAGTTAGAACCAGAGGAAAAAACTAAGGCCATAAGAATAACTGAGAGATGGTAAACCCTTCATAGTTTTTGGTAAAGGGGAACTCTGGGTTCACGGTCGCCAAGTTATTCGCCTTTGGTGACTAAACCTATGCTAGACATACCTGTGTAACACTCAAGGTCACATGAGTGTTTTCGGATTTGAAGCACCGCTTGTGCTTAAACATCTGCAAAATAACTTGAAGCACAAGATGCAAGATAATGGCCATATGAACAGTAAAGCTTTGAAAATTCTGGGAGGTTAACGTCCAGACCGATTGCCGTCAACTTACAGTTGACGTCAACATGTCTGACCGTCTACAAGAGTCGGCATCCACATATGCTGTCGTCAACAATATACTGACGTCAAACGATGTAAACGTTAACATGCCATCAGATCAGACTGAAAAAATAGCTATTGGAAGGCCATGAGGACTCTTCTATCTTCTTCCTCCATCCTCTCCTTCCTCAACTCTGAACCAGAAGGCTTTGGGACGAATTTCAGCTGTAGCCATGGCCTCTACGTCGACCGAAACGTCCACAAGCATGAACTCGGGAGTTCTGAGCGAGGTTCCAGGGCATCTAAGCACCCAACTAGCCAATGGGGAGGTATGTACTGCTCGTTCTTGCTTCTCCTTATGCTGAAAATGCCCCCCAACCCCCTCTCATGGTGCTCTCTGGGTGTGCAGGAGGTTCCTGCCTTCCCAAGCCAGGGCCAGGTACGGGGCTTCTCCTGGCTGGTCAAATTGATGAACGCCATAACTATAGACATGAGGAGCTTCATTGGGGCAAGGAATCTAAGCTTCATGGTGGTGCTGGCCAAGAACATGAAGGACATGTGGTGGGGATTTGATGCCCTGAGAGCGCTTGTGGAGTGCTGGCACCCCACACACACACATTTATGTTCCAAGGATTCGAGGCGAGCGTGCTACTTGAGGAGGTGGAGCTGTTCTTGGGGTGGAGACGATGCCTGGTCTATGATGTGATGACTCCTCTTCTCCCGTGGGAAGAGATCCTGGCAGACGTCGTACGGGACAAGAAGGAGATACTGAGGATGACGAACAAGCACGAGATTTTCCTAGACCAGCTGGCCTGGTGGTTGATCCAGCATGCGAAGGAGATTGGTGGTGAGAGGGTGACCCGGGGATTGACGCTCTGCCTGGCTGGTGTGTTCCTGTTCCTCACCAGTGGCGACTTCCTCCTGTACGAGCATGTGGGGATCCTGTCTCTGCTATGGCATGGGCAGTTACTAGCCCCTGCAGTGCTGGCACACCTTTACAGCTCCCTCACTATGATGAGCTTAGGCGGACGCACAGGTGGGAGCTTGTTCCTGCTTCAAGTATGGATGGAAGCTCATTTGAAGTTTGATTTTGCTGAGAGGCAACCTACCCCTTCAGAATCTTCCTTCGGAGTTCATTGCATTGCAACAGAGTGTGGTATGAGCCAGAGAATGAGATCAAGTGTATGACAGCACACTTGAAGAGCAGAGATGCCTGGCGAGACTACCTAGGCTACTTCCCAGTGGAGGATTTCATAGTGAGGCCACTATTCATAAGGACAATCGAGTTCAAAGTTCGCACCAGGGAGGACAACGATTTGTGGCTGACTGGACCTGATCAAATGGTGGTGTACCAGCCACACCGGTGTCAGTGTCAGCTTGGAATACCACGAGGAATTCCAACTTCATCCCACTGCTAATGAAGAAGGCCAAGAAGACCTGGGAGAAATATACAGTGAGCAAGAAGGTGGGACAGGCTGTCCAAGAGAACTGGAGAGAAGTCCGAGTTTATGAAGAGTATATTACCACAATTTGCCCTATTTCATGGGATTTCTTCATGGCTTTAATTGTGTGGAATGGAGTGTATGTGCTTTGAATTGAGCTGAATTGAGTGTTGAATTGTGTTCTGTGAAGGACTATGAACGCACCGGTTGGCGTCCACATCGATGGATGCCAAGAGCAAGTAGACGGCCACATTGTGGCCGCTAACCACTAGACAGAAGATTGACGGCTAGATCGATGGCCGTCTACAATGAAATAGACGTCCACAAAAAGGCCATTTACAGGAGTATGGGGGTCTGACAGGGTGCCCTCGGGAAATGAACGGTCACAATGCTGACGTTAACGGAGATCCATCGGCCACAACCTTGACGTCTAATTTGAAACGCAGCTTTTGGCCACGTGAGGCGTCTCCGGCGCCCTTTCATCTTCATTCAAATGCCGGGAACCCTTCTCACCTTCCCTTCCATTCCACACCCTCACACTCTTGCCTTCTAATCTTCCACTCTTCTTCTTCAACTTCTTCAACCTCTTCTTTCTTCTGTGTTGGATTGGACCGATTGTGAGGGGGAAGAAAACTGCTTTCCACGACTGCCCCCGCCGGATGGAGGAGGAGGAGGAGATGAGCTGGGGCTCGGCGACAGAGGACACGACGGAGGAGGAGGCTCGACCAATGGCGGACGCCGGCGAAAGTGCGCCGGATGGGCAGGGGACGGTGGCGGAAGATGGAGATGGAGAGGGAGAGGAGATGGAGGCGGAGGCACTTCGGAGGGATTCTCGCCAGCCAAAGGTAGGTCACCACAGACCTTAGAAACCTCGTGTGGATGTGATTCTAAAATTGGGAAGGAAGGGGAAACAGGGAAGAGTCCGGGTTCAATAGGAACATGACGTCAACATCGGTTGACGTCGGGTTCTTGTTGACGTCCAGACCGTTGCCGTCAAGACGAACTTGACGCATGGATCCATACATTAATTGTTGAACCCGACGGTCACTACCCTGCCGTCAACTCTTGTTAGACGGCACAACCCTTGATGCCTATTCCATGTAAATGGTAAGTTCCTTGTCGTCAACTTATTCTTAACAAAAATCAATATTGACATTTAATGTTCTCTGTTTTGTGCAGGGAAAAGGTAGAATGAGGAGTAGGGTGACGTGGGACCTGTGTTGGGCATGGTACCGGGCGCTGCCGGAGGCTCTGCAGATGCGGGTTGCACAGATGGGGTTCGGACACCTCTTGGCGGTGCGCCCGTTCCACATAGACGACCCATACCTAGAGGCATTGCAGGAAGGTGGGACGAGGATTGCAAGGCATTCATCATGCCTTGGGGACACATGAGACACACATTAGAGGATGTGGCATATCTGACAGGACTACCAATTCATGGAGAGCCGGTAGTCGGACAGGAGAGGAGGGACTACTACGATGACGTGGTGGAGCTGCTGGGAGCGGAGTTTATGGTAGGGAGGAGGCGGCCGATCCGAAGCATCCTGCTCGGATCCCTATCAGAGGTCGTAGGGCTAAGAGGAGGGAGGAGGGGAGCTTTGGAGACACAGGAGGAGTTCTGCACTGGAGTCCGGAGGTCGATCCAACTGGGGGAGAGGAGCGAGGAGTGGTCCGTATGCATCTTTGTGGCGTACCTTTTCAGGCGGCTCCTCTTCTCGACGCAGTCATCGCAGATGAACTGCAAGTTCATGCTGCTGCTGCGGGACCTGGAGTAGGTGGGACGATATGCATGGGGCGCCGCGATGCTGGGACATCTCTTCTCTCTTCTCCCCAGCAGCTCGCGGCATTCTCAGAGCACCCAGGGCTTCACCCCCTTCCTACAGGTATGCAACTTTTCTTTTAATGCTCTTCATTGAATAACATTGATAAGGTTCTTGACTGACATCTTTTCTTCTTGTCTCGCAGATCTGGGGGTACACCCGCTTCCCCATGGGATGCGGCATGCAGATAGAGGGGAGCCAGGCCATGGTACCCCTCATGGCCCGATGGGAGGTGGCGCCCGATCCGAGGGTGACGGATCGGTGCGTGGAGGACGTGTGGGCGAGCCTAGACCTCTACCCTCATGACTAGGTAAAAATATCAACTAGCACTCTTTCTTACTTGCTTTCAATTGCCTTTTGATGTGACTGACCAACGTTCTCTTCTCTTGCAGGTGGTTTGGACCACGTACCTGGAGGAGGCAGTCGTGTCTCACCCAGCGGTGGCAGTGGGTCACCCGCTCTTCGACCGCCACCTACTCCTGCTGTGCTTAGGGACATACGAGCCCCTCTACCTAGAGTTAATGGTACAGACTTTGGGCTGGCACCGGCCAGCCCTAGAGGTACCCTCTCTAGGGAGAGAGGGTCACTCCCGCCGACAGCTCGGCATACCTGAAGGACTATCGGGCATGCTACGCCGGGCGACTTCGGTTAGACCGGCGAGTGGTAAGTGGACTTTTAACTCTAAGCCTTGTCATTTAATTGATTGATTCTAACCTTGAAGTGTGAATGACAGATGCCGGAGTCGGAGGCGGTACGACTCCTCGAGGGGAGGCTAGCAGAGCAGGCGGTGGAGGTTGAGAGGCTTCGCGCCAAGACGCGGTCATTGGTAAGTCACAACTCACCCTTGATTTGATTTAATTTGAGTTGATTTGATTTGAGGACTGACCAAGGTATGTGAATGTAGAGGGGTGAGTTAGCGAGTGTACGGGCGAGCCGAGACGTGGGGGCGAGCTCGTCCGTGCAGCCAGCTAGCGGGGACCTAGCGGTTCAATTACAAGAGGCCCTGGACCAGGCAGAGGCAAGAGTCCGAGAGCTCGAGGCTGAGGTAAAACACTAAGCCACTATATTTTCTACATATGATTTCACTGATTCAACATATTTGCTCGTTTGTGTGCAGCGGCAAGGAGTAGGGGCGACCCTCCAAGCGCAGATGGAGAGTCTGTGGCTATATTTGACGAGGACGGAGAGACGCCTACTCGAGGCGAGGGAGAGGGAGAAGGAGGCAGAGAGGGCCCGAGCACAGATCGCTGCGGATTATGAGATCTTGATGAACCGAGTGCTGAAGAAACGCCGGGAGTAGCAGCGACAGGCCCCAGCAGGAGGCGCCAGTGAGGATGGGGTCAGCCTTCGCATCACTTGATGACATCCTATCCCTGGGGGACTCGTCGGTGGTGCAGGAAGGGCTACGGCCCGAGGTGTCGACGGTGACGAGACCTCCTCTCCCAGACCAGCGTCGGGAGAGAGAGGAGGAGGAGGTGAGTAGCTCGCGTAGGCAGAGACCTAGCGAGGGGGAGAGGAGAGAGGAGTGAGGAGCGACGCTCCAGATGTACCACCAGGGGTATGCCCCTGTCATACTATGTACAAAATGTTATCCTTTCGTGGATTTTTGTGGGCTTTTGTGGACTTTGTGCTTTGAATGGTTTGCCAATGATTTGCTATTTTGTTCTTGCATCCACAACACTTAAAGGAAAAAGTTAGTGTAGATATGTCTTTAGCCCCTTGCCTAAAAGATGTACCTTTCTTGAGATCTGGTGAAGGGGCTAATATCTAATTAAAGATAGAGACACAAATAAATATTGAAGGGAAATATGTACATGCACTTTTTTTCTTTTTTTTTGTATAAGAAAATAAGGAAAATCATGTTAGTATATGTACACGATACGACTAATTTTTGTGGATTTTGATTTTCTGATGATTTTTTTTAATTAAAATAAGAAGGAAAATATGTACATGGAGAAATTATACACATCAAGAGATTCTCTTTTTGTCTTTTTTTTATTTTTTATTTTTTGGATTTTTGGACTCTAAGACTCATTCATCACATGTCAAGGTATAGGGTCCTTATAATCTACTTAACCACAGAGGCCATGAGTAAGGAGGATCGTGCATGATATTGTTGATATTGGAGATTGCCTCTAGCCTTCTTGATATTTTCCACTATAGAAGGCCTTACAAGGTCAAATTGCCCTTAGGGAGGAATTGGAAGAAGTAAATAGGAAGTCATGTAAGGATTGGGTCAAACCACTTTTTGTTTTCAAATCAACATCTCACATTGAAAGACTTAGTCATCAATTATTTTCAGGAGTACTTTTCATTTGATTCGTTGGTGGAGGCACGTAGTATTTGCTACCTCCTTGATTTGGTGAGCCTTTTCCTGGGTACGTACGTTTTGCTACCCTTTTTTGACCTTTTGGCTTTTCTTTGCCTTTTAGGCTTGGTTTGGCGTTTTGCCTTTGCTTTTCATTGCCCCTTATTTGTTATGACTTTATCTTTCAGGCGAGAGTGGATGGTCCCCTACTCGTAGTTTGCCCCTTTTCCAGACTTGACTGAGTGGGAAGAGAAAAGGGGATCCTTTGACCAAATTAGACCATCCGAGTGTACTTATGATTTTCTAACTAAGGGACAGTAGTCCAACATCGTGTGGCGTGTGAAGAGACCCTACCTCACTAATGGCCAACTAGAAAAATTAAAGTCTCAAACCCACGACATTGACAAGTGATGAAAGACTGGACTTGACTGACTGGCTGACTAACTAAGGGTAGAATTTCTTGAGGTAGACTGCATTCCATGGATGCGACAACTCAATTCTCTCGGCGTCCATTAATTTGTAAACGTTCCCCGAGTATGCTTCTTTGACAACGAATGGACCCTCCCAATTCTCTTGCAATTTACTCCTGGGACCTGGTGCCTTAATGATTTTGCGCTTTAGGACCATTTCACCCACTTTAAATTTTCTCTCAAGAACTCTTTTGGCATAAAAACGTGCAATTCTTGTTGGCCCTTTTGGTACGGCAGTAAGCTAACCTAGAGGGGGGGTGAATAGGTTTTCTGAAATCTGAAACAGAAACTTAAACACAGAAAATTATCACTTGAAAGTTTGGTTAGTTTAGTGTGATAAAGAGTAGCAGTGCGGAAGCTAATAAACAATCACACAAAGGACAGAAGGAATTTATCCTAGTTCGGCCCTTCCCACATGGAAGTCCTACGTCCAGTCCCCAAGCAACCTTTTGGGATTTTACTAACTAAGGGTACAGTCCCCCTCAAGGACAATACAACACCCAGCACCCCAGCTGGTCTTCTTCTCTTTCCCGGGCAAGAAGGCAGCCCACTTTTATTACAAGTTAAGAAGCCAACCTCCTGGTACAAACCCTAGTGCAGTTCTGCTAGACACAAACCCCTAGCTAGGTTCTACACTGTATACAGTCCTACAGCTGGACGGAAATCTTTCTTAGAAAAGAAAGAACAAAGCTGAGAGTTGGAACAAATGAAAACCAACTAAAAGAAACTCTCAGCTAAAAGACTCTCTTCCCAGATTACAAGATGCACACAGAGAGAGTGAAGAGAGGAAGGCTTGAAAGCGTTGAAGACTTCTGCTATGGAAGGCTTCTCTTGATTTGGCTCGACCTCTTCTCTCTTTCTTTGAGTGTATGTGGAGTTGAGGTTCCTCACAGGATGCACACTCCTTCAAAGATTTTCAGGAAAAGCTCTTTTTCTTCTTCAGCCTTGCTTCATCTTTTATATGAGAGGATTGAACAAATCCGTTGAAGAGATCCGTTGGAACTCTTCTAGTCGTTGCTGATCTTTCTATTCTTCTTCAGACTGTCAGCCACTTGGTGGTCTTCGAGGTCTGTAAACATAGAAGAAAGAGTTTAGATAAAAGAGTGTTTCTGTCAAAAAGGTTCTTACCTCTATGTTACTGTTGTCTCCCATAAGTGGTAGGTAAGCCCCTTTTTGTCTGACAGGAGAGAAGAGATCTAGAGAGATAAAAGAGAATCTTCTGTCAGAGACATTTTTGACTTTTCATTAGGCGCCAAATATATTTGAAACATCTGAATATAAAGGAAATCGATGTTTACAAATCGATGTTTACATGAAGTCGATGTGGCAACCAAATCGTTATGAATCTTATCAAATCGTTGTGACACTTATTGAATAGTTATAAGAACCAAATCGTTGTTCTTACTTATCAAATCATTATGAGAACCAAATCGTTGTTCTCTCTTATGAAGTGAAATCGATATGAGACCAAATCGATGTGACACTTATGAAATCGTTGTGTAGACCGAAATCGATGTTTTTACTTAACAAATCGATGTTTCACTTATCAAATCGATATGAGAGGCAAATCGAAGTTTTCAAGCAAATTGATGTTGCAGTGAAATCCATGTTTTCAAGCAAATCGATGTGGCACTTTGTGAACTGAAATCGATATATATTGAATGGACATCGATTTAGCTTTTTAGTGCAAATCACACAGCAATAATTCTATAAATTTATATTTATTAGAAAAACATGATATTAATTATTTTTAATAATATTTAATTAATCATAAATTTTGTTATCACCAAATATAAGGGTAAAATATAGGAGTGGTTCAACAATCTCCTCCTTTTGGTGATGACAAAATTTATGAGAATTTTCTGACAAAAATACTTAAAGCATAGAAAATACAGAAAATTCATAGATAATGCATACCATGCATACTCTCCCCCTTTTTGTCACCAACCAAAAAGGAAGGATCTTACCATGCATTCTCTCCCCTTTGAAAATTTCTTACCATTGAGGGGTTCAACAATGATTGACATTAATGAATAACTCCCCCTTAGTCTATGCTCCCCCTGAATGTTTTCTCCCCCTAAGCATAAGGCTTCCCCTGACAGAGAGGGTCCTCTTGAGGATTCTTCACTTGTCTGTCGACAAGTGTTTCTTGGTGTGTCGACCTGTTGATCTCTTGAGTCGTCTTATTGACTGGTTGTTTGTCAAGTCTTCAAAATTGTATCTGCATAGATCTTAGGAAAAGCTTGCAAACATTGTTAGTAGCATGAAGTTTACTGAATATAACAAACATAAATTTAAGTTTAAAAATTGAAACTAAAACTAAAGGATGACTACTTCATCTTCAGATTGGAATGAAGTGAAGAGTTGGTAGTCACCAATCGGATGTTTATAAGCATCCTCTAACCATACCGATTTGAATGCCTTTTTCTTTTGATCATCAAGAGTAGATAGACATTTTCTTCTTTAATGTTGAAGCTACCTGAGGACTTGTTCACTGAAGGTGTCTCCTGAGGTGTTACTTGGAATTTATGAGCCTTATCCTCAGCTTCTTCTTCATCAAAAGCTTCATTAATGCTTATTTCTTCAGAGATATCATTTTTGAAAAGGATATGAGGCTCCCTCTTAATCTGAGGCTCCTCCTTTACATCTTCTTCTTCATGTGGAAGGATAACTTCCTGAGGTGCTTTATGTTGCTCCCCTTGAATGGTGACAGTTGGAGAAGATGGAGTTGTAGCTTCCTGTCTTGTTTCTTTAAACACTTGAGCATCAGTGTCTTCTTTTAGAATAGGAATGATTTCATCTTGAGGAGTTTCTGAATTTTCCTCAACTTGAGCAGTAGGTACCTCAGCCGTAATGGGTATTCCTTCATATGTGAGCTTCAGTTTGTCCCACATATCTTTAGCAGATTTACATGCGGATACTTTACTGAATTCTATTTTAGATAAAGCACAACATAAATAGTTCTTTGCTTTAAAGTTTAAAGATAATTTACTCTTATTTACTGCTGTAATGGCTGAAGTGACTGGAACAGGAACAATAACATAATCACCTACCTCGATTACTTGCCACAGATCAAAGTCTGTACCTCGAATGAAGCATTTCATTCTCATCTTCCAATATTTCTAATCATCTCCATCGAAGAATGGAGGTCTGGTGACTGATTGTCCTTCAGTAAATCCTTGAGCTGCCATGGATCTTTGTTGTAAGATTGTTGGATCTTCATTGAATGTTCAGAGACCCACTCTGATACCACTATTTGGCCCTTTCGGTACGACAGCAAGCTAACCTAGAGGGGGGTGAATAGGTTTTCTGAAATCTGAAACAGAAACTTAGACACAGAAAATTATCACTTGAAAGTTTAGTTAGTTTAGTGTGATAAAGAGTAGCAGTGCGGAAACAAATAAACAATCACACAAAGGACACAAGGAATTTATCCTGGTTCGGCCTTTCCAACATGGAAGTCCTACGTCTAGTCCCCAAGCAACCTCTTGGGATTTTATTAACCAAGGGTACAGTCCCCCTCAAGGACAATACAACACCCAACACCCCAGCTGGTCTTCTTCTCTTTCCCGGGCAAGAAGGCAGCCCACTTCTATTACAGGTTAAGAAGCCAACCTCCTGGTGCAAACCCCAGTGTGGTTCTACTAGACACAAACCCCTAGCTGAAGGATCGAAATAAATGTGTGGAAAAGATCTAAAGGGGGGGATGAATAGATCTTAGCCACTTTTGCGGAAGCTTAAATAATTTTAAAACTATTTAGAATCAGAGGCAATAATATCAGTGAAAAGCTGCTGATCTGATTAGATTGGAGTGAGTTGAAAAACTTAGATGAGAATCAAGTTGATTAAGTGAATTAGAAACGAGTCCTATGCAAGCATCTAGCGGATGAACCAGTCAAACCACAGAACACAAATGCACAAGGATTTTTAGGTGGTTCGGAAATCACCCATGTGATTCCTACATCCACCCCTCACAACCCGTGAGGATTCACTAACACAACTGGGTAACACACCCACTGGAGCCTGACAACTCCAACACTGAAGAGCTTACAACTCACACCACTTCTAGAGCAAGACTACTCTAGAACAACTGAGCAAGACTGCTCAACACACACTTGAGTTTGACAACTCAACACTGAGCGCACCGGCTCACAACAATCTGAGCACAAGGCTCACACAAGACTTGCTAGACACCAACTTAAGACAAGATCTCCTAGCAACAGATCTAGTCGAAATTTGAGAACACTAATGAGAATTATGCAGAAGCACTTGCATAATCTCAAGAGATATCTCAGAAGAACAGAAGTAAAGTAAAAAGGTATTGAATGACTTCGTTCTTCAAGTGTACTCCCTTGTAGAAGCTTGAATTGGGAAGAAGCTTGTAAACATGAAGTCCAAGACGATGCTCTGCAATCTGGGAGGTTGGACCTTCCTTGAATTCTTCTCCAACGATGGCTTCTACCTGATCTACTTCCTTGAGATGCTTCAGAGGCTTCTTTAAAGATCAAACCACAATTCTCACACCTTGAATTGGTGAGAAGAGGTGTTCAGGAGACTCCAGGAAGCAGAGGAGGGAGACACGAACTCTTATGGCCGCCAGGAATTTTTCAGGAGGTCTAAGAGGTTGGTTGGGTCTCTCTTTTCGAAGGGAGGCCAAAAGGAGCCTTTATACCCTTAGGATTCCAAAGATACCCTTTTGGGGTACAAGGGCACGCTTCCCTAGGAAGATTCTGATCGCCCTAGAAGGACACGTGGCAGCCATCAGCTCTTAGGATGAAAAGTTTCCGTAGTGTGTCGACCTGCCCTGGTGGTTGTGTCGACACACTGTTCCAGAGATGGAAGAATCTGTTCTGGGAGAAAGGTCCCGTGTCGACCTGCTCTTGAGTGTGTCGACCTGCTGTCCCAATTCCTCAAACTGGCTGTTCTGGGAACTGGGTCTAGTGTCGACCTGCCCTGGGAGTGTGTCGACCTGCTGTCCCAATTCCTCAAACTGGCTGTTCTGGGAACTGGGTCTAGTGTCGACCTGCCCTGGGAGTGTGTCGACCTGGGTACCCTTGATCTCTGGAAAACTGCCACTCGTGTCGACACACTCTTGACATGTGTCGACACACTCTTGACATTTTTGCACAATTTCTCTTTGAGTCTGTGTTGATGTGTCGACACCATTGATGGGTGTGTCGACACATCTTTTGCATAAAAAGTTTGTACCTGAAAAATAAACACATATATCATTAGTTAAATGATTTATCATTACCACAAATGATAAATGTGGTTTGAAAAAAGCTTTTTGAGCATGACTTTCAGGTATGATGCTTTTGACATGTTCCAATTAAATTGCTTTAAGAACACTTCTTGTCATCATCAAAATAGGAGGGAAATGATATGAATTAGACATTCAACCCAACAATCTCCCCCTTTTTGATGATGGCAACATTAAATCCATATTTGAATGTGGTTTTGATGAAGTGTGATTTTTAAGCAATTTTTATTGATTAAGTTTTTGTTTTTCTTTTGTTCATACTTGTCAATGTCCTTTTGATATTGTTCAGTAACAATTGATGATATTTTTGTGAGATACAACGTTACTTGAAATTAGAAGATTTGTGCACACAAGTCAACAATTGAACAAGTATTCACACACAAATACAAAAATTTGTATTGAAGCCAAACAACCATTTCATGTCATTCATTTCATTCAAAAGATCATTACAATTCATTCAATCTTCTCCCCCTTTGACATTATCAAAAAAATGTACATTAGGTAGAAGATGGAGGAGGAGGAATTGGAGCTAGAAGCATCTCAATATCTGACAATCTCTTATCCATTGACTTCATGCTTGACTTTATCTGTTCATGGATAGTTGTCAGCCGAGTGTGAAGATAATGCTCCATTCTATCAGAGTGTTCTATCAAGGTGCTCTGAGTTCTTTTCAATTCATCTGAAACATGTTGAGAACTTGATGACCCAGCTGACCAACCAGGTCTTTGCATGATTTTGAACTCCTTGGTCAAATCTGTGAGCTGCTTGTCAATGTGCTCATTGAAATTTCTCATACTTTCCAAATCATCCACAAAATGAGCAAATGATAGTCTGGTGCTGGAAATCTCATGCAATGTTTGATTGGTGTTGAAGACATCTGCTTGGGAATTGGCCAAAATTCCCTGAAGAACTTTCTCTAACTTGTCCTGATGTTCTTTTAGCTCAATATAGGAATCTCCCAGAGTTCCTATGAGTCTGTTAAATCGCTGAGCTGCATAATCAGAAGCTGCCTTCTGCTCAATAAATTTGGCAGAAACTGTGTTTTCCAGTCTTTGAATCCGTAGCTCAAAAGATGAGGACATGGATTGAAGTGAGGAGTTGAAGGATTCAAATTTGTCATTTAGGAAAGATATCAATTCTGGTGGAACAGGAGGCCCACCAGAAGATGTGGATGGTTGGAATGAGGGTTGTGGAGAAAAAGGAGGAAGCTGAGGTGAGAGAGGATCATGAAAAGGACTGACATTTTCATTAAGAGCTTGATCCTCATGCATAGGAGGCTGATCCTCTTGACTTAGGGGCTGGTCCCCTTCAGCTGGAGGCTGTTCCTCCTGTACTTGGGGCTGATCCCCTGGAGCCTGAGGCTGGTCCTCCTGAGGTTGGGGCTGTTCCCCTTGGTCTTGAGGCTGTTCCTCTTGAACTGGAGGAGCCTCAACCACAGCTGGTCCTCTTCTAATTTGATTTCCCTCTAATCTAAATCCCATGAACTTCTGGATATTCTTGAATGTATAGATATTTGACTTGGGAATGGACTGGGATTTTTCAGATTCCAATGGCACACCAAAGTGCTTGAACACTGAGGTCAGATGTGCTCCATAAGGAAGTGATCTCTTCAAGTCTGTTCTTGTAGTTTCAGAAATGATTTGATAAAGAATCACATGAAGGTTGACCTTGATATCTTTGACCATGCAATAGAGTATGAATCTCTGGATATCTGTCAGTCTATCTCGCCCACCACCTTGAGGGGTAACTATGGTTGTCAAGATGTGGTGAATTACCCTTAACACAGGTGGAAATGAGTTGGCATTAAACCTTGTCACATAGGTTTGTTTGGCATCTGATGGATCTGCAGGATGGCCTGTCAAGATTGAGTAGGCTTCATGTAAGTCAAATTCAAATTCATGGTAGTCAGCCCCCTCATCTGGCACTTTGAAAATGGAGGCTGCTACATCAGTTGGCATGTCTATCTCTATCCCCTTGACTTTGGATTTAAAACCTTCTTCTGTGCAGGTGAGGTTTTTGTAGAACTCTCTAACTAACCTTGGATAGCAGACTTGAAATTCAGAAATGAAAGGAATCCAAGATTGAAAGGAGAAATAGGTTTGAATTTCAGGGAGAGAGTCTGCTAATTGGGTGTCAGAAAGGTCAAGAATTCTAGGCTTCAAAATCAGTTTGGCAGCACTGACGGATTCTGAGGGTATATCCTCTTGAGACTCAGTAGAGGAAGACGAAGATGATTCCTCATGATGGTCAGAGGAATCGCCCGAAATATCTGATCTAGGGTTTGAACTTTGTCTACCTCTGCCAGCATTGGAGGTCCTACCTCTCTTTGAAGCTCTGAGAGGTGCAGAAGAGGATCCTGGAAGCTCTGCAGGATCATTTCTTCGCTTGGTTCTTCTTTCAATCTGTTCAACTGGAACCTGTGCCGGAACCTGCCTTGAAGAAGCCTGAGACCTTGCGCCACGGCGGGGACCCAACTTGCGGACCATGGTGCAAGGAAGGAGTGGAATGTCAGAGAGGAGATGGAAGATTGGTGAGGTGATTGAAGATTAGAGAGAGATGGTGAAAATTTCTTGCCGGAATGGTGAGAGTTTGGCCGTCGGGTCGACCTGATGCTCAAAAAGGGATGCAGAGGTACACTGCCCCGCAGGAACAACAAGGGTTTAAGGTGAACCCGAAAGATTTGAAAAAGTTCTGGCAAGAAGGCAGTGTCGACACATGAGGAAGGGTGTGTCGACCTGACTGGAATTATGTGTCGACACGAGAGAGGATTGTGTCGACACAGCCTTTGAGAGAAATGAGAATTTTTGAGAGGAAATTTTTGAGAAATTTGGGGACATCTTTATAATGATAAATAATGAGAGGAATTATCATTTGAAGGATTTTTAAGAGGCCTAAAAATTCATTTGCTGTATTTTACAAAAATTCATTACAGTTCAAGTATTTCATACAATTTCCAACAGGATATTAGCATTCCAAGACTTGAATCAACAAAATGATAAATTGAGGGATATAATGTATCTTACAATCAACCAAAATCTGCCATGTTTCTCAATTTTCAAGAGTTAAAGATATCATCTAGACTAAACACAGTTGTGTTGAAAGTAAAACACAAACTTAAAGAACAACTTGATGAAGGAGGAAGATGATTCTTTCTAAACAAATCTCCAATAATTTTCATATTTTTGTTCTTTTAACAAACTATCAAATGATGTAAATCTCTTTCACTCAAGTACTAGTGCTTTTTACACACCATAGTCCCTGGATACTCAAGATGTAGTCATTGTCAAGTCTCAAAGGGGTAAATGATGACTTTTTGACATGAAAATATACGTTTTTTAGACGCCAATATTTCCAGTTACTCAGTCATCATCAAAAAGCATAGCACATAATTGCTTAAATTTTGAGGTTATTTTCAATTTGGATCCCCTTTGAACAGAGTTAACAAGAATGCCTCATGACATGCATAGCACTTCATTCATTGTGAAGGTGTGCAGTTTCTCAGCACAGATGTCATTGCTCTGTTGAATTTTACAAGATTTTGGAGAGTTTGTAGGATAGAATTCAAATACATCCAGCCATCAGTTGCAAACAAGGTAATGTTTTAAGTTCAAGACACAATTGTAATTTAGTTTAGGAAGAGATCTGAGTTTCTGTGGATTGAGAGACATAGTGGAAAGTTGATTAGTAAAAAATATAATGTATCACTCAAGGTTCACTTTGAGACTCTAGAATTTAGAATGAGGACATCATGCAAGGAATTGATGAAATGCAAGAAGGGTTCTGAAATTTGCAAAAAGATGACTTGTGAATTTTCTAGCTCCCCCTGAGATGATGATTTCAATCATTTTTCATCAAAATAAAGATATGCATTTTTTTTTTTTTTGAAATCAGAAAGAATGTTTCTTTTTGGATAACAAAGATTTCTTCTCAACAATTGTATATTCATTTCTTGGTACTTGGCGGAGACATATACTCTCGCATAGTGAAAGTGTCCAGACAAGCATAACCTGTCCTTCTCCAAGTCACCATTTGATATACCAAGAGATTTCAATACAATAAGAGTTGAAGAATTCATTATCAGAAAGAAATGAAGGTTAAAACTGTGCAAGTTTTGAAATCAGAAAAAGACATTCTCTTTGAACAATAAAAGCTCCCCCTCAACTATTGCATATTGACTTCTTAGTACTTGGCGGAGATATGTTCTCACGCATAGTGAAAGTGTCTAGACAAGCATAGCCTGTCCTTCTCCAAATCACTATTTGATATACCAAGAAGTTTCAACACAATCAGAAGTGAAGAATTTATTGTAAAAAGGGAAATGGAATTGGAATAGAGAGAGATATGAGCAATGTAGCTTGAGGAAGCAAGGAGTTATGAAATACAAAGAACTCCCCCTTAGACAAAGCATCATTCAACCCAAACTTTAAGAGAGATCAGAAGGATGGACATTTACAAAGACCAAGTTCTCTCCTTAAAGATGAGAATCTATTTTCAGGAAGGGGTTTTGTGAATATGTCTGCAATTTGTTTTTCAGTTACAATAAAATGGAGTTCAAAAGATTTCTTGGCAACCTCATCTCTCAAGAAATGATGCCTGATTTCAATGTGTTTTGTTCTAGAATGCTGAATGGGGTTTTTAGAAAGATTGATTGCACTTGTGTTATCACATAGGATGGGTACACACCCTAAATCTTGGTTGTAATCAAGAAGTTGATGTTTCACCCAGAGAATCTGAGTTCCACATCTACCTGCTGCAACATATTCAGCTTCTGCTGTTGACAGAGCCACTGAATGTTGCTTCTTAGAAGCCCAAGAAATAAGGCACCCACCTAGAAATACACACAAGCCACTTGTGCTTTTTCTATCTAACTTACACCCAGCATAATCAGCATCACAATAGGCAAACAATTCTAACTTGCAACCAGCAGGATACCAAATTCCTAAGTCACATGTTCCAACAAGATATTTAAAAATTCTTTTCACAGCAAGCATATGACTTTCTTTAGGATTTGATTGGAATCTAGCACATAAGCACACACAAAACTGAATGTCAGGTCTAGAAGTAGTAAGGTAGAGCAGAGAGCCAATCATACCTCTGTAGGTCTTTGGATCTACTGACTTACCAGATGGGTCTTCTTCTAGCTTAGCATTTATTGCAATGGGTGTGCTTGAATGTTTAAGGTTCTGATAGTCAAACCTTTTCAGTAGCTCCTTGACATATTTGGTTTGACTGATGAAGATACCTTCATTCGTTTGGTTAACCTGCAACCCCAAAAAGAATGTTAAGTCTCCCATTAAGCTCATTTCAAATTCATTCTGCATTTGATTTGAAAATTCAGTGCAAAGGCCTTTATTGGTGGAGCCAAAAATTATGTCATCAACATAAATTTGGACCACAATTATTTGATTTTTTACTGTTTTAGTGAACAATGTTTGATCAACATTACCTCTAGAATATCCTTTTTCAAGTAAAAAGGAACTCAAACGATCATACCAAGCTCTTGGAGCTTGTTTAAGACCATAGAGTGCCTTATTAAGCTTGAAAACATGGTTAGGATATTTTTCATTATCAAATCCAGGAGGTTGTTCAACAAACACATTTTCCTTTATATATCCATTTAGAAATGCACTTTTAACATCCATTTGAAAGACTTTGAATTTCATGGAGGATGCAAAAGCAAGGAAAATTCTCACAGCTTCTAGTCTAGCTACAGGGGCATAAGATTCTTCAAAGTCAATTCCAAATTCTTGGTTATACCCCTTTGCAACTAGCCTAGCTTTGTTTCTTATTACTTGACCAGCTTCATTCAATTTATTTCTGAAAACCCATCTAGTGCCAATCACTGTTTGGTCACTAGGTCTAGGCACTAATTCCCACACTTGATTTCTTTCAAATTGATGAAGTTCATCATGCATAGCATTAATCCAATCAGAACTGGATAAGGCTTCATCAATTGACTTGGGTTCAATTTGGGAAATTAGAGCTAGTGAGTCTTCTTCAATGTTTTGCAAAAAGGATGATCTGGTCCTAACTCTATCATTTAGATTGCCAACTACACTATCTAATGGGTGATCTCTTAGAAATCGAGGTTCAGAAATTACCTGTTGAGAGGTACCCACTTCTGAATCAGTATTACCTGAACCATTTGGAGATTGTGAGTTGTTGTTCAGGTTTTCTTCAATGTTATTACTCTCCTCAACGGTTGGTGAAGAATCCACAATGAGGTCATCCTCTTCATTGTCTTGTTTTTCCCTGCAAGATTTAGAATCATTAGTGGAAAAGGAGTTTTCATTAAAAATAACATGTGGAGATTCTTCAATAGATTTGGTTTTTATTATGTACACTTTGAAGGCCCTTGACACTTCAGAATAGCCAAGGAAGATAGCTTCCTGACTCTTAGCATCAAACTTGTCAAGGTTTTCTTTGTTATTATTGTGAACATAGCATTTGCACCCAAAGACTTTAAAATAGGAAACAGTTGGCTTTTTGTTTTTCAATAATTCATAGGGGGTTTTCTTGATTTTTGGTCTGACCAATGCTCTATTGAGTATGTGATTTGCTGTGTTCACAGCTTCAGCCCAGAAGGATTTGGGTAAATTACTCTCAAGAAGCATGGTTCTAGCCATTTCCACAAGAGTTCTGTTCTTTCTTTCCACAACTCCATTTTGTTCTGGAGTTCTTGGTGAAGAAAACTTGTGGAATATCTGAAATTCAGCACAAAAATCAGAAAAGGATGTGTTTTCAAATTCACCCCCATGATCAGTTAAGATGTTTTTGATTTTATATGGATAAGTGGTTAAGACAGTGGTACAAAAGTTCCTGAATTCAAGGCATGCATCACTTTTGTGAGATAGAAAAATAACCCAGGTAAATCTAGTAAAGTCATCAATGATTACAAATCCATATCTTTTGCCACTCAAGCTTAGAACTCTTGTTGGCCCAAAGAGGTCCATGTGAAGAAGTTCTAGTGGCTTAGATGTGAGTACATCATTGAAGACTTTAAAGGATTTTCTAGTTTGTTTTCCTTTAGCACAGATCCCACAAATTTGACCTTCAACACTAGAAAAGGATTCAGGAAGACCTTTAACCAAATTCAATCTTAACAACTTATTCATTGTTCTGAAGCTTGCATGGCCAAGTCTTTTGTGCCAAGTCCATGCAATTTCATCTTTATTTGCAACAAAACAAGATTTTCAGAAAAGTTTTTATTAAGGTTGATCATGTAGACATTGTTTTCTCTTTTTCCAAAGAATTTGATTTTATCAGTTGATGAATCTATTATCTTGCAAAAATCAGATTCAAACACAACTTTGTGACCTTTGTCACATAGTTGGCTGATACTGAGCAAATTATAGTCAAGTCCATCAACTAACAAGACATTATCTACAGAGTTTGAAGAAGTTTGACCAACCTTACCAGATCCAATGATCTTTCCTTTATTTTTACCTCCAAAGGTGACTGACCCTCCCTCCTTTTCAAGCAGGAATGAGAATTTGGCTCTATCTCCAGTCATATGTCGTGAACACCCACTGTCAAGAAACCATACATTTGTGTTGGGTGCACGACTTCCCTGCAACAAGATCAGTGGAGAGAAGATTTTGGTACCCAAACAGAGTTGGGACCATCAGAATGATTTAACATAGACAGCAAATCCTTTCTCACCCAAATTTGATTTGTTTTAGATTTTTGTTTTGTTACTTTGGTGTTTTCAGCATTTTTCTGTT